>CM047750.1:20733841-21383841 GCA_026225825.1 Pistacia integerrima | reverse complement strand
AAAAGACGAAGGCTTTTCATGACAAGATGATCTTTAGGAAGGAGTTTAAAGTTGGTCAAAAAGTCATTCTATACCATTCGCAGCTTCGTTTGTTTTAGGGTAAGTTGTGTTCTCGTTGGATTGGACCTTTTGTTGTTACTAATGTTTTTCCTCATGGTGCAGTTGAAATTCAAAGTTTAGCAACTTCCAAAGTGTTCAAGGTGAATGGCCATAGACTTAAGACTTTCTATGAGGGTCTCCAAGAAGAAAATGTGGCAGGATTGGACCTTGAGGATCCGACTTATTCAGATTGAAGAAGACAGCCTGGAGTCGAGCCAACGACAATAAACAAAGGCGCTGCTTGGGAGGCAACCCAAGGGGAGTTTGTTTTCTTATTCTCGCATTTCAAATTTTGGTTGTTTTTGCCTTTTCTTTGCATTTCATCTTACATTAGGGAAATGTTAGTTTTAAGTGTGGGGGAGGGGATTTAGGTTGCGGTTAAAAAAAAAAAAATTGTTTTTAGGAAGGTTTATGCTTTAAGTCATGTCTTTGAACGTCTAGTGATGCATGAAATAGTAACTTGACTTTGTTATTGAGCATATTCCTTGACTTAGGATGTTAGCAATCTTTCATAAAAAAGAGTTAATCAGATTTGAATCTTTGAAGTTTGAAACAATATGTCTTCAGAAGTTGTGCAAACTTGGTGACGAAGCATGATTGAGGAGTGTATAACAACCCTTAGAAAAAAAAAAAAATGTTTCTCTTAAGCTAGTCCTAAATTTGGGTTTAAGCAAATAGGAAAAAGAAAAGAAAGGTATGTGGTGAGTCGAGATGGAGCGTAAAACGCACTCACTCATAAACACAACCATGAAATGAGATGGAGCATAAAATGCACTCATTCTTTTTCAAAACAGAAAAAAAAAAAAAAAATGAAAAAAAAGAAAAAAAGAAAAAAGAAAAAAGAAATATCCCTAATTTGCTATCCAGTTTGTAGTAGTAAAGAGAAACAGTTGAGGAAAAGTTGAGAGGGGAGTTTTACATGAATTGGTTGTGATTATTTTCCTTGTTTGCGTTGGCTGATTGAGAGTAATTGTGGAAAATGATGAAGAGAGATGAATGTCATTAACTCTATTTTATTTTATTTTGTTGCTTCCTAAGCTAGGTATGAATATGCATGGATTAAATACTGTTGCTTATGCATCATGATGGTGTTCTTGATATGACTTGAGATGATGGTGTTCTTGATATGACTTGAGTGTAGTGTAGTGTTTGTTTGAATTAGGTTGCCCGAGGACGTGCAAAAGCTTAGTGTAGGGGAATTTGATGAGAATGCAAAATGTCATATTTACCCCCCTTAATGTCTAGTCTTTTATACTTATTTGCTGCCTAAATGTACTCATTATTATTCTATTTTGATTTAGAATGTAAATGGAGGCGTTAATTGCAAAACGGAACTAATTAAGTGAATTCGGACAGTTTTGATATTGCTTCGTAATCTGGGCATAACTCTCTCATCCGAGCTCCGATTGAGATGATTAAAAATACTGTTGAACGCTAAGAAAGATATCTACAACTTTCATGTTTTGAGTTTGGAGAGATACTCGCTGCATCAAGGTTTTAATCAAGCTTGAAGTTGATGCACCTGCACTGCCGACGTTCTGGAACATTCCGCCTTGTCATGCAATTCAAATAGGCAGATTATTACAAGAAGTTTTGAAGACCTGTGCACGCAAATTACAGCTGGAAAAAACCACTTTCCTGTTTTATTTTAGGACTTTATTATTTTATTTCCAATTAATCAGATTAGGATAAATGTTACTTTAGGATATTAGAATATTTTGAGGAGATTGAGTAGAATTAGAATTAGAATTTAGATATTTTTAAAAGAGAGATCAGATTAGGGATTACAACACATATCACACACGCCTCTCTCTTCTCTCTCTGGTGGATTTTTGTTTTTCCTTGGAATTTTCATGATGGCCATGAGCGGCTAAACTTTTATAACTTGGTCGAAGGAAACGGAGGCCTCGGAGTCAATAAACTGTGAGATCTAATCTGTTTTACTTTAGTGTTCAATTTATGTTTGAGTATTGGATGTTCTTCTATGCCTAATTTTATGATTGTTTCGTTTAATTACTAGGAGGCCTACTAGTTTATTAATTGTTACAATCTACTGCTAAGTTAGATATAAAATCCGTAATTGTTTGATCCCTTTAACTTGTGAAGCAATTAGGGTTTAAGAATTTCTGCGTCAGGGAATTATTAAGCCTTAAGAAGAACATTTGACTGAATTAAATGCAGCCGCTTGAGTTTGTGTTGTTTAGCTTCATCGATCTCTCTAGGTCTTAAGGCTGCCACTAGATTAAATCTTTAGCGCTTGTCTAGGGTTGTTTAGTAGTAAGGTTAATTAGATCGCTTGTTTCTTAATTAATTACAACTAAGGAGAGATAGGAAAATAGTTCCAACAGTGAATATTCAAAGTATGAATTGATTTATTTTTGCATCGATGATCAGTTGTAAGATTCCGATGGTGGATGTTGACTTAGACCAAGGTTTGTTATTTTGATTGATTAATTAATTTGAATTGTGGTTTTCCTAAAATAGTTTCTGTTTAACTCAAAACCCCCCTATACTGGTTCACGTAACATTAAATTCAGCTAGACACTTTCCGTGGGAATGATCCTGACTCACACTACTACATGTGTTTTTAGGTTTTAATTCTGGGTGCCTACGATAACACGCCACTCCTCATCATACCGACAGTGTATAGTATCACGATTAACACCAATTAATTGTCTCACTAATACACAGACCAAGATTGGTCCCTAGCAAGGCATCATGGCCATCCGATAGATTCGGATTCAGCAAAGTAGCTACCTGTCAACGATATGGTTACCGTACAATTCGATCATTTCATCATCCATTATCTTGATAAAACGAAGGCATAGAAATAGTGTCAACCTTTGGTTACTCTTGATATTATGTATTCAGCTTCTGGACCAATGACCTGTATTATAAATTGGATAGAGCAACAACTCAATCCCACTATGGCCATAGTTTCAGTGTCATTGCCATATACTGAATTGCGCAGTGAGATAACTTTTTCCTGTACATGGGAGGGATGAATTCTTTGTCAATCCACCATAGTCTTGATACATTCCTTGATGCAGCCAATCACCACCGTATTGATAGCTCTAAAAAGAACTGCATTAGGCTAGTGTCAAACCACACTAATCGGTGCACAAGGTGCTTTGGTGATCTCAAGTCTAAGGATCACATGCACCACCATTCGTTAGAGGATTTGTTCCATAGACACTGGGGTTATCATCCATATGGAATCCTCTAGTGGGTCAGTCTAGTGAACTTGCTGTGGTGTATTCGCCTACAACAAGCACCCATATATTGCACCAGGTTGTCACCAAACAACCTTGACAAGTGAGATCAGTCACTGCCTTTCGACTGGTCGTTCAACACTATGATAGCCTTACCGTATTATCTGTGCCCTTACTTCAGAATAATACTGGGGCTACGGACGTTTCTAGAATGGCCACCATATGTGCTCATAGGGTTCTCACTATCAAGATTTGAAACACTTGATAACCTTGTCACGATTCTACCATTCCAAGGACATATATCAATACATATTGCAATAATAATGATTTACGCAATATAGAATAAAATGCATTTTATTGATTAATGAACATTATTGCAAAGAGTCAATCTTATAATAATTGATTGACTATAGGGCATCTACTCTAACATAAATAACAAACCCTCAATTAAAGTATATTAAGTCACGTAAGCCTTCCATCACCATGGTTTTAATCAAACTACTGTTCGTCGAAACCTTGTTCACCAAAGCGAAGGGTACACTTCTACCAGTGGGAGGTTAAAATGCATTAAAGTTTTCCTTAATGGTGATAGGTCGACTTAAAATGACTGTTTTGCTTGTTCGCCAAAGCGAAGATTGATAAACGCTTCATAGGCATAGTAGAGCGGTACACATATTATGTGTACGTGGTGACATGTAGTGTCCACTACGTGCGAGAATCACACTTGAGGACAATGGTTGGAGCCATTGGATTGTGTGATTGGCTTGTTGGCTTTTTCACATTTGAGGTTGATAGTAGGAGCTATCAACTGATGTGGATTAAGTTTGTTGACCTACCTAATCAACTCATCTTGGCTTGTTCACCAAAGCGAAGGTTTAAAATAGGTAGGATGGGATCTTCGGTCCACTAGAAAAGTCAACGGGCTTTCCCGAAGTTAATAGTGAGGGCTATTGACTTGAGTAAAATAGTGGAAGTATCGTTTAATAAAAGACCATATTAAATAATAATGAACATGGTAATAACGGTTACTTATTCTGCACTTATAGATTCATTTAAAATTGAGCAAAATGATCCCAACATTGCTGCAACAAATCATCGAACTGGGAGAGAAATGGAATGGTGAAAATTTTGTTGACTAGTATAGAAGTATAAACAATATACTTCAGTCAAGCGATAGATTATACACCATTGAGCAAACTCTATCACCAAAGCCTATTGATAGTTCTATCCATGAGACTGGGTATGTATATGTGAAACATATACATGATGCAAAAGCAGAAATGACTAGATACATTGTGCTTGGATCACTGGCACCATTCTTTGCGGCAGTCGATGCAGAAAAATGGTTAGCTTCTTATTCTTCATTTTCTTCATAGAAATGAGAAGCATATGGTGTCTCAGTCGTTATTCAGATGTAGGATGGAAGAGGGTACCAGAATTGGTGATCATATACTCAAGTGGACCGAGTATATGAACAAGCTTGAGATTTTGGGAAGTGGACTTAATGAAGGTTTAGCAATAAACCTAATATTACAGTCTTTGCCAGATTCTTATTCTCAATTTGTCTATGACTTTATTGAGGAAAATAAGAAGAACACCCTTTTCGAGCTTCTGGATTTGTTGAAGACTACTAAGTCAGGCATGAAAATGTCAGAAACATTGACGTTGGTTGAAGCCAGCTCAAGTGAAAAGGAAAGGGCTCAGAAGTTATTAGAAAAAACTGTTGCAGAAAGGAAAGGCGTTTGTCCTCACTGTGAGAATCCCAGCCACTAAAGGAAACATTGCAAGGCCTTCCTAGCAAAAAGGAAGAAGAATGTTACTTCTTTGTTAGGTACGTTTTTTAGATTAACTTCTCCCGTAAACATCTAGTTGACACAAGATGTGGTTCTCACATTTGATTGATGTGCAGGAACTATGGTAGAGTAGATTGCTTGCCGAGGGAGAGGTGGACCTAGCAGTTCGAAATGGAGCACGTGCTGCTGCATTTGCTGTAGGATCTTATCTTCTGATTTAGCCGATGGGCTTGTTTCTTGGAACTTGTGGATTATTATGGTTTTTCTTCAGTTTCTAGAAATTATATTTCTGTGTCCACTTAGGACAAATGAGAGTATTAGTTTACTAATGGATTATTGTCCTTGAGTGTAAATAATATTCTTTATGGAACTATTTCATAATAATATGTTCTTTAAGAAAGACAATAAGGATAATCTCAAAATGACAATTATGCCAACTTCGGCAAGTTAAGCTAAACATACCTAAAGGAATGTGGGATAGTATCACAACTCACTCCTTCGTATACACCCCAACACATTGGAGTGTCTGAAAGGAGGAATATGACCTTACTTGATATGGTTAGGTCTGATAAGTGCTTGAAAATACACTTACACTTAGTGGTTTGTAGGTATCATTTGTGGGAAATTAGGATTAATTCGCATGAATTAACTTAATTGTTTCATAAACGCACTTTTCAGGATCACGGGTATTTTGTTGTGTTTTCAGGAAATAAGGCACAAAAATAATATTCGGATGCGAGATGATGTTGGTGAGAGAATTTTTGACGACTAGAAACAAATGGATCGGAATCGAAGTTGAATTGAAGAAGTTATGGAAGTTGAAGTAAAGAGAAGATTCTAGATTACGTTCCAGCTTCAACATGCCTCGGTATTTTGAGAATATCTTGAGTTGTAGAACTCTGATTAAGACGATTCTTAGATTGTTGGAAAGCTGATTCAAAGGGCTACATTTTATATGTTACCACTTTTCCAAATTTCATCGTTATAGAGTTCAAAAATCACCATCTCTGAAGAATAGTGGAATGATGCGGGAAGAAGACCAGTAGCTATTGTGCCACAGTACAGTGCCACGACACACTTTTTCCAGTAGCTACTGTGTCGTAGCATAGTGCCGCGGCACAGTCACGCAAGCTGGGAACTTTTCCTCCGTTTTTGACTAGGAAAATAGGGTTTTAAGAGTCCTAAACTAACTAGAATTAAGGAAAACAAAACCCTAACCCTTGTGGGATACAAATAGAAGTCCTTTAGCATTATTTTGGGGAATTATTTTAGAGATAAAAAAAGGGAGAACAAAGATATTCAAGAACTAAAGAAAAAGGGAGATTAAAGAAGGCTTGCAGAAGAAGAATTGGAGGAGATCATCATCAACTTCAATAATCCAACCAAGTTTCACTAAGTTTTTCTTCTTCTTTGTTATTATTATTTGTTATGAATAATATAATGATGTTCTCATAGTTATTCATGAAGAACTAATTCTTTCGTGATTGAGGGTGATTTCAAAACCCTAGACATGTCTTGTGTTTAATAAAATCCGCATCTTTTTATCTTTTGATCCGTCTTGGTTATGTGATTATTTCTCTGAAAATAGGGTCTAACTAGATTTTTCTAATTGTTTAAGTGGCCAATTAAATAGTTAGGATTAATCTATTAATGCCAATTTAGGTTGTTTAGTACGAAATCGCTTTATTAACCTAAATAACTAGTGGTAAAGTGTATGCCTGCATACATAAGAGGGTAATCACTCAAGATAACTAAACCGAACATATGAGTTTAGCCTTGATTCAGTAGGTCTCTTGTAACTTAATGCTTTTATTACTTTGAATCTAGAGATTGCATCCTAGGTTATCTAATAAATAGGGAATTGGGTTATGACCGTGTCTAATCCAACGACTTAGTAAGGAGAGATAGAACTTATCAACGTTTGGTATTTTCTGAGCTGATGTGATTAAGAGGGTAGAAAGTTAAAGAGTGCTTTTATTATATATAATTCATGTCTAGTGGTGGCGAATAAACCTTTAATCCAGTTTCTCTTATTTATCTCTTTCGTGATTGTCTGCTTGTTTTATTTTGTTTGATTTTAAGTTGATAGTTTTTGTTGAGTTTTTATAATTCGTGACAAACCTTGTTTGAAGTAGATAATTAATTGAGTTCACAAATCCTCTGCGGGAAATACCCTTACTTGCTCTTTGCTACTACACGACATTGCATTAGAATTTAGTGAGGTAAAATTAGGTGTTGCATTTGCACGCATCAAGGTCCATGATGAGTTTTAGTGATTTACCTGCATCGTTCTAGGGTTATGCCCTAGAGACTGTGACTCACGTTTTGAACCGTGTGCCATCAAAGTCTATAGATAAGACTCCATATGAGTTATGGAGTGGGCGAAAGCCTAACTTGTCTTATCTAAGGATTTAGGGTTGCGAAGCTTATGTTAAGAAATTAACTTCGAACAAGCTGGGCCCAAAATCCTGTAAATTTATATTTGTGGGGTATCCAAAGGATACTACTTCTACCACCCAGAAGAGCACAAAATTTTTGTTGCTCGTTTTGGTGTCTTCCTAGAAAAAGAATATTTTCTAAGAAGTACTAGTGGGAGAAAAGTAGAACTCGATGAAGTTCTAGAACCACAAGATATACTAGACAAAGGATGGGATGATGTGCCATAAGAAGTGGTTGAGCATCATGAGGAGGTTACTCCACAACTTGTGGATAAAAGTGAACCACCTCAGGTAGCATAAGAGCTACGTAGATCTGGGAGAGTATGCCATGAGCCTGAGAGATATGGTTATCTCATGAGTCAACATGGTGATGTACTAGTCTACCAAGACGATGAACCCAGAACCTACGAAGACGCTATATCGGATCCAAATTCTGTTAAATGGCTAGGGTTCTCACTATCAAGATTTGAAACACTTGATACCCTCGTCACGGTTCTACCATTCTAAGGACATATATCAATACATACAATGATGATTTAGGCGATATAGAATAAAATGCCTTTTATTGATTAATGAACATTATTACAAAGAGTCAATTCTATAATAATTGATTGGCTTTAGGGCACCTACTCTAACATAAGCGAATTTAGAATTATTGATAATAAGGGCAAAGATGCTCAGCATTCCAAGCTCGTGGCACTTCAGAACCATTAAGCCTTTTGAGGTGATGTGTTTTAGGTCGTATTACCTTAGCAATGCGATATGGACCTTCCCAGTTAGGCCTCAATACCCCTGCACTTGGTTCTCCTGTGCCGAGGACTTCTTTCAAAACCAGGTCGCCAATCGAGAACTCCTTTCTCCATACTTTAGAGTCAAAGAATCTTTTTGCCCGCTGATGGTAGGAAGCTATCCTCAACTAAGTCTTGTCGCGGTGTTCTTCAACTAAGTCTACACTCACACGTAAGAATACCTCATTGTTTGTTTTACAGAAAAAACTCTCTCCGAAGTGAACCAGTCCCTACTTCCATTGGAACCCTGCCTCGCAGCCATATGCTAGCGAGAAGGGTGTTTCTAAAGTAAAGGTTCTCAGAGTCGTTCTATATGTCCATAGAACTTCTGGGAGATCTTTGACCCAATTGCCTTTCATTGCACCAAGCTTGGCCTTCAATATGTGCTTAATAGTCTTGTTGATAGCTTCAACCTAACCATTGGCTTGCGATCTTGCCATTAAGGCAAATTTCTTATGAATCCCCAGCTCTTCGTAAAACTTCTTGAATTCCTCATTGTTGAACTGCTTCCCACTATCTGAGATGAGTGTATGAGAAATCTCATAGCGACACACTATATTCTTAAAGACGAAGTCTTAGAGCTTCTTTGTAGTGATTGCGGCCAAAGGTTCTACTTCAACCCACTTAGTGAAATAATTTACTACGACCACTACATACTTGATGCCCCCTTTACCGACTAGCATGGGCCTGATGAGATCAATTCTCCATATAGAGAATGGCCAGGGACTGGTCATTGTTGTTAGCTGTTGGGGAAGGAGCTCATGGGATGTTCACGAATCTCTGGCTTATCACACTTTTTCACAAAGTTGAAGGAATCTTTGTGAAGCAAGGGCCAATAATATCCTTGATGAATAATTTTATTGGCCATAGATCATGCGACAGTGTGATTACCATAGATCCCTTCATGTATCTCTTTCATGATATAATCTGCTTCATTGTCGGTTACACATCGGAGGAGGGGAGTGCTAAACCCTCGCTTATACAGCTGGTCCCTGATAAGTGTGTAATGAGCAGCTCTAGTTCACAGGAATCTTGCCTCGTTTTGCTGTCAAGCAAAATGCCATCTCAGAGATACTGAACAATTGATGTCATCCAAGAAACAGATTCAGTTGTAGCTATGACCTGATCAGACGAGCTAATGTTAGGAACCTCGATGTATAAAACTAGAATACTGTCCAGAGCATCAAAATCTAGCAATGAGGCTATATTTGTTAAAGCATTAGCAATAGAGTTACTGTCTCTTAGGATTTGCTTGATCATAGAACGTTTGAAAGGCTTAAGCGTGGCTTTAGCTTTCTTCAAATAACTTATCATATTCTCTTCTTTGGCTTGATATTCTCCCAAAATTTGATTGACAACCAGTTGGGAGTCGCTATTAATGTCGATCATATCTGACCCTATTTCTCTTGCTAGTCGCAGACTAGCAAATAACACCTCGTACTCAGCTTCATTATTCGTAGCTTTGAACCTAAACCTGAGGACTCCATAAATGCGAGTCCCCATAGAATTGATGAGTAAAAGGCCAGCTCCGACTCTTTTTCTGTTCAAAGACACATCAACATAGAGACTCTAGGTTGACAAGTTTCAAACAGTTTCCTAGACAACTTTGCTAGCTGGTTGTTCAGATTCCCGATCTAGCTTATGTGAGAACTCCGAAATAAAATCAGCAATAGCCGGCCTTTTGATCACTATTTTCGATCTATAATGTAGATCGAATTGACTTAGTTCTATAGCCCACTTAAGCAACTTACTTGAAGTCTCCGCTTCTAAAGAACTTGTCTGGCTGGGTAACTGGTTAATACATGGACGATGTGAGCATGGAAATAAGGTTGCAGCTTCCTAGAAGCGATTAGCAAGGCAAAAGCTAATCGTTCCATCTCTGGATACCGTGTCTCGACGTCCAGTAGACGCTTGCTCGTATAATATACTAGCCACTTAACTCTACCTTCTTCCCCGATGAGAGCTGTACTAACCACATATTGAGAGACGGACAGGTAGAGAAATAAAATTTCTTTGGGAAGTGGCTTGGATAAAAGAGGTGGCTTTTTGTGATGTTCTTTTATACTCTGGAAGGCTTGATCACATTCCTAAGTCCATTCAAACCTCTTGTTGGCCCTAAGTATACTAAAGAACGCCAAACAATGATTTGTCACTCTTGATATGAAGTGACTGAGAGCCGTTATCCTTCCATTTAAGCTTTGAACCTACTTTCAGTTGGTGGGACGCTTCATATCTAAGAGAGTTTGGATTAACCATATACCTTAGAAACTTCCCTAAGGATACTTCGAATGAACACTTAAGAAGATTAAGTGTCATTCTATATCTCCAGAGTATGCCAAACATCTCTACTAGATTGGCTATGTGATCTGAAGCGACATGTGACTTGACCACCATGTCATTGACATAGACTTCCATTGACTTCCTGATCTGTTTGGAAAACATACGGTTAACCAAACACTGATAGGTTACCCCAACATTTTTCAGACCAAAGGGCATGACTTTATAATAGTATAGTCCTCGATTCGTAATGAATGAGGTATGCTCCTTGTCGGGCATATACATCGGGATTTGATTATACCCTGAGTAGGCATCCATAAAACTTAACAGCTCATGCCTAGAGGTGGCATCAAGGAGCTGATCGATTCTGGGCAAAGGGAAACTATCCTTCGGATAGGCTTGGTTGAGGTCAGTGAAATCAATGCAAGTTCGCCATTTGCCATTAGGTTTCTTCACCAAAACAGGATTGGTGACCCAACTCAGGCAATGAGACTCCCGAATGAACCCGATTGAGAGAAGCTTATCTACCTCAACCTTAAGAGCAGCATAACGCTTTGGGTCTAGGGTTCTCCTTTTCTGGCGACCTGGCTTGATCTCACTGTCGATGTTAAGTGCATGACATATTACATTCGGGCTGATCCCGACCATGTCAGCATGAGTCCATGCAAAAACATCAATATTCTATCTAAGGAAGCTCATCAGATCTGCAACAGGGTTGAGATTACTTCTGATTCTCAATACATGGGTTAGCTCGCTCTGGTTGATCGGTACCTCAAATAGAGTCTCAATAGGCCTACTATGGGAATACTCCTCCTAAACTTGAGTATCTAAATTGTCTTCCACTAGACCTAGCTGTGGTTTGATCTTGCCGATTGCCATAGGCTGCTCGGGAATGCCGATTTACTTCCCTTTCCCTTTGCATGCCATCTACACTTCTCTTACATAGCAATTGCAAGATTCACTTTGAGACCCCTAAACTTCCCTGCACCCTATCAGTATGGGAAATTTCATCTTCATATGATAAATGAAGGTGACAGCTTTGAAGCACCGAAGTAGAGGTCGTCCTAATATGCCATTGAAAGTGGACGGATAGTCTACTACCAAAATCTTGGTCTTCTTAGTCACTTCATGGTCTCACCCAAAGTGACAGGAAGTGCAATTGTTCCCTTGGGAATTAGATAATCCCTTGTAAAATCATAGAGGGGGATAGAGGCAGGTTTCAGATCTGCCTCGTCCAATTGCATTTCCTCAAATGCTCGCTAAAATAGGATATTCACGGCACTACCATTATCCACCAACATCCTGTGGACTTCGTTCCGACCTATTTTAGGTGCGATAACGAGTGCATCCTCATAGGGTTAATGCAATCGTACCACGTCTTTTTCTAAGAAGGTAATCTCCTCCTCTCTACACACATTTGTAGGTCATGATGCCATGCTCATCACACTCATGGGGTCATGATGAGCTTTTTAAATGTACTTCAGTTGAGCACTTCGAGAATTCCCCACAAGGTGCAGCCCTCTAAATATCGTGCTGATAAGATGGAGGCCCTTGCAACCACTGCGCTTCTTCCCCTGGTCCCCTTGATCCTTTTCTAGGTGGGAGTTAGACCATCAACATACTCTTTGAAGTACCCTTTTTTAATGAGGTCCTCAATTGCCTGCTTAAGAGCCCAACATTCATCGGTATGGTGCTTATTATCTCGATGATAACGACAATATTTTTTGTTGTTCCTTGCTGAAGAGGGATTATTCATGGGCACCGGCTCTTCGAGCAAATTAGCTTCTTCTGATTTATCCATAATGGTTGATACCGATGCATTTAGTAGAGTATACTAATTCTTGCGCGATCGCGACAAGGAACCTGGGATAAGATTTCTTGAGCTCAAACCGCTACTTCTTTCCCTTCTCTGATCATCATTAGCCCATTTGCGATCAAGCTTTCTATAACCTTCCCCTTAATTTTCTTCCCTCCGCTAGGAGCGCTAGTTGAAGGACCGGGGTTGTGGCAATTTAAGGTGGCCACTGAATGTTCAATCTTGAGATACTTCTCAGTGAGGTTGTACAAACGAGTAAGGGAAATATCATCCTCAGACTGCAGCTTCTTCAACAGGTCAGTTTGCAGGGTGCGAACTCTAGCAATAATAAGAGTCTGAATTGACTCTTCAAGTGTATTAGCCACCTTATGCAGATCGTTGTAGAACCTATCAATATAAGACTGGAGAGGACTTATTCCTCTCTTGTCGTATGTTGCTCAGATAGCTCAACAGCTTTTAGAACTTCCTGTTAGCCTGGAAGTGTCTAAAAAATAACAAACTCATCTGCTTCCACAAATTAATAGATCCTTGTGGAAGCGATCTAAACTAGTGCTTGGCGTGGGCAGTCAAAGTCATTACTAAAAAGCGACATTTAGCCAAGTTGTTTGCCCGCTTCCGCGCTTTAACGCAACCTACAGGCTTCTTTGGCGGCAGCACTGCTTTATCAAAATTAGGCGGTATGACCTAATCCAAACGATCTAGCCTTCAACTAACCATTTGGAGAGTATTGTTGAACCTTTCAGGTAATTCTTCATAGCTAGGTCGAGCTGTGAGCTTGAGGGAGGAATATCGGCCACGGTACTCTGCGAAATTTGAGGTACTTCAAGAGAGGCATCATCTTGCACCCGGGGTATCTCCTCGTTGCTGGTGCTAGCTCGCTCGGCTTCAAGACCACGAGCCATTTGTTTGTAAATAGAACTGGTTGATAAGAGATTTCTCATGAAGCGTAGATGCAAAATCAGGCCCTCCATCTAGCTCGAAACTGTTGATGCTTTGAGAATATATATTACAATCAAAATGAGGTTTTTTGTCTCAGAATCCCTAAAATGAGAGGGGAAGTCCTCTATTTATAGTAGAGAAAATCAAGGTAATGATTACAAATTTGCAAGTGGGTAGGTGTCGTGCAAGTCCCTCATTGCCTCCCATTGGTTAATAACTTAGGATATATCCTTAAGTTACCTAAGGCTTGGACAAGTGTGCGGCTCCCATTCACTCATAGACAAAACCTGAATCTGCCAAGTTGGTGACAACTGTATTCTCTCTGTCTTAGGGCACGTGGTAGCTCTTAGATGGCGCAAAGCCTTCCTGAACTTTGATTGAAGCTAACTGATATAGGGTTACATCAACCCTAATTTTTTAGGCATAACAATAAGTATGGTTCAAAAGATTAAAACAATATAAAACTTCAAAGACATATTAGAAAGGAAACTTATGTAAACTTAAAAATAAATAGGATCATTTAGTAAATTTGATTCTATTAATTTAAATAAAAACCTAGCTGGAAAATATAGAAATAAGTGTTGCCAAAAGTATCCAATGGAAGAAGAAATGTGATAACAAGGACATACTTAAAAAAAATACATGTCAAATTAAACAAAGAAGTAATAAACCAAAAAGCTCATAAAAAATGAGTTTTTAAATTTTAAATCATTTAATAATTATTATTTTAATATGATTTTTTTTACTGATAAATATTTTTAAGATTTTAAATGAATACAAATATTACAATCTTATTAAATTATCCTTTTTTTATCCTTACCAAATATGAAATATAAAAGGGCTTTGTACCCTTTTTGTGTGTGATAGAACACTGACCTGTAATTTACCAAGTAACACAAGACAAATCTATCCAATACCAATTCACAATCAATAATCATAGTCAAGAAAAGGAAATAACTCTCTATATTGACGTTAAAATAGAACAGTACTTCCTGAGATCATGTTCTATCATCTGCCCAATGAATAAGCAACAAATAGGAGCAATTCTAAGTACAGCAAAGAAAAATAAAGATAAGACTAAACTTCAAGGGTCAGTCACCTCCCCTTCTAAACCTTAACCTTCTTTTCTGAATATCCCTCAATTCCTTCTCTCCCTCACTTTTATTCCCTAACACCTTTTTGCTCCTAACCGAATTCTTCTTCCATAACAAGTCCTAACCTCATTCATAACAAATATTCCTCTACTTCTCACCTCTACCCTTCCTACTGTAGACCAGCCTCCCAAGTTGCTCATGTGTTTTTAAATTGAGAAATTTACTTAATAAACCCTTTTTTAAGGATGAAAATGAAAAATAACTTATTTTTAATTGCATTGGTAGGTAAGACCTCTTTTAAGATTTTTGGACAAAAACACCCTTAGCATAAGTTCTTTCTTCTGTATTCTCCATTACCTCAAAACAAATGAAAAAAAAAAAAAAAAACTAGTTTTATTCTCGAGTTTAGTTAAGCTATTTAATATGAAATAAAGAATCATTTATTCTATCTTCTCAAGGCACAAATATAATATTCTCACACTTTTGTAACTTCAAATTTTAGATTTAAACTCTTTGTTTGATTTGTAAGTGCCTATGGGTGTTTATTTAAGTGATTTGTGCTTGTTTTTTGCTTAATCGTTACTTTTTTTCCAAAAAAAAAAAAAAATGCTTAATCGAAAGAAATCATAAATCAATTTTGGGTCACATTTTCAAAAAATTTGAATGACCTCGTGCATGATCGAAGAAAGTCATGCACGACACGAGTAGGAGTTGCAAGAGTGAAGTTAGACTTCGCTCGTGCACTCTTGCCACATAGGGATGGGCAAAATCCCCGCCATGTCGAGGACATGGCTCAGCTCGACCTGGATAGGGCAGAGTTTCCCCTAAATTGTTTGAGGTTCAGGGTCAGGCCTAGACTAAAAATCAGTCCGTGAATTCGGGGACGGGATTGGCTCACCTAGGGATGAAATCGAGCGAAGTCGAGTTGAGTATCTAGTAAATCGAACTTGACTCGATCTCTATAGTACCGAGTTCGAGTTCAAGCCTAATTGAGCCTAAGAAAACAAGTTCGAACTCGGTACTTGAGACTGGAAATCGAGTTCATATAATCAAGTTTTTTCAATTTTAGTAGAGTTTTATTCAAGTTTTAATTGACTTCAAACTCGATTTCGAGCTCATCTAAAAGGGGTGGATTTGCAAATTTTATAACTTTTAAATTACATATGACCCATAGTATTTTAAAAACTATCAACTTAACCATCTAGCTTAGAAATACTCGCAAACATATCGAGTTGAGTTCTACTGTTATCGAACTCGACTCGACTAATGCCGAGTTGAGTTCAAGCCAACATCGAGTCAAGATCAAGAAGCTGTGAGCTGCTTGACTCGATTTTTCACCCCTAGTCTCGCCTCGCCCCGACTTCCTTGACCTGGCCCGTATATAATAATAATAATAATAATAATAAATTATTATTATTATTATTATTATAACACATAATAAATATGTTATATATGTTTAATGTATAATGTATATGTATTATGTTTAATATATACATTATAAATTTCATTTCATTTTTGATGATATACATTACAATTTGGAGAAAATGATAAGGTAGGCTCAAGGATGCAAAACCCCCAAATAGGGATTTCGGATATTCCTCGAATTCCCCATTTGGGTATCGAGCCTAATTCAAGGACTACCCGAATTCCCTGTTTGAGCTTTGGGCCGGGACAGAGGAATCCCTTTGGGCTTTCGGGCAGGGGCCCGTGACGTCGACCCAACCCGTGCCCATCCCTACTCTTGCGCCTTTTACTCTTGTGCCTCCAAGAGTGATGAAATGCACAAGTGAGTCCACCTTAATGGTGCAAGAGTAAAGTCAAGATAAAAAAACTTTATTAATTAATTACGTAATTAATCAATATATAAAACAAACGTTTTGTTGAATATTAATATATTATACTTACAAGTTACAGCATCAAAAATTATTTTGATATAATTTTTTTGGTTAAAGTAATATAAAATTTCAAAATAAAAAAATTATGCAAAAAAATTATTTAAAAAAGAAATTATTTTGATATTTAATTTTGAAAATGACTTAGATATTAAATTATGAAAACGACTTAAATTTAACATAAATATCTATTTTGATATATTTTATATTTAAATAATATCTTCTATTAATTAAACATTAAATATCCAAATAAATATCCACAGAATTTTGAATCATCTCAATCGGAGCTCGGATGAGAGAGTTATTCCCAGATTATGAAGCAATGTCAAAACTGTCCGAATTCACTTAATTAGTTCCGTTTTGCAATTAACGCCTCCATTTGCATCCTAAATCAAAATAGAATAATAATGAGTACATTTAGGCAGAAAATAAGCATAAAAGACTAGACATTAAGGGGGGGTAAATATGACATTTTGCATTCTCATCAACAAGTCATCGACCCAACCCAACGGAGAGTTCACACGACTCAGCCACTAGGCTACACCAAAATCAGAACACAAGCATACGACTCAACTCCACCATCCTCACTCCCCAGCAACCAAGTATTGGACCTCCACTCTATCCCACTGACCGACCGACTCAACTCCACCATCCTCACTCTCGAGGAACCAAGTAACTCTACCCGACCGACTGACCGACTCAACTCCACCATCCTCACTCCCGAGGAACCAAGTATTGGATGTCCACTCAACCCGACCGACTCAACTCTACCATCCTCACTCCCCAGGAACCAAGTATTGGATCTCCACTCTACACGACTTGAAAGAACAGCATGCATGCATGAAGAGTGGTGGAAATGGAGAAGAAAGCATAAAAAGATGGATTCAAAAACCGTTTTTCATACAAAGCATGGAAATGAAATTATACCTACTCCTTTGCTTTGGATTGATGAAGATTAGCTTCAAAGGGATGAAACCTCCACACTTTAACACCACCTTGAGAGATTAGAGAGTGGCCGTGGGTTTGAGAGAGAGTTTCTTGTTTGTGTTTTTGTGAACAAGTCAAGAATGAACAAAAATGCAACCTTTTGCACTTATACATACTTGGGCAATATTGCAATTATTTATTTTTCACTTCCAAGCCCAATAAAATCTCATTTTATAAAGGGACCCCACGAATTTAATATGCTACCCTTTGAATAATCAATATTATTCAAGGGCCCATGTAAACTAAACTAGTTTACATTAACAACCCATAAATTTACCCCTTTTACCCTTTAACTATTAAAAGGTTATTTTTGTTCATCTCATTAATCTTAACACTTTAAGATATGATAATTAAATATAATTAATTATTGCTTGACCATTTTAACCCTTAAAATGTCACAAATAATTTCTATGTAACTATTACTATAGAAATCCCGTTATTACCCTCGGAAGGTGCTAGCCCTCTTCGGATAATCATTTCTCTCTCATCCTTCTCTAACTTCTCAAGGCTATTGGTGTGACCATGTAGGTCCACCGTGGATTAAGCCATGAGCCGATTCGGATGAATTGAAAACTGTCCAGGAGGCCCAATGACTATAGGTAAACATCTAGCAATGTGCCATAGTCCCTAAACCATGATGAAGCAATACTTATCGAACCCATTTTAGATCATACGTACTATGCGGGTAAAGTCCCTCCATTGAGATATCCCTAATGAGTATGGATTCATGGGCGTCAAAATCCTAAACTCGATCTTCTACCGAATCGCCGATCAATATGTTCGAACTCGTCATCACAAACTTGCTTTTGTATGACTAATAATAGACTCGGCAGAGATTCAATTTTATGACATTTATCAATGTTCGTCTAGGAACTCGAATCCGGATGGAGTCGGCGGTACTCCGATCTATATTTTAGTCAATGGATCCCCTGCTTGACCATCGCCTCGTTTCCGCATATGAACAACACATGACCAAATAGGCTTTATTGTACGAAACATGATTAGTCTCGTACCCTTATACACCATATGAACCATACGCATCCATATCGAATCCGACACAATGTCTCGGGTCAAGGACTACATCGTGCCTTGATATAACCAAAGCGAAAAATCATTGACTACATGCTTTTCCAAGTGATTTGTCATTATTCGGTCCACGTTCGAAAAAATAGTTCACCAACGTTAATCCATACCGGAATTGCCCCGATGACATGACTATCATCGTCATCCGTACTTATATCAACTCATGATATCTTTTAGAAGCATTCGGTATGCCTACTGTGCAATATAGTTGCCCAAATTATATTGCTTCCATAGGGAACACCCTTTTTCGATAATTCATTTACCGATTAAATGAATCATCCGGACAATTCATATACATACTTTATTTTAAATGCATGGTGAATAAAGGAAGCAATTTACATATATGAATTGAAGAACTCTTTCTTCTATTATTTATGATATATATATAGATACAAGACAAAATGCTCTGAAACCGACAACACGAATGGTTTCTAGGGTATATACTAATATACACTAACAAACTCCCACTTGCACTAAAGTCATTCGATGTTGTATCTCATACCCATCTTCTCAAGATTATGGTCCAATTGCTTCAGTGTCATCGCCTTAGTTAGTGAATCAGCTACATTTTCTACTGCAGGAGTCTTCAGAATCAAAATCTCTCCAACTCCAACGGATTCTCTCAAAATTTGATACTTACGCTGAATATGTTTGGATTTTTGGTGTGCCCTTGGTTCCTTTGCCTGTGCAATAGCTCCAGTATTGTCACAGAACATGCTTATCGGGTAAGCCATGTATTCAATTTCAATTACAAACTTTCGCATCCAAACAGCCTCCTTCGCTGCTTCTGAAGCAGCAATGTATTCAATTTCTATAGTGGAGTCAGCTGTGGTTGTCTGTTTGGAACTTTTCCAACTAACAGCACCTCCATTACATATAAAAAATGTACCATGATGTAGACTTTCTATCATCAATATCGATTGGAAATCAATCAAGTATCCTTGAATGTTTAACTCGGAACATCCATAACTTTCGAACTAGATCCTTAGTTCTTCTCAAGTACTTAAGGATCGATTTTACAACCTACCAATGTTTCTCCCGGTTTGAGGTGATATCGCTCATAACACTTACAACATAAGCTATATCGGGGTCTTGTACATAGCATTGCGTACATTAAGCTACCTACGGCGACGCATAAGGCACATTACGCATCCACGCATCTTCATCGGTCTTTGGACCCATTTCCTTAGAAAGATGAAGGCGGAGTGAGTGAAGGAGGGCAGACCTCTCTTAGAGTTCTCCATGCTAATTCTTTTTAGCATTTTCTCTATGTACAATTTAGGGATAATCCAATTACCCTTTTCGTTCTATCTTTATAGACACGAATGCCAAGGACATATGTCGCTCTAAGTCTTTCATCGAGAAGGTTTTGGACAACCAAACCTTAACCTCTGTCATCATGCCTATATCATTTCCCATCAAAAGTATTCATCTACATATAATATGAAACGTGATGGCATGATCTTTAACCCATTTGTATACCAGCGGGCTCATCCAGTTCTTGACAAAACCAAACAATTTGATTATGTCGTCAAATGAATGTTCCATTTCTTGAAGCTTGCTTCAATCCATAAATGGATCGATGCAATTTGCATACCTTATGTCTTTCAACAGAGGATACAAAACCTCTCGGTTGTTTCCACATAGATGTTTTCCTCAATAAACCCATTGAGGAAAGGCTGTTTGACATCCATCGCAAATTTCATAATCATGGTATCTTTGCGATGGCTAGCATTATACGGATGGATTTAATCATAGCTACGGAGAAGGTTTCCTCATAATCCAATCCTTGTTTGAGTATAACCTTTCGCCACCAATCAGCTTTGAAGGTCTCTACCTCCCCCATCCTTGCCAACTTTTCTTGTAGACCCATTTACAACCTATAGGAACTATTCCCTCACCGGGTAGGATCCACAAAGGCGACCATACTTGATTGGCATGCATTGATTCTATCTCGAATCCATCGCTTGACCATTTTCTGAATCTCTATCCGGATGTTACGTTGCTTAGGATTCGCTTCCCGACCATCTCTATCAAAGTGTGCTTAGGATCATCACCATGATCATCTACTCCTACTAAGTAAGATTCAAAATCTTGCTCATGTAGCAACCCATATCTCTCCAGGAGGTTTCGACATTCTAAAAGACTTTCATCTTTGGGAACCATAGTACCTACATGCGAGGTTCGGCGAGTGGGACGTTCCATCTTGACAATCTCGGTTCTTGGCTCTTGAACTCTTGGTTCCAGGTTCAATATTTCTTCAACACCGCCTTCCTCAAGAACTCGTTCTCGAGGAAGCGTGCATTTCTTGATCCAAACTCTTTGATCACTTGGGAAGTAAAAGCAATGTCCTAAACTATCTTTAAGATATCAATGAACCGACCCTTCTCCAAATTTAACATCCAGCTTATCGATTTAACCAATTTAACATAAGGTCAAGGGCATCCCCAAATCTTCATATAATTGAGACTTGGACTTTGGGGGCCATACCATATCTCATATAGGTGTTTTTGGGCCGGATAGTTTTAGGGATGGGACCCTATTAAGGATATGCACGGTCCTGGAGAGCGTACCCCCTCAAGAGACATTGGTAAAGTCGCAAACTCACACGAAATCGTACCATATCTAATAAGGTACGATTTCTTCTTTGAATACTCCATTAAGTTAGGGGTGTATAAGGAGGAGTCAAGCATGAGGTGATCTCATTTTTCTTTTAAGAACTCATGAAACTTTGTACTCAAGTATTCACCCCCACGATCGATCGTAGTATTTTAATACTCTTTCAGTTTGATTTTCTACTTCATTCTTGAATTCTAGAATTTTCAAAGTTGATTTGTATTTCATTAAATACAAATACCCATATCATGACATATCATCTGCAAAGGTAATGAAGTATTCAAATCCTCCCCTAGCTAAAGTACTAAATGATCCACACACATCTGTATGTATGAGTTCTAAAAGTTCTTTAGCTCGCTCTCCTTTACTCTTAAAGGGAGACTTGGTCATCTTTCCTTGGAGACATGATTCACGGGTTGGATAGGGTTCGAACCCAATGAGTTTAGGATCCCACTTTATCCAGTTTGTATTAATCTTCTCTCTATATGACCCAATCTATGATGCCATAGAATTTTAGGATTTGATTAGATCAAGTTCTTTTTATTAGAAATGTTATTGATTGAAGCATAGTCATTCAATTCTAAGACATACAAACCATTTGTATTCACACTTTACCAACTAAAAACATTTCCAAAATGTATTGAACATTCATTTCCATTAAACATACATAATAACCTACCTTACACAAAGCGAAATAGAAATGATATTTCTTGTGGCTTTTTCAAAGTACAATACTTTAAACAAATTCAAAACATGTCTGAAGGTAGTCTTAGTGAGCAAGTCCCCATGGCCTCGGCTACAACTCGTGCCCCATTTGCCATCCTCAAATGATCTCGCCATTTGTCACCTCGAACTATTGATACTGCAAAGACATACAAACATGAGATGTTGCTTTGCTTGAATCTAATATCTAGGAATGACTATCTGAATTAACACTTAATTCATATTCAATCATAAGACATTGGTTCATACACCGCTTTTCCTTTGCCTTTCTTGTGTTCGGGAATATTGAGGGCAGTTCCTCTTCCAGGTGTCCATCTTTTCCACAGGTGGAAACATTTTCCCTTTGCATCGGCCTTCCTGCTTTGCCGGGCCTGCCCTTCATTCTTGAAGCTCTTATTCTTAGGGTCCAACTTTTGGACCTCTCTTTGTAGCACTTTGGGCCTTTTTATTGGCCCCTGCTAGAGGCGGCAAAGAACATCCTCATGTCCTTTCCCTTTCACATTACGGTGCGTGAAATTCTTTAAGCTCATTTAGCGGTTTTTCGAGGTTTCTCTCAATCCTATTGAGATTGTAGTTAGTTATAAATGGTTTATAACTCGGAGGAAGGGATTGTAGAATCAAATTCACTTTGAGGTGGTCTGGCATGGCCACCCCATATCCATCCACTTGATCTAATCCATTGATCATTTTAAGAGTATGATCATCTGGAGGTTCCCCTTCCCTCAACTTCATGCTAAAGAAGGGATGCACACAATTCATACTCAACCAAGTCTTGGATTTTTGCTATACAACTCTTGTAGAGCTATGAGGAAATCATAAGCATTTGAAACCTCTTTATGCTTAGTTTGAAGTTCTCTATTCCAGGACATAGGCAATTCTTTCAAAATCTAGAACAATTCTAAGATTTCTTAGCCAATCTTTTAAGGTTGGGTCCCAAGGTTAACATGTTATTGTCCATTATCCTTAGGAGAACATTGTTGGCCATTTTTTTTCAATTATTTATCACAAAAGATGAAACGCAAAGAAAAGTAATTTTATTAGTGTCTTGTAATCTTTTAAACCTTTTTAATGCATAATCAAATTAGCTCCCCAAACTTTATTTTATTCGACTCTACACTCCCTTAAATAGGATTCCGAAAATTTTTGTTGGATTAAATTTCTTAGGTGGGAATCAATTTCTTATCAAATTCAATTAACCTCACATAATAGAATTCTTGGTTAATTAAGTCTAATAAGTAGGAAACTCTTTTCCTTTTTATATCACTATATAAGGTTTGATTCATATTCCTTGTCCTACCGGATACCTCACATAATAGAATTCTTGGTACCTCTAGGCTAGTTAAATCCAACCATTGTGCTTTCTTAGGATGGCATTTTCATCATGTCCTCACATAATAGAATTCTTGGTCAAGGTGAAAATATCCATCCAAGAACAAGATCAACTTAATTCTATGATATAAAGATTATATCCCTCACATAATAGAAATCTTGGGATATTAAAATTTATATCAAAAAATTTAGTTATCCCACAATGGGAGACTTGGATTTAATAATTTTTAAATTGGGGAGATTTAGGTTTAACTTTAGTTAATTCATTTTTTAGTATGCCATGTTTAATTAACCATTCATACATATCACATATATGCATAAATTAAAGCATGTGGGTTGACCATGGGGCTTTTCGAAAATACATCCTAAAGGCAAACTATTTACCCTAATACTATATCTTCGATTGGATTGTCATCCGGATGCTCTTTAGTTCCCGTCTAGCCGATTCCAATACATATTGGATCTTAGGCACGAAGGCCCGATTAAAATAAATAAATAAAATTTAATTATTACAAGCCATTTAATAAAAGAATATTACAAACACTTTTGAATATTTTGAAAACCAAATGGCGCCCATGATCAACCCTCTAATCTAATATTCATTCATCACATAAATAAATATTAAACATTCATACCAAATATAATAAACAATTATTTAAAAAAAATATATATTCACTAATATATATATCTCATATATATATATATATATATATATATATATATATATATATATATATATATATATATATATATATATATATATATATATATATATATATATATATATATATATATATATTCATGTGGTAATATAATCATAACTTTGGGGCATGCAACAATTACACATTTTATAGGAATCATTACACAAACACTTTTGTCATATTCCACCCAAAGATATACTATTTAATTGTTAGCATCATTTCAATACTTTTCACAAAAGTCATGCATGACATAGATAAATGGGTTTTATTACTCCAAGAGTAATTATTCTATGACACAAGTTACTTTTAGCTAAAGTAATACTTTTTATGACACATTTATCTTCTCAAAGACAATCATGTCATCTTGCATCATCATTTTTGAAACCATTCAAACAACCAAATTATTACATTTCAAAAATATAATAATTTATGTCATGCAATGATGCATTATAAGATAATTTAATCAAATTAAACATCCTACATTAAATTTACCACCATCATACATATATAATATCACAATTCATCATATGAATTAATAATCCATAACTTTATGCTAACATCAAATTCCACCACTAAACACTTGCAACATTTGCATACACTTCATGCAAAAATATACTTTAATCAAATTAAAGATAACACATTTAGCATGTCAAAGCATAAACCATTTAATCAAAGTAATGGAAATGAACATGCATGAACATTTTTCTAAATGAATCATCATGCAACATTTCCTAAAACATCATTCATCAATACATGAATGAAATGACATTTCTTATGGCAAAACTAGTCATGGCCGAAAATGACATATATGCATGCATGTAGTTTTCAACACATCTCATGCAATAATGATCATCCAAACATGCTTTAAATCATATTCTAACATACCCAAACATATTAGAGCAAGAAGAAAAACATGTTTTCCCAAAACCAAGAGATGGCCGAGACATACACTTGCATCAAACATGCTTATTACATCTAACAACTCATCCAATACTAAGGCATGCTCATTATAACTATTATCATCATTCTAAACATATAAGAATGAGAAGAAGAATGAACATATACCTCTGATCTATGTATGGCCGAGACATGCATGTAAAGATCTACTATGAAAAAAAACATTTTTGAACCATATCACTAACATGCAAACTCAACCAAGTTTGATGAACAAATGAACACATGGAAAATGCCATTTTAGCTTATAAATTCGACATGCAAGGAGCTTCATGCTCTGATACCATTTGAAAGAACAACATGCATGCATGAAGAGTGGTGGAAATGGAGAAGAAAGCATAAAAAGATGGATTCAAAAACCGTTTTTCATACAAAGCATGGAAATGAAATTATACCTACTCCTTTGCTTTGGATTGATGAAGATTAGCTTCAAAGGGATGAAACCTCCACACTTTAACACCACCTTGAGAGATTAGAGTGGGCCGTTTGGGTTTGAGAGAGTTTCTTGTTTGTGTTTTTGTGAACAAGTCAAGAATGAACAAAAAATGCAACCTTTGCACTTATATATACTTGGGCAATATTGCAATTATTTATTTTTTCACTTCCAAGCCCAAAAAAAATCCCCTTATTTTATTTTAAAGGGACCCCACGAATTTAATATGCTACCCTTTGAATAATCAATATTATTCAAGGGCCCATGTAAACTAAACTAGTTTACATTAACAACCCATAAATTTACCCCCTTTTACCCTTTAACTATTAAAAGGTTATTTTTGTTCATCTCATTAATCTTAACACTTTAAGATATAATAATTAAATATAATTAATTATTGCTTACCATTTTAACCCTTAAAATGTCACAAATGATTTCTATGTAACTATTACTATAGAAATCCCGTTATTACCCTCGGAAGGTGCTTATCCCTCTTCGGATAATCATTTCTCTCTCTCATCCTTCTCTAACTTCTCAAGGCTATTGGTGTGACCATGTAGGTCCACCGTGGGCCAGTGCGGAATCAGATGAATCAAGAAAACTGTCCAGGAGGCCCAGGCGACTATGGTAAACATCTAGCAATGTGCCATAGTCCCTAAACCATGATGAAGAAATACTTCATCGAACCCATTTCAGATCATACGTACCATGCAGGTAAAGTCCCTCCATTGAGATATCCTAATCGAGTATGGATTCATGGAAACGTCAAAATCCTAAACTTCGATCTTCTAGAATCGTCGATCAATATGTTGGGAACTCGTCATCACAAACTTGCTTTTGTATGACTAATAATAGACTCTGGCCAGAGATTCAATTTTCTGACATTTATCGATGTTCGTCTAGGAACTCGAATCTGGATGGAGTCAGCAGTACTCTCGATCCTATATTTCCGCATATGAACAACGCATGACCAAATAGGCTTTATTGTACGAAACATGATTAGTCTCGTACTTATACACCGTATGAACCATACGCATCCATATTAGGATCCGACTACAATGTCTTAGGTCAAAGGACTACATCGTGCCCGATATAACCAAGCCCAATAAATCATTGACTACATGCTTTTTCCAAGTTGATTTGTCATTATTCGGTCACGTTCGAAAAGCAGTTCACCAACCGTTAATCCATACCAATGCCCCGGTGACATGACTATCATCGTCATTCGTACTTATATCAACTCATGATATCTTTCAAAGGGCATCCGGTATGCCCTACCGTATAATATAGTTGCCCAAATTATATTACTTCCATAGGGAACCCTTTTCGATAATTCATTTACCGATTAAATGAATCATTTGGACAATTCATATACATACTTTATTTTTAAATGCATGAGAATAAAGGAAGCAATTTTACATATATGAATTGAAAAACTCTTTCTTTTTATTATTTATGATATATATATAGATACAAGACAAAAGTGCTCAAAACGAAACCCAACAACGAATGGTTTCTAGGGCATACTATCTCTGGACTCAGGCATGACCTCACTGTCTTCCCATTCCCGGACCAGGTTATGGATCAACTCCACCATCCTGACTCCCCTCCCCGGGAACCAAGTATTATCTCCCACTCCCACCCAACCAGTTGGACAGGAACCTCCACTCAACTAATGCCATCCTCACTCCCTAGAACCAAGTATTGGATCTCCACTCTGCCCAAGGCTTAAGCCCAGGTGACTCACTCCCACCATCCTCTCCCTAAGTACCAAGTACCAAGTACAAGTATTGGATCTCCACTCTACTGATAAACCCGGACTCAACTCCATATCCTCAAACCCCCTTCCCCAGAATCGAGTATTGGATCACCACTCTCCTTATGCCACCAGGTAACCGATCGGACCGGTCTTTTCAAACTTTGACTATCACCACTCCCCCCACCCCACCCCTCCCCCATTTTACGCCACAGATCGAACACACGGAGCTTAACTGATCTAAAGATTCAATCCGGCCCGCCCTTCCTATCCAGTGCAGCATATTGCAAACGAGTCGGCTCCTGCAATAAAAATTGCCAGCACTCCCATGCTTCACATCCGAGGGTTCTCCCAATCGGGGTGGGATTGGCTAGGAGCAAAGATCTAGCACTTATTCACCCTCGGCGATCAAGCCAAGGAAGGGGGCCTTGCCCATTCGAGTCTTCCATAGCGGACCCGAGTGGGCAGCCATGGGTCAAATGTTTTGCGCATTTTGTTTGGCCTTTTGGCATCCGGAGGTAAAGAGCGCGGTGGAATCACAAGCGCCAAGTCCTTACTGGTCTAACAAGTTGGAACGTCCCGATTCCATCCCACTCGTCCACCCAGTACCCCAACCAAAGGGCGAACCTTTAATTTAACATTGTCTTCCCCAACTCATTCGACCCGCATGCAGCGAGATACCCCTGTTTCATAGGGATTTTAAGTTCACTTTTTGAGTCCCGGAGGGTAGGACACAGAGCGAGCACATGAGCCCTAGAAGTTCTCGTTATCTCGGTCCCTTTGACCCTTGATTCACCCACGATCGGGCACACCCACCTGGGGCTTGGGGAGGGGTGATTGCACATTCCGATCAGGCTTTGATACTAAGCGACCCGGCCCTTGACTACGAATCACCTACATCAAAGCCCCTGTCATCGGTTGACAATCGCCCGTCCCAAGGGAAGGGAGCCGAAAGGCACGCTCGATCGCTTCCTACTCTCTAACAAGAAAAACTTAACTCAAAGAGTGGGGGGAAAGGGCTGTTAGGGCCAAAAATAGTCTTTGGCCTAAATAAAGACGTGAATGAGGAAGAGACTAGGCCGAATCCCGTCCCGATGCTAGCACCATCCGATTAGGCCCGTTTGATACGAGATACAATCAGCCCAAGTCATTGGGAGGGTCCGGGAAGGGCCTCAAATCCCGAGTTTGCTTCTTGGACCTATGAGCAAGTCCGAGGCCCACGGTACCCACCAGATCACCTTTCCTATTCTGAGGCCAGTCTCTATTCCGAGGTCACATTCTTGTTCAGGGCCACTTTCCTACTCGGTTACTTTCTTGTTCGGGATGACCTTCCCTATTGAACAATTGGTAAGCAGTTCACCTTGCCATAATTCCTCTGAGGGTTTGTATCAAAGTCACACTAGGACTCCCTACTCCCACCGGGGGCCCGGAGACCGGGACAGATCACTATATAGCGAGGAAGGCCCTCTCACAAGGGACATTAGATTACATTACACCTTCACCCGAAGCTCCTATTGAGCTTCACATTATTCTTTGTAGTCACCCGGGTCCTGACTTTAGACTTTCGTGGCGTCTCTACTCCCTAGCTCTCACTATACTAGCCTCTTTCAGCCTTGCTGACTTGAGCGTCGAAATGCCTACGACAAACACCACCCCGGTGTTTTTCGTTCGCTTCACGCTTGTTTCTCTACGTTTACAGGTGCAGCGGATCGCTAGTGGCCTCAACCTCATAGGATCAGACCCTTCTTCAGTACAGGTAGATTTTTACGTCTACCCCTACCAATGGAGTTAAAAGTCAATTATTTTTCATTTTCATCCTTAGAAAAGGGTTTATCAAGTATATTCTCTTTTCAATTTAGTTCTTTTTTCTATTAGTAAGTTCCCAATTGATAATATCTCGCTTTTGTAATTATTGTTGATCTTTTTCTAATATGTTAGTCCTTTAACGGTTTAACCCCCTTACCATAAACAAATAAACAATGACCGAACAAGCATACATCTTGTAGTGTTGAACGCCAAGAAAAATGGTTGAAACAAGGTCATCTATATTGGTAACTCACAATGTGGGGGTCTACATGCCCAAACCGAACCCGAAAATCCAAACTGACCCAAGCTGAATAATGCATTTGGGCCAGATTGAAGAAAACTGAACCAAATCAAATCTAATAAAATTTAAACTTTAAAGGGATTGGTTTTAGTTTACCCTTCAAGGTTTCAACCCGAAAAACCTTAATAGTGTAATAGCATTTTTGAATAAATTTATCATTAGTTAACCTATAGTAGTTAGGGTTGTAATCGAACCGAACTGAGCCGGATATTGAGTTTGAGTTTGAGTTCGAGTTCAATGAGCTTTGAAAATCAGCTTCACATTCAAGTTCATGGGAGGATAGGAAGTTCGAGTTTAGTTCAAGTTAGGCTCGTATGCGAATTGAGCTCGAGCTTAGGCTCAATTCGTTAATTTGCAAATACAACATAATATGTAGGGGTGTTCAAAAGAATCGGTTGGAGCAAGACAAGCGGGTACCAGGGGTTTGGTTCCATTCCTACAGGCCCGATCGTCAATGGGTAGGTTCCGGTTCCAAATTTTTGGAACCGGCACTAGGACCCGAGACTAATATAAAATAAAATTAAAGATTAGGGGGGTTAATAAAAACTTTTGTAGAAAAAGTAATGTGAATACATTTATATTTATATTTCATAACATTTAAAGTAAGTTGGTTTGACTTTTGAGAATCTACCTTTAGAAAGTAATGGAGTTTGTAATTTTGAATTTATAATTTGTAATTTTATTTTTGTTAACAAGCGCCAGGTGAGGGGTATTTGTAAGTTTTTAAGGGTTTTTTGTCATTTTAAAAACTTTTGGGGGCTTATAGGAATTTTATAGGGTACCTAGAACCAAAATCGGAACTGTTGTTACCAGTTTCGATTCTAAGTACCAAGGCTAGTTTGTCGGTTCGATTCAGTTCCAAATTTCAAGGAATCGTCGGTTCCGGTTCCTTCAAAAAATGTAGGGTACCCGGAACCGAACACCCCTAATAATATGCATTATACAAGTCAACACTCAATTGAATATACATTATGATTTATGCCATTACACAACATAGTTTTCACTTTGAAATTAATCTGATTACTCCAATTCGAAATCCGAATACAAACTAAATCCTTCAATCTGAAATTCTGAATGCATCATCAGTCTGCATTACACAACATCATTTCAAACTGAATACATCAATTTGAATCTCTACTCACCGATCTTCCCATAGATACTCAATGGCTCCCAGAGCTTGAGACGACCTTATTTGTGTCATCAAAACATAGCATCAGTTTTTGTTGCTGGAGTGTGTTCGACTTCCTTCTACAACATTTTATTCCAAGCCTCAATCAAGTTATTCAAAGTTGGTCTCCCATGAGCCTGGAGATATTCATGAGGCTAGTTACATCCAAGAATTAAATTCATTGATTAAAATTAAACATTGCAAATAAACAAGTCGTACATGAGCATGAAGAACTACCTCATCAAAAGGCCAAAAGCTAAAGAAAAGAAACAAAAAAAAAAAAAAAAAATCATTCGTGTGTGTAGAGAAGTTTACCAAAAAATAAAATCTGAAAGAGAAAAGAGAAAACATAAAAGAGAAAAAAAAAAAAAATGTTGTACATGGCGAAAATCAAATCTAGAAAAGAAAAGAGAAGGCTTTCTCGTTTAGGGTTGAAAAACCCAACCTGATAAGACTCTTCAATTGTGATTTGGTGGGCTGGATGAACGACAGTGAGATGATGGTTGATTGGAAGTTTTGTGGGAGGTGAGTGTGAGAAAATTTAGCTGACCAGCCATCCCAAGTTTGGATTTTAAAAAATGGCCTTGAAACTGTTTTTCATTTTTTTTTAATTCAGAGAAGTTGACATGGCACAGTTAGGATCCATTAAACATGTAAAATGGGTTAAAATGAAAAGATTAAAACATATAAGGACAAAATATAATTAATGAAAGTTTTTAAAATTTGAAATTTGAAAAAGAGCCCCGAAATATTCAAATCACAATCAAACCAATTAAGGCAAAAATCGATATCGTCAATCCCTAAACGCATCAGTGCAATTTCTGGCGATAACAGTCCACATTCCGACAAATTTTCACACCCAAATTCAATCCTAAAGCTTCTTCCTTTCTTAAAACTATGGTTGACATTAACAATGAGGAGGAAAACCCAACGCCTCTTTGAATCATAGTCGGCCCCGCAGCCAAGCGATTCAATGGCTTGCTCGGTGGATCCTCCGATCGGTAAAGTGTTCCAACGGCGGGAGACAACGGTGGCATAACAAGAGAGCCCAGAAGCAAAAGCGGTTACGAAGAAGGAAGGAGGCCGAGGGCGGGGAGTCGGGAGCCGGGAAGAGGAGTCGGCGAGTTCGGAAAGGAGGAGGAGGAGGCCGCCGAAGAAAAGGTATTTGTACTTGCCAAGACCTAAGATCGCTTAAGCGTTCCTTTGTATCGCTTAAGCGATTGATGGCTTTTACTCTTGGTCGCTTAAGCTATTTTGGATTGCTTAAGTAAAAGCGATGAATAAGCTTAAGCGATATAAGCGATCGCTTAAGCAATCTTAAAGATCGGCGAGATGTTGATTACGCACGTACAAGATCTCTTAAGCGATCGTAATCGCTTAAGCAACCAAGTAAAAGTGATGAATAGCTTTTACTCTTAGTACAAGTTGATCTTTTGAGGCGAGCCAAATCTGCCCCAGGATCTATAATCTCTTAAGCGATCCTTTGTATCACTTAGCGATTTCATCGCTTAAGAGATCTTGTATGAGGAGAATCATCACGCCCATCTCTTAAGCGATTATTCGGACGTATTTTGTTTATATTTGATTTGGTTTAATTTTTTTGCTGATATTTTGTTTATATCGATTATGCAGATTTTCAGTGTAAACTATAGAGTACGGATTAGAGGTTGTAAGCGTCACGGTAGCCGTACTTCCCACAGTGAGGGTGGCAGGTGAGGTCAAGTTGGGATGTTTTAACGAGAATAACGGGGATTTTGGGACAGTGAGGAATGGTGAAAGGAGATTCAAAGAGATTTGTTTGATTATTTTTTGGGATATGGACACAAAATGGAAAAAGACATTCAAAAATTCGGGAGTGCATTATATGTTGCTGCACTCAATAAAAAAGCAACAAAAAGTACGAAATGTGGTTCATGGTGGATGGAAAGCCCGGTATGTTTCGGGATGATGGAATATGCGTTGGTGACTGGCTTAAGATGTGGGGAATTTCCGAGGTGAGGTTGAGGAAAAAAAGAATAGCAGCAGTATGGGAACCAAAAGGTTGGCTAACAAGGTTTTGGCGGGGGAACAAGTCTATTAAGGCATAGGAATTAGAGGGGACGAGGGTTAAAAGATGGTGAGGTTTAACGATTGAGAGGCGTTCAAACTATGCTTGGTATTGTTCTTACATTCGATCCTAATGGCTAATGACTCAACAAAAGCCATTGATATTGATTGAGTGAAGTTTGTAAGCAACTTGAACTTCTTTAATGCTTGTCCGTGGGGACGGGTATCATTTAAGCGAACCATGGACTCCTATACAAAAGACTGGCATTAAAGCACTCCCCGATGGGTCGAGAAGAATAGACCAGACGTACAATTTGTTTGGCTTCCCATGGGCAATGTAGGTAAATATTAATAGTTTTTTGTTATTTTTTTTTTTAATATATGTGTTTGAATTATGATATGGACTATTTTTTTACAATGTAGGCTTGGATGTATGAGGCCATCCCTGTCCTGGCTAAGGCAGGGGGGAGGAGGAGGGCTTCGGTTGTGCAATAGACATTTCCTAGGATGTTGCGGTGGCACGACCAGAAGTGTACCCATTCGGATTATGAGCAAATAGAGATTGAAATTCAATCAGCTCGGGTAAGATTAAGGGATTAAGCTTGAACATGCAGTTGCTTTAAAATGTCGATTAAATCTGATTGATTTTGTTTCTTATTGTAGGGGGTTGTTCGTCCCTTCCATTACCGCTACTGGGGGTGAAGCGCAATAGCACTATGTCACATCTTTCCAAGCCTTTGGAGGATCAAAGGGATGAAAGGATAGACCGCTTTGTGCGGGACCTACAAGGGTCACACATGTGAGGGCGTTGGTGGGGCCGGGGGCCACTACTTGAGAATGTGATTGACACCGAGGAGGATGAAGCCATAATTGGTGGGAGGGAGGAAGAGGGGAGGGAGGAAGAGGTTCGTATGCCTCAGCAAACCGGTACAACAAGTACCGCTTTGCGGAGGCATCGGGAGGGCGGGGAGGGAAAGTGGGAGGTGGTTGACCTCATAAAGAGTTTGTTTGATAAGATGGAATAGCGGGTTGAAAAGGGTGAAGGAGAAAGTGGATAAGGTGGCAGAGAAAGTTGTTAGGGTGGAGGAGGAAGTTAGTAGGGTGTAGGAGGAAGTTGGTGGAGTATTGAAGGCGGTTAAAGTGCAACCTGGGCTGAAAAGAGAAAGCCGAAATAGCAGGTTTGTGAAATCACCTTACACCGTACTAACACGTGGAATTAAAAGGAAAACAAAGAAACAAATTGAGGGGGTTAAAGAGGTTTCTGGAGGAAGTGGGGCAGTTATAATGGAGAAGGTTGAGGCGGGAGGCGAAGGAAGCGATGTACAAATGGAGGGAAGGGCGGGCAAGCAAAAATAGTCCACTTTGTCGATTTGTATAGGCCAATAGATGAGGAAAGAAAAAACCCTTCTATGCCTATTACAATGAATCCGGAAGTGATGCCCTTGCAAAGTGTAAGACTGGGGATTATTCTCGAGATTGGTTTGAAAAGATTTTGATGATGGGCAGCTGGCTTCACGACTCGGTGAGTTATTTTCGCTTAATTTTGCTTATGTTTTCCATGAGGTATTGTATACTTATCATGTTGTTTTTATTTGATGCGACACATCGATGAGGTATTGGCAGCCTTGATGAGGTTGCGACAAACCAAGGCAATGGTGATCTGTATCCGATTGTGCCATCACGTGATGTGGCCTTTGGCCAAACAACCAAGGTATCGACATATCGCAATTTATTGAAAAAGGCCATTGGTACATGCAGCAAAAAGCAAAAGAGGCGGTAAAGCGATCGGGCATAGAAAACTTGGGTGCGTCCTAATGATTTTAAGTTTGATGACAGGATGATGTAGTATGTAATGGGGGGACGGGGAGGGCCTAAATATGGCCGCAGGTTGGGCAAAGGTTAAAAGTGTCTCTTTGCATCATCCTAGTCAAGGGGAAATGCACCTTTAGATAGCGATCGTCGCGCTAGAGAGAGGTTCTTTGAAGATCCTTGACTACAACCCGACAATTTGTCGAGAGGGCCAAGTTGGAGGCGAGTTAAGACCCTTGTCCATGTTGTTCCGCGGCTATTATGCGAGCGGGATGTTTGAGCACCTCGGTGATGAAGCATTGATGGGAAAGTTTGGCCACCCTCCAAGGCGCGTTCCCGTCCCAGCAAATGTGTCAAGGTAAATTTTGTATAAAACTAACTTACATAATACAATTGTTCTATAAGCTGATTCTAATGCTAATGTCATCTTCCTATTGCGAGGTCTTGATTGTAGGGCATATGCCCTAAAATTTATTCGATTCGACATAACCAACAAGGCCCGATGGATGGATTGAATGACGAAAGGGCAATGACCATCTTTCAAGAACTAAGGTGGATTGAGTGCTTCCATGGGTAAATGGATCCGTTTTAATGACCATGAACCCAATCAAAGGTTTGGAACTTGTACTTTTAATTTTGTAGTTTATGTGATGTTGATGTTGATACTTGGGGTTGTGGTGCTGATGTTGCGGGTGTCATGCTTATACAATGCAGCTTTACCGGGAAATAGGCAGGACCCTCGTGAACTTTTAATCTTGCACTCCATAACTTGGGTTCATGAAGAAGAAATTTTACTCCGGGACATCCCCAACTTTCCATTTAACAAATTGCGTAACAAACTTTTTGTTTTTTTGTGTTTTTATTTAGAAAGGCCGCGTGGGCTGGCCCAGGTGTGCCCCGGATAATTTTGGTAGGTTGTTGGCAAACAATGAGAGGAACTCCTCGAGGGCTAGCTTGGGAAATTTTGTGAGTAGTGCCCGAACAAGGCATACTGCAATCAAGCTGGTGGCGAGGATGAGGCATCGCAATCAAGGCTCTTGGCAAGCCATGGTACCATGAAATGATCTCGGGAGACAGGTGATTATACCAAGAATTTGAAAACTTCTCAAGTGGCGGGATCGCAATCAAGGCTCTTGGCCGCAAGGCATGGTACCAAAGAATGATCTCGGAGCAGGTGATTATACCCGAATTCCAAACTTGTCAAAGTGGCTTAGGATTTATTCATTTTTGGCACTATTATGAATGATTTTAAGTTTAAACTTTCAATTACATTGATGTCTCTTATATTTTGATCTGTCATGGATTAGATTGATATAAATGACTTCATTTGCTGCTTATTCTTTTCGTATTTGGGAGGAAAATGAGTTATAAATGATAAATTATTACATAATACGGGAGAAATGTAGGATTCTTCTCTTTTGTCATGATCGCAAAGCGATATATGAAGCGACCACATATATCTCTTAAGCGACCAGATTTTTCTCAAATGATTCGGCTTAAGGCGACCAAGAAGTGGAAAGCGAAGAATCGCTTAAGAGATAGGAGGATCGCAGGCGATCATAGATGCAGGCGAGATTTTATTACCCGCCTCGGAAGAAGAATCGTTTAAGCGACCAGAGTAAAGTGAGGAATCGCTTAAGCGATACAAGAGGATCCGCTTAAGCGATCATATCTGCAGCGATTTTTATTTTGCCCACGGGAAGAGATCGCTTAAGCGATCTTAAATCAACAAGTGACCAAGAGTAAAAGCGAGGAATTGCTTAATCAATACAAGAGGATCGCTTAAGCGATCATAGATCTAGGCTGATTTTACTCGCCTCGAGATAAGCAAAGCGATCTTAAATCATTAAAAGCGACCAAGAGTAAAGCGAGGAATCGAGGTATCGCTTAAGCGATCATCTATACGGGTGGGCGATTTTATTGCTGCCTTGGAAGAATAAACAACGACCAAGCCTCACTAACTAAACACGTAAAATGGGGTTAAAATGAAAGGATTAAAACATATTTGGGTTTAAGAATAGACATAATAAAAAAATTTTTAAAATTTGAAATTTCTCAAAACAAGCCCCATAGGCTATTAATTGGTCGAAATTCATTAGGGCAAAATCGATTTCTTGAACCAAAGGGAGGCAGGGCGATTTTCGATCCAACTGCAAATTTCCACACCATATTCAATCGTAAACTCGAATTTCTTGAACCACCCTAAATGGGAATATAGTAACGATTTTTGGTGATAAGTCATGACTTTATCGATTTCTTGAACCTAAATGGAATACGCACGATTTAGCGTCTGACCCACATTTCCGATCCAAACTACAAATTTTCACCCCAAATTCAATCCAAAACCATGGTTGACACTCACAATGACGAGGACAACCCAACGCCACTTGGAATCCTAGATTAGGTGGCGCAAGCGTTCAATGGCTTTGCTCGGTGGATCATCCAGATTAGTGAACATGGTCGGACGGGGAGGGAGAAGAGACTCCAAGAACGGCACAAGAAGCGAGAGGAAGAATCGTCAAAGCTGATGCAGCAGTCGAGCAATAATTCAGGCCGGAAGGAGGATTCGGCGAGAATTCGGGGCGGAGGAGTCTTAAGAGGATTCGAGGCAAGGAGGAGGCGGGTAAGAATGAGCATGCCCATTGAAGGCAAGGGCACTTTACAGGCGTAGCTTAAGCAATCATTTGTGTCGCTAAGTGATTAACCTCTTTTACTCCATCTGCCCCAGATCTAAGATCGCTTAAGCGATCCTTTATATCGCTTAACAATTGATTAAGTTGACTTTCTTGTTGCTTAAGCGATTTCGGATCAGCAAGCGATCTTTTCGATGCGAATCATAGATATAAGATCATTAAGCGATCATTTGTGTCATTTAAGAAATTCTTTCGATTTACTCTTGGAATCGGCTTAAGCGATTTGAAATCGCTTAGCGATCTTCTAGGACCGAGTCAAGATCTCTTAAGCGATAAACGAAATCGCTTAAGCCCAGCGTTGATCGTAATTTTTCTTCTTGATATTTTGTTTATTAGTTGTTTTGGTTTATTTTTGTTCTGACATTTTGTTTACATCGATTGTGTAGATTGTGCGGACCGTAAACATCACAGACTACGAGTTGGACCTTATAAGCGATAAGGTGCCCTACTTCCCCTACAAGGGTAATGGGTCGAGTCCAAGTTGGGAAGGTTTTGGCAGCATACAGGACATTTTAGATGGAATTAGGAATGGTAAAAGAGATTTCAGTCGCACTTGTTTTGGTAAGTTTTTAGGACTCGAAAATTATTGGAAAAAGGCATTTTGGGGGCAGGGAGTGCATTACATGTTGCTGCACTCAGTAAGATGCAATAATAAAAAAAAAGAAATGTGGTTTGTGGTGGGCGGAAAGCCACTACGTTTTAGCATGATGGAATATGCCCTGGTGATGGGCCTAGGATGTGGGGAAGTGCCAGATAAGAAGGCAGAGGTAGTAAAGAATAGTCGGGGAGCCATACAGTTTTATAATAAGGTTTTGCAAGGGGCTAAGTCTAATACAACACATGTATTAGAGAATAGGCTAGAAACAGTTGAATTTACTGATAAAGAGAAGATAAAAGTGTGCTTGGTTTTGTTATTACATTCGATCTTATTGGTTGGTGACTCAACAAAAGCTGTTGAGAAAGATTGGTTGTTGTTTACAAGCAACTTCAAGTTCTTTAATTTTATCCATGGGGACTGAAATCATATGAGCGAACCATCAGTAGCCTAAAAAAAGTAGACATGGCGTTAAAGCAGTCCCAATGGGATGGGAAGGATAAACCAAGCACGTACAATTTGTTTGGCTTCCCATAGGCAATGCAGGTAAATATTAATAGCTTTTTATTATAATTTTTGCAATATATGTGTTTGAATTATGATATGGACTGTTTTTTTTTTACAATGTAGGCTTGGATGTATGAGGCCATCCCTGTCTTCGCTAAGCGGGGGTGGGAGCAACAGTTTGTAAATAGACGTTGAGATTCAAGCGGCTGTGATAAGATTAAAGGACTAAGCTTTTGCATATGCAGTTGCTTTAAAATATCGCTTTAATCTAATTGATTTTGTTTCTTATTGCAGGGACTCATCCGTCTCTTTCTCATCGCTACTAGGGCTGAAGCAGAAGAGGACTATGTAATACCCAAGATATCAAAGGTATGTTCCTAACTCAAAATAGTCCTTTAGATGTTAATTTTATGTTAAAAAGCATAAAATCTAACTAAAGGGCAAAATGGTCAATTCATGCAGCGGTATGAATCAATTATCCATAGAGAGGCTTAGGGGGCAAAATGGTTATTTTGCCTATGGATAAAGCTTTGAAAAAGTCAAGGATGAGTAGGCTTCATTGCATTTTAATGGCATTAATTAAGTAATAATTATGTCTAGTGTGAAATGACAAAATACCCTATATGAAGAATTAAGGACTTATGAGTTATACAATTAAAATAATTGGGCCCAATTGCATAATTTTGGAAAATAAATGAAATATTTTCCTATAAATGAGATGAAAATTCGTTCAAGCAAAAAGGAGAGAGCCTTTCTTCAACATTTCTTCCATTTTCTCTCAAATCTTCCATGAAACAAGCTTTCTTTCTCTAAGTTTTAAAGGAGGTTTTGCTTAATTTTTCCAAGGAGAACAAGATAGGAGCCTTGGATCTTCAATTTGAAGGGTTTAAGGTAAGGATTAAAAACTTTAGTTTTGATGTGATTTGAAGATTTGAAGTAGATGTTGAGGTATAATGTTATATATGTAGGATTAAGGTGTAAAAGAAGTCAAAGGCAAAGGATTTGTTGGAGGGGAAGTCTTTAAAAGGTAAGGAAGAACCTCCCATGACTTTAGGGGTTATGCTAGGGTTTGTGGATTTTTATGAAACCTTAAATTAAAGCTTTAAGGCATAGAATTAGTTGATGGCAAGTGTAGTTGAACTCATTTATTCTACTTATTGCCTTGAATTCATTATACATGAACTTATTGCTCTTTATGTTTTATGAGTTGTTATGTTTGATTGAAGAAAATGAAGTGTGGATACTGATTGTGGCAAAAATTGTAGTATTGGAGGCCACATGGTGTTGAATGGTTGCTATTAGAAGTGTTGATGTGTTGTTTGCATTAGCTTACAATATTATAGCAATAATGGATGATTATGGGAATGAGATTTTACACTTCCTTTAAGATGTTAAAGACTATTAAGGGGAGGTTTATTTGATCCATAAGTTAACCTATTGGTTAATGTCAATAGGAATTGATGTGGCATAGTTAATATGAAAATTCGGATTTAGTTTTGTTAACCCTGATTCAGTATTTTGACCATAACTTGAGTTATAAAAATCTAAATGAGATGATTCTTGAAGCATTAGAAAGCTAAGACACAGACCTATAACTTTTATGTTTATTCCAAGAGCCAATTCGTTTGAGAAGAGGATGTAAAATGGCCTGAAGCATAAACTGGTTATTAAAGTTTAAGATTTAACATAATTAATTCTTATGATTATGAATTGATTATTAATGTATTATTGTAATTATGCCATGTACTAATGTTTACCCATTAGTTAGATGATCTTTAAAAGATATACATGGTCATGATGTCGATGCATGATTAATGTTATGAAATGGCATGAAGATGCAATGTAATACATGTTTTAAGATGATGTATGTGAGCAAGAGGTAATGTAAATGGGTTTATAATCCATAGATGAATTAAAAGTATTAAGCTCACCAAAATATGTATTTACATGCCATAAGATGTTAAAGATGCAAATAGACATGATAGAGATGCATATAGACATGATGGAAAACGCGTAAGCATATCCTCGTATATCGGTTGAGGAAAGATGAATATATGCTTTAGATGCTAAATAACGCGTAAGCACGCCTCCCAATGATATGAGCTCTAGATGAAATTTGAGGCTAGATGATATGAAGTGCTTAAGATGCTAAGAAAGGCCCGATCGGCTAGACGTCAAATGTTTCATATGCATTTAGTTGCATTACATGAGTTATGATGTTATTTACATCATGAGATAATTTATACTCATGTTAGATGATTTTAGATGTTATGTCATGACATGTGATGTGTGTGTACTATGTTTACATACTTATTTGTATGTGTACACATTGATGTTTATCTAGCCATGGGATAAAATGATGAAAAGCATATGAATTAGTAATAAAAGGGGAAGTATCCCTAGATTTAAAGGATAAGTGATGTGTTAATAAATATATTTAAATAAAGATCAAATAGTACATTCAGAATGAAACGGATCATTCCTTACTGAACGATTTAGCGCTCTGTAACGCCCCGCTTGAGGTACGTATTTAAGATTTGCTGTATTACTTAAAAGTTCATTGATTCAGTTTCAATCTTCGCTGGGGTAAAGGAGAATCTTCGCCACGGCGATGAGGTGCTGCACCCACGGGTAGGTTCTGCCGTGTTTCGCCAGGGCGACGGAATGTTCTTCGCCGCGGCGAAGAGCCTAACAACAAGTTTCTTGAGTTTTCTAGAGAATTCTTCTTTTGGGGCATAATGACCATTCTACCCCTAATTAGTAGGAATAGTGGGGAGTAAAATGTAAGGAAATTAAGTAGAGAATGTGTTGGTAATAAGGGTGTTTTTGCAAAGAATCAAAGGATATGGATGGAATTTCCAAGGAAGAACAAGGGCAAAATGGGAAATGATGGTTATAATATGAGTTAAAAAAAGTTAAAGTGTAGAGAAACCTTTTATTCATTCATTTCCACCGCCATAACCATTCTCTAACTTCTCTCAATTCTCCATCCAATCTTCCAAGATTTCCAAGGACTTTTTGAGTAGTTTTGAGTAGATTTTTAATCTAAAGCATTCCTAGGTAAGGATTCTTGCTTTAGATGAGAGTTTTAGTATGTTTTGGTTAAAGTCTTATGTTGTTGTTGTTGTTGTTTAAAGTTGTAGAGAGAAATCAAGCTACCAAAGGAAAGGAAAAGTATTAGAGAAGCTATTCCCTCACAAGGTAAGTAAATCCTACCAACTTGAGTTTTGATAAGTTTTTGAGTAGAGATGTATGCTTGTATAAGTATGTTATGTTGTTGAGAATTGAGTTGAGATGAATATATATTATGAGAAGTGTTTTTGATGTGTGATGAGAAATGGAAATTGAGTTGAAGTTGGAGGAGTTGTGTATGAATATTTTTGGGAGTGTTTTCTTTGGCAGGAACTATGACTGTATGAGGGAGTTTTCCTCCCATTTTGGATGATTAAAGAGAAGAGTAGAGTTATAGATAAGTAGAGCTTGGGTATGCCCATGAGTTGTTTGAGGAAATGCCTAGGTGAAATCTGCCCTGTCACAGCCGTGACTTTCTAAGTGAATTTTGGGAATTTTACGGATTGAACTGGGCTGAGACCAAAACATCAAAGTTGTAACTCTGTGTTTAAGCTTTAAAACGAGACCAAAATCGTAGCAATCCAATATTTATAACGCAAGTTATGCCCTTTTTAGTGAAACCTGTGCAGAATGACTGTTTTGATGCAATATTGCATTTGGCATTTCATAAGTGCATTAGTGAGCATGAGTTGTCCTTACACATTTTTCTTATGCACTTAAGAAGTAGCTTGAGACATAGTAGAGAATGTAAGTATAAGCTACTTTAAGAGTAAAGAGAGAGAAAGAGAGTATGAGCACTAGAAGCGAAGAGAAAGAGAATAGAGTAGGTTATGCGATGGGGAACCCGTGAGTAATGGGTAGAGTTTCCCATGTCGCCGCATTGAAGAGGCGGCATGAGTATGAGAGAGAGAAAAGTGGTGTAGCCCGTGAGAGTGCATGCGGATGAGGGCTATACCATGAGAGAGAGATTATACACTCACATGGCCAAGGTTCGAATCCATGCATAGCAGAGTCCGATCGGCTAAAATGAGTAGAAGTCACGTAGAGTGGGGCGAGTCCCGGCCATGCCTCCGGTAAGATGAGGCCGTGACTACTAAAGAGTTAGTAAAGAGTTATGAGAAAGAGAGTAGTGAGAAGTATAAAGAGAGAGTAAATGAGAATTGTAAGGAAATAATTAGAGAGAGATAGTTACGGGGATAGATGTGTAGAGGATTTACTTACTGAGCATTAGTTGTGCTCACCCCGTTGTTTTTCATGTTTTGCAGGATCTAGGTGAGGACACAGTCGGATGGGCATCGGCAAGCGAAGGCAAATGGCTACACTGTCCACCTGTTTTGATGTTTTGTACATGATACAACTTTTTGTATTTAAAGAATGTATATATTTAATAAAAGAAAAATTTAGGCCCAACCTTTTTATGTTATTTTATATGTATTTTATTATGTACATGTTTTATGAGTATTTGAGTGGAAAGCGGCTATTACACGCTCACCCTTTCATTGTTGATTGCTTTGCAGGCAGACTAGAAGCGAGAGATGCTAGAGACAGCGGGACTACACTTGAGGGGAGATGATTTATTGTCATCTCGATGTTTTTATCTTGATGTAAATAATGTAAATGATAAATATTTGTGAAATACCTTTGGAAGCTTCCACCCTATAAATATGTTTTGATTGCATAATTTCTTAAAGTTTGTAAATTATAAGTTTGGATCCTACGTGACATTTTATATGCATGTTTTGGATATTATTATTGTTATCCTTACACAGATTTTTTCTAAATACAACTCGTTCTCTAGACATGTATCATTGGGATTCTCATTGAGGGATATTCAGAGGATACCTGACTGGAGGGGGTTTTACAGACTATGTCAAATCTTTCAACACACTAGAAGATGCAAGCGATGAATGGATAGACCACCTGATGCGGGACCTAAAAGGGGTCACGCATGTGATGGTAGTTGGGGGGCCACTGCTTCACAATGTGGTTGATGCCGAGGAGGATGAAGCTCCAATCGATCGAAGGTCCGAGGAAAATGAGGAGAAGAGGGAAGAAGAGGTTCGTATGCCTTAGCAAACCGGTACAACAAGTACCGCTTTGCCGGTTTATCGTGCGTCGGGGAAAATAAGGTTGTTGACCTCATAAACGGCTTGTTTGAGAGTTTTACAATAGCCGTTTATGCAAGGTTTTACAAGATGGAAGAGTGCATGAAAAGGGTGGAGGAGAAAGTGGATAAGTTGGGAGAGAAAGTTGGTACAGTGGAGGATGAAGTTGGTACAATGGAGCAATAGTTTGGATGTGCAACAGCAATTTCCTAGGATGTTGCGGTGGCATGTCAGTACACCTATTCGGATTACGAGCAAATAGGCGTTGAGATTCAAGCGTGTGGTAAGATTAAAGGACTAAGCTTTTGCATATGCAGTTGCTTTAAAATGTCGCTTTAATCTAATTGATTTTGTTTCTTATTGCAGGGACTTGTCCGTCTCTTTCTCACCGCTACTGGGGCTGAAGCGGAAGAGGACAATGTCAAATCTTTCAACGCACTAGAAGATGCAAGCGATGAACGGATAGACCACCTGATGCGGGACCTAAAAGGGGTCACGCATGTGATGGTAGTTGGGGGCCTTGCTTCTAGCGTGGTTGATCTTAGGGAGGATGAAGCTCAATCGGTCGAAGGTCAGGAGAGGAGGAGAAGAGGGAAGAAGAGGTTCGTATGCCTCAGCAAACCGGTTCAACAAGTACCGCTTTGCCGAGACATCGGCGTCAGGAGAATAAGGTTGTTGACCTCATAAACAGCTTGTTTGAGAGTTTTACAATAGCCGTTTATGCAAGGTTTGACAAGATGGAAGAGTGCATGAAAAGGGTGGAGGAGAAAGTGGATAAGCTGGGAGAGAAAGTTGGTACAGTGGAGGATGAAGTTGGTACAATGGAGGAGGAAGTTGGTGGAGAATTAAAGGTGGTTGAAGTGCAAATTGGCTTGAAAAGAGAGAGCCGAAAGAGCAAGTTTGTGAAATCGCCTTACATGGTAGTGACACAGGGAAAGAAGAAGAAAATTAAGAAACAAATGGAGAAAGAACCAGAAATAGAGGAGGTTGAGGAGGTTGGCGGAGGAAGTGAGGCGGTGATAATGAAGGAGGGCGAGGTGGGAGGCGAAGGAAGCGGGGATGTAAAAATGGAGGAAGTGGGAGGAAGTGGGCAAGGGAAATTGTAGTCAAATGTCGATTTGTATAGGCCAATAGAGGAAAAGAAAAAACTCTTCTATGCTGATGCGTGTTTCCTACAACATGCAATATGTAGCAAGTATACTAGTCGCACAAGTAATAGAGTGATGAGTGAGTATCGTTCCCACGAGGATAGTGTTACTAAGTACCAATTTCCCTAGTTTAAGTCCTAATTAAGCAACAATAAATTGGATTGATGGAAAATTAACAACTAAATACAAATTAACAAAAATATAAATGAATGATAATGAAATTAAAGCAAAACCCAACAACTTAACTAATTAAACAATGGTAAAAGAATGCTAGGGTGTTGATTTCACCTAGATACGCTAACCCAAATCATAGAATCTATTACCCAAGTTCTAATTCCTTGATTGAAAATCGAATTCCCTAAGTTGTAAAACATACATTCTCAGGCTATATTTCCCTACTTATCCCTATTAAGCTTCCGCACCCAACAAAATGAAGATTAATAGTTCAAAGTCTTTTAAGTTTTATGGAATTCTATCTAGATTTCATAGATCGCTAAACCTATCTCTAGCGTTTGCTTAATCTATGGTATTTATCCCAAGAGGCACAATCACAAATCACTTCTCAGTCTCATTGTGAACAACACACATTTGAATGGTGATCAAGCATCCAAAAGTCATTAAGCAAAGAGATAAACACTCAATCATGAAATTAAAACTAAAAGTAAATCAATTCATATAAAAATGAATCATTGTATCAAGGTTACATCAAACCCTAGCTAAACAACTCAGTTCATACTCATAAACAAAATAAAATAACAAAACCAACTGAATCAAGATTCATCATTGAAAAACAAGTAAAAGATGGAGAAATCTTCTCTAATTTGAAGCCCAACTCTTCAATAATCTTCTCCTTCCATGAGCTGCCTCCCAAATGACGAACCAAGACCCTTTTCTGTTCCTTTTCGCTCTAATTTATACCTCTCTCACTTAAGGATCAAGCCCTAGCAAGCCAAAATGCGTCGTTTTATTTTTAAATCTGACGCAGGTTTCGCCGCAGCGAAGCTTTGTCTTAGCCACGGTGAAGACTTTTAGGCCAAATATGAGCATGATAAATTCTGAATCTGGAAAAGTATTAAACATATTAATTATAGCCCTTTAAATTATATTTCTGGTCGTTCAGAAATAAGCACAATCCGAGGTCTACAGCTCAAGTTATGGCAAAAATACTGAAGCACGTCCAAAGACGTTTTTCTTTAGTTCCCAGCGTACTATTCACGACTTCAAGCCAAGTTTTCACCATTGTCCAGTCATAATTAGAAAAAACCCAAAACATGAAAGTTGTAGTTATTCTTATTAGCTTTCCAAAGCTTCTTAATTCAGGTCATTCCGAGTTTCCAAGCTCAAGTTACACAATTTACGCTCAAAACTGTCATTTATGCTCAAAATCATCGTTTAGGCATGCAAAGACAAATTAGTAGAATTAGGTAGCAATTATGGCCTAAATTGAATGAAAAGTATCCTAAATCCTATCAAAATTCAATGGAAAATCATAGTGTAAAATATGATTATCATATGCCTATTACAGTGAATCAGGAAGTAATGGCCATATAAAGTGTAAGACAGGGGATTATCCCTGGGAATGGTTTAGGAAGTTGTTGACGATGGGCATGTGGCTTGAGGACTCGGTGAGTTAATTTTGCTTAATTTTTCTTATTTTTGCCTATGTTTTCCATACTTATCTTGTTGTTTTTATTTGATGCAGCACATCGATGAGATATTGGCAGATGAGGCTACAGCGGACTGCGTGGTGATTTGTTGTATCCCAGGCTATGCCATCATTGATGTGGCGTTTGTAAAACTTGTTTCGGCATATCGCACTTTAATTAAAAAATGTCGTTGCTAGTGGTGCGGTAAAAGGACCGAAGCGAAAAAAGATTGGCCCGATGCGGTTGGGTGCATCCATGATGATTTTCATTTTGATGACAATTATACGATATATCACGAGGGATCAGGCCCAAATAGGCCCATGATTGGGCCTTTGTTAAAAAGATATCTTTGCATCATCCTCGTCAAAGAGATGCCTTTGGATAGCGATCGGGTTGCGCATCTAGAGGAGGGATTCTTTGAAGATCCTTGGTTGCAACCCCACTTATTTGTCAAGACAAGAAGTTGGAGGTGGAGTTGGAGCCACTGTCCAGGTTGTTCTTGCAGCTGTTGCGTGACAACGGGATGTTTGGGCACTTGGGTGATGAAGTACTAACCAGAAAGTGGCCAATTAAACGCTCTATCGGCCCAATAAATAAGTCAAGGTAACTTCTGTATAAAACTAACTTATATAATACAATTGTTCTATAAGTTTATTCTAATGTTAATGTCTCTTCCTATTGTAGTGCTGAATGTGGGGTATATGCCTTGAAATTTATGGAGTTCGACATGACCAACACCCCAATGGATGGGTTAAATGACGAAACAATGAGAGATTGTCGGGAGGGCTGAGCTGTCGACTGCTTCCATGGGCAAATGGATCCGTTTTGAGTGAGCAGAACCCAATAAAAAGGTATGAAAGTTGGACTTTGAATTTTGTAGTTTATGCGATGTTGATGTTGATACTTGGGTTATGGTGCTGATGTTGTAGGTGTCATGCTTATTTGGAGCTTTATCGAAAGACACGGGCTGAGTGAACTTCTCACCTACACACACTGTAACTTATTTACGTGTTTTTTTTTATTTACAAAAGTTGACGTGTCTGCAGGTTCCTGGCAAACAATGAGAGGGAACTTCTCAAACAAAGGCTGGTTGGCAAGAGGAGAGGAGGCATCTACAATAAAGGCTGCTGGGAAGGCATGGTACAAAACAATGATCTCAGAGAGGTTGCTGGCAGTGTATAGGAAATTTTTGTAAAGAATTGGATCTGACATTTGGGAGATAATTTTTTTTGTCCATATAAGATATCTCATTAGTAGGTTGAATTTACTATGTATGGTGTGATCATTTGCTTCACCCAAGCCGGATAATGGTTTTTTAGCGTTTTGTTTCATTTTGTGTATCACTACAACATGTGATATACTGGTGTGATTATTTGATTCACCCAAGTTGGGACTAATGGTTAGCTTGTCCATATATTTCGATATTTGCCACATCCCATGCCTATTTTTTATTTTCTGTTTCGATTAAATTGATGTCTCCTATATTTTGATTTGTGATGAATTTGATTGATACAAATTCTTTTCCGGTTTGGGAGGAAATGAGTGATGTACAAATGTTTCCCAAATGGCCGAGACTTTTCGGACATGATCGCAAGCGATCTCAAATCGCTAGCGACGAATTCTATTCGAAGCATCGCTTAAGCGATCGTCGAATCGCTTAAGTGATTACCCATCTGCAGCGATGTTCATTACCGCCTTGACAAAAAATCGCTTAAGCGATCTTAAATCGGCTTCGACGAGAGACTCGTTTAGGAAGCATCGTTTAGCGATACATAAGATCATAGCGATCATAGATCTGGCGGCTATTCATTACGCCGGGACAAGATCGCTTAAGCAATCTCGAATCGCAGCGATCATAGATTTGGGCGATTCATTTAGCCTTGGACAAGATTGCTTAAGCGTTCGGATCGCTTAAGCGATCAAGTGTTTTTCCGAAAATCGCATAAAGCGATACAAATGGATAACAAGCGACCGAAGTAAAAGCCATTAATCTCTTAAGCGATACATAAGATCGCAAGCGATCATAGATTTGGAGGCGGATATTCATTACGCCGAGGACAGATCCCCCTAATCAGCGATCATAGATCTAGGCGATTCATTATGCCTTGGACAAGATCGCTTAAGAGATTTAAGATCAGCAACCGATCAAGGTGTTTCTTTCGAAAATTGCTTAAGCGATACAAATGGATAGCTTAAGCGACTAGAATAAAAGCAATGAATCGCTTAAGCGATACATGAAGATTGCTTAAGCGATCATAGATCTGGCGATTCATTACGCCTTGGCCTGATGCAAGCGATTTGAGATCGCTTAAGCGATCAAGAGTGTTTAACGAAAATCACTTAAGCATACAAGTTGATGGCTTAAGCGATTTTCGATCTAGGCATCTGCAGCGAGCTAGATCTCTTAAGCGATTACGGATCGCTTAAGCGGAGGAGTAAAAAGCAACGAATCGCTTAAGTGTTCCTATGTATTCGGATATTATTTATTGGATTTCAGAGCATCGGTTTAGCGATTAACGCTATGCTAAACATATAGGGTTTACGATTCGTTCAGTGGACTATGACCGTTATTATATTTATATTAAACATATAATTACTTTTACGTCAGTATGAAACATATAAAGTGTTGAATATGTCTATGCTAAAAATATAGGGTTTACGATTCATCTTTGTGGACTATGACCGTTATTATATTTAAATTAAACATATAGTTTTTTACATCAGTATGAAACATATAAAGTGTTGAATATGTCTATGCTAAACATATAGGGTTTACGATTCATCTTTGTGGACTATGACCGTTATTATATTTATATTAAACATATAGTTCTTTTATGTCAGTATGAAACATATAAAATGTAGAATGTTTATGTCCATGCTAAACATATAGGGTTTACGATTCGTTCAGTGGACTATGATCGTTATTATATTTATATTAAACATATAGTTCTTTTACGTCAGTATGAAACATATAAAGTGTTGAATATGTCTATGCTAAACATATAGGGTTTACGATTCGTCTTTGTGGACTATGACCGTTATTATATTTATATTAAACATATAGTTCTTTTACGCGAGTAAGAAACATATAAAGTGTTGAATATGTCGATGCTAAACATATAGGGTTTACGATTCGTCTTTGTGGACTATGACTGTTGTTATATTTATATTAAACATATAGTTCTTTTACGTCAGTATGAAACATATAAAATGTAGAATGTTTATGTCCATGCTAAACATATAGGGTTTACGATTCGTTCAGTAGACTATGACCGTTATTATATTTATATTAAACATATAGTTCTTTTACGTCAGTATGAAACAATAAAGTGTTGAATATGTCTATGCTAAACATATAGGGTTTACGATTTGTCATTGTGGACTATGATCATTATTATATTTATATTAAACATATAGTTCTTTTACGTCAGTATGAAACATATAAAATCTAGAATGTTTATGACAATGCTAAACATATAGGGTTTACGATTCGTTCAGTGGACTATGACCGTTATTATTTTTATATTAAACATATAGTTCTTTTACGTCAGTATGAAACATATAAAGTGTTGAATATGTCTATGCTAAACATATAGGGTTTACGATTCGTCTTTGTGGACTATGACCATTATTATATTTATATTAAACATATAGTTCTTTTACGTCGGTATGAAACATATAAAGTGTTGAATATGTCTATGTTAAACATATAGGGTTTACGATTCGTCTTTGTGGACTATGATCGTTATTATATTTACATTAAACATATAGTTCTTTTACGTCAGTATGAAACATATAAAATGTAGAATGTTTATGTCCATGCTAAACATATAGGGTTTACGATTCGTTCAGTGGACTATGACCGTTATTATATTTATATTAAACATATAGTTCTTTTACGTCAGTATGAAACATATAAAGTGTCGAATATGTCTATGCTAAACATATAGGGTTTACGATTCGTCTTTGTGGACTATGACCGTTATTATATTTATATTAAACATATAGTTCTTTTACATCGATTATGGAAACATATAAAGTGTTGAATATGTCTATGCTAAACATATAAGGTTTACGATTCGTCTTTGTGGACTATGACCATTATTATATTTATATTAAACATATAGTTCTTTTACGTCGGTATGAAACATATAAAGTGTTGAATATGTCTATGCTAAACATATAGGGTTTACGATTCGTCTTTGTGGACTATGACCGTTATTATATTTATATTAAACATATAGTTCTTTTACGTCAGTATGAAACATATAAAGTGTTGAATATGTCTATGCTAAACATATAGGGTTTACGATTCGTCATTGTGGACTATGATCGTTATTATATTTATATTAAACATATAGTTCTTTTTAAATGCGGTTATGAAACATATAAAATGTAGAATGTTTATGTCGATGCTAAACATATAGGGTTTACGATTCGTTCAGTGGACTATGACCGTTATTATATTTATATTAAACATATAGTTCTTTTACGTCAGTATGAAACATATAAAGTGTAGAATGTTTATGTCCATGCTAAACATATAGGGTTTACGATTCGTTCAGTGGACTATGACCGTTATTATATTTATATTAAACATATAGTTCTTTTAAACGTCGGAAATTATGAAACATATAAAGCGTTGAATATGTCTATGCTAAACATATAGGGTTTACGATTCGTCTTTGTGGACTATGACCGTTATTATATTTATATTAAACATATAGTTCTTTTATGTCAGTATGAAACATATAAAGTGTTGAATATGTCTATGCTAAACATATAAGGTTTACGATTTGTTCAGTGGACTATGACCATTATTATATTTATATTAAACATATAGTTCTTTTACGTCAGTATGAAGCATATAAAGTGTTGAATATGTCTATGCTAAACATATAGGGTTTACGATTCGTCTTTGTGGACTATGACCGTTATTATATTTATATTGAACATATAGTTCTTTTACGTTAGTATGAAACATATAAAGTGTTGAATATGTCTATGCTAAACATATAGGGTTTACGATTCGTCTTTGTGGACTATGACCGTTATTATATTTATATTAAACATATAGTTCTTTTACGTCAGTATGAAACATATAAAGTGTTGAATATGTCTATGCTAAACATATAAGGTTTACGATTCGTCTTTGTGGACTATGACCGTTATTATATTTATATTAAACATATAGGGTTTACGATTCGTCTTTGTGGACTATGACCGTTATTATATTTATATTAAACATATAGTTCTTTTACGTCAGTATGAAACATATAAAGTGTTGAATATGTCTATGCTAAACATATAAGGTTTACGATTCGTCTTTGTAGACTATGACCGTTATTATATTTATATTAAACATATAGTTCTTTTACGTCAGTATGAAACATATAAAGTGTTGAATATGTCTGTGCTAAACATATAGGGTTTACGATTCGTCTTTGTGGATTATGACCGCTATTATATTTATATTAAACATATAGTTCTTTTACGTCAGTATGAATCATATAAAATGTAGATTGTTTATGTCCATGCTAAACATATAGGGTTTGCGATTCGTTCAGTGGACTATGACCGTTATTATATTTATATTAAACATATAGTTCTTTTACGTCAGTATGAAACATATAAGGTGTTGAATATGTCTATGCTAAACATATAGGGTTTACGATTCGTCTTTGTGGACTATGACCATTATTATATTTATATTAAACATATAGTTCTTTTACGTCGTATAAGAAACATATAAAATGTAGAATGTTTATGTCCTCTATACACAAACATATAGGGTTTCACGGATTAGTTCGGTGGACTATGATCGTTATTATATTTATATTAAACATATAGTTCTTTTTCACAAATCGGTATAGAAACATATAAAGTGTTGAATATACTGCTATGCTAAAGCTATATAAGGGTTTACGATTCGTCTTTGTGGACTATGACCGTTATTATATTTATATTAAACATATATCGTTCTTTTTGCGTCGGTGTATGAAACATATAAAGTGTTGAATATGTCTATCACTAAACATATAGGGTTTCACGATTTGTCTTTGTGGACTATGATGTATTTATATTATATTAAACATATAGTTCTTTTTAAACGTCAGGAATATGAAACATATAAAATGTAGAATGTTTATTTCCATGCTAAACATATAGGAAGGGTTTTACGATTCGAATTCGGTGGACTATGACCGTTATTATATTTATATTAAACATATAGTTCTTTTTAAATCGATTATGAAACATATAAAGTGTTGAATATGTCTATGCTAAACATATAGGGTTTGTTGATTTGTCTTTGTGGACTATGACCATTATTACATTTATATTAAACATATAATTCTTTTACGTGCATGTAATATGTCGAAACATATAGGGTTTACGATTCGTCTTTGTGGACTATGGACCGTTATTATATTTATATTAAACATATAGTTCTTTTTAAACGTGATGTGAAACATATAAAATGTTGAATGTTTATGTCTATGCTAAACATATAGGGTTTATGATTTGTTCGGTGGACTATGGACCGTTATTATATTTATATTAAACATATAGTTCTTTTCGTCGATTATGAAACATATAAAGTGTTGAATATGTCTATGCCCTAAACATATAGGGTTTACGATACGTCTTTTGGACTATGACCATTATTATATTTATATTAAACATATAGTTCTTTTACCTCAGTATGAAACGTATAAAGTGTTGAATATGTCTATGCTAAACATATAGGGTTTACGATTTGTCTTTGTGGACTATGATCGTATTTATATTTATATTAAACATATAGTTCTTTTACGTCAGTATGAAACATATAAAATGTAGAATGTTTATTTCCATGCTAAACATATAGGGTTTACGATTCGTTCAGTGGACTATGACCGTTATTATATTTATATTAAACATATAGTTCTTTTACGTCAGTATGAAACATATAAAGTGTTGAATATGTCTATGCTAAACATATAGGGTTTACGATTCGTCTTTGTGGACTATGACCATTATTACATTTATATTAAACATATAGTTCTTTTACGTCAGTATGAAACATATAAAGTGTTGAATATGTCTATGCGAAACATATAGGGTTTACGATTCGTCTTTGTGGACTATGACCGTTATTATATTTATATTAAACATATAGTTCTTTTACGTCAGTGTGAAACATATAAAATGTTGAATGTTTATGTCTATGCTAAACATATAGGGTTTATGATTTGTTCAGTGGACTATGACCGTTGTTATATTTATATTAAACATATAGTTCTTTTTAAATCGGTATGAAACATATAAAGTGTTGAATATGTCTATGCTAAACATATAGGGTTTCTGATTCGTCTTTGTGGACTATGGCCAGATTATTATATTTATATTAAACATATAGTTCTTTTACGTCAGTATGAAACATATAAAATGTAGAATGTTTATGTCTATGCTAAACATATAAGGTTTACGATTTGTTCAGTGGACTATGACCGTTATTATATTTATATTAAACATATAGTTCTTTTACGTCAGTATGAAACATATAAAGTGTAGAATGTTTACGTCTATGCTAAATATATAGGGTTTACGATTCATCTTTGTTCAAAACATAAAGGGTGTGTTTGGTTTAATATTCGTATAAATATTATAAATCCTATTCCCATAATATTTCTTTGTTTAATTATTTAGCAAATATTAGTATTTTTTTTATAAATTTTAGACCTATTAACTAAATTAATTTCAATAATACCGCCTAAAAAAGTTTCAAAAGTAACAAAAACAACCTTACCCACCAAACTTCCCAAGGTTAGGCATCACAGCGGCTACAAGCGACCCAGGAAATGGTCGATAATTCCAAGAATGTGACATTTTTCGGACTAAGATCCCGCTTTGTGGATCGGCGAAAAAAAGCCAAAAAAACCCATCGAGGTCATCATCGACTTTCAAATGAAATGGTGACGTTGCTGGATAAGCGGCGGCCAAATCTTGGGCATCGTTGATCAGCGATGGCCATATCTTTAAACGTCGCGAGGCGGCGATGTCGCCTTTTCCGTCTATCGACGGCCAGATATGACCGTGATCTTGCCTTTTTAACCGGCCACATCCTTAGGTCGATCTGGCGGAAAAAGGAAAAACCATGTCGGCCGCCCTATCGGAAAAACCTGATCCGGATCGTGTCGTCCATAACGCCCTTTCGGGTGGGTTTAGAAACGGTGGTGGCCGAAATGCAGGAAGTTGGGTAGGTGGGGGGTGTGTTTGTCAAATTTTCAAATCGGGTTCGTTGGTCGATTAAGCGATCGTAATAAAAAGGAACTTCGTTTTACAAGGTCAACAAGCAATCGTAGATATTGCTTAAGCGATTCTTTTCTTTTTCACTTGGTGGAATTAAGCGATGGGTGGATCGGGCTTTAGCGATCATGTATTGGCGGGATCAAATCGCGGTGCATGATCATTAAGCTATCCCTTGATATTGAAGCGATTCTTCTCTTTTTGTCTTGGTCGATTAAGCGATCGTGGATCGCTTAAGCGGATCCCTAGCGATCCGAGATATAACTACGATCGCTTAACGTTCTTGTCTTTTTGTCTTGGTATTAGCGATCATGGATGGCAGGCGATCGTGCACTTTTTTTGTTTAGAATCATCGCTTTGGTGCGATCGCGATTCAGCTTAAGCGATCCTAGATATCGCCTAGCGATTCTTGTCTTTTTGTCTTGGTCGCTTAAGCGATTCCTGTCTTTTTGTCTTTGTTGATTTAGCGATCGTGCACATGGGCAGAATCATCTTCCTAGGTGCACGATCACTTAAACAATCTGTGATATCGTTTGAGCGATCCTGTTTGAAAAACCCTTTGTCGCAAGCGATATACTTATCCGACCAAGCGATCATTGGCAATATATACTTTTCCTGTTTTTCTCTGAATTTTGACAAACTAAAATTACTAACACGTATTAATTCCATACTTTCTCCTCAATTTGACAACCTAATTCCAAACTAAAATCAACAACAAATATTTAGGCCATGTAACAAGAAATATAAAGAATGATTTATTAAAGGTAACAATAAAATTTATAAGATCAATAATTGAAAACAATAACTCATCAAGCGGTTGGCCTTGGCAACTCACGAATTTCATCCTTGTTGAACCTAATTTTAACCCCGGATCTGCATGTGATTGCTTTTGGCAAGCTAAGCTTCTCTTGTGGCCAGGTTGCTTGCAAATTGAGCACCTATTCATCTTCCAGGGAACTTTAAAGGCTGATGGAATACGCTTAAGTCTTTTTGTCCCCTTTACTGTCTTCTTGAATGGCGGGTGGATGATAATGTTAGCCACCTCTGCGGCACTACCTTTGCTCTTACGAGGCTAGGATATATCGTTTACGAATAAGCTAGCATGTAGTGATCTATCATTATAAAGAGGGGAGCAAAGTTCCATGTAAATTCTTGAACCAAAAATCCGGCAATTCCGTTGGTGTTTCAATACTGCTAGTGCATGAGGACAAGGTAAACATTGAATGTCAAACACTTTATAGCTGCAAGTTTTTCTAACAAGGTTAACTAGAGCATCCGGACCATAGTCGCGCACAGTGAACTCTTGAGCATTAAGATGATAGGCAAAGCGGGTGCATTTTTACGGTTCCATACATTCTCACAATAATTTTCCATGCGGAACAAGGGTTGTAGTAAAATTATCGACTCAAAGTACGATGCTCATGGAACCACGCGGAGTGTCCAGCCTTTGGATTGCATCAAAAAGTGCAACTATTGGAAACTCTCTTTCTATTAAAAACTTGAATTTATGGACTCAACTATGTTCGTGGTCATGACATCAAACCTTCTTCCAGGAAAGTAAGCTCTACTCCATCGCTCAAAACCCAACATCATACTCAAGATACTTAGAAACTCTATCATCCTTGATTCCCGGGGTTCTTTGGAAGTGCTCCTCAAGCATCCAACGATAAGCTTTTCTTTGCCATGTAGTATGCGGGGGAAGGAGCGCACACTTTAAACTTTTGTTTTATGTTCTCACCAAGGTGCCTCATACGAATCTGCTGATGTGCTTGATGGTAAATAGTGGCAATCCCTTTCTTTATAGAGTTGTGCCTATCGGATATTATGCACACTTTCGTTAGTGTCCCGAGCACTATCCCGTCGTGCTGTTGAAAAAACCAAGTCCACTACTCGTCATTCTCAGAGTCAACCACACACCATGCAACAAGATATGTGTGATTCTCGCTGTCTTGTGTAGTGGCCACCAACAATGTACCTCCATAATTTCTCGTCAAAAAGCAACCATCAATAGCCAACACCTTTCTCATGTTTACAAAACCCCTATAAGCGAGCCCAGTAAGCAACAAAAAAATATTTAAACATCATATTCTGTCTACTTCAAAGTGTCTTGCTACCTTGGTTTGTCAACTCAAGCATATAACAGTATGCTTCTATCTTTGCGATACCCATGCTGCGTGCCCCTCACAAAATCTTGTGCATTTTGTCTCCCTTTCCCAAGCCCATTTCTAGTAACTAACGCCACCCCATCCCAACTCTGTGCGCACAAGTCTCTAAATGTCTTTAGGAGATGGACCTTTCCCTTCAACGAACCGACTTTTGACAAATTGTCCAATAACATCAGTGGATGCTTGTCGATGCTTTCCTAAAATATGTCCCAAACCACAAGTGTGCTCACGGGTATACGTGCTAAGCATAAATTTTTTTCGACTCGCCCAACCCTTTCTACAATAAATTAGCTACTTGCACTTTTGGTCACAACATGGGCGGGTCTGACCGAATGAATTTGACTTTTTTTGGTCATGAACTCAAAATTACCTCTCCACGACAACAAGTTTTAGCTTCCTCACCACTTCCTCTTTGTTGTCAAATAAATACCCTATGTGCAACTCCGATCTATCCGTAAAAACAAAAGCTGATTCATTACTACCTCCAAGTTGTCCTCTCTAAAGGGGCTGCATAAGCGAACCATTGGTGTTCTCTTCCTCACAATCTACGCCTTGCATGTCGTATTTAAAAGGAATCTCTACATACGTTTAGGGAACATCTACGGGGTCCTCCTCCTCAACATTTTCATTACGCCCTCATCACCCACCTCTTCTACGTGTCCTCCTCACCACCCAATTCCACCCCGGGTCTACTCTTGATTTTTCACTAACAAATCAATGGCCTCGTAGTTCAAATTAAAACCCAGGCAAATCTCCGCTACTTCCCTCGTTATCCCCTTCCTTTGAACTAATTTTGAGCGGTTTTTCTACAAGAGAAACCCTTAAAATCGACCTTGAACCATTATCGGCCATATCAATCATATATAACTTCACACTTTCTTCCGACTTTAATATAACAAGAGGTACCTTATAATGTTCGGGAACTACCGCCTTAAAACATACTTCACAACTATATCCACCTACGCGAGCAACTCAAATTACCTCTTCTAATTATTTCATCAATCAACTCATCAAAACTAACCTCGTGCTCACAACAATTGGTATAACTTCTTTGCTCTTCCCAATCCACTCCCGGCCTAAACGTCCTTCCCTCCACCCACTCACCAAAATATTCACAAACCCCACCCAAAACAACTTGTCCCTATGTGTAATAATAGCCAACTACCATAATGCAAGAAAAAAAATTCTTAAATCTTTGTACTAAGGGTTCAAATATTTTAAAAAGAATATGCCTGATCGGGGCTTATATGTCTGCCTATTGCTTAAGTGATCTTATGCCCATTCTGATCAGCTTAAGCGATCTGTCCTATACATAGACTTTTACCAAATTGCTTAAAGCGATCTATCTGTTTGCATACCAGATCCGACCAGAGATCTATCTCTGCATTACCGACCTACCCGGAAGGATCGGCAAGCGATCCATCATACCTAAGAACACATTTTTCAATCATCTCCACTCATCGATTCCATCATACCCAGACAAATTTTTCAACAAATTTCTCTTTCGACTTGCATTACATCAAACACAACCCAACCCAACCCTAAACAACTAAATCAAAATCATAACCCAAACCCCATCATTTTTAAATCTTTGTAAATCTAAATATAAAAAATGTAAAAGGAGGTACACATACTTAGACGAAATGTCAGCAGGAGGAGGAAGGGGATCTTTGGCGGAGAAGATGTTAATGTTGGAGGAAGAATAAAGTGTTAATGGCAGAGGAACAAGAAGATATAGAGGAATGAGGAAGAAGAAGATGTAAGAGGGAAGAAGGAAGAAGAAGAAGATGCAGAGGAAGAAGAAGATGTAGACGAAGCTAAGAAAAAGAGAAGAAGATGCAGAGGTAGAGGTAGAGATGCTTTTATGGCGGGAAGGCATTTGGGTTTGTTTGCAACAATTTCAGGTTTGTGGGAATATAGTATAATTTTGAAAAGATTACATAATACTTCATTAATCCTAATTAAGCACTAATTACCCTTAATCAATAATATGGCTATTTAGTTAACACTTTAAAACTTGATAGCCTTTTAATTAAATGCAAACTTAAGATGTCCTTTTAATAAACTGCCCTTGAGCTTCCGAGCTCACACGAGCTTTTGAGCTTGAGCTATGTTCGCGAGCCTAAACAGGCTCACGCTAAAAACGAAAAAACCCTCCACACCCAACCCTCATCGGCTCATTCTCTACAACTAAACACTTTCACGCACTTTCACGGGCGTTTATTAAAAGGACATCTCAAGTTTGCATTTAATTAAAAGGATATCAAGTTTTAAAGTGTTAACTAAATAGCCATATTGTTGATTAAGGGTAATTGTCTAATTAGGGATTAATGTTGTATTATGTAATCTTTTCAAAAATACTATATTCCCACAAACCCGAAATTGTTTGCAAACAAACCCAAACACCTTCCCGCCATTGCAGCTCCTCTGCATCTTCTTCTTTCTTCTTAGCTTCTTCCCTCTGCATCTTCAACTTCTTCTTCCTTCCCTTCCTTCCTACATCTTCTTCTTCCTCATTCCTCTATATTTTCTTGTTCCTCTGCCCATTAACACTTTATTCTTCCTCCACCATTAACATCTTCTCAGCCAAGATCCCTCTCTCCTCCCTCCCGCGACATTTCATCTAAGTATGTGTATCTCCTTTTTACCCCATTTTATATTTAGATTTACAAAAGATTTAATAATGGATGGGGTTTGGGGTTATTGATTTTGATTTTAAGATTTAGTTGTTTAGGTTGTTGGGTTGTGTTTGATGTAATGCAAGTCGAAAGGAGTGAAATTTGTTGAAAATTTGTTACGGGTATGTGTTAGTGTATGATGGAATCGATTGTAGGGGTGGAGATATTTGAAAATCTGTTACAGTAGATGCTGTAATGCGGTAGATCGATCGACTTAAGTGATCGGGTATGCAAGGCCCGATCGATCTCTTAGCGTCAGGGTGTGCGACGGATAGATCGCCCGAAGCGATCTGGTAAAAGTTTGCCCAGTGTATAGGGACCGGATCGCAGCGATCATAATGGCATAAGATCGCTTAAAGCGATACAAGCAGACCATATAAGCGTAATGCGATTCTTTTTAAAATATTTGAACCCTTAGTACAACATTTAATTTTTTTTCTTGCATTACGGGTAGTTAAGGCTATTATTACACATGGGACAAGTTGTTTTGGGTGTTGAATATTTTTGGTGAGTGGGTGGAAGGGGGAGGGGGCGTAGGTTTAAGGGAGGGTGGATTGGGAAGAGCAAAAGAGTTATACCAATTCTTTGTGAGCACGAGGTTAGTTTTGATGAGTTAATTGATGAAATAATTAGAAGAGGTAATTTGAGTTGCTCGCGGTGGATGATATAGTTGTGAAGTATGTTTTTAAGTAAGAGTTCTGAACATTATAGGTACCTCTGTTATATTAAAAGTCGGATGAAAGTGTGAAGTTATATATGATTGATGTTGGCCAATAATGGTTGTTAGGGGCGATTTTGGAGGTTTCTCTTGTAGAAAAACCGTTCGAAGTTGGTTCAAAGGAAGGGGATACTTGAGGAAGTAGGCGGAGGATTTGTGTTTTAATTTGAACCTCGAGGGCCAATTGATTTGTTAGTTGAAAAATCAAGTAGACGGATGAATTGGGTGGTGAGGAGGACTTTGCAGAAGGAATGTTGGTGATAGGGCGGAAGAATGAAAATGTTGAGGGAGGAGGACCCAAGTAGATGTTCCCCACGAGATGTGAGAATTCCTTTAAATACGGATTATGCGAGCGGGTAGATTGTGAGGAAGGAAGAACACCATGGAGGTTCGTTTATGCGAGGGTTCGGAGAAGGGACAATTGGAGGTATTAGTGAATCAGGCTCATGCTTTTACGAATGGATCGAGTTGCACATTAGGTATTTATTTGACCAACAAGAGGAAGTGGTAAGGAAGCTAAAACTTGTTGCCATGAGAGGTAATTTTGAGTTCAAATCACCAAAAAAGTCAAATTCATTAGGCTTGTGACGGTTGCATGTCCGTGACCGAAAGTGCAAGTGGTGGATTTATTGTAGAAGGAATTGGCCGGATCGGGAAAAATTTATGCTTAGCACATATACCCATGAGCACACTTGTGGTTTTGGGACATATTTAAGTTGAGCATTGACAAGCGTCGGTGATGTTATTGGACAATTTGTCAAAGTCGGTTCATTGAAGGGAAAGGTCCATCTCTAAAGACATTGAGGAAGGAACTTGTGCGCATAGAGTTGGATGTGCTTTGTTAAGTTATTGGAAATCTTTGGAAAGAGAGACAACATGCACAAAGATTTTGTTAGGGCAATTGCCCAAGGGACACGTGAAATCCCTGTGATATTAAAAGAGCGTACGTTATATGCTGAGTTGACAAACCAAGGTAGCAAGACGGGAAAGTTGAGGTGACATGAATATGATGTTATATTTTTTTGTTGCTTACAAGGTCTGCTTTATAAGGGGAAGGGGTTTTGTAAACATGAGAATTGGTGTTGGTGTTGATGTTGCTTGACGAAATTATGGAGGTACATTGTTGGTGCCCTTTGCTGCGGGATGCGAGAATCACATATCCTATTGCATGGTGTGTGTTGACTCACGGGGAGGGGATGGGGAAAACCGAGTTGTGGACTTGGTTTTTAGCGATTACGTGCGATAAGGTTGCACGACACTAACGAGGTTGTGCATAATATCCGATAGGGCATTTGACTTTCTATAAAGAGGATTGCCACTATTTACCGTCAAGCACATCACGGATTACGTATGAGGCACCTTGGTGAGAACATAAAACAAAAGTTTAAGTGTCTTTGGCCTCGTTGACCCAATACTTACATGCGATGCTTGTCGGGTTGATGCGTTTGAGAGCACTCGCAAATTCGAATCAAGGATGAAAGAGTTTCGAAGCGATATATCCGTTGCCTCCGGAAAAGGAACGATGGGTAGTTAATTGGCCAGAGGTGGCTAACATTATCATCACAGTAATTCAAGAAGGCGCATAGGGAGAAAAAGAGTTAAAGCGTATTCCATCTGCCTTTGAGGTTCCACGGAAGATGAATAAGTGCTCATTGCAAGCAACATGACCAAGAGGCGATTTGCCAAAAGCAATCACATGCGAGATCGAGAAAATTAACGTTCGAAGAAGGGCGAAATTAGGAGTTGCAGCATGGTTCCGTTGATGAGTTATTGTTTTCAATTATTGATGTTATAAATTTTATTATTACCTTTAATAAATCATTCTTTATATTTCTTGTTACATGGCCTAAATATTTATTGTTGATTTTAGTTTGAATTAGGTTGTTAAATTGAGGAAAGCATGGAATTATACGTTATTGGTAATTTTAGTTTGTCAAAATTCGGGAAAAGGGAAAAGCGGGGAAAAGTATATATTGCCATGATAGGCAGCGACTAAGTATATCCGCTAAGGCGGAACAAAGGGTTTCAAGCGGGGAAAATTCGCAGCGATATCACCAGTTGTTTAAGCGATCATGCACTGAGAATGGATACGCTTTGCACGATCGCAAGCGATCCACCGATAAAGGGCAATCGACACGATCGCATCGACCAGAACAAAAGGCGAGGAATCGCTTAAAGCGATATCTAGGATCGCGCGACCAAGACAAAAAGACAAGAATCGCTTGGCGATATCTAGGATCAGCCAGCGATCGTTTGCCCAAACAGGCGGAAGACAAAGAAATCGCTTAGGCGATATCTGGGGATAAGCAAGCGATCATGGCACTGGCCCGGGAGGATCATGCCTCCATCGCCTAAGCCATCCACGATCGCTAATCGGAACAAGACAAAAAGACAAGATTAAGGCAAAAGCGATATCTCGATCGCTTAAGCGATTGTGCACTTAGGCAGATGATTACGCCGGTGCGCCGATCACTGTCGGAACAAGACAAAAAGAGAAGAATCCCGGCTTAGGCGATATCGAGATCGCTTAAGCGATCATGCACTGCGATTTGATTTTGCCAATCACATGATCCGGCTAAGCGATCCGATCGCTATCGACAAGTGGGGGGGGAAAAAAAAGAAAAGAATCCGGCTTAAGTGACCACTGTAGGCGAAGTTCCCCTTTTAATACGATCCGCAATCGACTAACGAAAGATTTGAAAATTTGACATACCCCACCCCACTACACTTCGATTAAGCACCACCGTCGGGGAAAACCTATTGGGAAAGGTGTTACGGATGCATTGGCGGTCGGATCGGGTGATAGGGCATCGTTAATTGGCTGACCGGCCCGGTCGACCACGATGTGGCCGGAAAAGGCCGGATCGCGGCCATATCGCGTCGCGGATGAAAAGGTGACATGGCCGTCTTTTCGTCAACGATGCCCTAAGATTTGGCCGTTGTTGGATTTGTCAATGTCGACCATTTTCATTTGAAAGTCGATGGCCTGACCGATGTGGCCTTTTCAGATGATCCACAATGGATCTGGTGAAAATGTCATCGTGAGTACGACCATTTTCCCCGGTCGTTTGTAGCCGTCGGTGGTGCGAATTTGGGAAGTTTGGTGGGTGGGGTGTTTTGTTACTTTTAAAACTTTTCGAGGCCGTATTAATGAAATTAATTCGATTAATGGGTCTAAAATTTATTAAAAAATACTAATATTTGCTAAATAATTAAACAAAGAAATATTATGGGAATAGGATTTATAATATTTATACGAATATTCAACCAAATGCCAAACCTTTATGTTACGAACAAAAGGCAGACGTAAACCCACATATGTTTAGCATAGACGTAAACATTCTACACTTTATATGTTTCATGCGCGTAAGAACCTTTATATGTTTAATATAAATATAATAACGGTCATAGTCCGGAGGCAGATAAACGGGTAAACCTATATGTTTAGCATAGACATAAACATTCTACATTTATATGTTTCATCTTGGCCCGTAAAAGAACTATATGTTTAATATAAATATAATAACGGTCATAGTCCACAAAAGGCGATCCGTTAAACCTTATATGTTTAGCATAGACATATTCAACACTTTATATGTTTCATGCCTTCCGTTAAAAGAACTATATGTTTTAATATAAATATAATAACGGTCATAGTCCACAAAGCGAATAGTAAACCTATATGTTAGCATAGACATATTCAACACTTTATATGTTTCATGCCGCCGTAAAGGACTATATGTTTAATATAAATATAATAATGGTCATAGTCACAAAGGCCAGATAGTAAACCTTATATGTTTAGCATAGACATATTCAACACTTTATATGTTTCATACTAACGTAAAGAACTATATGTTTAATATAAATATAATAACGGTCATAGTCCACAAAGGCAGAATACGTAAACTCTATATGTTTAGCATAGAACATATTCACACTATATGTTTCGTCTTGAGTAAAAGAACTATATGTTTAATATAAATATAATAACGGTCATAGTCCACAAAGGCAGATCGTAAACCCAAACCCTATAAGTTTAGCATAGACATATTACACTATTTATGTTTCATGCGACATAAAAGAACTATATGTTTAATATAAATATAATATAGTCATAGTCCCTTTGAGCAGATCCCGTTTAAACCCTATATGTTAAAAGCCCCATAGCGTTAATCGCTAAACCGATGCTCTGAAATACACTAAATATATCGATACATAGGAACACTTAAGCGATTCGTTTGCTTTAAACTCCACTTCTCTAAGCGATCGGTAATACAGAGATCTAGCTCGCGGATGCCCGGATGGAAAATCGGCAAGCCATCCACTTGTATCGCTTAAGCGATTTTATAAAACACTCTTGATCACAAGCAATCTCAAATCGATTAAGCGATCGTTGGCCAAGCGAGAATGAATCGCGAGGATCTATGATAGCAGGCGATTCAATGCTTTTACTCATGGAATCGCTTCAAGGCTATCCATTTGTATCGTTTAGCGATTTTCATAAACACTCTTGATCGGCAAGTGATCTTAAAATCTCTTAAGCGATCTTGTCCAAGCCAGAATGAATACGCGAGATCTATGATCCGCAAGCGATCTTATGTATCGCCAAGCGATTCATAGGCTTTTTACTCTGATCGCTTAAAACTATCCATTTTGTATCGCTTATGCGATTTTCGTAAAACACTCTTGGTTGTTAAAGCGATCTCAAATCGCAAGGCGATCTTAACCAAAAAGCGATGAATGCGGATCTATGATCCGCTTAAGCAATCTTGTCTGGAGGCGGAATGAATAGCTAACCTAGATCTATGATCCGTTTAAGCGATCTTATGTATCGCAGCGATGCTTCCTAAACGAGTCTCTAAATCCGGGCCCTTTAAAGCGATTTAGGATCGCTTAGCGATCTTTATCAAAGGCAGGAATGAACATCGCCCCCGGATAGATGGGTCCGGCTTAAAGCGATCGATGTATCGCTAAGCGATGCTTCGTAATAGACTTCTTGGTCGCTTAAGCGATTTGAGATCGCAAGCGATCATATTTGGAAAAGTCTTAGTCATTTGGGAAACATTTGTACATCACTCATTTCCCTCCCAAATCCAAAAAGAATTTGTATCAATCAAATTCATCACAAATCAAAAAATATAGGAGACATCAATGTAATCGAAAGCAGAAAATAAAAAAATAGGCATGGGATGCGGCAAATATCGAAACATATGGGACCAAGCTAACCATTAGCCCCTGAAACTTAGGTGAATCAAATAATCACACCAATATATCACACGTTGTAGTGATACACAAAATGAAACAAAATGCTAAAAAACCATTATTTGGCTTGGGTGAAGCAAATGATCACACCATACATAGTAAATTCAACCTGCTAATGAGATATCTTATATGGACAAAAAAAATTATCTCCCAAATGTTAGATCCAATTCTTTACAAAAATTTCCTATACCTTGCGGCAACCTTCCTACGAGATCATTGTTTTATACCATGCCTTCCCGGATTTGCCGTTAGTGTCAGAAATCCTCCTCCTCTTGCCAACTAGCCTTTGTTTGAGAAGTTTCCTCTCATTGTTTGCCAAGAACCTATAGACACGTCAACTTTTGTAAATAAAAAAAAACACGTAAATAAGTTACGGTGTGTGGGTAGGTGAGAAGTTCACTCGGTCAAGGTGTCTTTCGGTAAAGCTCCATATAAAGCATGGACCACCCTGCCGGCATTAGCACCTGAACCCCAAGTATCAACATCAACATCACATAAACTACAAAATTCAAAGTCCAACTTTCATACCTTTTATTGGGGTTACCGCTCACTCAAAATGGATCCATCTGGCCCATTGAAAGGCGGAGTGTTCCCATTGACCCATGCAAGAAACAGGTCTCTCATTGTTTCGTCATTTAACCCATCCATCAGGGTGTTGGTCATGTCGAACTCAATAAATTTCAGTGCATATACCCCACATTCAGCACTACAATAGGAAGAGACATTAGCATTAGAATAAACTTATATAACAATTATATTATGTAAGTTAGTTTTATACTGAAGTTACCTTGACTCATTTATTGGGCGGTAGGCGCTTAATTGGCCAACTTTAGGTTAGTAGGCATCACCCAAGTGCCCGAAACATCCCATTGTCATGTAAGGCAGTAAAGGGAACAACCTAGGCAGTGGCTCTAACTCCACCTCCAACTGCGTGTCTCGACAAATAGCGGGGTTGCTGCCAAGGATCTTCAGCAACCTCTCCTCACAGAATGCCGCGGCTGTTTGCTATCCAGGTGCATCTCTTTGGGGAGGAGGATGATGCGGTACACTCTTTTAACAAAGGCCCAAGCTGGTGGCCATGTTTGTACCCGATCCTCGTTATATCTTGCATAATTTTGTCATCAAAATGAAAATCATCGAGGATGCCGTCCAGCCGTACTAGGGACCAATCTTTTTTAACGGCTTCCCCTTTTCTACACCAACCTTAGCGGCATTTTTAATTAAAGTACGATATGCAGAAACAAGCCTTGGCCAAAGCGCGACATCGGTGATGGCACGGTCGGGATACAAGCAGAGGATCACCATCGGTGATGCCTTCCGTAGCCTCATCGGTGCCAATATCTCATCGATGTGCTACATCAAATAAAAACAACAAGATAAGTATGGAAAACATAGGCAAAAATAAGGAAAATTAAGCAAAAGAACTCAGAGTCCTTAAAGCCACGTGCCCGTCGTTCAACAACCTTAAACCTAAACCATTCTGGGATAATCCCTGTCTTACACTTTTATATGGCCATTACTTCCTGATCCATTGTAATAGGCATAGAAGAGTTTTTCTTTTCCTTTATTGGCCTTTATACAAATCGACATTTGTTGCAATTTCCTTGCCCACTTCCTCCCAACCTTCCTCCCCCATTTTACATCCCTACCTTCGCCTCCCCACCTCGCCCTCCTCCATTATCACCACCCCATTTCCTCCACCAACCTCCTCTATTTCTTGGTTCTTTCCTCCATTTGTTTCTTAATTTTCTTCTTCTTTCCCTCAATGTCAACTACCATGTAAAGGCGATTTCACAAACTTGCTCTTGGGCTCTCTCTTTTCAAAGCCGGTTTGCACTTTAACCCGCCTTTAATTCCTCCACCAACTTCTTCCTCCATTGTACCAACTTCATCCTCCTTTGTTACCAATTTCATCCTCCATTGTTACCAACTTTCTCCTCCCAGGCTTATCCACTTTCTCCTTCACCCTTTTTATTTTTGCACCTCTTCCATCTTGTCAAACCTTGCATAAGCGGACATTGTAAAACTCTCGGAAACAAGCCGTTTATGAGGTCAACAACCTTATTCTCCGCGGCTGATGTCTCGGCAAAGCGGTACTTGTTGTTATCAGTTTGTTGAGGCATACGAAGGAACCTTCTTCCTCCTCCTCCTTCTCGGACCTCAGGCCGGGATTGGAGCTTCATCCTCCTCGGCATCACCACCGTTATGGGAAGGGCGGTGGCCCAGCCATTGCCATCCCACATGTGTGACCTCTTTTAAGGTCCCACATCGGGCCCGGTCTAATCGTTCATCGGCTTGCATCCTCCCAGTGCGTTGAAAAGATTTGACATAGTCCTCTTCACCCTTTTAGCCCTAGTAGTGGTGGAAAGGGGAAAGGGGAAAACCGGATGAGTCCCACAATAAGAAAACAAAATCAATTAGATTAAAGCGACATTTAAACAAGCTTGCATATGCAAAAGCTTAGTCCTTTAATCTTACCCTACAAAGGCCTGAATCTCAATGTCTATTTGCTCGTAATCCGAATGGGTGTACCTCTTCAGACATGCCACTGCACATCCTAGGAAATTACTTGTTGCACATCCAAGCTGTTGCTCCCTACCCCCTCCTTTTTAGCGAAGACAATGATGGCCTCGTACATCCAAGGCCTTTACATTGTAAAAAAAAAAAAAAGCAGTCCATATCATAATTCAAACACATGTTACAAAAATATAATAAAAAAGCTATTAATATTTACCTACATTGCCCATGGGAAGCCAAACAAATTGTGCGTGTTTGGTTTATCCTTCCCATCTCATTGGGGATTTGTTTTAACGCCATGTCTACTTTTTTATGCTTTGATGGTGGTTTCGCTCATATGATTTCAATCCCCATTGGATAAGAATTAAAGAACTTCAAGTTGCTTGCAAACAACAACCAATCTTTCTCAATGGACTTTTGTTGAGTCACCATCAATAAGATCGAATGTAAAAACAAAACCAAGCACACTTTTTATCTTCTCTTTTATTAGTAAATTCCAAGCTTGTTTCTAGCCTATTCTCTAATATTTGTCTTTGTAATAGACTTAGCCCCTTGCAAAACCTTATTTATAAAAGTGTATGGCTCCACTATTCTTTGTGCCTCTGCCTTCCCTAATCGGCACTTCCCCACATCCTAAGCCCGTCACGGGGCATATTCCATCATGCCAAAACAAGTGGCTTTTCCGCCCACCACAAACCACATTTCTTTTTTTTATTACATCTTCTGAGTGCGGCAACATGTAATGCACTCCTGCACCCCAAAATGCCTTTTTCCAATGATTTTAGGAGTCCTAAAAAGGCCAAGAAACAAATGCGACTAAAATCTCTTTTACCATTCCTAATTCCATCTAAATGTCTTGTATTCTTGTCAAAAACTTCCCAACTTGACTGGCCGTCACCCTTGCCGGGGAAGTTAGGGCACCTTATACTTATAAGGTCTAACTCGTGATGCTGTGATGTTTACGGTCCGCACACTACACCTGGTCGATATAAACAAAATGTAAATTGGCAAAAATAAACCAAAACAACTAATAAACAAAATATCAAGGCAATAAAAAATTACGACTATAATCGGTTAAAGCGATTTCAAATCGCTTGAAGAATCTTGACTCTACCTCGTGCAAGATCGGCCAAGCATTTTCAAATCGCTTAAGCGCTCCAAAGGGTAAAGCGAAAGAATCTCTTAAGGCGGACACAAGGCGATCACTTAAGCGATCTTATATCTATGATTCTACCTCGAAAAGATCGCAGCGATCGAAATCGGCTAAGCGACCAAAGAGTCAACTAATCAATCGGCAAAAGCGATATAGGAGAAATCCCGGGCTTAAGTGATCTTAGATTTGGCAGAATGGAGGGTAAAAGAGGTTAATGCTTAAAGCGATACAAATGATTGCTTAAGCAACGGATTCGGAATGTACCCGCTTGGCGGCCTACTTGTTCTCGCCCTTAGGCCCTCCTCCTCCTGCTGAATCCTCGAAAGACTCCACCTCCTTGCAATTCTCAGGGAATCCTCCTCTTCTTTGGCACGTTATCGCCCTAACTCCTCGGGTCTTTGGAAGCCGTTTGATAATTCTTCCCTCTGGTTCTTGGTGCCGCCAAGCGTCTCCCTCTCCTGGTTCGACCCACCCGTTCGATTCGGAGATGATCCTTGGAGGGCAGCCATTGAGCCCCCTTTGCTGCCCGCGAAATCTAGGATTCAAGTGGCGTTGTGTTGTCCTCGTTCATTGTGAGTGTCGGCCATTTGTTTTGTATTGAATTTGGTGTGAAAATTTGTAGTTTGGATCGGAAATGTGGATATCGTAGGAAATCGTGCGAGATTCCATTTTAGGGTTCAAGAAATCCCGGGGAATTTTAAGGTTCAAGAATCGATAGAAAATCGTGAACTTATCACTAGAAATCGTGACTTTATATTGCTTTAGGGTTCAAGAAATTGAGTTTACGATTGAATATGGTGTGGAAATTTTGCGGGTTGATCGGAAATCGCCTTTATCTCCCTAGGTTCAAGAAATCGATTTTTGCCCTAATGAATTTCGATTAAGTGAGGTGAATAGTTAGTGGGGTTTGTTTTTGAGAAATTTCAAATTTTAAAAACTTTTATTATGTCTATTAAAGGGCAAATATGTTTTAATCATTTCATTTTAACCCATTTTACATGTTTAGTTAAGTAGGGGCTTGGTCGGTTAAAGCGATCTCTTCCAAAAGCGGAATATAATGCAGGATAGATGATTCGTTTAAGCGATCCTCGGCTGTCAGCTTAAAGCGATTCTCGCTTTTACTCTTGGTCCCGCCCTAAGCGATTTAAGATTGCTAAAGCGATCTCTTACGGCCGAGTAAAATACGCCCCGGATCTATGATCAGCTTAAGGCGATCCTCTTTGTATCGCTTAAAACGATTCCTCGCTTTTACTCTTAGTCGCTTAAGAGATTTAGATCGCGGGCAATAGCGATCTCTTGGGACGAGAATAAAATCTACCGGATCTATGATCGGCAAGCGATCCTTTCTTGTATCGGCTTAAGCGATTCCTGGCTTTTTACTCTTGGTCGGCAAGCGATCTCTTAAGGCGAGTAAAAATCGCCCCGGAATCTATGATAAAGGCAAGCGATCCTCTTATATCGCTTAAGCGATTCCTCGCTTTTACTCTTGGTCGCTTAAAGCGATTTAAGATCGCAAGCGATCTCTTCCGAGTAAGAATAAAATCTGGCCAGGATCTTATGATCGCAAAGCGATCTCTTGGATCGAAATTAAGGCGATTCCTGCTTTACTCTTGGTCCGCTTAAGCGATCTCTTCCAGCCCGATAAAATGCGCCGGATCTATGATCCGCTTTAAGCGATCCTCTTGGATCGCTTAGCGATTCCTTGCTTTACTCTTAGTCGGCAAGGCGATTCCAGAATCGCTTAAGTGATCTCTTCGGGAAAGGCAAAATAAAATCTGCCCGGATAGATGAATCCCGGCTCGGTATCGGCTTAAGGCGATTCTTGCCTTTACTCTTGGATGGCGGCAAAGCGATTTAAGATCGCAAGCAATCTCTTTCGAGGCAAAATAAAATCCCTTGCCGGATCTATGATCGCTAAGCGATCCTACGGTATCTCTTAAGCGATTCTTAGCCTTTTCCACTCTTGGTTAGTTAAGCGGATTGATTAGTAAGCGGTCATTTGAAAAAAAGAAAAAAATTCTTGTTCGGCTTAAGAGATATATGTGGTTCGCTCATATATCACTTAGCGATCATGACCAAAAAAAAGGAAAGAATCTACATTTCTCCTATATTATGTAATAATCGTCATTTATAACTCATTTTCCTCCCAAATACGAAAAGAATAAAGCAGGTAAAATGAAGTCATTTATATCAATCTAATCCATCACGGAGATCAAAATCTAAGGAAGGAACATCAATGTAATTGAAAGTTTAAACTTAAAATCATTCATAATAGTGCCAAAAATGAATAAATCCTAAGCCCAAAACTTTTTTTGTTAGTAAACGGTCCCATTCGCAATGAAACAAAAATTATAATATAACAGGGATCGTTTACATGAGCCAAGATCAAGGGGTATGATTTTACAATTTATATTAAAATAAAATCTGCATAAATATTCAACATGAGTTAAGAGAAAACAAATGCAAGTTTGGAAAGGCTCCACCACCATTTGTCTTTGAATGTTTTGCTACGATCAAGTGTGGAGGATCGAACCCACGTAGTCCCACACGAAGACAATCTCAAAAAGAACCAAAGAGGGATTTGCTAGATCCTCTTTGGCTTCAAAAGTCAGAAGAAAAGAAATCAATTGAAATTGATTTAGGCTCAAAAATTGTTACTGCCGTGGGAGTGTCAATATTTGGGGGTTGTGTATCTCTTTTTTTTTTTTTTTAAAGAAAAATCTCTTCTATTAATAAACACACTTTTCTTTTTATAGTAAAAACAATTTTCCCTAATCCCATACGGAATAGGCTTGGGAACTTCGACCCAAGCGCCCCATGTTGCCAAACACTCCCGATTTGATTTATTTTATTTTCCATCATTATCTCAATTAAAATCAATTAATATATATTAACATTTAACAATAATGATAATATATTTAAATATGTGCGAATACAAATTTAAACGTAATTTCACTTATTTAATTTTTCTAACAAATTAAATAAAGGCTACGACCTCAGCAAATTTAATTATACTGTGAAATTACCAAAATACCCTTTCGCCTTAAAAGACGAAAACACCATTCTTTCTTCTTGGATTGTAAATTATCTTCTATGTGTGTGTCCCATAAGCTCCTCATCATATCGGCAGTGTATAGTATCGCGATTAACACTAATTAATCGTCTCACTAATACACAGACTAAGATTAGGGGCCTAGTAAGGCATCATGGCCACCCAAAAGGATAGTTCGGATTGACAAAGTAGCTACTGTCAACGATATGGTTACCGTGCAATTCCCGATCCTTTCATCATACGTTATCTCGGCGAGGCGAAGGCATAGAAATAGTGTCAACCTTTGGTTACTCACGATATTATTTATTCATTTTCTGGACCAATGACCCGTATTATAAACTGGATAGAGCAACTCAATCCCACTGTGGCTATAGTTTTAGTGTCATTGCCATATACTGAATTGCACCATGAGATAACTTTCTCCCATACCTGGGAGTGATGAATCCTCTGTCAATCCACCATAGTCTTGATACACTCCTTGATGCGACCAATCACCACCGTGTGCTGACTTTGAAAAGAAGCTGCGTTAGGCTAGTGTCAAACTACACCAATCGGTGCACAAAGGGCGCTCGGTGATCTCAAGTCTAAGGATCACATGCACCACCATTCATTAAAGGATTTGTTCCATAGACTTGGGGTTACCATCCATATGGAATCCTCTGGTGGAGTCGATCCGGTGAACTTCTGCGGTGCCTCTGGCCAAGCACCCATGTGTTGCACCAAGTTGTCACCAAACAACCTTGACAAGTGAGATCAGTCACTGCCTTTTGACAGGGTCGTTCAACACTATGATAGCCTTACCGTATTATTTGTGCCCTTAGTTCAGAATAATACTAGGGCTACGGACGTTTCTAGAATGGCCACCATATGTGCTCATAGGGTTCTCACTATCAAGATTTGAAACACTTGATACCCTCGTCACGGCTCTACCATTCTAAGAACATATATCAATACATATTGCAATAATAATGATTTACGCGATATAGAATAAAATGACTTTTATTGATTAATGAACATTATTACAAAAAGTCAATTCTACAATAATTGATTGGCTCGAGGGCATCTACTCTAACAACTTTGACAAGTTTTGGAATTCGGTATAATCACTGTCTAAGATCATTCTTTGGTACCATGCCTTGCCAGCAACACGATTCCGAATCTCCGCCACTTTGAGAAGTTTTCAAATTCGGTATAATCAGCATGCGAGATCATTTCATGGTACCATGGCTTTCCGGCCAACCTTGATTGCAGATGCCTCCTCCTAGCCACCAGCCTTGATTGCGATGCCTTGCTTAGGCGGACCTACTACGATAGGGGAAGCCGGTTTGAGGAGTTCCCTCTCATTGTTTGCCAACAACTTTGCCAAAATTATCCGACACACCTGCTGCCACGTCAGCTTTTCTAAATAAAACACAAAAAAACAAAAAGTTTTTCAGGGGCAATTTGTTAAATGGAAAGTTGGGATGTCCAGGGGAGTAAAATTTTCTCTCTTCACGAACCCAAGTTATGAAGTGCAAGATTGAAAAATTCACTGAGTTCGTCTATTTGATAAGTTATGTATAAGCATGACACTGCTGACATCACCACCTGAACCCAAGTATCAACATCAACATCACATAAACTACAAAATTAAAAGTACAAGTTCCAAACCTTTTGATTGGGTTGTGGTCACTCAAAACGGATCCATTTCCCCATGGAAGCACTCAACACCAAGACTCTAAAGAAAGATGGTCATTGTTTCGTCATTCAATCCATCCATCGGGCTATTGGTCATGTCGAATGATAATCCGTAAATTATACAGTTTTTATTTAATCTTTTTGTCGGATTTCAGGTACTTTCTAGTGCATTTTTACCTGAATTGGTGCGTAATTCTCTACTTTTCGTGTTTGAGTTAAAATGGACTCTTTTAGTGAATAAAGACAAAATTTGTGATTTTGACTCGGGGAATTGAAGGATTTCGGAAGTTAGGAGAGTTCCGGAGGGTAGGACAATGCACGATGAAGCTTGTTTCCAAGGTGGAGAGTCGAAAATCGAAGAATCGGACGAAGAGGCAAGCGAGTGGCGATTCTGTAAATTTCAGAACTTTTGAAGAAGCTTGCCCCGTGAAGAAATTATCTTCTGGCCGCGGAAGAAGAGGCGAAATCGAATGTGGATTTTTCATTCTTCGCGCGGCGGTTAAAATTTTCAGTTTTGTAAACGCACGTTTCGTGTGTGCGTGTTTTTTTATTTGGGTTTTTAGGACTAGGTATAAAAAGAAAAAGCTGGAACTTTTTAGAGGGTTAGTTGTTAGGTTAGCCGTCTTTACATTTCCTAGAGAGAAAAAAGCTGGATTTTTCGGATTGTTAGAGAACAAGTTCAGATTTTGTTTGGAAGAATTATCTTTTGGGGAGTTTTCTATTCTTTCATCTTAGTTTCATTATGTTTATTATGTTTACTTGTATTTTCCGTTTTTATTACATTAAATTAGCTATGAACTAATCTTCTATGGGTTAGGGGTTTTGATTGTAGTTTGGATTTGAAATGGGTTAAGTTTATGTTTGTGCTATTTTCATGTGAATAAGTTTGTGGTTGTGTGTTACTCGAAATTAAGTGTTGTATGTGATGAACATGATGAGATTGAGAAATAATTCATGTTAAGCTTCATTGGGTAATAACCATTATAGTATTGGATGCTAGAGATAGATTCAAGAACTAATGAAATCAATTTAGGATTCTTGTGCTTCATGATTTAGAGTTATTAACCTTCAAATTGTTGGGTGCGGAATGTTAATAAGGATAAATAGGAAAACATAGCCCGAGAGGGTATGTTATCATAGTAGTGAACCCGATTTACAACCATTGCATGTAAATGTGAAAATAGTGTAACTTTTAGGTATAACCCATAAATAATCCAAACGAAGTCAAAACCCTACCCGTTTTAATTAAATTGAATCTCAGTTCCATTTCCTTTTCTTTTAATTTATTACTTGTTAGATTTTATTTTGTTTTTCTTTCAATTACAAATTGCTCCCACAAATCCAAGATTTTCGATTACTTCAACTTGTTAACACCATAGGAAACTTAGTGCTTTGCTACCAGTCCTCGTGGGAACGATATCCTACCCATCACTCTATTACTTGGACGACTAGTGCACTTGCTAGTTTTGCATGTTATAGTAAACACGCATCAAGTTTTTGGCGCCGTTGTCGGGGGAGTTTTAAGTTAACATTAAGTTTTTCCTAGAGTTTAACTAGATTGAAGTTTTACTTTTTATTTTTTAATTTTTTGTTTGAGTGTGATTTTACTTTTCTTTCACTTGTGTTCATTCAGTTTATGCGAAGAGCAAGACGTCAACCCGGTGGTTCCCTGTTGACCTTGAGCTTGAGAGGGATCAGAAGACTAAACAGAGAGAAGAAGAAAGAGATACACTTACCTCAGAAACGGAAGAAGTTGTAGTTGAAATGGTGAACCGGAGAAAATAGGGCCGGCGAGGGAATTTTCAGGTTCCCACAGTGAACGGAAGTGGGTCAAGTATTACGAGACCTACGGTACAACTAACAACTTGAGATCAAGCGGCAATCATCCGATGATCCGGTGATCGGTAAGATTCAACGGAGATTTGAAGGAGGATCCGAATCAGCACATTGCAAATTTCTGGAAATTTGCGACACCTTCAAGTCGAATGGAGTGTCGGATGATGCTATTAGGGCGCGTTTATTCCCATTCTCATTGGGAGATAAAGCAAAGGGGTGGTTAATGGCATTACCACCGGGAGCGATTACAACATGGAATGATCGGCACAAAAATTCTTGACCAAGTTCTTTCCTCCAACAAGTCGACAAAGTTGAGAAATGATATCACATCGTTTCTACAAGATGTGGAGTCGTTGTATGAGGCTTGGGAGAGATACAAGGAATTGATGAGGAAATGCCCACATCATGGTTTGCCGGTTTGGCTTCAAGTCCAAACATTTTATAATGGTTTGATGGGTAACGTGCAAACCATGGTGGATGCGCCTTCAAGAGGAGCTTTGCGAATAAGACTCTGAAGCTTATGAGTTACTTGAGGTGTTGGCAAGCAACAACTATCAAAGACCCGAATGAGAGTAACTACGAGGAAATCTTGGTCTTCATGAAGTAGATGCTTTCACGCCATCTCGGCCCAACTCTTGCCCTCCAAAAGCAGTTGGGAACTATGCAGTAAATTAATGCAAGCACCTCAATTAACATGTGATTTTTGTGCGAGAAACCATGTAAGCGAGTGCCAAGTCGGAAACACATTTGCACCGTCATCTTCATCAACGGAGCAAGTAAATTACTTGGTAGGAAATCAAAGACAGCCGAACAATCCGTTCTCAACACATACAACCAGGTGGAGACATCATCCAAATCGGCTTGGGAAATCAAAACCAACGAGGGTAACCAATGGAACCAGAGGCAAGTTCCAATTAACCCACCGGGGGTGACCAATCAAGCCGGGTGATCCAAGAGTGTCGAAGTTGGAGGATTTGTTCGGTAAATTCATGCAAGAGTCTACGGGGGTTCATGAATGAGATGAGGACAAACTTTAGAAACCAAGGGGCGTCCATTCGGAATCTTGAGGTACGATGGGCCAATTGGCCGAGAAGGCTGAATGATAGACCACGGGGGTTCTCTACCAAGCAACACGGTGACCAACCCACCCGTGAACAAGCAAATGCAATCATTTTGAGAAGTGGGGACAGGTTTTGGAAGAAGTAGGCCAGCCTACGAAAGAAGGAGAAACAACCCGGAAAGGAAGAGTATGAAGAAAGAATGGATGAAGAGATTATTTGTGAAGAGAATTCGGTGCTTTAGGGGAAGAGAACAAGAAAGAGGATGAAAGGCAAAAGAAGAAGGAGAAATTGCCATTCCCTGAGATACCACCGAATTAGCTCATCACACTCCACCCCGTACCTTTTCCTCGAGATTGAAGAAGAAGAATCGGGATAAGCAATTTTCGAAATTCATTGAAATCTTTAAAAAAATTGCATATTAACATTCCTTTTGCGATGCAATACAGCAAATGCCGAGTTATGCGAAGTTCTGAAGGAGATACTTTGAACAAGAGGAAGTTAGAAGATGAGAAACGGTGATGCTAACGGAAGAGTGCGGTCCAATCCTCCGAAGAAAACTACCCCCAAGCTCAAAGATCCGGGGAGTTTTACTATTCCTTGTGTTATAGGGGATATTACTTTTGATCGTGTGTTTTGTGATTTAGGAGCTAGTATAAATTTGATGCCTTTTGTTTTCGGGAGATTAGGGATAGGTGAAGTGAAGCCAACGACAATGTCGTTGCAACTAGCGGATCGGTCGATAAAGCACCCGAGGGGGATAGTTGAAGATGTTTTAGTGAAGGTGGGGAAAATAATTTTTCCAGTGGACTTTGTAGTCTTGGACATGGAAGAGGATAAGGAGATTCCTCTCATTTTGGGCTGACCATTCTTGGCCACGGGAGAGCGATTGACGTGCGGGGAAGGGAAGAAGCTGTTAAGGGTTCGAGGATGAAACGGTAACTTTTAATGTGTTTGATGCGATGAAGTTTACGTCGGAAGCGGATTCATGTTTTAGTGTGGATGTGGTGGATGATCTTGTTATGGAGTCCATAGAAGAAAATATCCCCGAATTGCCTCTAGAAGCATGCATAGCAAAATCGAAAAAGCATGAGGTTGAAGACTCGGCAAAGGAACGATTGTGCTAGAATGTTAGAAGCACTCCAACCAATTGAGGAGAGTCAAGATGAGGAATTTGAGGAATTTGACTTTGACAAAGAAAAGGCAAAGGAAGATAATAAAGAAGCCCCACTTCTTGAACTGAAACCTTTACCGCCTCACCTCAAATATGTCTATCTTGGAGATTCAAATACTTTTCCGGTGATTATTAGTGCGGTTTGAGTGCGTTAGAGGAAGAGAAGTTGATTAGAGTGTTGAGGGAACATAGATTGGCGATTGGTTGGACCATCACGGACATTAGAGGTATCTCACCCTCATTTTGCATGCATAAGATTCTCATGGAAGATGACTTTAAACCGAGGGTACAACCACACGGAGATTGAATCCTTCAATGAAGGAAGTGGTGAGAAAGGAGGTGGTGAAACTTTTGGATGCGGGGGATCATCTATCCGATTTCCGATAGTCCATGGGTGAGCCCGGTACAAGTTGTTCCAAAGAAAGGAGGGATTACCGTTGTGAAGAATGAAAGTAATGAGCTGATTCCAACAAGGACGGTAACGGGTTGGAGAGTGTGCATTGATTACCGTGGCCGACGAAGGCGACAAGGAAGGGAAGCCCTTCATCGATCAAATGTTGGAGAGGTTGGCAAGACATGCATATTCTTGCCCCTCGGATGGCTATTCGGGATATAACCAAATTGCCATCGCTCAGGAGGATCAAGAAAAGAAAACGACCTTCACTTACCCTTACGGCACCTTTGCATACCGAAGAATGCCATTTGGATTATGCAATGCACCAGCAACATTCCAAAGATGCATGATGTCAATCTTTGGAGACATGGTGGAAAGATTCATAGAAGTCTTCATGGACGACTTCTCAGTTTTTGGGTCATCATTTGACAATTGTCTAACAAATTTGTCTCTTGTTTTGCGCGATGCAAGGAAACGAATTTGGTCTTGAATTGGGAGAAATGTCACTTCATGGTCCAAGAGGGAATTGTGCTCGGGCATAAAATTTCCAAGGATGGGATTGAAGTTGATCGGGCGAAGACAGAAGTTATTGAGAAGCTACCACCGCCATCAAATGTCAAAGCGGTCTGAAGCTTTTTTTGGGGCATGCGGGGTTTTATAGACGCTTCATAAAGGATTTTTCTAAGATCTCTAAACCCCTGTGCAATCTTTTAAATAAAGATGTTGTTTTTGTTTTTGATGATGATTGCATGCATGCTTTCCTAACTTTAAAGAAATTGCTAGTTTACGCACCTATTATAGTATCCTCCCCGATTGGGGACTACCATTTGAACTAATGTGTGATGCTAGTGATTTTGCTTTAGGGGGTAGTACTAGGCGGAGAAAAAATAAAGTGTTGCATGTAATTCAGTATGCTAGCAAGACACTTGTTGATGCACAACTGAATTACACCACCAGAAAAAGAATCGTTGGTGTGGTGTTTGCTTTTGACAAATTTCGTTCTTATCTTTTAGGTGCGAAGGTAATCGTTTACCACAGACCATTCAGCACTCGACACCTTTTGGCGAAGCAAGAAGCAAAACCTCGGTTGATAAGATGGATTCTACTACTTCAAGAGTTTGAGTTGGAAATTCGAGACAAAAAGGGGTTGGAAAATGTAGTAGCTGATCATTTGTTAAGAATTGAGAGACCAATCAAGGGAGATGAGGTGGAAATGCCAATTTGAAACATTTCCGGATGAGCTGATGAGAGTGGATGAAGCACCATGGTATGCGGACTTTGCAAATTATCTATCATCAAGGGTGCTCCCAAGTGGTATGACATTTCAACGAAGAGAAAATTTTTCTCGATTTAAAATACTATTTTTTGGGCGGGCGAGCCATTCCCTGTCTGAGACATTGTCTTGACCAAATGATACGGAGATGTGTCCCGGAGGAAGAAATGGAGAGCATTCTAAGACATTGTCATGAGAGGGAAGTGGGTGGCCATTTCGGGAGGAGCTAGAACGAGCCGAAGGTGCTACAATCAGGGTTTTATTGGCCAACCCTCTTTAAGGATTCCTTCCGGATGATCCGAGTGTGACCAATGTCAAGCGATGGGGAGTATTTCAAAAAGAGATGAGATGCCGTTGAACAACATCCTGGTGGTTGAAATTTTTTACGTTTGGGGGATTGATTTCATAGGGCCTTTCCCAAGTTCCTATGGGAACACGTTTATATTGGTAGCTGTGGACTATGTGTCGAAATGGGTTGAGGCAGTTGCATTGCCAACTAATGATGCTAGGGTGGTAATTAATTTTGTGAGGAAGAACATTTTCTCAAGGTTTGGAGTACCACGGCGATTATTAGTGATGGAGGAACGCATTTTTGCAATAGGCAAATGGATGCATTCTTTGAGTAAGTACGGAGTGACAAATAGAGTGGCAACACCCTATCATCCACAAACGAGCGGGCAAGTAGAATTGTCAAATAGAGAATGAAAGGGATTTTAGAGAAAATGATCAATGCCTCGAGGAAGGATTGGTCAAGGAAGGCGGACGATGCTTTATGGGCTCATCGACTTGCATTCAAAACCCCAATTGGTATGTCTCCGTTCAGATTGGTGTATGGGAAAGCATGTCACTTTCGGTGGAACTTGAACACAAGGCATATTGGGCCGTCAAACAGTTGAACATGGATTTGAAAGCCGCGGGGAGAGGAGAGAATGCTAACTTTGAACGAGCCTGGATGAGTTTGTCTCGGAAGCATATGAAAATGCCCGGAATTATAAAGAGAAAACAAAAAGGTGGCACGACAAGCACATCCGGGTAAAGGCTTTTGAAGTTGGGCGAAAGTGTTGTTGTTCAACTCTAGACTTAGGCTTTTCCCCGGAAAACTTAAGTCTAGATGGTCCGGACCGTTCACTATAACGAGGATACATGCATCCGGAGCAGTGGAAGTCACACATGAGGAAAAGGGCACTTTCACGGTTAATGGACAGAGGTTGAAGCCATACGTTGAGGGGGTGATGAGTTGCAAGTTCATCCCAATCCGGCTGGATATCCCAACCTAAGGGATGGAAAGAGTCAAGCTTCCGACTATAAACAAGCGCTTCTTGGGAGGCAACCCAAGCGTTTTTAACTTTTTGAGTTTAAATTGTTGTTGTTTGAATTCTTCTTATTTCATCATGAGTATGTATAAAATTTGATGTTTATGTTTTTTCAGGTGTTTCAGGTGAAGTCTAAAGCCAAAGGACGGTATGGAAATTTTTCAAGACTTCGGGCGAAGAATTTTCTTCGCGCGGCGAGACAGAAGAAACCAGTTAGCTCGGACGATTTCGCCAAGGCGAAGTAAATGTCTTCGCCGCGGCGAAGAAAAGAAAAAAATTTTTTTGAAAAATTGGCTAAGGCATTTCGCCGCGGCGAAGAATTTTTCTTCGCCGAGGCGAAGTTAGCCTGGTGCTCTCGGGAATGTTTCGCCCCGGCGAAGATATTTTCTTCGCCGCGGCGAAACCTGGGAAAATTCTAGGGTTCATGCGTGATGAACTTCGCCGCGGCGAAGCTCCTTTTCTATAAATACCAACTTTTCTTTCTTCATTTTTCACGCCGCCTTCCATTGTGAGTTGAGAGAAAATTTTCAATCCTCCAATCTTTCACTTCTATTTTACTTTTCCAACCAAAATAATCACTCCACATCATTCCTAAACACCAAATCAACCCATTTCAACAACAATTTTCACAAAAATTTCACAAAAATTTTTGGATCAAAAATTTGGGGTTTTTTTGTTTGGATCGTTTCTAAGTCAATTGGTGGTGCAAACGACTTCATATTGGTAAGATTTCGAAAACCCAAAGCTTTATTTTGGAAAATTTTTAGTCTATATTCGTAGATCTAGAAATTATGTGAATTTTTAATATGAGATATTTTTGGGTTGTTGAGTTGTGATGTGCTTCATGTTGAGAAGTTTATATGCAAATTCATTGTTAGATGTGTAGTTTTTGATTATTTGGAGTGTTTGTGTTGAATTGAAAAAAAATCGTAGTTTGGGGGTGAAGTTGCGAATTTTAGAAGTGTGGATTGTGTTGAAATTGTGATGTGGAATCTATTCTAAGGGTATATTGGCTGGAAACCAGAACCCGCCTTAAAAACTGCTTGGCAGTACTTGGCAACCTCTGGTATAACAACGCCGCGTACACCTTAAAATAGAAAAAATCGTAGTTTGGGGGTCGAATTGAAAATCTTTGGAAGTGTGAATTATTTTTGCAGGGTTGAACAGGGCTATGTTTTTATAAGGGAAATTCCTTGTGTTTAACGTTTGGATTGAATTTCAATGACTCAATGGCTCAAAAGAAAATTAAGCATACGGGTAAGGGGAAGAACGTGGACAAGCGTTTTGTAAATGAGGTCGCCCAAGTAAGCGTTATGAGGGCGTGATCAAAGAAAAGGATAAGGGTTTCATCCCCTCGCGTGGATTGACAAAGACACCACAATCGTGAAGCCGGAGTAGGGGTAGAAATTGGAACATGTTCATGAGTGCTCCTCATGTGCGGGGAGGTGTAGAACCGTTGGTAAGAGAATTCTATGCCAACTTCCCCGAGAGTCAAGATGGGATTGTGTTTGTGCGCGGGGAGGATGTGCCGTTCTCAGCAATAGAAATCAACAAATTCTATAACTTGCCCGCCTTTCTCATTACAACTGATGAGTATATGGCGTTCAAAAGATCAGCTATAACCATGATATTATCTTGCCGGTCATAGCAAAACACAGGGACAGCATGGGAAGTGTCTAAGAAAAGGAAAAAAGACACTCAAAGGAACGCTTGACACCAATGGCTCGTCTATGGCGGTACTTTGTATGTGCTAAACTAATGCGGAGACGCACTCAAAGACGTGACTCATGAGAAGGCGGAATTGCTCTACTCTATAGCCACGGGGAAAGAGTATGGATGTGGGAGACATCATTTATAACAGTGTTCGGATTGCGTCCTAAAAGGGGCGATCAAGTTACTGTTTCCCGCATCTTATCACAGCCATGTGTCTAAAAGCCGAGTCAAGGTTACAGATGATGAGCCGCGTATTAATCCACTCCGACTCTAGATGCCGACTATTTCAAGAAACACCTTGACCAAGCAAGTGCCCAACAAAGAAAGGCGGGGGCAAAGAGGCGGGAGAACAAGCATGGCCACATCATCCAGGCTCCACGGGGTCACGAAGAGATCTTGCAAGAAATGATGAACATGATGAAATACATGAAGAGAAGACAGGATTGGATGATGGAGCGGACCACGAGCATGCATGAATTGTGTGAGATAGCTTCAAGGCGAATGTTGACACGTCCGCGTATCATTGGGTTGGCCCGGAACTCGGATGATTGGCCGGAATCGAGGAAGGAAGAAGAGGAATCGAGAGGAAGGGAGGGAGAAGAACAGATCGAACCCGAGCACTTGTTTGTGTTTGGTTTAATTGCTTTCATTTAATTTTCTTGTCTAGTTGAAATTAAACTCATTTTATTTTGGTTTTGGATTTTGTTTATTTTGTCATTTGTTTAGTTAATGGTTTTTTTTTTTTTTAGTGTTAAAAGGGCGATACAGGTCGTAATACTTTCAATATAGTTGTGAATTCGTTCTAACATAAGAAACACCACAGTTTATTGTTTTGACAGATTGTGGACGATGAAAAGTCCAAAGAACGGGTGAACATTGTGGAACGACAATTCATGACTTAACCAGGGAGCATTCTCGTACCTTTTTATTGTTCATTTGTTTTTCCGTTGTTGTTTGTCTCTATTCCTAACTTGTACATAATGGAACATTGGGGACAATGTTATATATAGTTTGGGGGTAGGGAATAGATTGTTTTTGAGTTTAAGAGTATCTTGGCTGGAAACCAGTACCTGCCTTAAAAACTGCCTAGCAGTATTTGGCGACCTCGGGTTTAACAACGCCGCGTACACCTTAAAGTTTCGAAAAAAAATAAATAAATAAATAAATAAATTTTGTTGAACACAATGCTGCCTAGTTTAAGGGTATATGCATGGAAACCGAAGAAGCCCCGCCTTAAAAGCGCGCAGCGGTACCTGGCAACCTCTGGTATAACAACGCCACGTACACCTTAAACGAGTCTCCCCTGCAATTATGGTATCCAAAAGTTAAGAATACGCGTATGAAGACTGTGAAGGAGTAGACATGTCGACTGGTGTTGAGAAAGTGTGGGTTTCGATGTAATTTGAGTTTTGCTTTAGGACAACCGAGTTCTCTTACTTTGTTTCCTATCCTTTTGTTGGAGCCCATGACCCGAACCTAAAGTTACAAGCCTTTTAAAGACTGTTGATTCTCATCTATGTGTAGTCCTCATTAGTGGAGAGTAGTTCGATATTTAGGCTTATGGAATCTGCTACCATTTGATAAACTTTACAATTTCTGCATAAAATAATCCGGGAAGTCGGAATGTGGATTGAAGTGGGGATTACCTACTTGGTGGACCAATTGAGGAAAACAGCCGATGTAGCCTATAACTTCTTGGAATCTCAAACATTTCCTGATGATAAACTTTCAACAATTTGTGAGACATGTGCAATTTCTAGGCAATTCATTTTAGCATTTGAATTCGTTTTATTTTGGTTTTTCAGTTTGTATGCATGTTTTCATATTTTTGTTTCGTTATTGTCTTTGTTTTCGTTATTGTTGTACTGTATGCTCGGGGACGAGCATCGCTTTAGTTTGGGGGTAGTTGATAATCCGTAAATTATACAGTTTTTATTTAATCTTTTTGTCGGATTTCAGGTACTTTCTAGTGCATTTTTACCTGAATTGGTGCGTAATTCTCTACTTTTCGTGTTTCAGGTTAAAATGGACTCTTTTAGTGAATAAAGACAAAATTTGACAGTTTTGACTCGGGGTGGTTGAAGGATTTCGAAGTTAGGAGAGTTCCGGAGTAGGACAATGCACGATGAAGCTTGTTTCCAAGGTGGAGAGTCGAAAATCGAAGAATCGGACGAAGAGGCAAGCAGAGTGGCAGTTCTGTAAATTTCAGAACTTTTGAAGAAGCTTCGCCCGAAGAAATTGTCTTCCTTGCGGCGAAGTTAGAGTCGAATGTGGATTTTTCATTCTTCGCCGCGGCGACAGTTAAAATTTTCAGTTTTGTAAACGCACAGTTTCGTGTGTGCGTGTTTTTTTGACTGGGTTTTTAGGACTAGGTATAAAAGAAAAACTGGAACTTTTTAGAGGGTTCCGAGCTGTTAGGTTAGCCGTCTTTACATTTCCTAGAGAGAAAAAGCTGGATTTTTCGGATTGTTAGAGAACAAGTTCAGATTTTGACTGGAAGAATTATCTTTTGGGGAGTTTTCTATTCTTTCATCTTAGTTTCATTATGTTTATTCTGTTTACTTGTATTTTCCGTTTTTATTCTGTTAAATTAGCTATGAACTAATCTTCTATGGGTTAGGGTTTTGATTGTAGTTTGGATTTGAAATGGGTTAAGTTTATGTTTGTGCTATTTTCATGTGAATAAGCTGTGGTTGTGTGTTACTCCGAAATTAAGTGTTGTATGTGATGAACATGATGAGATTGAGAAATAATTCATGTTAAGCTTCATTGGGTAATAACCATTATAGTATTGGATGCTAGAGATAGATTCAAGAACTAATGAAATCAATTTAGGATTCTTGTGCTTCATGATTTAGAGTTATTAACCTTCAAATTGTTGGGTGCGGAATGTTAATAAGGATAAATAGGAAAACATAGCCCGAGAGGGTATGTTATCATAGTAGTGAACCCGATTTACAACCATTGCATGTAAATGTGAAAATAGTGTAACTTTTAGGTATAACCCATAAATAATCCAAACGAAGTCAAAACCCTACCCGTTTTAATTAAATTGAATCTCTGAGTTCCATTTCCTTTTCTTTTTAAGAATTTATTACTTGTTAGATTTTATTTTGTTTTTTCTTTCAATTACAAATTGCTCCCACAAATCCAAGATTTTCGATTACTTCAACTTGTTAACACCATAGGAAACTTAGTGCTTTGCTACCAGTCCTCGTGGGAACAATATCCTACCCATCACTCTATTACTTGAGCGACTAGTGCACTTGCTAGTTTTGCATGTTATAGTAAACACGCATCATCGAACTGAATAAATTTCAGGGCATATGCCCCACAATCAGCACTGTAATAGGAAGATGACATTAGCATTAGAATCAGCTTATAGAACAATTGTATTATGTAAGTTAGTTTTATACAAAATTTACATTGACTCGTTTGTTGGGATGGGAACGCGCTTGAGTGGCCACTTTCCCGTCAATGCTTCATCACCGAGTTGCTCAAACATCTCGCTCACGTAACAGCCGCGGGAACAACACAGACAGTGGCTCTAACTCGGCCTCCAATTGCTTGTCTCGACAAATTGTTGGGTTGCGATCAAAGATCTTCAAACAACCTCTCCTCTAAGAGCGCGGATCTTGCTATCCAAAGGTGCATTTCCTTGACCAGGATGATGCAGTAGACACTTTTAACCTTTGCCTAACTGTGGCCATATTTGAGCCTGTCCCCCATTACATACTGCATCATCATGTCATCAAACTTAAAATCATTAGGGGACGATCCAAGTCTTGCTGCCCGATCGTTTTTGCTTGCCTCCTTTTTGCTACGATGTATCCAATGGCCTTTTTCAATAAATTGCGATATGTCGATACCAGTGTTTGGCCAAAGGCCACATCGGTGATGGCACAATCGGGATATAGTAGATCACCATTGCTGGTTTGTCGTGGCCTCATCAGTGCCAATACCTCATCGATGTGCTGCATCAAATAAAAACAACATGATAAGTATACAATACCTCATGGAAAACATAAGCAAAAATAAGAAAAATTAAGCAAAAATAACTCACCGAGTCGTGAAGCCATCTGCCCATCGTCAAAATCTTTTCAAACCAATCCCGAGAATAATCCCCAGTCTTACACTTTACAAGGGCATCACTTATGGATTCATTGTAATAGGCATAGAAGGGTTTTTTCTTTTCCTCCTCTATTGGCCTATACAAATCGACAGTGGACTCTATTTTTGCTTGCCCGCTTCCTCCCGCTTCCTCCATTTGTACATCCCCGCTTCCTTCGCCTCCCGCCTCAACCTTCTCCATTATAACTGCCCCACTTCCTCTAGAAACCTCCTTAACCCCCTCAATTTTGGCTTCTTCCTCAATTTGTTTCTTTGTTTTCCTCTTAATTCCACGTGTTAGTACGGTGTAAGGTGATTTCACAAACCTGCCCTTTCGGCTCTCTCTTTTCAGCCCAGGTTGCACTTTAATTGCCTTCAATACTCCACCAACTTCCTCCTGCACCCTACCAACTTCCTCCTCCACCCTAACAACTTTCTCTGCCACCTTATCCACTTTCTCCTCCACCTTTTTTCAACTGCTCTTCCATCTTATCAAACAAACTCTTTATGAGGTCAACCACCTCAGTCTCCCGACCCCGACGCCTCCGCAAAGCAGTACTTGTTGTACCGGTTTGCTGAGGCATACGAACCTCTTTCTCCCTCCCCTCCTCCTCCCTCCCACCGATTGCGGCTTTATCCTCCTCGGCGTCAACCACATTCTCAAGCAGTGGCCCTGCAACTGCCCTCACATGTGTGACCTCTTACAGGTCCCGCATCAGGCGCTCTATCCCTTCATCCCTTTGATCCTCCAGTGCTCGGAAAGATGTGACATAGTGTTGTTGCGCTTCACCCCCAGTAGCAGTGAGGAAGGGACGGACAACCCCGTACAATAAGAAACAAAATCAATCAGATTTAATCGACATTTTAAAGCAACTGCATGTTCAAGCTTAATCCTTTAATCTTACCCGAGCTGATTGAATTTCAATCTCTATTTGCTCATAATCCGAATGGGTACACTTATGGTCGTGCCACCGCAACATCCTAGGAAATGTCTGTTGCACAACCGAAGCCCTAATCCTCCCCCTTACCTTAGCCAGGACAAGGATGGTCTCATACATCCGAGCCTACATTGTAAAAAGACAGTCCATATCATAATTCAAACACATATATTAAAAAAAAATATAACAAAAAGCTATTAATATTTACCTGCATTGCCCATGGGAAGCCAAACAAATTGTACGTCGCCGGTCTATTCTTCTCGGCCCATTGGGAGTGCTTTAACGCTAGGTCTTTTGCTTGTAGCGACTCCATGGTTCGCTTAAATGATACCCGTCCCCACGGATAAGCATTAAAGAAGTTCAAGTTGCTTACAAACTTCACCCAATCAATATCAATGGCTTGAACAATACCAAGCACAGTTTGAACGTCTCTGAATCGTTAAACTCACCATCTTTTAACCTGTCCTCTAATTCTTGTGCCTTAATAGACTTTTTCCCCGCCAAAACCTTATTAGCCAACCTTTTGGCTCCCGTACTGTCCGTTATTCTTTTTTCCTCAACCTCACCTAGCAATTCCCCACATCTTAAGCCAATCACCAACGCATATTCCATCATCCTGAAACGTACTGGCTTTCCATCCACCATGAACCATATTTCGTGCTTTTTGTTGCTTTTTATTGAGTGCAGCAACATATAATGCACTCCCGACCCCCAGAATGTCTTTTTCCATTTTGTGTCCATATCCCAAAAATGACTGAAACAAGTCTCTTTGAATCTCCTTTCACCATTCCTCACTGTCCCTAAAATCCCCGTTATTCTCATTAAAACATCCCAACTTAACCTCACTGTCACCCTCATAGGGAAGTACGGTACCGTATCGCTTACAACCTCCAATCCGTACTCTCTATAGTTTACGTTCCGAAAAATCTGCACAATCGATATAAACAAAATATCAGCAAAAAAATTAAACCAAATCAAATATAAACAAAATACGCTCCGGAAGAATCGCTTAAGCGATGGGCAGATGATTCTGCCTCATACAAGATCTCTTAAGCGATCTGAAATCGCTTAAGCAATACAAAAGATCGCTTAAAAGATTATAGATCTAGGCAGATTTGGTTCTGCCTCGGAAGAGATCGCTTAAGCGATCTTAAATCGCTTAAGCGACCAAGAGTAAAAGCTATTCATCACTTTTACTCTTGGTCACTTAAGCAATTACAGATCGCTTAAGAGATCTTGTACGAGGTAGAATCAACATCTGCCAGATCTAAGATCGCTTAAGCGATCGTTTATATCGCTTAAGCGATTCATCACTTTTACTCTTAAGCAATCCAAAATAGCTTAAGCGACCAACAGTAAAAGCCATCAATCGCTTAAGTGATACAAAGGATTGCTTAAGCGATCTTAGGTCTCGGCAAGTACAAATACCTTTTCTTCGGCGGCCTCCTCCTCCTCCTCTGAACTCTCGCTGGACTCCTCTTCCTGGCCTGAATTCTGCCCAACATCCTCTTCCTCTTCAGAACCGTTTTGCTCTTGTTCTCTCTCTTGTTGTGCTGCCGTCGTCTCCACCGCTTTGGAACACCTTTATCGATCGGGAGGATCCAGGCCAGACCATTAAATTGCTTGCACGGCCGGACTCTATGATTCGAAGAGGCGTTGGGTTTTCCTCCTCATTGTTAATGTCAGTCATAGTTTTAAGAAATGAAGAAGCTTTAGGATTGAATTTGGGTGTGAAAATTTGCTAGAAATTGCACAGATGCGTTTAGGGATTGAAGATATCGATTTTTGCCTTAATTGGTTTTGATTGAGCGATTTGAATATTTGGGGCTCTTTTTCAAATTTCAAATCTTAAAAACTTTCATTAATTATTTTTGTCCTTATATGTTTTAATCTTTTCATTTTAACCCATTTTACATGTTTAATGGATCCTAACTGTGCCACGTTAGCTTCTCTAAATTAAAAAAAAATGAAAAACAGTTTCAAGGCCATTTTTTTTAATCCAAACTTGGGATGGCCGGTCAGCTAAATTTTCTCCGAAGCTCATGAGCATGGTTTTGATCATTTACAACCCTAATTGTAGTGCTTATTATGCAACCACTGAAGTCAAGAATAGTCTTGAAATTCTTAATAAAAAATAGACTTATTTTTAATTAGAAAAAATAATTTTACGGAAAAATAAAACTTTTAAATGACATGTAATATAAACTTGACAAAGAAAAAAATAATTTTATATAAACTAAAACCAATCAACCCGACTTGAACTGAACCGACTTAATTTAAATTGGTTTGGTTTGGATTTATAATAAAAATGGGTCGGTTTGGGTTTTTCTTTTGGACCCGAAATTATTTCGGTTCAGTTAGGGTTTGGCAAAACCCGAACCATGCATACCCCTACAAAAATGTGTATTTTAATGCTATCCTAACTAGCTGCCAACTCAACTTCAAGCAAAATGGCAATTTGTGAAACATCCTATTCTGAGTTGAACTATTTCTTGATTTCCTCCTATATATATACATATATGACAAAGCAGGAATTAAGCACACTTCATACACATAATACAACAAAGATTTTCTCCTACATATAAATCAAAACTTAGAAGCACCTCAAAACTCAAAAGTGTCGTAGTAAGAATCAAAACTTAGGAGATATTATTACATTAAATCAAAAAGTCGATCATATGATAAAAATGGGCCAAGGAAATTTAAGATGATTCACGGTAGCAGATTGATCTGTGAGAGATGTCTCAGTAGATTCCGGGAACGACCCGGTAGCGAACCTTATCACAGTATAGTTTCCAGTATTTTCCGTACCTGCAAGCATGACCTTTCAATATATCATTCAACTTTTCACAAAATGCTTAGAGTCAATCAAATCATACTGCATGACACTAAAAAGCATCATAAAGGTTATACAAATACTAATCTGTCAATCATAATTTCAAATGACCATTTACAAATGGTTAACAAGTCAAGTGTGTGTAAAACAGGAATAACAAACCACAAGTTTGCTGCCATGGTTAATTTGTTATAGCAAGATATGGACAGGAAGTAAATTTATTGGAATGCGATAAGGTTGATGGAGCCTTCCTATGGCTGTGTGTCATGCACATGCATATACTTGCGCTCGACACCTTATCCTACCTTAAGTTTTTTAAACTGATCCTCTGCAACAGAGTCCCAAAGGCCTACAGGCATCAAACTAACAAGTCCTAGATAGATATCTTCTAAGACCCAAAAACAGTTTGCAGGTTTAGATACTTCAAGAAAACAGAAGGTATAGTTATATAGAAAACTTTGAAGAAGATAATTTCATCATTTCCGTGAAACACCATATCATAATCATAAGTTTGTAAGTTAGTATCAGCTTACTTGGATCGACATCTGTCATCATCCCTTTTGGCTCGGTCCAAAAGAAGTACTGTAAGGAACACTACATAGAAGTAAGGTAAGAACTGCAGAAGAACAGAAAAAGCAAGTGATTTCAGCATATGGTTCATTTGGTTATTCAAGTGCTAAAGTTACTACAAAATTGCAAAAGCTTACATGATTAAAGAGAGCTGGTACAGTCCAGAAAAAGGCAGCGGATATTTCAGGTACATAATGGAAATGACGAGATAAGCCCCACCTGAAAAAGCCAGGGTAAGTCAACTATGCTATAAGGCCACATTCCAAGCTCATATTTGAAACTACAGCATAAGATCCCATTCCTGCCATGCAAAAAGATGCCACCCTCTTAAGCTGGCCCACCTCTCACCTATGCTTGCATATACTCCCAAATATTTATGCACCAAAAAAGATTTTGACTTTTAAAAGACTTATTATTTTTCATTTGTGCAGTCATAAAGTTAGATCTATTTAAAGGCAATGAGACTAATTGACCAGGATAAACTAATGGGTGATCTCCACTCTATAAACAATAAATTTAAGCCTAGAAGGGAAAACAACTACTTTGTGGACAGTTCTAAGCATAACATTCATAATACAGTATAAATAGTAAGGAACTCACCATCCTGATGTCAAAAGAAGGCTTGTTTTTGTTTCCCCAGATGTTGTCTGGTATGAGGCTACAATCTGCAAATGTATAAAACTAGATTATGACTGTTTCTGTCCAAAAAATAAATGGCAAGCTTGAGAAATATGTAAAGTATATAAAGTAACCTACAAATTAGTTAGAATTCTGAAAACTACATAAGCAGAAAAAATTGCATATAATGGGAAATAGTAAATTAAGTGCCATGAAGCCAATCACCTTTGAAGGTGCCTTGCCCCAAACCAAGCATTTGCCATTTGTTCTACGGAATTCTTGTCTTTGCCTGTCACAGTCATAGTTGATGTATATGCAAAGAAGTCCTGCTACTAGAATGAAAAGTGCAAGCTGGAAAGGGGAATTAATATAATTAGCATAAAGAATATGTAAATGTAAATTGGAATTCTTCAACTGCTAAAACAGAAGTAATTTTGCTCATGCAACAAGGTTCAAATCTTGGCAAAGGCATGGTACTCAAACTCAAATCCATCTTTGAAAACATTGCCAAACAGATACTGTAACTCTGCTGACCAAAACCATTAATTGTTCCTTCAAATTTCATATATTTACCAATTTATGCTTCAGTATTTTATCCAGACCAAGAAAAAGTAGCTAACTTTTCATGTATTATTTGTCAGCTGCTCAAATTCACAGCCAAGTTTTCAGCACTTAAATTTCCCTTTAATCCATCGTAAGGGCATATATATGATAAATAAAGGGATGTGATCATTTTGAAACATTTCAATTCTAAGTCCTCAAAATAAGAACCGAATTGTGAAAACATGTAAAGAAAAGATGGCTAAGACAACACTGCTAGTAAACCGTAACTCCAATTTATTAGGCAAACCAACAAAAACTTGGAAACTTGTTACCTGAGTTCCAAGATGCACGGGATGATTAACTAGGTACATGCCAGGGGAAGTATATATAGACGGAACCCACACCAAGCATCCCCAACAAATATAAAAACCAGCTGTTGGAAAAGTAAAAAGATCAGAAAGATAAGATAAACTCCTAAAAGAAAAGGGCATAACTTTTAATACTTTAAAACAAAAAATATACAACAGGCTAATACGTAATGCATATTTTGTCCACAAGCAATGATACATGTGAAAATGTCAACTAAATATACTAGTGTTACTTCTTTTGCTAACAATATGAACATATGTGATGCAATAAGAAGATAAGGAAAGTTAAACAATAGAAAACCCAGCTAATTCTTCCACAACAATAATCATAACTAAGGTCAGGTCAATAATATTTCTTATTACTGAATATACATATATATATATATATATAATTAAACTTCGAATCAGTAGTGACAAGTGACTGAAAATTAACCAGAAGCTGAAGGAAGATGCCAATCCTCTAGCACAAAAAGATGCCTTGTAAAGTTGTTTACAATATGCTAGAGCCAGTGGTTCAAAGCAATATTCTTTAAGATCTCAGCAGGATGTATTTAAATAAGTCAACAGGACAGAATCAATACAAAACATCCAAAAAGATAGAATTTAGAGATACATTTACCAGCCACCAAGACTATGAAAACCATTATGTTTCTCTTTTTTCTAATAATAATCAGCAAGGATCACTTAATGAAAAACTTCAAATTAATAATTAAATTTAGGAACCAAAAGAATCTAGCAAAAATTACGAGAAAGAGAAAAAGATAAAAGTATTTTGCAAATTTGCAAGCACTAAAATTTGAAGATGCACTAAAAAGTTCCATTTTTTCCCATAAAATCATTAACTAAAGGTTTTTTTTCTTCTTTCTTTTTTCTGTTTAAATCTTCAAACACGTGGGTAAGTATTATTTCATCAAGGTCAATGGTCATTCTAGGTTGTACACATGCTTCTATTCCAATTCAATCATTAAAATAACCATGACTATGAAACCAGCATAAGAAGAATAGAGAGCAATAGAGCATATGCAAACCTCGATCATGTGCAATGTCCATAGTGTTCCAGTACCCAGCTTCCCACCAAAAGAACTTTGTAACATAAACCAGCATCAATATTGTATTTACAAGCATGGAATCTGCAACTCTCCCATTCTGTTCATACTGGTAAAATAACAATATAAAAGATTAAAAGAAGCAGAGGATCATGATGGTGATGATTAAAATCACCGCCACAAAATTCTAATACTAACAAGCAGAAAATTCTTTGACCAAACTAGTTGATGAAGAAAAAAAGGCTGATCATGGTAAGTATTATCTTATGTTGGAAGTGAGTAGAAGAGAATAAGAAGGGTAAACAAGCAATCAAGAATCTAAACAGAAATTCAAAGTGGCTGTAATTAGGCAACCACCTGCACAGGCATTACTTTCAACATGAATAACTTTAGGTTTAGGAGGACTAAGTGAACCCATGACTTCTATACTCAAACATTTCAATTAAAATCTCTGCAAAACCCAGCTGAAATAATCAGTCTTATTATTTTTTCCATTTTTACCTCACATCCCACCCTACCCTTCCCTATGCTCAAAATCTAATTAAATTGATCCCCCTCTAAGATTGGTATGAGGGAGATTTAATTCTTAAACCCCTTCCTCATGCGGAAGAACTCTTAATCAACAAGGATCTAGATAAAACATACCTACAGTTATGTATGACTTCTTCGGTATTTATATTGTTGCACAATCCATCTTTTGTCAATAATTTTCCAATCTCCACCTTTCTAGTACTCCACTGAAAAGTAAAGGAGGGCACAATTTTTTGTTTTGGTTGAAATATGGATGACTTTAAGATGAAGCATACTGACTACATGTAACAATGGAAAGTAGAATACTATGAGATTTTGGAGCTTGATTATCTCTTGGCCAACAAAGAAGGAACATCATTAAAGGTATGCCAGGCATTTCAACATTAATATGTATGTGGTTATAAAACCTTACACCCTACTAAAATGAGTTCTTTTTGTAGTAGTTGAAACTTGATATACTATTTGAGTTTTTCTCACAGTCACACACAACTCAATGTTTCCTATCAGCCCAAAAAAAAAAAGGAACATATACAAGGTACTAATGCACAGAAATGCTTAAAACACTATGCCAATTTTAGATAATTTATTAACTTGACTTGAAATCACAAAGAATGAATTTTATAAATCCGTTTAGGATCACAATTAGGCTAATACCTTTGACCATACTCTGTATGTGAGCCTAGCAAATGAGGTCTCTACACCACCACCAAAGAATTTCCCACATTTTGCTTCTAGTTTTTTGAACAAGAGAATTTATGTGACAAGTTAATTTGACATTTGGATGAACAAATATCTAAGAGCTAGTACCTGCTTAATACAGTAGGTAACAGCAAGAACTGCCCACGACATCATCCCAAATCTGCAGTTTGTGAAAACTTTGATGTCAAAGTTCTTACCAATTCGAGGATATAGCTCCATACCCTGTAACAAGGGAATAACCTAGATCAGTACATGGCCTGGACTACACATAAATGCCGAAGAAGAATTCATCGTCGAGCACAAATCTCATCATATTAACAACATTTCTTTTTCTACTCCTTAGATTATATATATGGCTGTTTCTTAGTGTGTTACATGTTTGTTGAAACATTGTAAAGTTGGTATTAACTTAATGACCTAGCATCGAGTAAAAACACCACCTAAAAGCCATAAAGCTATCAATCAGATGCATGAATATTTCAGATTTTATAAAATGGTAGCATATTCCAGAGATTATTAATAATTTTGCAGAACAATTATACAATTATACTACAAGACTTCCAAATGTACACTCTAGTTTAAAACTCCATGGAATCAACGCACAGGTCTTTAACCTAAGCCATAAATCAGAAGGTTTGAGTAGAGATAAAAAAACCCAAGCTTAGCCTAACTTCCATTAATGCTTACAAGGCCAATCAAACATTTAGCACCATATGAAAGTAATCATGTGATATGATTTTCCCAGGTTCTTTTTTAAAGAAAACATAAATGCCAGAAAGTGTTGGAAATCACTTGTTTTTAGTTCTCAAATAGATCCTAGGAACCTCTTTCAAGAGCAAGCAGCAGAATTCTAAACTGGATAATTGCCAGGAGACTTTAATTAAGCCTGATTCTGACCAACCAATTTCCAGAGTTCTAATTGCTTTTCCAATGTAAATCTTTAATTAATAAGTTCAGAGACCACTAGGTATCTTATCGATTCTCTGTTGCATTTGACCCCTTTTGCCCAAACTTTTAAAGTAATATGAAAATTTAAAATAATTACATAAACATAGTATTGTCATCATGAGCCTGAAGAAACTCACCCAGTAGAAATCAATTATCATGTTCCCACATGAACCAGAATCACTGGAAGATGGGGCCAAATGACCCTTGTAGACATAAAGCATCAGGGTCAGATATAAATTGAAGCAGTGTAATCTGTGAATAAATAATATTACAGTAAGCTTAAATTTAAATCCTCACTTTAATGTATAAGAAAACACAAAAAATGAGGCTTCCAAAAATAAGTGCTGAAAATATTTCTCCCAAATGATCATAAACAATTGTGGGATTGAATATGCCGAACCTGAAAATAAACACAATAAAAGTATAAACCAATTGCACTTGATGATATTTGATGAGGGTGACTAAAACTAGAAGCAGGTAAATCACACAGTTGTAAGGGAAAGGCAGGCTACAACAGTTACTAAATCATTGGCTGAATAAATTAAAAAAAAAAAAAGTGATATAGACATCATTGATTGTGTAGCAACTCACAAGCAGCCAAGCGGAAAGCTTCCACTCAGAACAACCCTTCTAACAACATCAAATTCATAGTTCTAAAGCATTTTGAAATTTCATAATAAAAGAAGTTGATGGAGAAATCCTTTACCACCAAAGGCTTAGATAGGTTACAAGTGTCACTGTGTACGCTGCCATACCATTTGCCTGCACCAATCAACAAAAAAAGTAAGCTAATGTAAGCAATAAAATAAATGCAAGCAACATGATTAAGTAGAAAAAATTTCTTCGATTTTGAATTAATGAAATTAAATCCTAACAATCCACCAAAATTATCAGCAAACAACTATATATTAAGGCATTTTGGAAAAGAAGATATCAAGTAACAGAAACCTTGTAAACAGGTCGGTTCCCAGCAGGAGATATTGGGCCCTCAACCCTTTTTCCAGGCAGAAGAAGTTGAAGGGCAGCCTCAAATGCTGCATAACAAGCAATTATTTTCCAAGCCATAACAGTGGGTCTTGGCCATATATCTACAAATCCTTGCAGCCCATGTTGCCTCAAGTAATCAAAGGTCTGGATAATAGACCCATCGGCATGCACCATCGTATACCATCTGCATAAAGTAACGAAATCTAACTCTGATATTGTCTTCAATATATTAAGCTAAAATTTACAAGAATAGATACTTATCACCCAGGTTAGACAATGCATGAACAAATCAAGTCTAGTTAACATAAAAAAATCATGACAACATCAGTGCCGAACCAATAATTGTTCAATGGTTCCCTCAATCTTTTCCTTTACTCAATCAGTCAGAGAACACAAAAATAAGACAAAAAATAAAATAAAATAAGACAGTTAGGACAAAATTCTGCCATTTCTATTCTTATTCGAACGGCAATTTTTAAAAACTAAGGTGCTCTTTGAATCTTGAAGTAAAGAACAGAGTCCAACATAAACACATTGTAAAATGCTTTCTTCTTCATTTCTCGAAAATCAAACAGAGCAGCAATGACACAATGTAGACCATGTTATTAAAAAGATTTAAATTTAAATATATTTTTTCTATTCATTTCCTAAATATATCAGAAATTCAAAAAAAGGATCAACAACCCGATCCATAACATGACATCCAAATGAAAACATGAAAAAAAAAAAAAAGGAATATCAAGCCACGAGTCAATCCATATTCCTCTCAAAGCCAATGTAAAAGCTCATACACCATTGCTAAAACAGATAGTGATAAGCATAAGATCTAATGGTATATAAACTTGAACCAGCAAAGCAACCAATTGCCACAAAATATTAATAAAAAATTCTTATATTTTACACAGGACAAACATAATTTCACATAAATTACAGCAACAAGAAGCACTCTTTTCTCCACATTATCTATTCTTAGCTATCAGAGGAAGTCAACAAAGTCAACCATGTCAATTGACATGACAACAGCATATCTCTAGTAATCAGCATTTCTCTTTTTTCTCATTAATTATTCTTTTCCGTCGTCTCCAAATAAATACATAAGTAAATAATTGCAACAGAAGAACAAATCAAATTCAGGCCACGAACTAACCAACACTCCTCGTAAAATTAATTCAAAAGAAATAATAGCAAAAATCAGAGTTCGTAAGATCTAAACTTCAGTTAACAATTTCTCTTCCATTCCTAGAGAAAATTTTAATAATACCAAAACTCGAAAGTAATCTAAAGATCCATGCACGCCTTCTGAAATCAAAATCAAACAAAAACATATAAAAGAAAGATTGAACGAGTGGGAAAAGCGGCGAAACTTACAGCAAAATAACGAAGGGAGGACAGAGAGTGAGAAGAGAAATCATAGAAAAATAAGTGAGAGCTGCCGAATGCACCGTCTTCGATTCCGTAGAAGCCATTTTTCGTCTAGTTTTTCTTCACAATCTGAGATTTTTGCAAGTCTGAAATCTCGCAACTCTGTTAGTTATGGACTGCGTTTTTTGTTCTGTTCGCTTGACTTGAACGGACTTTTGTTATTCATTAACCAATTAGAATCTTAGTTGTTATTCATTAACCAATTAGAATCTTAGGTACGGTATGAAGTTTTACGGTAACGAGTACGAATACGAGTACGATGATAAACTACGGTTTTGAGAAAAACCATCATTTCCAACGATTCTAATAATTTTTCAAATAATAAATTTATATATATATAAAAAAACTCCAACTCTAACAAATACTTAAAAGTTTTGTTTTTTCAATTATAAGGTAAAAATTAATTTTTTATTTATTAGTATTTTATAACTTCAAATGTGATAAATTTTTTTTATTCTTTTTCACCGTTATTTGTAGCATCTAGAATGATAGAAAAATTGTAACTCCACTTCTCCAATAAAGAATCTAGAAATGAGGTTTTAATAAATTTTTTTTTATGATTGTTTAAAATTATTTTATATTTAATATGATTGAAGACGTGTATAATATAATTAATTTTTTTGGATATAATTGGGATAGTTTTATAGTAGATAGAGTATTTAATTATTTATAGAATAAAATTTTAAAACTAATCAAAACACCCTGATTTGGGGTGTTTTATAAACTCCTAAAATATACACTACACTAGTTCTATGGGATTTTTGATTCAGTTAAAATTAGTGCATAAAAAATCTAACAAATAATAATTTAAAAACACTTCAAAACTAGTCTAATTAAAAATCTCAAAAAATAAATAAATAAATAAAAATAGTGGAAAAAAACTCTTAGAATTCTTTTTTTCTTTCATTTCAGAATTATCAGTTGGCGGACTACACCGCTGTGCTGTTATGCTAAATCGCTAATATTTAATGACTAATTTTCTTAACTCCCTTACAGTTTGTCTTCTTTAAATACACCCTAAAATTTTCAACAATGCTACGGACACCGAATTTCTTACACCGAATTTTTGTACCGGCCGACGTGGAATGCCTTCTCTCATTTATTTATAATTTTTTTCTAGTGAACGGCCGTCCATCAAATTTGGACGGCCGTTCACTCATATGGACGCCCGTCCATCAAATATGGACGGGCGTCCATATGCGAGGGACGGCCGTCCATATAATATGGACGGCCGTCCCTATTAAAATAATATAAAAAAATTTGTAAAAGTTTAGGGATCCATCCATTATCCGTCCATTATGGGACTTGACCGTCCAACCATTTTGGGACGCTGGTCCCACAAATATGGACAGGGCGTCCATATAATATGGACGCCCGTCCCTATTAAAATAAAAAAAATTGTAAAAGCTTATGGGACGGCCGTCCCATCCATTATGGGACGGCCGTCCCATTAATGTTGGACGGCCGTCCACTAATAATGGACGCCCGTCCTTCACCCAAATATGAAAAAAAAAAATTTCCATTATGGACGGCCGTCCATAAATTTTGGACGGCCGTCCTTTTATTGTGGATGGGCGTCCCTAAGTAATGGACGCCCGTCCAAAACTTATTCGGTGTTAAAAATTAATTTAATTAATTTTTAACCATGGACAGTCGTCCATTCATTATGGACGGCCGTCCATTAATTGTGGATGGGCGTCCATACTTAATGGACGCCCGTCCATAATGGTTGGGACCCTTTTTGTAAAGGGACCGTCCATTCATTATGGGCGGTCCATTCATTATGGTCCATTAAGTATGGACGCCCGTCCATAGTGCTATTAAAAATTTTTTAAAAAAAAAATTTTCGCTTGTGTATATTAGCTTCTCCAATACGCTTCTCCAATATTAGCTTGTCCGATACGCTTCTCCCATTAGAAGAGCTAAAGCGAAGGAAAACCCGCGCCAAAATTCGTCGTCCCTGCTTCATCGTTGCCGTCTATTCCTCGTCTCAGCATCTGCATTCCTCAGCCATTTCTTCCCGCAAATACAAACATTTTCTCCTCATTTTCCAGGTACCGTATGAATAACGAAAGCTATGTTTATTTCAATCAAACTTCATTTAGCTTATTTTTTACAGTCGAAAGAGAGATACAGGAAAGGGAGATTACAGACATTTGTTCAAAGGGAGATTAGAGAGATTTGTGCAGATTAATAGCGATTTTTATATAATTTATACATTTATTTAGTTTTTTACCGTGAACATTTTGATATAACACATGCATTTATTTAGTTTTGTATTATATTTTGGATTGAATATATGTTACAATAGAAAAACACTGATACAGAAAATTTGTTGCTGATTGTTATGAATCAGATTAAAGAATATGGAAGAGTCCAGTTTGCCTCAGAATATGGAAGAGTCCAGTTTGCCTCAGAATATGGAAGAGTCCAATTTGCCTCATTTCAATGATATTGAGGTAAATTTATTGTATCGTATTGTTTATTTATTTTGATATGTTGTATTAGTACATTCTAATTTTATGTATTATAAAACTATTAAATCAGGAAAATGAACGTGATGAATTAGAAGATATGGGATGTGCAGAGGAAGAAGTAGAGCCTCATATTGGAATGATATTTGATTCAGTTGATAGTTTGGTGAAGTATTACAAACGGTATGGTAACAAAATAGGATTTGAAGCAATGATATGTACGTCAAAGAAAGGCGAAGATGGAGAGATGAGATATGTGACAGTGGCATGTTCTTGTTCTGGAAAGGAGAGATGTAAGTCTAGAAATACCTTGAAAAAATAACTTGTTGCCAAAACAGATTGTAAGAGTCGGATTAGTGCAGCTTTGAATGGTGAATGCAAATGGGAAATTAAATCAGTTGTACTTGAACATAACCATGATCTTACAAGTCCGACAAAAAGAAGATATTTCAAGGTTAACCGAACGATACAACCTTATGTGAAAATACGACTTGAAGTTAATGATGTGGTTGGGATTAGACCGTGTAAGAATTTTCAGTCATGTTCAGTTGAGGCAGGAGGTGTAGAGAATTTGACGTTTCTAGAAAAAGATTGTAGGAACTACATTGAAAAAAGTGAGAAACTTACGACTTGGAGTTGGAGATGCTTCCGCAGTACTTGAGTATTTTAGTAAAATGCAAAAGGAGAATTCAAATTTCTGGTACATGATTGATGTAGATGAAGAGAGTCGATTACAGAATGTGTTATGGGTTGATGCTAGATGTAGGGGTGCATATAAAGAATTCGGTGATGTTATCACCTTCGACATAACATATCTGACGAACAAGTATGACATGCCATTTGCTACTTTTGTGGGGGTTGATCATCATGGACATTCAACGTTGTTAGGTTGTGGGTTAATTTCTCATGAGGACACTGAGACATTTGTATGGCTATTTCGTTCTTGGCTTGAATGCATGGATGTCGCTCCTAATGGAATAATCACTGATCAAGATCCTAGTTAGTAAATACGGGTACGGCAAAAAAACGGTACGGGAATTTTATGGGTATGATACGGCAAATAGTGAAAAATACGTTTGTAAAAATTCGGTCATAAAATTCGGATACGAAAAAAATACGATTCGGATATATACGGGTTTAATACGACACATTGTCAATAATACGTTTTGAAAAATACGGCAATAGCAATCTTGGTTTTAGCACTTTTCAAAACATCCCCATTTAAATAATCCATTGTGGTCAACCCTACAATTTATTTTCCTTTTAATTTAAAGTATATTTGAACAATAACTAAGACTAGTATTTTTATCCTTAATTTTATAGCTACGCATACAAAGTTTGGATTCCAATTAGTATAGTTGTTTTATTTTCTGAATTTAATTGGACAGTACATTCAAAGGTCAAATAATAATAGTGTTATGAAATCTAAAAAACATGACAAAGTGCACATGGGTTTACAATTTGCGGTTAGGCGTTGGTTGTAAACGATGGTTTGTTGCTTTTTTTCTTCTTCTTTAAGTATCGCCAATTCCAAATCCAAGCCCGACAATATTATTTTTATGAATTCATGCTTTTTCTTTTGCGTTTTGCCTTTACCTTTTGCTTTCATAGATGATCTCTAGTCTTTTCATTTTGACCCATACAACACAAAACAACAGAACTAAATGAAATATTATGTTAAAACAGATACCAAATATAACTCTCACAAGCATTTCATCAAATATGTTTCAAACAAATCTATCAATCCACCAACATAACAAATCCATCAATCCACCAGCCCCTATTACTACTACTCACACACCAACACAAACACAAACAAATCACCAACATACAAGATTCAAAGAGAGTTAAAAAGAGAAGAAGAAGTTGTGTAGCTTGAGGCTTGAAGAGTTGAAGTCTTGGACTTCAAGCTTGGAGAAGAGTTAAAATTTAAAAAGAGAAGAAGAAGAGATCAAGACTCGAGTCAAGAGATGAAGAAAAAAGAGTTGAATTGTTGAAGATTTGAAGAAGAGATGAAGACTGTGGAAGAGAGAACCAAGAAAGAGGAGAAGGAGATTTTTTTAATTTTAGTCAAACCCCACCAAAACGAGCGTCGTTTTGCCTTATCATGTAATTATTTTTTTGTCTGCAAAAATTCAAAAAGCAACAATTAACGGGTATAATTCGCGAATTATACGGATAGAGGGCATATAATTCGCGAATTACAACTGCCCCTAATAAAATACGTGAATTCGCATTTTATACGGGAATTATACGGCTAGCCGTATAATTCGCGTATAAAACGCGAATTTACTAACTAGGATCAAGATAAGGCCATGCAAATTGAGATTGTTTTCCCTGGTACAAGACATAGGTGGTGTTTGTGGCATATAATGAAGAAACTGCCTGAAAAGTTAAGGGGGTATAAGGAATATGAAACTATCAAGTTTAAGTTGCAAAATGTTGTGTATGATTCCTTTACGCGTGAAGAGTTCGAAGAGCGGTGGAACGAATTTGTTGATGTGCACAACCTTCACGATAATGCATGGTTATGTGGATTGTACAAAGAAAGAGTACGATGGGTGCCTGCATTTCTTAAAGATACTTTTTGGGCAAGTATGTCTACTACCCAACGTAGTGAAAGTATGCATGCATTTTTTGATGGGTATGTCAATTCCAAAACCACTTTGAAACAATTTGTGGAACAATATGATAATGCATTGCGAGCTAAAGTGGAAAAAGAAAGGGAGGCTGATTTTAGATCTTTTAAATCTTGGATACCATGCATAACTAATTACCCCATTGAGAAACAATTTCAAAGTGCATACACAACTGCAAAGTTTAAAGAGCTTCAAGATGAGATTGCCGGGAAGATTTATTGTGAGTTATCTTTTCTGAAAAAATGTGATTCATGCGAGGAGTTTCAAGTTTGGGAAGATGTTTGGTTTGGAGATAATAGTCGCCGTGTTCCTCATGTAGTATACTTTGATGAAAGTTCGTGTGATATTCGTTGTACTTGTCATTTGTTTGAGTTTAGGGGGATTTTATGCAGACATGCCATTATGGTGTTGATTCATAAAAGGGTTTCACACGTTCCGAAAAAGTACATTTTATGGCGTTGGAGGAAGAATGTGCACAGATGTCATATGAAAATTAAGGTCAGTTATAATAGGTGGAGCACCAACATTGAAGGACAACGTTTTGATAAGTTGTCTAATTTAATGCTGACAGTAGCGGATCTGGCATCAAACAATGAGGAAGATTATAATATGATGACAGAGTTTATGATTGACATGAGGAAACAGTTGGAGCAAAAGGAAAGTGAGGGAGGGGTTGGTACAACAGTGAACATCTCTTCTAGAATCGGTTTGACTAGTCAAGATGGGGACATTAGTCCTCCTAAAGAGGGGAATACCGTAATCATTAGTCCACAGGTAGCTCGTAGCAAAGGTCGTCCTCCATGTAGAAGAAAGCAAATAAGATTGAAGAAATTGTACGTAGGGTTAAAAAGAAAAAATTACAAAAACAAAGAATTGGTATGACTTATACATTATTTCAGTAATTTTTTTTTAAACATTATTTACTTATTTGAAGTTTAGAATAATATCGACTTGATAATTAATGTGTTATGATACTTTTTAGGAAAAGGATCATCGATGCAATGCGAACAAGAGCAGTTTCTTTTCAAGTACTTCCGTGGCCGATGAGAAATTCAAGTGTTGTCAAATGATGTTGTTACTACACAAGTATGTGTTATATATCTTGTATAACGTAATTGCCTTAAGTTTTCTATACCGTGTGCTAAATTGTGGTTGTTAAACAATGACAGATGTCCACTGGTCCGGTTCCAAATCTCGTAGGACAAAGTAGTTTCTATACTGGACAGGAGTTTGTAAATGATGAACATGTCTCGTTGGGAGATGTTTGATATTTTTGCCAAGTTGAAGCATACAGAATTGTATTTGGTATAAATTTTTCATGCTTTGGTTAATTTCTACCGAATGCAGTTGAGTTGTATGCTTATACAGTTGTTATATTTTTTGTATTTTCATCATTGATTGTGTAGGATAGTGAATTCATGATAATGACGTTAATGTATATAGCATTTTGGATATGCATTTCTTTTCAGATTTGAATTTTTATGTCTTTGGGTATGTCTAGTATTACACATATATATACATTGAAGAGTTGTAGACATATATATAAACAAAAGACAAATCTATTTATAAACAAAAGACAGCTTTATTTATAAACAAACTACAATCTTTATTAACAACATCCGCTCAAATCAATCTATTTATAAACAAAAGGGAAAAATTCTTCATCATGGTGCAGGGGGTGGAGGTTGACTAGAGGATGAGGAGGCTGTTGAGAAGTTTTTCATCATGTTGAAAATCTCTGTCATGCGGTCTCCAATGATGTCAATGTTTCTTCAATTCTTGATGCAAACGTGTTGAAATCACTTTGCAGTTCTTGCATTTGCCTCTCGTTCTCGTGAAAAATGCTCTTCTTGAAACTTTTCCATCCGCTCAAATCTGCTTTCTATTTCCTGTAAAGTATGAGAACCCATATCTTCTACATTCTCAGATGGTCCAGCTTCAGTACCTATTCTTCTTCTTTTGCGCACTTAAACTTGTCCTTCAGTAACCCCTTCTTGAATACTGACACCTTCTTGAACCGTTGCATCTCCCTCGATTTCATCCCTAATAAGATACCATTGTCCTGCCACATTCTTTTTAATCAAACCCATTCTATTCAATGTCACGTCCCCCAACACATTACCTGTAGAAAACATAATCTTATTTTTTGCATCATCAGGGGTGATCTCAATATTCAACTTCTCACATATTAACGTAACCAGCATCCCCCAATATATTTCTCCTTTCTCTGTAGGGATCTCTCCCAACTTCTTAATCAATAACTTTGCTGAATTAACTTGCCTCCCTGCTACTGCTGCTTCCATGAACAATAAATCCTTAACCGTCACATTTCCATTTGTCTCTTTCCTACCATTAAATGTGAAAGTCAAGTATCTGTGAAATACTCTCATAGCAGGACTCTGTAACTTTGTAGATTTACACCTATGTGGATGGTAAGTCCCTATTCCGGAAACATCAATCCAAGCTTGTTTGGAATCCCAGTTTCTAGGTACGCTTTCCAAACCTTCACAATCAAATCCTATCCAGGTTGCTAAATCTTGGGGTGTCACTACAAAGTTCTGATTCTTTAATTTAAAGAACATTGTATACGCCTGAAACTCATCACTGTCTGTCTCTACAACTTCCAAACTACCAAAAAACTCATATATCAAATGCCTATATCCATCATATCTCATACTGACTAAACGGTCCCATTTCAAACAATTAATCCAACCATTGATTTCATCACCTAAACCTAAACTTGTTAGAAGTCCTAAATCCAAAATTCTTCCAAGGCAAATATCTCTTTTCGACACGTCCCGTATTGTTTTTTTATGTCGCAAGTCTCGAAATTGAAGTGCAGATGAGGATGTGCCTTCCTGAGGAACGGTTGTATTTTTTGCCCTCACCATTTTCTGCTTTCTTCTAAAACCTGTATACATTAAAAAATCGTCATCATAATCTGCCAAAGACACATAGCCAAATTAAACTCGTTGTTCAAATAAAATCCACGTGGATGAATGCCAGAAAGCTTACTCTTGGAAATGAAAAGTTTGTCGCAACATTTATTATTTTCATGTAGATCAATGAGCTGCAACATTTATTATTTTCTAAGTGTCGTAACATTTATTATTGGGTAGTGGTTTCTCTCCCCTCTCTCTTTTGTTTTTCCACGATTTCTTGTTAATCTTATTTTATCCCTAGTTTCCTTTCGTCTTCTTTTCTCCCTTTCCTCCTCTCCCTATTCTATCGTATTAGTGATATATCGTAGGTAATGAGGAAGCATTGTCCTAACAAAAAATGGAAATAATCAAAACAAAATTTTCCTAACACCAATCTTAACCAAGTTATAAAACACCATAATATTCAGCTTGAAAATCGTGTTCATGAATTTCAGTCCAAATTCAATGTTCAAGAAAGGAAGGAAAGTTGTAAAGGCGCTAGGTTGGACATTTCATAATAGAATCTGATATTTATGTAAAAATGTACGAAGAAACCCAAAACTAAAAAGACCAACACTCGCAACAGTTCAATAACATTTTTAAAAAGGCTATAAAGGAAACAATCTGAAGCATACATTTAGAAAAATCATCATCCATGTCATTGAAGAAGAAAAGCATCACACCATCATTAACATAAATCAGAAACACAGCTTATTGCTGATTGATTTAACCACCAACATTATCAGGGATGATAGCAACCAACAACTACCAGATGGCTCACAATGTAAGGCTACATATACAAGATGGCCTCTGGTTTGCTATATGTTCTAAACAAAAGTTAACTAATCATTTCTGTCCTACTCATCCCACCTCTAAATTTTGCTGCAAAAAGGTTCCAAACAAGCGACATTGTGGTGTTCGTGTTATTTTGGAAGACTAACATGTTACGCTGTTATAAGGGAAGAATATAAGGGCTGTTTAAATGGGATCAAGTCTTGTTTTGCAGTGTGGTGTTCGTGTTATTTTGAAAGCAATTTGTAAAACTTGCTGACCTTGAAGCAGGGAAGAATATACATATATATACATTATCTGTAAAACTTAAAACAAATTAAATCATCAGCTTGTTTCCATGATAAAAAAATCAAAATACAAATATTTTTTTATGCCATAACTATTTTTTGCTTCAACTAATTGGTGTCCCCTTACAACTACTTGGCTTTTGCATATCTTTCGCTTCTTCCTATTTGCATGTAAAGCTATATCTTCTTTACCTCTCTTTATATGCAAAGAGACTTTTCTGATCAAGTAAAGAAATTCTTGTCATGTGTGGCAATTTATAATCTGTTAAACAATGGAGGCAAAATTCCTCATCAGTTTACAATATCCTCCTACTCTCACAGGGAAAGTGACAAGCTTGGTGGCCAAAAAGGACATGTTCTTTGGTTGAGCGTATTGAGGAAGCAATTAGGAAGAATGAGAGCTTGGAATCTCTCACTAGTGATAATCCATCAGCTTCACCTGACAAATTAAACCATTCTCACCAATGTACATTATCTTACTGATTATCAAGCAAACATTCTCTGTTTCCCTTTCGTTTCCATATCATGTATATTGTGTATTGTTATCCTTGTTTTCGAATCAAATGTGTCTAAATTGTGCCTAAAATCAATTTATACATAGCCTAAAACCAATTTTTTCATTCACGGTAGTTTACACAAACCAGAAGCTCAAAATAAACTCCATTTATCTTTATCAATGGCAGAACACTTCTATTCATAATCACACAAACCAGTCCCACCAAATTGACTGGATTTTATCTCATCAACTCAACTCCATTCAACGCATTCATCCAACCAAAAACAAAAATTTAAAAAAAAAAACTTGAAAAACGATACTGTGTAATTACCGCGAAGACGAAGATGGAAGACGAAGAAGAAGCGTAGAGGCCAGAGAGTGAAGAAGACAAACACCGCAAAGACGATGAAGACGAAGAAGACGGTAATGGCTGCCTGTGAAAAAAAAATAATTTTGAAACTTCCCCCAAATCTTTTAACCTAAAACGAGAAATTTTTTTTTTTTAAAAATTTTTAATAGCACTATGGACGGCCGTCCATAATGAATGGACGGGCGTCCATTAAGTATGGACGCCCGTCCACAATTAATGGACGGTCCATAATGAATGGACGACCGTCCATGGTTAAAAAATTAATTAAATTAATTTTTAACACCGAATAAGTTTTGGACAGGGCGTCCATTACTTAGGGACGCCCGTCCACAATAAAAGGACGGCCGTCCAAAATTTATGGACGGCCGTCCATAATGGAAATTTTTTTTTTTTTCATATTTGGGTGAATGACGGGCGTCCATTATTAGTGGACGGCCGTCCATAAGCTTTTACAAATTTTTTTTTTTTTTTAATAGGGATGGGCGTCCATATTATATGGACGCCTGTCCTTCTCATATGGACGCCCGTCCATATTTGTGGACGGGCGTCCAAAACGGTTGGACGGCCGTCCATAATGGATGGACGGCCTTCCCTAAACTTTTACAAATTTTTTTTATATTATTTTAATAGGGACAACTGTCCATATTATATGGACGGCCGTCCCTCGCATATGGACGCCCGTCCATATTTGATGGACGCCCGTCCATATTTGATGGACGGGCGTCCATATGAGTGAACGGCCGTCCAAATTTGATGGACGGCCGTTCACTAGAAAAAAATTATAAATAAATGGGAGAAGGCATTCCACGTCGGCCGGTACAAAAATTCGGTGTAAGAAATTCGGTGTCCGTAGCATTGTTGATGTGAATAATTCAACAAAATTCAGAAGTTTACCAACAGCTACATTTCTTTCTCCTCTCCTCTTCTTGTCTCCAATGCCCTCAATCTCAGCAATCTTGCCCAAATTAACAAACCCTACTCTCTCTTCTCTCTCTGTAGTTTACTGATCGGAATCAACCACTTCATGCAGCCAAGAAACACAATCTTCACAGAGACCCACTCAAGTGAGTCCCTAATTCAAAATTAAAGTCATTGCAGAAGCAAAAAGACGAACTCACTTCTTCCACCTTTTCCGGCATCTTCCAAGATTAAGAGTCCGCTTCCCCCACGCCTGCCCAACCACTCATACACTTCCCGAGAACGTAATGGTTGTCGGGTGTTCAAGTAATTTTCGATCAGTAATTTTGGTGGAGGAAGTGACAATTTCAGTCACCATCTTCTTACTGTCCGCAACCATACTGTCCAGCAAAGAACCCGTAACTCAACAGATTCACAACAACTCAAACCACCCAAGCAAGCACAACAACTCAAACCACCAGGATTCAGAACAACGTTGGTATCACATTTTCAACTCCAAGCCAACACAAAGCATTCCCATTTTCACACAAACACAGAACCATATTTCGGACAGAAGACCTGCAAAAAAAATTTTTTTTCTGCACCAAACCAAAAAATCAGAGAAGAGAACCAACACTCGAATCAAGACTCGCGGGAAAAAACAAGAGAACAATGAAGCAGAGTCGACGTCGCCGGAAAAGCGAAGCACGTCCACCAAAAAGCAGACACACGAGGTCGACGTCGCGGGGAAAAGCAGGAGGGAAGGGTCTGACATCATCAGAAATCGCAAGAGAGGGGTCAGACTTCGCCGGGGAAAATGCAAAGAAGAGGGTGGCACGTCCGTTGAAAAACGCAGGGAAGGCGCCAGACGTCGTCGGAAAACGCAAGGGAAGGGTCTGCGTCGCCGAAAAACGCAAAGGAGGGGTTTGACGTCGCCGGAAAAACCAGGGAAGAAGCCAGACGTCACCGGAAAACTGAATCACGCAAATGGGAAGGGTCGGACGTCGCCGGAAAATACAAAGAAGTGGGAGTCGCGTCAGAAAAAACCGAAGGAAGAAGCCAGACGTCGCCGGAAAACTGAATCACGCAAATGGGTTTAGGGTTTACGCGTTTAAGGCTCTGATACCATGTTACTTTCTCTATTTCTTCTTAATCTCAACAGTACACCCTAACTCAAATATATACACACACTAATATAATTACAAGTATACCCTTTACCCTTTACACTGTATATATAAACATGGTTTCTAACAACAGCCAAGTCCAATTCAACACATTAGATTTGATCTTCCATTTTTTGTCCTCGGAAGGTGCTCTGGGCAAACTGATCCAAGTTTTGGTGGAAGAAAACATTGCAGACTCTGTTTTTGAAATACAATGATTGTCAGTTGAGTGTACTTTCATAATTGAAAATAGCAAGAGCTACCATTAGTTTGACTGTTTGGGTATTTTATCAATATCTGACTATTTGTGCTGCCTTCAAGAAGAGAAAATTATCTCTATTACAATCTAGATTCTAACGAGTTTGATAAATTGTACATTTGTTTAGACAACTTACGTTTCTTTTTTCCGTCTCAAATTTATGTATTTCTTTACTGACTCACAAAGGTAGAGTTCTTTCACAGCAAGCTGTAGTTTAAAGAGCGGTTAAGTTCTACTGCACAAAAAACCTATAATTAATATTTTTATTTATGATAGAATTTTTTAAAAGGCCAGATTATCTGAACTCACTTCTTCCACCTTCTCCGGCATCTTCCAAAGTTAAGAGTCTGTTGCCCCCACGCCCGCCCAATCCACTCAAGCGCGAGCTCGCCACTCATACACTTCCCGAGAACGTAATGGTTGGGGTCCCTAACTCAGGCGTTCAAGTAATTGTTTTGATCTTCTTTTTAGTGGTTATTTGATATTATCTTTTTTGTATTTTGACAGAATTTAGGGAAAAAGTGACTCAAGCTTGGGAAAATGTAAATTTTAAAGCTTCTTTTTTTTACTGAGTGGAAAAGTGAGAAATTGCTGAGTTTCTTTCTTTTGTTTTGTATTAGAAGAGAGAGAAATGTCGTTGTTCTTTTCTTCAGGTTTTGTGACTGGACAGTATCCCTTTTGGTCTTGTGAAATTTAATGTTGCATGTCCTAATATATCCACATATTATTGTAGATTTACAATGAACAAATCACAGATTAGTTGGATCCAAGCCAAAGAAATCTTCGTGCAATGTAACACTCACATCCAGTAAAAGACCTACATAAATTCAGTTTTCCTTGACCCTGTTTTGCTTCTCCTTCCAGATAAGAGAAGATGTCAAATCTGGTGTTTATGTTGAAAATTAGACAGAGGAGTATATATGCACATTGAAGGAGGTCACACAACTACTGATAAAGGTTTGCTTCGTTTTTTCTTCTTGGAACGCATAGTGAGGATGCTTAAGGTGGGTTCCTAGCATTTGAGACTTTCTAGAGAATGCCTATAAAAGAAATGTTGTACGATTCCTTGGCTAGTACGAACATGTATATATTCATGTTCCTTGTCGTTATAGTGTTTCTTTGCTTGACAAATTTAATTCCTTGTTACATTGACTATGACCTAATAGGTACACCCAACATATAGGAATCTGATAAGACCTGACCTGTAACTCAAGCAAAAAACCACAACAATCTGCACTCACAAGTTAAGTTCACCCAAAATAGGAATAGAATCCAGTGTATTTAACCTCAACAAGTATTACAGATTAAGCCACACATCAGAGTCCAATAATCCTCTCCTCGGTTGTTTAGCAAGCAAACAACTCAGAAACAATGCAAAAATACAATCAGAAAAGAAAATCACACGACCGACTTCGAGGGTCGACACCTCCCACCATCGACTTCGAGGGTCAGAGCCTCCCTTTTTACTTTACTCTAAAATTCTCTGCCTTTTCTATTTCACTCATCCTCCTTTTATTCTCTCCTGTCATCCTTTATTCTAACTAAATTCCACCTACGTTCCACCATCACCCGCCATCCTGTCCTAACAATATTCTTGTTAAAACAAACTCAAAACAGATCCTAACTTCCACCTTGCGTATAATTGGCCATGTTCCTCTACCGCCTATTCCCATGCTTCCCGTGGTACACTATCTTTATTGGTTGCTCATCATTACCCTCCCCAAGGAGAATCACCTTGTCCTCAAGGTGAAAAGAAGGAAATTGTTGCTGAATAATGTCTGCATCTTCCCACGTATTTTCATAAGAGGGCAACCCTTTCCACTGAATCAATACCTCCCACTGACCATTCAGCAGTTTCCTTTTCTTGAGAACCGTTTCGGGTTCCAATTGTAAAGTGAGGTCCTCATTAAGTTCTGTTGGTAGAGGTTGGCTATTAGGGATCGAAAATGTTGCTTTCTTCAGTTGGGAAACATGGAAAACGTTGTGGATACGAGCTGAAGAAGGAGGGGCCAGCCTATAAGCCACTGCCCCAATCTTGTCTGTGATGACAAAGGGACCGTAAAACCGCGGGCTCAACTTCTCGTTGTAGCGACGAGCTAAGGAACGTAATCGATATGGTTGCAGCTTCAAATAGACCGAGTCACCTGTTTCAAGTGTTACCTCTCGGCGACGGCGGTCGGCATACATTTTCATGCGGTTTTGAGCCTTTAAAAGATTGTCCTTTAAGTCCTCAATAATATGGTTTCGGTGCTGAAGTTGTATGTCAACGTCTTCAACTGGAGAAGTATGATCCGAATAACGTAACACTGCCGGAGGGTCGCGGCCGTAGAGAGCTTTAAAAGGACACATTTTTGTGGAAGTATGGTAAGTAGTATTAAACCAAAATTCTGCCCATGGCACCCATTTTGGCCACTGCTGCGGACAGCCATTGACAAAGCACCGAAGGTATGTCTCCAAGCAGCGGTTGACTACTTCTGTTTGACCATCCGTTTGCGGATGGTAGGCCGAACTCATGTGTAGATGGGTCCCGGACTGTTTAAACAATTCACTCCAGAATTTGCTCATGAAAATTCGATCTCTATCTGACACAATAGTGCGTGGGAACCCATGCAACCTGACCACTTCATTGATAAATAAGTCTGCCACCATCTTGGCTGTGTATGGGTGTTTAAGAGTGAGAAAATGGCTGTATTTGGTGAAACGATCGACCACAACCAGAATAGTGTCGACTCCGTGGGCTTTGGGCAGCCCCATAATAAAGTCCATAGAAACGTCCTCCCACACCTGGTTAGGGATAGGTAAGGGTTGCAATAAACCGGCGGGGCTTAAAGCCTCGTATTTATTTTGTTGGCAAATACTGCAAGCAGCAACAAATGCCTTGATATCCTTCTTCATTCCTTCCCAAAACACCACATTCGATAGTCTTTTGTATGTCCGAAAAAATCCAATGGCCCCCTCCCCTTTTTAATCGGTGAAGTGTGAAATTCCCGTGAATATGGGTGAATATGAGGCCCTTGGACTTAGGTAAAACCAACTCGTTATGAAACAAAGAAATGGCGTCCCACCAACCAAATGAGGATGACTGCTTGGGTCAATCAAGTCGTTGAATGATCTTTCGTAGCTTGGTGTCTTGCTGGACTGCCTCCTCGAAACTGTCTAGCCCAGAAAAAACAACCCATAGAGATGGCATGATGCTCGACTGTATCTGGCATCCTGGAAAGTGCATCTGCTGCTCTATTTTGTGGTCCCGGTTTATACTGAATGAGGAAATCCAATCCTAACAGTTTGCTAACCCACTTCTGCTGACTTTCACCTAGTAATTTCTGGTCCGTCAAAAAATGGAGGCTCACCGGTCGCCTTCGGATAACAAAACGTCGGCCCAGAAGGTAATGTCGCCATATTTGCACCGCTAAAACCACAGCCATTAATTCCCTCTCATATGCGGATTTCAGTTTGGAGTTGAGAGACAATCCTTTGCTGAGAAAAGCAATAGGCCTCCCCTCTTGCATCAACACTGCCCCCAATCCACTTACCGAAGCATCGGTCTCGATAATAAACTCTTGATTGAAGTTGGGCATCCGTAGGACCGGACACTAGTCATGATTCTTTTTAAGTCTTCAAAAGCTTGTTGAGCCGCTGGATTCCACCCAAAAGAATCCTTTTTCAATAGGGCAGTGAGTGGAAGAGCAACCTTACCATAATCACGAACAAAACGGCGGTAATAACCTGTTAACCCGAGAAATCCCCTAAGTTCCCGGATGTCCTTTGGTGCTGGCCATTTTGTGATGTGTCTATTTTACTGGGATCAACTACACCCTTAGCTGATATAATATGTCCCAGATATTCCAACTGTAGTTGTCCGAACTGACACTTTTTCCGATTGACCACTAACTGGTTCTCCCATAACACCTGCAAAATAATACTCAAATGTTGCGCATGTTCATCCATCTCCTTACTATAAATCAATATATCATCGAAGAACACTAACAAGAACTTCCGCAAATACGGTCTGAATACATCATTCATGATAGCTTGAAAGGTTGCCGGTGCGTTGGTGAGGCCGAAAGGCATGACGAGGAATTCATAGTGCCCTTCGTGTGTCCGAAAGGCGGTCTTTGGTGTGTCTTCTGACCGCACTCTAATCTGATGGTAACCGGATTTCAAATCAAGTTTTGAAAAAACGGTTGCCCCTTCTAATTCATCAAACAGTTCATCGATAGCTGGAATAGGAAATTTATCTGGAATTGTCACTTTATTAATTGCCTGATAGTCGACACAGAATCGCCATCCTCCATCCTTCTTTTTCACCAATAAAACAGGTCTGGAAAACGGACTGATGCTGGGTTTTATAATTCCCGAAGCCAACATCTCCTTGACAAAACGCTCGATCTCATTTTTCTGGTAATAAGGGTACCGGTATGGTCTGAGGTTTGGTGGCTGTGTCCCGAGGGATTAGCTGAATGGCATGGTCTCTGGATCTGGCGGGTGGTAACCCGGAGAGTGGTTCGAACACTTGGCTAAACTTGCCTAGTTCCTGCAGCAGTCTATCATCGATACTGCCCACATTTGAAGACCGAGTCTGTAGCTGCCCAAATTCAATCAAACAACCCTGCCCTTCGTTCTGTAGTGTCCTAATCATTGCTTTGAGGGAAACCAATGTCTTCGTAAGAGGGATCCCCCGACAAACAGACTGTTTTATGTCCCATTGTGAACTTCATAGTTTGTTTCCGCCAATCCGTAATGGTTTCGCCCAAGGTCTCAAGCCACGCGATACCTAGTACCACGTCGGCGCTGCTCATATCAAACGGAAAAAAATTCTGGATGATATTCACCTCTTGCAACTCCATGCACACACCCTTACATTCCCCTTCACATCTCACACTGTATCCATCACCAACTCTGACTCCGAAAGACTGAGTCCTTACCACGGGTATGTCCAACTGTTCAACCACTTTTGAGCTAATAAAATTGTAGGAAGCCCCACTATCAATCAACACAATCCATTCCTTACCTTTGATTTTTCCTTTGAGTTTCATTGTCTTCGGACCTTGAATGCCCACCACCGAACTCAGCAAAAGCTCCACATTTTCCTGTGGTTTCTCTGGTTCAGTCTCAATCATCTCCTCCCCCACTCTTGGATCTGGATCATCTTCTTCATCGTCAATCAGGAGGATCTGAAATTGCTTCTCCCCACATCTGTGCCCAATCGAATATTTCCCATCACACTTAAAACATATTCCCTTCTCGCTTCATCTCGGATCTCAGATTCTCCATCCGACGAAACGGTAAGTCTCGCGTGGAAATCCGTGTCGTTCGAATGGCCTGGAACTCGTCGTCGTTGGTTCGCGTGGGTGAGAGCTCGCCGTCGATCCTTGCGTGGAAGATTCCGGTGGTCGTCGAGTACTTTGGGAGAAATTATTTGGGTTAGATTTTAGGGATTCTGTTGAAACTGTCGAATTGGGAAATTTTGGGCTAAAATTGAATCGGGTTGGGTTAGGGTTATCAAATCGGGTTAGCCCCCTGGATCCATATGAAAATCCAGGCCCACTTGTGCGTGAAACCCGGTTTATACCCACTTGGGCCTCTTCTAAGGCTTGGTTTTTTTCTTCAATTCTTTGGGCCAGTTCAATCATTTGTATTAACGTGTTTGGTTGGGCCAGCCTAACTTCAGCTCTAATTTCTGTTTTTAACCCATTTATAAACGCAGCTTGTAGGATTTCTTCTTTCTCTCCTATCAACAACGCTGCTACTGCTTCAAATTGACGACGGAATTCCACCACTGATCTCGTTTGCTTCATCGCCATCAGAGACTCATAAGGGTTGAGTTCTTGGGACCCACTAAACCTCTGAAGTAGTGCTAATTTCAACATAGCCCATGAACTTGGTGGTGTTCTGGATTCACTCCACTGGAACCAATTGATAGCTTCTCCTTCCATGCAGATCACGACCGCCGCCTTTCCTTCCTTCCTCTGATATTCCATTGATGTTGAAGTACCGTTCTACTCTAAATATCCACCCATAAGGGTCTTCCCCGGAGAAGATTGGCATCTCCAACTTCCTTCCCCCTATTTCACTGCGGTTTTGGTTATCGCTCCGACCCACCGCCCCTGCTTTATATTTTCGTCATTGTGAGATTGAATATTTTCGTTGAACGTCCCTGTGGTATTTACCTCTTCTTCATTCTTGCGCACTCCCATGATTGCAATTCTACCAAACACTCCCTGGATGGTACCCATTTCAACGCCCAATTTAGTAACCTCTTTTTCCACATTATCAAGTCTGGAATCCATTCTTGTCACGACCATTACCCAGATCTCACGCTCTGATACCACTTGATAAGACCTGACCTGTAACTCAAGCAAAAAACCACAACAATCTGCACTCACAAGTTAAGTTCACCCAAAATAGGAATAGAATCCAGTGTATTTAACCTCAACAAGTATTACAGATTAAGCCACACATCAGAGTCCAATAATCCTATCCTCAGTGTTTAGCAAGCAAACAACTCGAAAACAGAATGCAAAAATACAATCGAAAAGAAAATCACACGATCGACTTCGAGGGTCGACACCTCCCAATTATCGACTTCGAGGGTCAGAGCCTCCCTTTTTACTTTACTCTAAAATTCTCTCCTTTTCTATTTCACTCATCCTCCTTTTATTCTCTCCCCGTCATCCTTTATTCTAACTAAATTCCACCTACGTTCCACCATCACCGCCATCCTGTCCTAACAATATTCTTGTTAAAACAAACTCAAAACAGATCCTAACTTCCAGCCTTGCAGATAATTGGCCATGTTCCTCTACTGCCTATTCCCATGCTTCCTGTGGTACACTATCTTTATTGGTTGCTCATCGAATCTTTCCCTGGTGCTTGAATTTATTTTAAGGGTTTACTGCATGTAATGCTTGGCAACTCTATTTGTTTTTCTTTTTCTTTTTCTGGCATGTGAATAGAGTACACTAAAAATTTATTAAGTGTTTGAACATAAAAGAAGGAGGTGTTGTTGGCGAATACAGTACCATGGTTTAGGAAATAGAAAGTTCAAGATATGGCAGTAACAAAAATAAGTTTCTTTTTGGATGACAAAGAAGGAAGTAAATATAAGAATATGTATCAAATGTACACATTGGTGATTCTTATACATAGGAAATCATTCATGTTCTTCTAGGAGCTTGAATCTTCTCCTTGTATCCTATTCCCAAATGACTCAAAAGGAGACAAAGAACTGACCAGACAAAAGAGTTAAGGTGACTTAAGAGTTTTTTATTTTTCTTTTAGTTTATATATAATGGTGAAGGATTTGTATGGAAGTCTAAGCTTTTCTGAATAATCAATAAATAAATTGTAATAAAGATTGACACAGCATTAAATGTTTTACTTAAGTTGTTTTTTTACAAGAAGTATGCCGGTTTTACTTCTTTAAGGGGATTCAGATTGATGTATATTTGCTTACTGGACTGAAGCATTTTAAAGATTATTGCTGATGGTGTAAGGCTTTACCTTAAGTTCTCAACTCAGATCTGGAAGTTTGGCTAATTGATGAGGTTCGTGTAGAGAATTATCATACATGAAATTCATTTTGTTTTGTTTTTATCTACTGCTTCTGGATCATAGTTAGTAGTTATTTTGGGGAAAATAAATTGGATTATTCACTTGTAAAATTCTCGTCTCCCCTGAATGTCTGATTTTAATGATAAGAATGTTTCTATGTTTTCTGTTTTTTTCTATTGTTATTTCTCATTTTTTACATATCCAGCTCTTTTCTTTCTTCTTTTCTGTGTAAAAAAGCTTTTTTTTTTTTTTTAATTCATTATAATGACAATTCGGTTGACCATGCAAAATTAATTTGATTGTAGACATTGTCAATATGCAAATCTTTTTAGATATTAATAATTATGATGTCTCATATATTATCCTTGTTGATGTGTACTGCGGTGAAGTATCTAAGACGTGGAAGACCACCACACCAATTGTGCTCCGAGTTTAACTTGTTACTGTTATTTTACCTGCTGAATTTCTTCCCAATACTTCAAGTGATTGGTATACATACACCAAAGTACTTGGGATTTTTTAAAGCAAATTTTACAAGTCATGAGAAGGAATTACAGAAGTCATGGAGATTGAAATGCAGCTTTGTCTCTATTTATGTTTTTAATAGAATTCTTTTTTATGGTTCTTAAATTAATAAAAGAAAATAACAGAAAGGAATTTCGTCTTTGCAGGTTAATGGTGTTGACTTAGCTGAAATTGCAGGTGGGGAGGTTGCAATAACGAACCTGCATTCATGCAATGGTCCTGAGTTTGTTTTATAGCTTAACTTTTCCCTTAAACTTGGTTTTTCTACAGCCAAAAGTCCTGGTAGCAATTGCACTTCTTTTGTCATGATTTTCAATGGCATATCATTGTCATCAAAATGCAATCTTTGGTAGATTTTAATATCTTAAGAATTGGTATTTGTCAGGTTCATGGACATCTCAAGAAGCAAATGCACGCTTAAAATGTGTTTATTTTTCAGTTACGAAGGTATGTGCCATACAGAGCACAACTTTTTTCTGCATGCTAGATAAATTCTGAAATTGTTTAATACAGGGGGGAGAGAGCATTGAAATGATTATAAGAAGTTAAGTTCTAAAGGATGTGGAGTGCCTGAAAACTATGAAACTTTCAGTTGTGTTGCTATCCGTCATCTTGGTTGTCTTCTTCCAGATGCTCGCTGGGTAAGTTCTAAATCCTATGAATTCAAAAGAATGGTTTTAATCACATAATGAGTCACCTCAAATTCAACCCTACGTGGACATACATCCACAATTTGGTCAGGAGAAGCTAGAGTTCCTTGGTTTTTGTTATAAAAAGTTTAATTTGCTAAGTAAGAGCCCATTTAGGATTTAAAAGTGCACCTGCACTTGCATGTGGATCAAACATTAGCAGAACCAATTATAACGTTAGACATGATTATTAGGATAGGAGGATTCAAACACAAGAGTACTTGTTCAACTTGGTTCTGATTCTTGTTTATTTACAACTTTACATAAAAATTTAAACTTCTAGGTAAGAGCTGTACTATAGTATTAAAGCTCTACCGCGTCCAACCACATGCACTTATGTTTGGACCAACATAAGTACAAATACAATCATAATCGTAAACACGACTAATCATAATTCAATTATTAGGAGGATCCAAAGACAAGATCATTTTAACTTCACTCTAATGCCATTTAAGTTATCGTGTGACCGTAAAGCTTATGTAAAGGTCCTATCTAATGCCTAAGTTACAACGTGACCTAAAAGCTTATGTAAGGGTCCAATAATATTTTTCAAGCTCTACCTCTAACCATATTACAACATAATAGTATATAAGTTGTAAATTTAAGTTGTGAAATTTTGCAAGCTTTTACTAATGCTTTCATTTCTTTATATATCTAGTCATGCTTGGATAAAATTGTTGTATGTATCATCTACCAGTTAATATAAATTCCCAAGGTAATTTTTCACATTTCTGATTTACACCCCACATGGCTTCCTTTTATGGATTTGAGGCAGAAAAAGGGAGATAAGGCTCACCTACTGAAGAGATGTTGCTCAAGAGCAAAATGCTTCATTGGTAGGGTAATTGAATATTTTTTATGTCACTACTATCCATGTACTTTCCACTCACTGGGTTGTGATTTGTTTTCCTCTCATATAAGACATGTATTACAAAATCTGTTTGGTTGTAGATACTGATGCTGGTTTTAATCCGACACCTTCTAATGTAAGGAATGTAGTGAAATTTCCGTGTGTTTGTACCATCTCATGCTGCAACCGGTCTTTTTTACAGTGTTGTTTGACTGTGAGTTGCTAAGGCCTCATTACCAAAGTTATTTTATATATTGGGGCAAATTATTGTATCTTTAAAAACTAATGTATAATTTTCTTTCTAAATATTAATTTGGAAAAAAACATTTCTTAGTACTAATTGTTTCTGCTCTCAGCATATGCCTACAATGTTCAATTCTCTTTCACCAAGATTTTCAAAGATGGTTACAGACATTGCAACTAAACTAAAATAATTCTAAATTCAATTTGTGGATGCGGTGAAGTAATTGTGTTGATTTTTTTTTTTTGTCAAATGATGATGATTTAACAGACTGATTTAGCACACCAGAATCCGTTTATTACTTGCAAGGAAGACAAAGGTAATTCTTATTTGCAAGTTGTAAATATAGGGCTAGTTTTAATCAGTTTATTTGAATTGTTACACTATCTTCCCAATGGTATAATTTCCAAATTTGCAGATATCAATGTTAAAATTTGCAAATAGGTTTAACCTTAATGTATTCCTTAAAGTTCCTAAGTTGCAAGACACTAGCATAACTATATAGTTTGTGATAACTGATTACTAACATCATGTCATGTCCTAGTAATGATGTTGTCTTGTTTTCAGCTTTGTAAACCATATTAGTATAACAATCTCTTCCTGTTTTTTTTCTTAATAGCCTATTCTAAAATTGACACATCAACCTTAGGATTATCGTCTACCATTTATAAGAACTTCCTAGCCATCTAACCGTGGACAAATCTGGGACACATATGTGAGGGGTATTAAAAGATATAATCTGATATGTAATCATCCATGACATGAAGAAGAGGCATGAATCATGATGGGGCTACACAGAAGAAAACGACTTTAGCCTTTGAATTGCAAAGCCATACAATACATCCTTGAAGACATTGGCACTTTCAAACACCTAGCCAACCTCTAAAGCAATCAAACTATCCCCTAAAGGTTGTTAATAAACATGACCAGCAATATATTGACCATTCTATCAAAAAATGTCTCATCATCTGAGTCACTGTTTGTGCAAATATAGTGATGAAAGTATCCATTATCATCGCTCTAGTCTCTCTATAATCGTTTACTCATTGGGAACCTATAAACGACTTTTTTCCACCCAAATAATGGTTTAATGACACTTTTCCACCCACACACTTTTAAAATACCACTTTACTACCCAAATTTATATTCCGTTTCCGATTTCGGCGTTGTTGCGACTCCACACCACCACCATTATCTTCGCCGATCATCACTCACCAAAACCCTTCAAACTCTACTCCCTTGGACCTTGCCAATCCTCGGCAATCGAACGATTAGGGTTTGCACAACCACCCCTCCCAAGTCAAATTCTGATCAATCCCAACCACCAAAAGACTCATTGACCTCCCCTCTTCAAAATCCCCAATAGCCTGGATTGAGTTTGTTCTTTGTGCGCCACTGGAATATAAATCTGGGTAGTAAAGTGGTATTTTAAAAGTCTGTGGGTGAGAAAGTGACATCAAACTATTATTTGGGTGGGAAAAAGTCGTTAACTCGGTTCCCAATTGACTTCCATTTCTAGAAGGACTTATATAGGCAATTTGAAGACACACGATTGTGATTGTAGGGACTGGCAATTGCAAGGATTATTTTTGAAAGCATAGTATAGAATTATTTTTTCTTGCAGTATAAACACACTTTTGTAAATTGGATAGGTATTGGAAAAAGTTACAAAATATTTGTTTTTTATCTGTAACAAAATTTATGTCCATGTTGGTATTATATTTGGTATAGAATATCAAGTACACAACAAAGAACTTTAAGGTTATGTCATTTTACACTGTGCTATTGTTCACAATTTGAAATTTAGGTATGTTAGCTTTAAGAATTTGTAAGCTTTATGCTTTGGATTCAAATTTGCAAACTTTTTTGCCTAGGAGTTGTAAGCTTTAAACTTCGATATGCTCATTTGTCAAATATAATTTGATTGGATGGGTCACTTTGGCTATAATTGTATTATTTTACTGGATTTTATCTTTAATAAATTTTGAGTTTGAAGTGGTGATTAGAAAATCACTTAAAGGAGTTGTGACTATACGGTGAATGGAATCAAGAGTGATTATATATGTGTATGATATTTGAGAGTTGTGGGAGCATGAATGAGTGCAATGTGCAGGAAAGACGAAAATGTCACTTAGAGAGTTTTTTAAATTTAGACCAAAATGTCACTTTTCAAAACCTAGGGGGTTAAATTGATATTTTTATATGTTTCATATCTGTATTGGGTTGATTTTTCTAGCCAAATTTCGATTGATTCTAGCGTCCAAAATTCAATTCGACACCATCCCTTGAATCACCGACCTCCACTCTACAAAAACCCTCTAACCCCGACACTTGATAGCCTCTCGTTCGCCGGTGATCAGGTTAGGGGTTTTGTGAATCGTTTAAAATGGTAATCCGGACTGGATAGGGCTGCAATGTCTTGAAGGACCAATCGTTGGTGAAAGTAGATGGAGTCATGGTGAGCCCAGAATGATTATGGGTTGGACATAGAGAGGCTGAAGTCCAATTAAATAATTAAGCATATGCATTAAAATACAATTGTTGAGGCTGCCCAACATCCACGTTTTCAAAACAATTTTTCCAGCCCAATGTAATTCTTATTTTGAGGCGACCAATCAAAACCTTATCACGCTTTCAAAACAACTTTCACTTTCTTTTTCTTTTTCTTTTTCTGGGTATAAATTCCCCACAATGTGAATAATTCAACAAAATTCAGAAGTTTACCAACGGCTACATTTCTTTCTCCTCTCCTCTTCTTGTCTCCAATGCCCTCAATCTCAGCAATCTTGCCCAAATTAACAAACCCTACTCTCTCTTCTCTCTCTGTAGTTTACTGATCGGAATCAACCACTTCATGCAGCCAAGAAACACAATCTTCACAGAGACCCACTCAAGTGAGTCCCTAATTCAAATTTAAAGTCATTGCAGAAGCAAAAAGACGAACTCACTTCTTCCACCTTCTCCGGCATCTTCCAAGATTAAGGAAGTAAATATAAGAATACGTATCAAATGTACACATTGGTGATTCTTATACATAGGAAGTTGTTCATGTTCTTCTAGGAGTTTGAATCTTCTCCTTGTATCCTAGTTCCCAAATGACTCAAAAGGAGACAAAGAACTGACCAGAGAAAAGAGTTAAGGTGACTTGAGAGTGTTTTTTTTTATTTTTTCTTTCAGTTTATATATAATAGTGAAGGATTTATATGGAAGTCTAAGCTTTTCTGAATGAATCAATAAATAAATTGTAATAAAGATTGACAAAACATTAAATGTTTTACTGAAATTGTTTTTTACCAGAAGTATGCCGGTTTTACTTCTTTAAGGGGGATATATAATAGTGAAAGATTTATGTGGAAGTCTAAGCTTTTCCGAATAATCAATAAATAAATTGTAATAAAGATTGAACAAACACTAAATGTTTTACTGAAATTGTTTTTTTACCAGAAGTATACCGGTTTTACTTCTTTAAGGGGATTCAAATTGATGTATATTTGCTTACTGGACTGAAGCATTTTAAGGATTATTGCTGATGGTGTTAGGCTTTACCTTAAGTTCTCACCTCATATATTTAGCTAATTGATGAGGTTCATGTAGAGAATTGTCATCCATGAAATTCTTTTTGTTTTGTTTTTATCTACTGCTTCTGGATCATAGTTAGTAGTTATTTTGGGGAAAATAAATTGGATTATTCACTTGCAACATTCCTGTCTCCCCTCAATATCTGATTTTAATATGTTTGATTTGTTAATTTTTCTTGCATTAAATTTATGATCAGTGTTTTTATGATGCAGGGATTGTCAAACAGGAGGACAGGTGCAACTAGTATAAATGCAGAAAGCTCACGCTCACATAGTGTTTTCACTTGTGTTGTTGAATCTAGACGCAAGGTAATAACTGCTGCAATTTAAAAATTAGTTGTTTTTCTTTAAATTATGAGTTACAGATTGCATAAAGTGTTTCTCTTAAAGGCATATTAATCTGTGTCTATCTATTAGAATAGTCTTTACCAGCTAAGCAATCTGATATTCTGTGCAGTTTTGCTCGTTATATCTGCTTCATTAACTTTGACGTAAGAGTAGAATCTATTGACATGCAACAACAACAGAGTACTTGAATATCTTTGTTTTTTTCATGAGTTTTGTTTCATTTCATTGTGATCGATGTTTTCTGAGTTAAACTCTTGTGTCTTTTAGAGCAAGGCAGATGGTATAAGCAGGTTTAAAACAAGTAGAATAAATCTTGTCGATCTAGCAACATGGGTCTTCGTTATAGTTCACTTGATTCAACATCTCTACTTTATAAGGTAATCTTTAGATTCTGGTGTCTGTCACTTGAATCTACATCTTGGTGCTGTTTAATGGACTTTTTTTTTGTTGCGTCTGTACAGCTATATAGTTTAATAGAACAAAAAATGTCAATTTTGACCAAGTGTGTTATCCTGGTGATGAGACTAGAATTTAAAGAACTTCATGGTACTAGAAATTTAGAAATCAAATAAAAAGAAAAATGAAATATCGAAAAAGTGAAGTACTGTTAAAATCATTTGTATTGTCATGGGAACATGCTAATGCAGTTCACATGTACTGAGACTTATGCAATTTCCATTAAATTAAAAATTATAGAGAAAAGAATTAGTGTTTGAAAAATATATCTAAAAGTTTTTTTTATTCTAGGTATATTTCAATTTTGTTCCTCGTTACTTGAAACAATAATTAGCTTTCACACAATTGAGAAATACCTATTGCGTGCCAAATTATCGAGGTAATTACCACTCTATGCACCTCAAGCGATGCTGATATTTTTGCCGAGTTTGTCTCACTTATCGCTGACAAACTCTCTTCTGGCGCCTTGGCCCGGAGTCGGAGGCAGCTTTATATGGTTCATTATCGTATGAATTTGTGTTTGGTTGCTGAGAAAATTCAGAAACTATAATTCACTGTATATTAATTCTTATTTTGCTGAATTTTTCCAGCTAGCTGGCAAAGCATAATTAGTTTTGTTGTAAAATAGGTTGATTCAGTCAAACTTGATTTTCTTCTTTGAGAGCAGAAGCTTTAGTTGCTTATTTGGTCATATAATTGTTACGATATGAGTTGAATACACAGCTCAACCTTCTTCCCAATCAACGTAGAGAGCACCAAAACTACTTTCTAAAATACCGTGATTTCTATATATTCTGTTTGGCAGAATATGTATAGTTGAGATAAACATAATTCTTAAGCCTTATATACTGGAAGCACTTATGATGACAGTTTTTTTATGCTGATTAAATATTTTGAATGGCCTTAGGAAAATGAACCTCAGAAGTTTAAAGACACATGAGTACATCAGTTAGACCTTAATTATCTTTACATGTAGTCTAAGATTAGGAATATACAAGGATGCAATGCTTAGAGTAATTGTATGACAATTTAAAAAAAAGCAGTTGCTTATTTGTTTAAAGCAAGGTTTTCATCTTCTAGTAATGTTCTTGAAGACTTCACAATTTTTTTTTAATCCTTTTCATTTTGTGGTCTCTGTAAGTGCAGCTTCACTGCTTTGGGGTTCTCTTGAAATAGTCGAACAAATAATTCCTATGTCCTCATTAAAGACAGAGATGCCCTCATCTCCAATCTTGTTGCAGGCCTTCATTTGCCAAGGTAATAAGATTTACCTTGAATGCATCTACCCTATTGTAAGCTAAGACCTATTTGTTTCTCCAAGTACAGTGAGGAAATCAGTGTAGATATCCTTTTTGTTTTGTATAAAGTATCCATCCTCCAATGCGAATCCATGAATAGTGACGGAGCTGATGTTCTTTTTGCTCACTGTCCTAAGCTCTTGCATCTTTCATTGGAGGCTTTGATGAAAACTCGAGATGATGATGTTTGCCTCAACTGTATAGGTCTGTCACATTCTCTAAGGCCTTTTTTTTTCCTTTGTAGCAAATTCTATTTATTCTACTTGGTAATGTTATCTTTTGACCTTTCCTAACCCAGGGTGTAATCCCGAATACGCACTTATGGTTCTGAAATTATTTTTGAACTCCCAACAGTTTTAGTCTTTTGGAGGAGTTTAGCGATATTTAAGCAAACCTTAGCAAAGGTCAGTAATAATAATTATAGAAAAAGTCATAGATAATTTTAGAATCATATGGGTGTTTTTAAGATTACAACAAAAGTCTAGGTGGACAAGAGATAGTTGTATATCTTTTTGTGATTTTTCTGTTGGAGGAGAGCAAGATTCAAAGTTCGATGGTAAGAGATATTTCTAGTTAAGTTCTTCATTTCAACTCTTTACTAGAAGTAACAAATGGTGGCATTTAGAGGCAGAAACTGTATTAATCACATGTAAACATGATTGTAGTATGCCACCATTACTTCACTGGGAAGATGAAGTTCCCTGTAGCATCTGTAATCAATATTTAACCTTCCAAACTTAAAAACTGCATAATTTTGTCCATAAGCAAGTGTTTTAGGATAACCACTCCATGAGTTGCCCAGGAAATGTCCCCAAACAGATATAAAATGTCTAGAACTCTCAGAAAGTTATGCTGAATTCAAGAGACTTCATGCTTTAATTTTGAATCAATCCATAAGGCTGAGTAGCATTCATGGTGACATAGCATGGATATATACAGTCATCTAGATACTCATCTCCATAGTATCATCAATGTGTTCTTCTCACAATGAACATTTTTCGATTATATTTGCCCAGCACTTCTGACGATCCTGGCTCAGAAAGGATTTTTCGTAAATGCATATGCCAATGAGATATGTAGCATGAGTTTGGATGAGGGAGATAACTCCATGAAAATAACAGAAGATGGAGAAGGTCGTCCTTCCTTGAATGTTTTATTTGCTGAGGCCATCAAAGGCCCACTGCTTTCGTCTGACAGCCAAGTCCAAATCAACACATTAGATTTGATCTTCCATTTTTTGTCCTCGGAAGGTGCTCTGGGCAAACTGATCCAAGTTTTGGTGGAAGAAAACATTGCAGACTATGTTTTTGAAATACTATGATTGTCAGGTGAGTGTACTTTCATAATTGAAAATAGCAAGAGCTAGGATTAGTTTGACTGTTTGGGTATTTTATCAATATCTGACTATTTGTGCTGCCTTCAAGAAGAGAAAATTATCTCTATTACAATCTAGATTTTATCGAGTTTGATAAATTCTACATTTGTTTAGACAACTTACGTTTGTTTTTTCTGTCTCAAATTTATGTATTTCTTTACTGAATCACAAAGGTAGAGTTCTTTCACAGCAAGCTGTAGTTTGGAGCTGATTAAGTTTTACTGCACAAAAAACCTATAATTAATATTTTTATTTGTGATAGAATTTTTTAAAAGGCCAGATTATCTGAACTCACTTCTTCCACCTTCTCCGGCATCTTCCGCTGCCCCCACGCCCGCCCAATCCACTCAAGCGCAAGCTCGCCACTCATACACTTCCCGAGAATGTAATGGTTGGGGTCCCCAACTCGGGTGTTCAAGTAATTGTTTTGATCTTCTTCTTTTCAGTGGTTATTTGATATTATCTTTTTTGTATTTTGACAGAATTTGGGGAAAAAGTGACTCAAGCTTGAGAAAATGTAAATTTTAAAGCTTCTATTTTTTTACTGAGTGGAAAAGCGAGAAATTGTTGAGTTTCTTTCTTTTGTTTTGTATTAGAAGAGAGAGAGAAATGTCGTTGTTCTTTTCTTCAGGTTTTGTGACTGGACAATATCCCTTTTGGTCTTGTGAAATTTAATGTTGCATGTGCTAATATATCCACATATTATTGCAGATTTACAATGAACAAATCACAGATTTGTTGGATCCAAGCCAAAGAAATCTTCAGTAATGAAGCACTCACATCCAGAAAAGACCTACATAAATTCAGTTTTCCTTGACCTGTTTTGCTTCTCCTTCCAGATAAGAGAAGATGTCAAATCTGGTGTTTATGTTGAAAATTTGACAGAGGAGTATATATGCACAATTGAAGGATGTCACACAACTACTGATAAAGGTTTGCTTCGTTTTTTCTTCTTGGAACGCATAGTGAGGATGCTTAAGGTGGGTTCCTAGCATTTGAGACTTTCTAGAGAATGCCTATAAAAGAAATGTTGTACGATTCCTTGGCTAGTACGAACATGTATTTATTCATTTTCCTTGTCGTTATAGTGTTTCTTTGCTTGACAAATTTAATTCCATGTTACATTGACTATGACCTAATAGGTACACCCAACATATAGTAATCTTTCCTGGTGCTTGAATTTATTTTAAGGGTTTACTGCATGTAATGCTTGGCAACTCTATTTGTTTTTCTTTTTCTTTTTCTGGCATGTGAATAGAGTACACTACAAATTTATTAAGTGTTTGAACATAAAAGAAGGAGGTGTTTTTGGCGAATACAGTACCATGGTTTAGGAAATAGAAAGTTCAAGATATGGCAGTAACAAAAATAAGTTTCTTTTTGGATGACAGAGAAGCAAGTAAATATAAGAATACGTATCAAATGTACACATTGGTGATTCTTATACATAGGAAATCATTCATGTTCTTCTAGGAGTTTGAATCTTCTCCTTGTATCCTAGTTCCCAAATGACTCAAAAGGAGACAAAGAACTGACCAGACAAAAGAGTTAAGGTGACTTGGGAGTTTTTTTATTTTTCTTTTAGTTTATATATAATGGTGAAGGATTTATATGGAAGTCTAAGCTTTTCTGAATAATCAATAAATAAATTGTAATAAAGATTGACACAGCATTAAATGTTTTACTGAAGTTGTTTTTTTACAAGAAGTATGCCGGTTTTACTTCTTTAAGGGGATTCAGATTGATGTATATTTGCTTACTGGACTGAAGCATTTTAAAGATTATTGCTGATGGTGTAAGGCTTTACCTTAAGTTCTCACCTCAGATCTGGAAGTTTGGCTAATTGATGAGGTTCGTGTAGAGAATTGTCATACACGAAATTCATTTTGTTTTGTTTTTTATCTACTGCTTCTTGATCATAGTTAGTAGTTATTTTGGGGAAAATATATTGGATTATTCACTTGGAAAATTCTCGTCTCCCCTGAATGTCTGATTTTAATGATAAGAATGTTTCTATGTTTTCTGTTTTTTTCTATTGTTATTTCTCATTTTTTACCTATCCAGCTCTTTTCTTTCTTCTTTTCTGTGTAAAAAAGCTTTTTTTTTTTTTTTTTTAATTCATTATAATGACAATTCGGTTGACCATACAAAATTAATTTGATTGTAGACATTGTCAATATGCAAATCTTTTTAGATATTAATAATTATGATGTCTCATATATTATCCTTGTTGATGTGTACTGCGGTGAAGTATCTAAGACGGGGAAGACCACCACACCAATTGTGCTCCAAGTTTAACTTGTTACTGTTATTTTACCTGCTGAATTTCTGCCCAATACTTCAAGTGATTGGTATACATACACCAAAGTACTTGGGATTTTTTAAAGCAAATTTTACAAGTCATGAGAAGGAATTACAGAAGTCATGGAGATTGAAATGCAGCTTTGTCTCTATTTATGTTATTAATAGAATTCTTTTTTATGGTTCTTAAATTAATAAAAGAAAATAACAGAAAGGAATTTCGTCTTTGCAGGTTAATGGTGTTGACTTAGCTGAAATTGCAGGTGGGGAGGTTGCAATAACGAACCTGCATTCATGCAATGGTCCTGAGTTTGTTTTATAGCTTAACTTTTCCCTTAAACTTGGTTGTTCTACAGCCAAAAGTCCTGGTAGCAATTGCACTTCTTTTGTCATGATTTTCAATGGCATATCATTGTCATCAAAATGCAATCTTTGGTAGATTTTAATATCTTAAGAATTGGTATTTGTCAGGTTCATGGACATCTCAAGAAGCAAATGCACGCTTACAATGTGTTTATTTTTCAGTTACGAAGGTATGTGCCATACAGAGCACAACTTTTTTCTGCATGCTAGATAAATTCTGAAATTGTTTAATACAGGGGGGAGAGAGCATTGAAATGATTATAAGAAGTTAAGTTCTAAAGGATGTGGAGTGCCTGAAAACTATGAAACTTTCAGTCATGTTGCTATCCGTCATCTTGGTTGTCTTCTTCCAGATGCTCGCTGGGTAAGTTCTAAATCCTATGAATTCAAAAGAATGGTTTTAATCACATAATGACTCACCTCAAATTCAACCCATGTGGACATACATCCACAATTTGGTGAATGTTTAGGAGAAGCTAGAGTTCCTTGGTTTTTGTTATAAAAAGTTTAATCTGCTAAGAGCGAGCCCATTTAGGATTTAAAAGTGCTCCTGCAGTTGCATGTGGATCAAACATTAGCAGAACCAACAATAATGTCAGACATGATTATTAGGATAGGAGGATTCAAACACAAGAGTACTTGGTCTACTTGGTTCTGATTCTTGTTTATTTACAACTTTACATAAAAATTTAAACTTATAGGTAAGAGCTGTACTATAGTATTAAAGCTCTACCGCGTCCAACCACATGCACTTATGTTTGGACCAACATAAGTACAAATACAATCATAATCGTAAACACGACTAATCATAATTCAATTATTAGGAGGATCCAAAGACAAGATCATTTTAACTTCACTCTAATGCCATTTAAGTTATCGTGTGACCTTAAAGCTTATGTAAAGGTCCTATCTAATGCCTAAGTTACAACGTGACCTAAAAGCTTATGTAAGGGTCCAATAATATTTTTCAAGCTCTACATCTAACCATATTACAACATAATAGTATATAAGTTGTAAATTTAAGTAGTGAAATTTTGCAAGCTTTTACCAATGCTTTCATTTCTTTATATATCTAGTCATGCTTGGATAAAATTGTTGTATGTATCATCTGCCAGTTAATATAAATTCCCAAGGTAATTTTTCACGTTTCTGATTTACAACCCCACATGGCTTCCTTTTATGGATTTGAGGCAGAAAAAGGGAGATAAGGCTCACCTACTGAAGAGATGTTGCTCAAGAGCAAAATGCTTCATTGGTAGGGTAATTGAATATTTTTTATGTCACTACTATCCATGTACTTTCCACTCACTGGGATGTGATTTGTTTTCCTCTCATATAAGACATGTATTACAAAATCTGTTTGGTTGTAGATACTGATGCTGGTTTTAATCCGACACCTTCTAAGGTAAGGAATGTAGTGAAATTTTCGTGTGTTTGTACCATCTCATGCTGCAACCTGTCTTTTTTACAGTTTTGTTTGACTGTGACTTGCTAAGGCCTCATTACCAAAGTTATTTTATATATTGGGGCAAATTAGTGTATCTTTAAAAACTAATGTATAATTTTCTTTTTAAATATTAATTTGGAAAAAAACATTTCTTAGTACTAATTGTTTCTGCTCTCAGCATATGCCTACAATGTTCAATTCTCTTTCACCAAGATTTTCAAAGATGGTTACAGACATTGCAACTAAACTAAAATAATTCTAAATTCAATTTGTGGATGCGGTGAAGTAATTGTATAATATTTTTGTGTTGATTTTTTTTTTTGCCAAATGATGATGATTTAACATACGGATTTAGCACACCAGAATCCGTTTATTACTTGTAAGGAAGACAAAGGTGATTCTTATTTGCAAATTGTAAATATGGGGCTAGTTTTAATCAGTTTATTTGAATTGTTGCACTAACTTCCCAATGGTATAATTTCCAAATTTGCAGATATCAATGTTAAAATTTATTGAGCTGGAAAACTATTAACTCTTTTGCAACTGGAAAAGGAATATCAAGACTGGCTTCTGCAGATGCATGATCATTATGATGAAGAAAATAACTTTGGAGCAGATCAACCAATTTTTATGATTAGCCCCAAAAACGAAAAGTCACTGGGCATTTCATCTGATGGTAGGCTTTGATTGATAAGGAATTTAACTCACATAACATTATTTTCCATTTTGCATAGTTTGCTTTTCATATACTTTGTTCAATTCCTTGGGTCTCTTTTTTATTCTTTTGTTGCTGATTTGTTTGTTTACCTGCTGTTTCTATCTGATGACATATCATATATATATTATTCAACTATAGTTGCAAGGGTGCACCAAGTACTAAAGAGGAAGGGTTTAACATGGAAAAGAGGTCTGTAAAATAAACGTAATGAATATACACTCTACTGTATTATTAGCTTAAAAGGATACATATTTATATACACTTGTAGTGTTCTAAACTAGGTAGGTGATCAATCTAAATTAGGATAGTAGTGATCCCTATAATCAAGGATTTTAATGTGATCCCTATCATTTAGGAAGTCATGTACCATCTGTAACACTCCCCCTCAAGTTGGAGTATAGATATCAATCATACCCAGCTTGTTACAAAGATAATCAACTCGAATCCCAGTTAGAGCCTTTGTGAAGATATCTCCCAATTGTTCTCCCACCACATACCCAAAGGAAATCGACCTTCTTGTAGTTTCTCACGGACGAAATGGCAATCGATCTCAATGTGTTTTGTTCGTTCATGGAACACTGGATTAGATGCAATATGAAGAGCCGCTTGGTTATCACACCATAATTTCGCTGGTACTGAAGTTTCAAGGCCTATTTCACTCAAGAACTGATATATCCACATTATTTCACAAACAGCTTGTGCCATAGCCCTATATTCCGACTCTGCACTTGATCGTGACACAACATTCTGCTTCTTGCTCTTCCATGATATTAAATTTCCTCCGACAAAGACACAATAGCTGATGTGGATCTTCTATCTACCTTGGAACTCCGAATCTGCATCGAGAAACATTCAATGTGAGAGTGACTATGATTGGTATATAATATACCGCGTCCAGGGCTCTTTTCAAATAACACAAGATCTGCTCCAAAGCCGCCCAATGATGAACCTTGGGAGGCCATAAACTCGACTGACAACATTTACTGAATATGCAATATCTGGACGAGTCACCGTAAGATAGTTCAACTTCCCAACCAATCTTCTATATTTCTCAGGATCTCCAAATAGTTCACCATCCTTCGTAAGTTGCACATTAGGAACCATCGGAACACTACATGGCTTTGCCCCCAATTTCCCTGTCTCAGTTAATAAGTCGATCACATATTTCCTCTGAGAGAGGTATATACCTCTTTTGCTCCTTGTAACTTCAACCCCTAAGAAATACTTCAATATCCCTAAGTCTTTTGTGTGGAACTGGGTATGGAGAAAAGACTTAAGAGATGTGATGCCCACACTGTCACTCCCAGTAATAACAATATCATCCACATACACAACTAGAAGAATGATGCCGATTCTTTGTAGCCCGCAGAAAATAATGGTCGGGCTTTTACATTTCAAAGATACCAAATCTCTCAACAAATGATTAAACTTTCCAAACCAAGCACGAGGACTCGTTTTAAACCATACAGAGATTTGCGAAGATAACATACTTTCCCATACTCCCCGAGCAACAAACCCGAGAAGGTTGCTCCATATACCTCTTCTCCCGAAGATCGCCGTGAAGGAAAGCATTCTTGATGTCTAGGCTGATGCAAAGGCCAATCATAAGTAGGCATGTCATAGATACTCCCCCGAGCACTGCAGTGTCTATACCTCTTCCCGAAGATCACGTGAAGGAAAGCATTCTTGATGTCTAGCTGATGCAAAGGCCTAATCATAAGTATACATAGAGATAAACAAACTAATCAGAGGTAAACTTAGCCACAGGGGAAAAAGTATCAGAATAATCAACTCCGTAAGTCTGAGCATATCCTTTAGCAACCAGACGAGCTTTTAGTCGAGCAACTGACCCATCTGGATTAACTTTAACTGTAAACACCCATTTGCATCCAATTGCCTATTTCCCTGAAGGTAAATCTACCAATTTCCAAGTACCATTGTCATCTAAGGCATTCATTTCCTCTATCATTGCATTACGCCAACCAGGATGAGAAAGGGCTTCATGAACAGTTTTAGGGATAGTAATAGAATCAAGGGAAGCAATAAAGGAACATGATGAGTGTGACAAATGATCATAAGAAACACAAGAAGAAACAGGATAAGTACACTGTCGTTTACCTTTTCGCAATGCAATAGGAAGATCATCACTTGAAACTGGATCGGATGACGAAGAAGTTGGTGCCGGACATGAAACGGGAGGAGGTGGACGACGAGAGTAAACTTTGACAGGAGCAGGAGTAGGAGCAGGAGCAGGGAGCAGGAGCAGGATCAGAGATAGGAGCCGATGTAGGAATCGTAGGAATAGTGACAGGGATCGAGACAGATGCTGGTTCAGATATTGGTGCAGGGGAAGTGAAGGTATAAACTAACAAATCATCATTATCATCATCCTTCGGACGATCTGCAGGAAAAGAGGAAAAGTATGGTGTTTCTTCTAGAAAGGTAACATCAATGGAGACAAGATACTTATTAAGACTTGGACAATAATACCGATATCCTTTCTGAAGTCGAGAATAACCAAGAAAGACACATTTTAATGACTTGGGATCTAATTTAGTGACTGATGGTCGAACATCCCGAACAAAGCAAGTGCTACCAAATACCCTAGGTTCAAGAGGAAATAATGCTTTGTTAGGAAAAAGGAATACGGTACGGGGTCTCACCATGAAGGACGAAGACGGCATGCGGTTAATCAAAAAACAGGCGGTGGAAACGGCATCGCAATGGTTTAGGAACATTCATCGGAATAATAAGGCTCTTGCAGTTTCAAGAAGATGTCTGTTTTTCCGTTCTGCTATTCCGTTTTGAGATGGAGTATCAACACATGAAGTTTGATGAAGAATGCCATTCTGGGTCATGTAATTTTGAAAAGAAACTGACAGATATTCTTTGGCATTATCATCGCAAGAATGTATGAATAGAAACATTGAATTGAGTTTTAATCTCGGTACAAAAAGCACAAAAATAAGAGGAACAAATCGTAACGATTTTTTCATTAAGAATAACCAAGTCATACGAGTAATCGTCCACAAATGTAACAAAATATCTAAAACCAGCTTTTAGACAGCCTGGACAAGGACCCCCGAAACATCGAGTGAACTAACTCAAAGGGAGAATTAGCTCTTTTATTGACTCGAGGACTAAAAGCGACACGATGATGTTTAGCAAACTGACATGACTCACACTCTAATGTAGACACTTTATTAAACTGAGGACACAATCTCTTCAATAAAGGAAGAGATGGATGGCCCAAACGACAATGTGCTTGAAACGGGAATGCAACACTAGAACAAGCGACAGGTGTAGATTTTGGTCTGTCGAGAATGTATAAACCTCCAGATTCATGTCCTTTACCAATAATCTTCTTCGTCGTAAGATCCTGAAACAAGCAATAATCGGGAAAGAATAAAACACAACAGTTAAGAGCACGAGTAAGTTGGCTAACAGAAATCAAATTGAAAGAAAAATCTGGTAAATGTAAGACATTTGACAAGGGAAGCTGTGGAATAGGGGTAACTGTGCAAGACCCAAGAACGTAGGATGGTGACCCATCTGCTAAAGTCACATTCGAAAGGGTTTTTGATTGATAAGTAGCAAAGAGATCGGGATTACGACATGTGATCTGCACCGAGTCAATGACGAATTTGGAGGATGAGGAAAGGAGACATATATTTGGCTTACCCGAGTCGATAGCCATGTGAGAGAGTAGGTGAAGCCTTTAATGATTCCCCTGGTACAATGAAAACTTGGCAAATTCATCTGCAGAGATAAGAACGACGATCCGGATATCATTGGTGGATGCAACATGGGCGAGGGATTTCTTCTATTTCTCTCAAGCTTTCTACAATCACGCTTCATGTGTCCTGGCTTATGGCAATAATGACACACAATTCCTCCCATATTACTATTTGACCCTCCTCCTTTGTTGCCACTTCCAAATTGTGATCGCCCAGATTCATAGTCATTCTTTTGACGACGAGCACTACTAAATCAACTGCATGGGGTACCTTCGTGCGAAGTACCCTACTAAAGACATCCCGCAATGAAGAGATCTCTGGATCGGCTAGAACTCGAGATTTAGCTCAAATTCAGGAAGGAAGACCTGCAAGAAAACTCATGACTGCCATTTGCTCCCGTTGTTTTTGTTGAACTTTGACATCAGCACTGAAGGGTAACAACATGTTCAACACTTCATAAGTCTTCTTAAACTCCATAAAATAAGCTGTAAGTGACTTATCTTGTTTCTCGCACGGTAGAATGCCTTACACACTTCATAAACGAGCATTTCATTCCCTTTTCCGGAATCTGAGAAACTCCAAATAATCCATCAGTTCTTTAATAAACTCACAATGATTAATTAGGCCAAGTACCTCACCGTCAATAGAGTTCCGTATTTGTAGAATCAATCGAGCATCATCCCGAGCCATGTCTTTTTCAATCATCCTCGGGTGGATCATCATCATATGATCATCTTTATCAATACTCCGCAAATACAGTATAATGGTTTTACGCCAATCATGGTAATTAGTTATACCAATGAGCTTATGTTCTGTAATTTTCGACATCGTCGGTATCATTTCCATTCCTGGCTTTGTATCAGACATATCTTAAACAGATGTTAATCCCAATGCACACCACCAAACGGTTAAAACAAAGCAAACTAATTAAATTTCAGTGACACACCAAATCAATCAACAGTCACCACCAACCAGAGGCCACAGCAAGCAAAAGAACCAATAACCAAACGAAAACGAAGTGCCGAAAGATCACAACTAAGTCCTCAGAAATATCCAAACAAAGAACAAAGAATAAACCAAGAAGAGATTACCCAATCCAAGGCACGAAAATGTGCTGTAAAAGTACCGACGAAGCAGGCGAAGAGAATCAGAGGAGAAGTCTGTTGTGCACGCGCTCTCACGCGCCGGCGCGTGAGACTGTTCACCGGAGTTTCGGGTGGCGCGTGGAGCTCACGCGCGTTGATTCTGATGGCCGGAACTCGGGGTGGTTTGCCTGACGGCAGCTTCGAATCTCCCTTGGGTGGTGGTGTTGAACAAATCTCAACCTAAACAGGTTTTCCCAATTTGAAACCTAAACCCTAATTTCCCAATTTTGAAACCTAAACCCTAATTTCCCAAATTTGAGACCCAAACCCTAATTCTCTCTTATGGCTCTGATACCATGTAAAATAAACGTAATGAATATACACTCTACTGTATTATTAGCTTAAAAGGATACATATTTATATACACTTGTAGTGTTCTAAACTAGGTAGGTGATCAATCTAAATTAGGATAGTAGTGATCCCTATAATCAAGGATTTTAATGTGATCCCTATCATTTAGGAAGTCATGTACATCTGTAACAAGGTCAAAGAGTTAAGGTTTTCAAGGGAGCATGTGCTAGAGTTCATAAGAACAATATCTATGCAACAATAGAATATTTTTAATTGAAGGTCTTCAAGGGGATGTTGCTGGCAGGCAATGGTTTTAAGACTCTTAGACTTATAGAACATGACTATTAGTTTGCTTTTTATCATCTCGTAATAGAACAAACGTATTATTGACATGTTTACATAATTTAATCTTCTTGCAAATTTGATAAATTTCACCCTCCCTTTTGTACATTTCTAATAGGTGATGGTTGAATCATATGCAGGTACGCTATCTTTCGCATTTGTGGCTCTAAAAGTTCTATTTTTAGTGTATAAATTAATCCTTCTATTTTTTTGTTTCATAAACATGCGATGTCTAATATCTTTTATGGTCTGAAAGGCCAATAGGTCTCGTGGATAAGGAAGGATGTGTCCTCGTGGAGAACAATGGGGCTGTCAGCTTGGATATTTTTGGCTCCTTACCGTGGCCTATTGGCATAATTGATTCTAGAAAGGTTTTCCATTTAGTTTCAATTTTTCTTTATTCTTGCGTGCATTTCTATTTCTTTGATATTTGCAAATTTTACTTGAGGGTAGGTATTTATTAATTTTTTTGTCATTGGCATTGGTGTGTATTTATTTAAAATATTGATTGGGAACTGCAACTAGAGAAGCAACGTCAGAAAACTCCTGCTTTGATTGACTTGTTGAACGTAACACAATGTCAAAAGTAGTTGATGGGGTCTGTATTCATCAAGCTTCTCTTATTTTGGTTTATCAAGGATGAGAACAATGATTAAGTTATTTGGAAATTCATAAATATAGAATGTCACATCTTGTATATATGTAAACATATTCTCCCTTTTCTTTTGGCACTTAGCTTGAGGAGCAAAAATTCAATCCCTTTCTTTTCTCTTCCGTCAAGATGTTTAATCACAACTAATTAGTTTCTGTTTCAAGCATTACCTTTCAGTGCTAAAGATGGAGAAGTTCCTCCTAGAGAAATTGTGGCTGTTGTTCGGCCTGCCAATGCTATTTCTTCTAGTGCTTCAAAGAAGTTGGACCAAAAGCACATTGTTAAGAATAATTTAGAGATGATCATGGAAATCGGGTTCATAGGTGAAAGGAAGAATCTTCAAAAGGGGATCAACATCTACGCAGCTGGAGTACCCCTAACTTCTACGAACAGGTATTAAGGTTTATATATATTTTAATTTGGGTGCAAGTTACCAAACTTCTTTCAGAATGCTGGGATGTATAGGTTTTCATTTCACCTTGTAAGTGATACAAAAGATTCTTAGCTCTTTTTGTTCGTTACAATATAATATGATATCGTTTCTTGTGTTTTATGATTATATAACCTGATATGATGAAATTTTGTGCTTTAGCCTCAGTCAAGCTGTAAGAGTTGTGAGAGATAGGTGGTAGTTAAGGGATCTTCTAAGGTTGGAAATTGGAGACTGTTGAGTTGTAAACAGAGCCCAGAGTTTTGTGTTAGGTAAGAAAACTTTTAACGAATCAGCTTATCAATTTTTCTGTTCATGAAACTCACAATAAAATTCTTTCCATCTTTTGGTTGAGATAGCTCATTCATACAAAATTTTGAAGAAACTTCGGGTAACATTATTCTTCGCTAGTCTTAAGGCTAGAGTACAAAATAAGGGATGATAAGTAGCCCAAATAAGTTATTACAAGATGCTTCCTGTATTGCATAAGAATGAATTGCACAATTTCCCATCCTAGGTGTATTGTAGACAGACGAAAAGCAATTTTATTGGCTCATTCCTAGAATTAAGTATGATACTCTTTATCATCCACTCAATCTCAATACACTCTCTAAATAGGATTAATGACTAGAAAATCATCATCTTTGCATCTTTTAACCTGCATTACGCATGGCGAGACTTTATAGCTTAATTATTATCATTGGGCCTAAACCTATAAGCTTAAACTTTTTGGTTTAAGTAGTTACCTAATAATTCTATTTACCTTTCACATCAATTATCGTGCATATTTTTATGCTTCTTAGGGAGTTTCTTCCTCCTATTATTTTTCCCTTAACTAGCATTTCTAATTCGACTTCATAACCTTTTATATTCCCCCTTTTCTCATAAAATGACCACTTTCCACATAGTTGGTTCATGCTTTCCACCTTTATCCATTGCGTGCTATGACATCTATGATAATTGGATTCCATTTGCATTTGTTACGGGGGTGATAGTCAAACTTGATACTAGCAAGAGTGTGAATATACATGTAGACAAGTTCAAGATAGACGTTTCAGCTGATAAATTGACTCTTAATATTGAGGTATGAGTTCACACATGAATATCTTTTATGTGCCCTTTTAAAGAAGTACCTCTTATTTAAATAGGGTTAATATGTTTTTGGTGTGCATTAGCTCCTTTTTTAAGTTATCCTAATTCTACAGGATATTCTGATTGAAAGCTATGAGTTGGACAAGATCCAACCACATCATGAGGCTACCTTGGTGATATCTCCACAAGATGAATTGGCATCAGTTTCAATTCCATGTCAAGGTATTCCAGTGATTTTAACATATTTGCATCTAGAACCTGTTTTAATCTTTTTTCTAACATCATCTTGCCATTGTACTCATATGTAATATGATTTATATATATGTATCAGTTATTCCTAGATCTTTAAAGTATGTCACTATCCAATCACCAAATTTTGGGAACAATTTGCTTCCAGGTTCTATGGTTAAGCAGCTTAAATTTGAGGTATTTTGGGGATGTTATAATTTTCATGGCTAGACTTATTTTGGAAAATTTGTAATGTCTTATGATAGTAATTAAGTACATTGTAGATTAATGAAGCAAACTGGAGTGGTTGACAAATCATTAGTCTCAAAGATTAATCTTATAAAGGAGGGGCTTAGTTGAACTCAGTTTAAAGTTAATTCTTATATATTGACATCGTATATATTGTACTGGGAACACAATTGATTATACAGATGATTATATGTTATTTGACAACCTAAGCATATCAACTGCATTAATGGGGTAGATTCCTTAATGCTGCATATGTTATTTCACAATGTATATTCATTTAACCCGTGGTACTTAGTGTATACCTTTAATCTTTAATTTAAGTGCTGAAACATGATATTATTAATTTCCTTTTAGCATAATTAGAGATTTAGAACACTTTTATGGAATATTGAGGTACTTCATCATAACATTTAAAGAAATATTTTTTTGGCTCAACCTGCAACAATCAAACAAATGTATTATCTAAGTTAGATAATTGGAAACTTGTATATATTTTGAGAGTGGTTTAAGGCATACTTGCTAACCTATTTAACCATTCATTTCTTCTAGATGTTTGATACTTGTAGTAATCACATCAACAAAGGTTTGGAAGTTGAATTGAACGTGGATGGATTTCGATTTGAAGACCAATTGGGCATAAAGCGTAAGGTCAAAATAATCCCTATATTAGGATTGTGTTTTTGACAGATAATTCATTCATCTCCTATACATTGGTTGTTTAATGACTGCTAATACAGTATGGGAGTTCTAATTTTGCTAATACAGTATGTCCCAACTCCCACTTTCCATTCACATTAGTGCATTTGAGACTGTATTGTGGGCTGATTAAGTTCATAATGTGTCTGTAACTTGGCCAAGCACTGGGCCATGTAATATTAAAAAGTTTTAATCTTGTGCAATATAATGTAACAAAGACACCCTAAAGGCCCATCTGAAAGTATGTATGTCTAAATTGGTAATGTTCAAAAGTTCAAAGAGTTAATCAAATTCCTGTTCCCTTATACGACAATATGATGTGCATCAGCCTGTTCTTATTGTTTATCTGACATCTTATGCATGATAAGCTAATACTATAATTGTGCTTTGAGGTTCTATTGCATTTGGAGTTTATTATTTTTGTCTGTTACATGATCTGAATGTCCTGAAAAAGTTTGTAAACATAGGTGGACGATTATGGATGTGTTGACCTTAGTGGCCTTTTGAAAGTAACAGGTGGTTATGGAAAAAGTGGTATGATCTTAGTGACCTTTAATATTATTTTGGGGAAAATAAATTGGTTTATTCACTTGTAACATTCCTGTCTCCCCTCAATATCTGATTTTAATATGTTTGATTTGTCAATTTTTCTTGCATTAAATTTATGATCAGTGCTTTTATGATGCAGGGATTGTCAAACAGGAGGACAGGTGCAACTAGTATAAATGCAGAAAGCTCACGCTCACATAGTGTTTTCACTTGTGTTGTTGAATCTCGACGCAAGGTAATAACTGCTGCAATTTAAAAATTAGTTGTTTTTCTTTAAATTATGAGTTACAGATTGCATAAAGTGTTTCTCTTAAAGGCATATTAATCTGTGTCTATCTATTAGAATACTCTTTACCAGCTAAGCAATCTGATATTCTGTGCAGTTTTGCTCGTTATATCTGCTTCATTAACTTTGACGTAAGAGTAGAATCTATTGACATGCAACAACAACAGAGTACTTGAATATCTTTGTTTTTTTCATGAGTTTTGTTTCATTTCATTGTGATCGATGTTTTCTGAGTTAAACTCTTGTGTCTTTTAGAGCAAGGCAGATGGTATAAGCAGGTTTAAAACAAGTAGAATAAATCTTGTCGATCTTGCTGGGTCAGAAAGACAGAAGTTAGCTGGTGCTGCCGGGGAACACTTGAAAGAAGCTGGAAATATTATTCGTTCTCTCTCACAGCTTGGGTACGTTTCACATGCCTTTTGTTTTTTTCTTTTTCATGATGATGAGAATTTGAGGTTTGCAGCAACATGGGTCTTCGTTATAGTTCACTTGATTCAACATCTCTACTTTATAAGGTAATCTTTAGATTCTGGTGTCTGTCACTTGAATCTACATCTTGGTGCTGTTTAATGCACTTTTTTTTATTGCGTCTGTACAGCTAAATAGTTTAATAGAACAAAAAATGTCAATTTTGACCAAGTGTGTTATCCTGGTGATGAGACTAGAATTTAAAGAACTTTATGGTACTAGAAATGTAGAAATCAAATAAAAAGAAAAATGAAATATCGAAAAAGTGAAGTATTGTTAAAATCATTTGTATTGTCATGGGAACATGCTAATGCAGTTCACATGTACTGAGACTTATGCAATTTCCATTAAATTAAAAATTATAGAGAAAAGAACTAGTATTTGAAAAATATATCTAAAAGTTTTTTTTATTCTAGGTATATTTCAATTCTGTTCCTCATTACTTGAAACAATAATTAGCTTTCACACAATTGAGAAATACCTATTGCGTGCCAAATTATCGATGTAATTACCACTCTATGCACCTCAAGCGATGAATTTGTGTAATTTGCATTTTCGTAATTTTCATCAATTGTTGCTTAGATTGTGTGACTGGTTCACTATCGTATGAATTTGTGTTTGGTTGCTGAGAAAATTCAGAAACTATAGTTTACTGTATATTAATTCTTATTTTGCTGAATTTTTCCAGCTAGCTAGCAAAGCATAATTAGTTTTGTTGTAGAATAGGTTGATTCAGTCAAACTTGATTTTCTTCTTTGAGAGCAGAAGCTTTAGTTGCTTATTTGGTCATATAATCCTTACTATATGAATTAAATCATATACACAGAGCTCAACCTTCTTCCCAATCAATGTAGAGAGCACCAAAACTACTTTCTAAAATACTGTGATTTCTATATCTTCTGTTTGGCAGAATATGTACAGTTGAGATAAACATAATTCTTAAGCCTTATATACTGGAAGCACTTATGATGACAGTTTTTTTATGCTGATTAAATATTTTGAATGGCCTTAGGAAAATAAACTTCAGAAGTTTAAAGACACATGAGTACATCAGTTCGACCTTAGTTATCTTTACATGTAGTCTAAGCTTAGGAATATACAAGGATGCAATGCTTAGAGTAATTGTATGGCAATTAAAAAAAACGCAGTTGCTTATTTGTTCAAAGCAAGGTTTTCATCTTCTAGTAATGTTGTTGAAGACTTCACAATTTTTTTTTTAATCCTTTCCATTTTGTGGTCTTTGTAAGTGCAGCTTCACTGCTTTGGGGTTCTCTTAAATAGTCGAACAAATAATTCCTATGTCCTCATTAAAGACAGAGATGCCCTCATCTCCAATCTTGTTGTAGGCCTTCATTTGCCAAGGTGATAAGATTTACCTTGAATGCATCTACCCTATTGTAAGCTAAGACCTATCTGTTATATAGCTTCAAAATTGTTGCATTTTTTATATGTTCATCCCAATTGTGAGGATCAGTGTCTTGGTTGGTTCTCTTACTGTGAATTTTTATTTTCAATTTCAGATTTTGTAGTTCATTATAATTGAATGAATTATTATATTGTTTATTCTTCTGTATTTGCTGGAACATCCTTTTCCAACTTATCTTATAGGCAACCCAAATTGAACTAGCTTTCACATTTTTTATTGCATGTATTGCTGGTAAATAAAATGAGGGTTTCAGCAGAGGTGTAATGGATATGGTGGGACCAAAGTTGTAGAGACAAAGGGAGAATAGCAAGATGTTAAGAAAATAGAGGTCATTTATTTGTTTGGTTTGAGTGTCAAGAGGATGGGGAGCAATGTTGAAGTAGATGAGAGAAGTATGTTTATTGTCCCACTTTGGGTCATGGAGCCCATAAAACAAGAAGCTTGTGGCCTCGTCTTCTTACATCTATCTATTTTCTACCTATGGACTATTTCTAAACCACAACTAGTTTGCCCAGACAATTTTGGGGATGGAATTAGAATGAAAAAAAGTAGGCTTCTAAAACCCTAGTCATACATTATCCTATTGGGAAAATAACAAGCAAAGAGGAAAATGGGTTTGAAAGTAACATCTAGATGTAGGGAGAAGTAGTGTTGGGAAAACAGGTTAGTGTGTTGTTTGTGTCATGTCAAATAAGCCTTAACTCGAAATTGTAGTAGTAAATTAAATAAGATGAAGTTACATAAGTAGACCATCAAGGCATAATGAAAGCCGAAATCCAATGGGGAGTGAAGTATCCTATGCAGTAATAAAATGTCTTCACGTTGATTGCTAAAACCATTTGATTTTGACAATTATAGTTTTTGCTTCTCATATGCCATGGAGGATTTTCTGGAGTTATGACAAGATTCCTTTGAGTGTCTTCGTGGATCAATTAAGGCTGAGAAGCATTTTGCTCCTATAAGAAATTTTAGTGCGCCATCAACTACAAGGGAGGTTCAATTTTTAAGTTCATGGAAATGATGCTTTTTGAAAGCAATTTTTCGTTTTTGGGCTCCAATGTTGTATGAAACATAATATTCTTTCTCTTTTAATTTAAATGACAATTTTCTAGTTTTAATTTTTGCTTCAGGTCATTCTCTATGAGTAAGAATGGACTCCCCAAGTAGACAGAGAAGCTCTGTAGTGGGCATAGCGGACTTATCTCTTTGGACACTTACAGAGGAGACAATTCTATTTCTAAGAAGTCGGGTGGACTCATCCTAATCTTGTTTTCTCTTTCTTAAGAGGTTTGTGTATAGATTTATGTGCTTGATGATGACCTTCATTCTAAATGCTTCCTCTTAACCATTTAGTTCCATATGGGAATTTGGAGTTTTCAGATGACTATTTAATGGCAATTTGTTGATTTTGAACTTCAAAGTTCCAACCTAAAAGATCAATATGATGTGATACAGACAAGCAATCGGTTACATAAAGTTTTAAGTTTTTAATCATTAAATCAGTAAAGATTAATTGACTAAAATTTTGAACAACATGCAGATATTGTATCGTGTCTCTTGTCACTGTTCTCACTTAATGCACCTTGTTTCTCTTCTTATTGAATATCAGTGCTCTTGATTTTTTAGTCTTTTTATTTTGTTTTTGTGTCTATGTAATAGAACCATTCTTACCCCTATCCTGGTATTGAGCCTAAACCATTTGAAGAAGGTGAATACCTGGTTCAGACATTTTTTTCATCTCAATTTGGTAGACAAAGGATGTGGGTGTTTGCAGTCTATTTGTGTTGTTTGCTTGGAATAAGAAAAACTTTTGCTGCTTATGTGTCTGCAATTTGTATTTGCCTTACTTTCTTGTTACATTGTGTACTTCCAACCAAAATGTTGTTTCAATTGACTTCTTGATCAGGCTAATGGTGAAGCTGAAATTTTGGACCAAATATTTTAAAAGTTGTATTTTTCCAGGCATCGTGTTCTCGTTGCCCAGATGACCCATATGCTTGATATTTTACAGGTTTGCTTCCAAATCTAAATGATGTTAAAATTTACATTTATATGTTCAGCTTGAGCGCTGAAGTTAGTTGATTTTGACAACTATAGTTACTGCTTTTCACATGCAAATAGGAGTCTTTGGAGTTACGAAAGTATTCTTACGATCGTCTTGATGGATGAATTTCGGTTGAGCAGCATTTTGCTTCTATAAAATATTTCAATGCTTCATCATTTGCCAGGACACTTAATTCTGAAGCTTATGGAAATATTGCTTTTACTTTTATGATCTCTACAAGAGTTGGGGAGGTGCTTTTGATTTTCATGGCTGTTGATACTATGAGCTTTATGAAATTCTCTACTAACCAATTTTTCACTCTTCACACTAATGGAATTTTTACTGTTGGGCTTTGAATTTTTTTCTAACCTAACATTGTGAGAAAGATGTTGATCTTTTTCTTTTAATCTTATATGGGGTTTTACTAATTTCAAACTTGAGGTTGTAGGAAAGAAGGCAGAAGAGTAGAAATTGGTTAATTAGGACGCTTATGGATACCATTCGTTGTCTGTTAATGATTCAGATGCCTAGAATATGGTCAGAATCATGTTCTGTTCGTCTCATAAGTTTTTCATTCATCCCTCTGCTATTGTGTTCATGTTATTTTTTCGTGCTTTCAAGAAGTTTAGTGGTAGTATTTCTGTGTCTTGTATTTTGTTCTTGTAATTATTTTCTCTTTTGTATTTCACTTGTTTATGCTTCGTTTTCTCAATGCTTTAGTATAATTTTTCGTCGATATATAAGCATGAAGCCATTTGTCAAGCAACAATGAAAGCTCAGGACTTTTCTTCTTATAATGCTTAGAATATCTTATTATGTTTTACCTTGTAGATTTTTATTGTAATTTGTAATCTGGGAAGCTATTGGAGGACAAGAATTCTTAGATTAGTATGAAAGTTGAATTAAAAATTTTAAGTTAAAAACTTCATAGCTAGGGCTTACCACTATCTTATTTATTTGTCTTTCTGTTTGAAATTGTCAAGCAATAAATTTGGTGTCATTAAGAATATTACGAATTCTAATTTTCCAGTTGCATTGATAACTCTAGAAGCTGGGGGCATGGAGGGATGCTTGATCCATTCAAAAAACTTTATGTAAACATTGCTAATTCATATTAGAGGGCTTTTGAGTTAAGGGACATTAATCTTGGTGATCTGCATCGTCTACGAATAAATGGTTTGCTTTTATTTTCTTTCTAACCTTGTGTTATATATTGTTTTTCCTATCTAAATTGCTTCCCATGGCACACACAAACACTTATGAATTATTTGAATAAAAGATTGTTGTGTATAATCCGAGGCATAAACTCCTCAGAGTGATATATATATCTTTCTTGATCTGGAATGTTAATTCTAGTTGTCGTTGGCACCTAGGTTTTATATGATTTGAGTTGAATATGTTTTAATTTTTAATGACAGATTAGGTGGCCTAGTTTCTTCATGTTATGAGAACCAAACTAGAGTCTTGGTTTTAATATTTTGTCTTAATGCTGAACTTCTACTGATAGTTAGATTCACACCGGATGTCTCATTTCCTTTCAGGCTATTTAAGTAATTATATGACAACATTTAATCCATTTCTATTTAAATCTACAGGTAACTAATTACAGGATCTCTAGTTTCACTGGACTTGATATGATATGTCTTTTCTTCTACAAGAACTTGTTAATTTAATGTTTGTAAGAGGGGCTTCTTTTATCGCCTTATGTTTTGATAGATCTTCCCTTCTTTGTAAAGTACACCTTTTTAATTTTTGAATACAATGCAGGAAATGGGCCAGTTAGAGGAACAAGATAGACTCAGCAGTTAGGTTGTTCAGACTTTTAGTAGCCAGACTTTAGAGAATTTTACTCGATTTAGAGAGTCAAACTATTTATCAACAAAATTTTAATTTGCTAAATTATTTTGCTCATGTGGCTCACTCTTTTATTATAACTCTTGGTGCTCTTATGTTTTGAATTGTCATCATTTTAACCCTAGGATTGAAATGAGTGGTGGAATGATGGTAGAACTATAGTTTAGAAAGCACTTGCGACGACGTATGAAATAGGATGCTTCAAGTTGGTTGATGGAAATTTTTCACTATAAGTTAACCATTGAAATGATTCGTTTCCCCTTTTCTTGCTTTTAATTAATTGGTAGTCTACTCTTGTTTGGTTATGTTGGTTGAAATTTATAAATTGATACATGTTCCATTTTCAGCAATTTCTTTCATCTTTATAGAATGGTTAATGTTGATTTCTTCACAAAAATTGGGGATTCTTATTCGTTTAAAATTTTCTTAACTTTGCTAGTCGGATTTGTCTTCCATCCTTTTTTTTGTTTGGTTAACTAGTGGGATGTATCTTTCCTATGAATTTCACTTCTTTTTTTTTTTACCCTCACCTTTTACAGTTTATGCAAATCTAAATCAAACTAGTTACCTTCGTAACAAGTTGTTTATGGTTTTAGGAGAGATTTTTGTGCTGGTATTTTTATTATTTATGATGACGGATTCATTCACTGGTGGTGTGGATAGTTTGTTTTGTTTATATACTTTTCTCCTATACTATTATTTGGCACCGAATAATACCCTTCTCTCCCTATTCTCTTCTTTTTCTCTCTTACTTTTTTGTTTCACTTCGACGTCGATAAAGGTTATTCTCCTCTCTTTCTTTGATTATTTGATGTTAATTCTTGCTTCTTTATTTTCTTTTTCAAGTGTTAGTTTAATAAAATTTGAGTATTACTCGGTTGTTTTTTATTTATTTCTACATGAATAATAGTACAATGGTAAACATTTTGTTATAACGTTGGCATACAATAGTTGAACTGATTTTTGTGTTAATTAGTTGTAATGCATTATCCTTGAAGAATGTCTTATATGCTTGAGATCATAATAGATGGGATAGCTCAACATGAAATATTTGATACATTTGGTGGGTACTGAATTCCCATTCTCAATTCTTTGAAGTTTATATAAGGTAACCTTCAAAGAGGCAACCATTTACTATGAGGGAGGTCAAGGCTTCACATATTGGTAAGCCCTTACGAATATCAAGCATTATAACTCCGTTCAGATGTTAAGCCACTTATGTATGTTGCAATATATACATGTGAAGATTGTCGTTTTAAAATCTACTAGGTAACTTATTATAGGACCTATAATTTCACAAAACTTGGTTATATAATTTGTCTGTTCTTTTACACCTATTTGTCTTTCATTTAATATCTGTCAGATAGAAAGTAAGTGCCTGCATTTGAATGCTCGTCCTGACTTTGTTGGATAAATATAACAAATGGGAAGTTGATCCTTAGACCATCAAAGTTTCAGGAAGTTTTCAATTTAGTTTGGTTTCAATCTTAGAATGGATTAATAGTAAGCATGATTATTTTTGGCTAAGAAAGAGTTGGATGCGCATGTTCCAAAAGGTCATGTCTCTTAGACTATGGTGTGTCACTTGAGTGGAGAACTTACAAGAAAGGTTAGCGGTTGTGTTTGATTTCTAAGAAACTTTGGAGGCTACATCTTGTATTTCATTTTGGGTGTAAGAAGAGCACTTAAATCTCAATAGGTAATGTTAATATGCACTAAATTGTTACTAATCAATTTTACGATGTCTGATTCTTATAAAAACTTTGGATAAAGCCATGAACTCAAGTTTGATGAAAAAAGGGCATTACAAAACTAATTCACCCTTTCGCTTATAAATCTGTCTTAGCTAAAAAAGAATCAAAAGAGAATGTCATTACACGGGTTTAAAGTAATTGTTGAGTGGTGTGAATAATTGCAACTTGCAATTGGTTCTTACAATACTTTGTTTAAAAAATTGCATTATTTAAAATAATTTATCATCTTGTCCCTACCAGAGTTGTAACTCTTCATCGTAGCTTTTACCTCTCTGTTTTTCTATTCACAGGTAACTCTAGTTGATTTTGTTGAATTAGTAGGAATCCTTCTTCCTTATCCTTACTTTGGTTTTACAGCACTTCGTGCCAGCTTAGTTGTGGATACATACTTGGAGGTTGCGTCTGTCACTCATTTCAAGAAAAATATGATGAGCAAGCCATCTCCAATACTTAGTTACCGTTAGTGAGCAATTTCATGCATCACAATACAATTTCATTGTTTTTAAATGTGAACAATTTGAGAAATAATGCTTTTTTCTTGAATTTAGTTTTTACAAACATGCATGTTTTTTTATTGGTCAACTATTGGGACTTTTCAACGAAGTAAATAATGATTTGGTTGATCTGCTCAATTCTATTGCAGGTATGAGCTCAGAGGAGATGAAGAAGAATACATAGCTTGTTTAATAAGCAAAAGTGGGTGATATCTACAAAATGTTGGTAGTCATTGGCTTTTTTCACTCACTCTCATTAAACATGATTCGAATTTCTTTCTTCTTATTTAATGAAAAAATATATGATGTTACACTAATAATTTTCATAGCTCAGGAATTTTTCTACAATCTAAGTAATAAAACTTTTCTACATCAACTACAAGGTTCGTTAAATGATACCATCAACTTTAACTGTTGTACCGTTCTAAAGTTCTCAACTTTTTCGGGTGATTACTAGTGTGAATTTTGAGTAAATATCTATTAGTTGTCTAATAAGATGTAATGTCTTACTAGGCAAGTATTCACTGAGTATCCTATAGAGAGAATCTAGAGAATTGCTAGTTTAAAAAGGGTGTTCGTCTAAAATTTTTGTCCTTAATCCAGTTATAAAATACTATTACACAGATTATCTCTCACATATATAAATCCACATTAAATTTCTTCACTGAGACAGTGTGTGCAATTCTCTCACCAGCTTGACGTCTTCCGACCACTACAATCTAATACATGCAAAAATAAGGAAAGCAACGAGGTGAGCTATAAATGCTCAATAAGTAAACCAAATCTAATTATGTTTTGACTCTGTTGTTCCTATTTTCGCGATACTGCTTCTAAATTTCTGCTTGCTTTCTCTCTTTATTCTCAGGCGTATTATTTAGCAGCCTCTTTTATTTTTCTCAAATCTTTCTAAATCCTTCTAGGGTTGTGTTATTCTTTATCATTTTACTTCTCTTCTCTACTAGATTATAACTTTCTGTTTCTTTCTCTACTCAACAAATCGCTAAGTTTCTTTGCTATTTGTCATGTTTCTAATTTCTGTTCTTTTCAAATATGTGTCTAATTTCTGTTCTTTTCAAATATGTGTCTAATTTCTGTTCTTTTCTTGTATATCTCTAATTTATTTTCTATTCTCGTAGGTTTCTATTTTCTTTTCTTCTTTATTCTCATGGGTTTCTATTTTCTTTTCTTCTATTCTCATGGGCTTCTTTTATTTTCTTTTCTTCTCTATTCTCATGGGCTTTTATTTTTTTCTTTTTTTTGGCTAATCAGACACGCAATAATAAATAAACTGTTTAATCTATGCATAAATGCATAAGATACAATGCACATGAAATGTCTGATGCATATGTAAATGATTATGTTTGTATTCTTTTTGAAAATTCTTTTCTTCTTTCTTTAAATTCTTTCTATTTTCTATTTCTTATTCTATTTTCCTTTCTTTCTGAAATTCTTTATGATTTCTGTTTCTTATTCAATTTTTCTTTCTTTCTGAAACTCTTTCTGTTTTCTATTGCTTGCCGATCGGACTAGGCTGAGGCATGGATTTGGAACCCTGGCCGTGCAGCGATTCTCAAATTCTTTTTAGAATATCCTCATCCACCGCACTTCTATGGACCGCATACAACTCTGTTTTCTATTTTGAGGCTACTCACTGATGGCGGCGTGCATGTGGGAAACTTCTGCATCTGCTGCTATCAGCTAACGCAATAATGCTCACAGGTTCTCCATTGCAACAGCCCTCTGAAAACAATATCTGTAAATTTGCAAAATAACTAGCTAGACATTTTCAATAATTATAAAATTTTTGAAATATATGCTATGCTATGTCATGCATTTATATGTTGTCTATGCATGATCCCAAAATATGTGTCTGACTCTGGCATGTATTCTATTAATTCTAAGGCTTTTATTTCTATGCTTTTCTGGAAAGCCCAAAGTTCTATTCTACTAATAGGCTTAAACTAAACATTTTCTATTTTATTCTTTATTTCTGAATTCTATGCATCGTGTGTACATACGCGATTCTATAATTTTTACATAATTTTGTAATTCTTCAATTCTATTATGCTATGTAAAATGTACACGTACACAAGTACATTAGCTCTCACAAATTTTACTCTTCTATAATTCTATTAGTGATATATTAAAATGGCATAATTCAATTAGGGAATGAATACTACATCTTGGGCAATCTAATTTTTTCTATAAAAATCTATGTCACAACTTAGGTATTAAGTCTACTAACTTGTCCAATTATACTACTAGTTTTTCTCAAACTTATATGTCACATAATCATGTCATTAAACAACTCTCTAATATTTTTCTAATGTAACAAACATGTCTTGTACAACTTTCTAAATACAAATCTTAATGCCATAAATTTGCATTCTCTTACATGACCATCAACTTCTTTCTTCTTCTTTTTTGGCTACATTCTATACATTAGTCTATATTGTCATATTAATCATTGTAAATTCAATCTAACATATGGCACAATATATATACTTTGGCTAAATTCTAATTTCTTTCTAATATTTTTAACTAAACTTTTGGCCAATACAACTTATTCTCAAGATCTTCTAGCACAGTTCTATAGCTTGTAATATATAATAAGGCATGAAAACTATACTCATACCAATCAATTTCTAAAATGGTCATGTATTTAATACAAAACCAAACTTCTATGTCTTTAATGTTTCTTTTGATATCTATACTTGGGAAAGCTTTTCTATTCTTTATGTAATAAAATCACTTATTACATATTGTTTGTAATTAATCTCAAAACAAGAAACAACAATATACTCATTTGGCCAAGCCATTATTTGGATAATCTTTCTAAATTCAGTTACACAAAATTGAGAATTTATTATGGTATATTGATATGTCATGACATAATTTTACCATTCTCTATTATCATCAATGTCATATCAAAGTAACAATTTAACATATAATTCCTTTCTAACACTTTCCCAAGGCCATAAGTTTCACAATTTCTAATTCAATAACTAAAATATAATGTGTTATTCAACAAATACTAAAGGTTGAAGTAACTTGAACCATGCACTAAGAGCCATTTATCTCATTGAACTAATATGACCAAGTAATATTCTAAATTTTGGCATAACTATAGTACCTTCTTTCTTAACTAGTATACTTGGAAATTATACAATAATAAAATAGTATATACAATAAAATGAAAAGTAAATGGGCCCAAAAATATTCTTTACTTGATATATAAAATTCTTTACATAACAAAATAGCATATACAAAAGTTTAAATAACGGTGGATAGTAATGCCAGTTCTCTCCGCTTCTCGTCCATCCGACCGTTTTTCACCTATTTTCTACAAAACATGGAAAAACAACGGGGTGAACACTACTTGCTCAGTAAGTAAATCTGCTACTCCACACTTCCCTTTCTCCGTTGCTCACTCTTTGTATTCTTTCCTTACTTTACTCTTTTTCTTCTTCTTCATTCTCTTTTTATTCTTTCTCTTTTCTTTTGCTGTGTCTAGTTCTCTCTGTTCTTTCATTCTAACTTTCTTGTTCTTTCTTTCTTTCTATTCTCTCTTCTTTCTTTCTTTCCTTCTTATCTCTCACAAACCATCATAGGAACCATGGTAACATGCATGGATGAGATGCAAATGCATAGAGATGCATTTTCTTTCTTTTTATTTCTTTTCTTTTCTTTTTTTCTTTCTTTTTATTTCTTTTCTTTTTTCTTTCTTTCTTTTCTTTCTTTCTTTCTTTCTTCTTTTCTTTTCTTCTTTTCTTTCTTGCTTGCTCATTCCTTCTTATACTTTCTTATCATTTCTCATTCTTTCTTATTCTTTGCCGATCGGACTTAGTTTATATATGGATTCGGAACCCTGGCCGTGTGAGTGAGTACAATCCTCATCTACATGCACTCTTATGGACTGTACAAATTCTTTTCTTCTTCTTAGGCCACTCAATTAAGGTGGCGTGCATGTAGGTATTTCTTCTTGGTACAGCCCTCATCCACATGCACTCTTACGGGTCCGTACAAATTCTTCTTCTTCTTAGGCCACTCAATTAAGGTGGCATGTATGTGGGAATCTTCCTCTTCTTGTCACTCACGGGTTCTCCATCGCAACAACCTCTTCGTTTCTTCTTTTTAGCACTTTTCTTTCTTTTATTCTTTAGTGCTTTTCTTTCTTTATTCTTTAGGTTCTCATACATATGCATAAGTATGCATGTGGATGGCTCATGCTTTTAATTCTTTCTACGTGCAAACATGTAATGCAAAAATGCCATGTAGCACAAAAATAAGTTTTCTTTACTCATGCATACACTTCTCTTAGACATTTCATCAAACATCATGCATGCATACTCAAATTCTATTTTAACCATAATTCTACTTTCTTAAACCTATCCATAATTGGAGTAAAACTCCTCTAAAACAAGATCGAACTTGGCCAGGAAACATACTTCAAAAATTATACTCAAACTCTTTCTAAATTCAACCAAACTTCATTTAATCACATACTACCAAAACCATTTCACATGGCTCACTTCTACTCATCAGTAGCCATCTACTCATCAATCAACATCATTCTTCTCAACAATTCTCAAAATTAAAGGCATATACATGCATATACAATCTCTACACAATTGATTTATTGAATCATAACTTGGGTTGGATTTACTTACCTTGTGCTTGAAGTAATTCCACTAGGATCACTCTTTCTTTGGTAGACTTGTTCTTTCTCTAAAACCCTAAGCATAAACACTATAAGAATTCTACACTTTCAAAAATTAATCTCATATCTATAGCAAGAATCCTTACCTTTTGATGCTTAGGATCAAATCTCTACCAAAAGCCCTTAATCTTCCTTGGAAATTTGATGAAAAGATGAGAGAATAGGAGAGTAGAAGTGGCGTGCGGGGTGTAGAGAATGGGAGGGTTTGTGTGACTCAACCCTTAATATCTCATATAAATATGCATTCTTTCCCATTTTACCCTTGCACTTTCTTAAAAATTCCATATTTGCCCTTTAGTTCATTACAAATACACCCCCATCTCCAATGCATTCTCCATGAAATTTCCTTACTTTTCACTCCCCACTTTTACTACTAATTAGGGGTAGAATGGTCATTTTTCCCCTAAAGAAAATTCTCTAGAATCTTCTCAAGAATTTCAGCTAGCTCTTAGCCCCGGCGAAAAATTCCAGAGCATACATTGTCGCAGCAAGGTTCCTTCTTCGCCACAGCGAAGTCTGCAATTCCCAACTTCGCCAATCCCTCACTAAATTTTGGGCAACCAAACAATATTACGAACATACAAACTTAACTAAGGGCAAACAAACAAAACTAAGGGCAAATAAGCATATTTAAGCTACGTACCTTAAAGTGGGCGTTACAATAACAAAATGCACTCTTGAATACTAAAATTTACATTTGTTTAAGGCTAACATAACCTTTCTACTCCAATTGTTCCCTTTCTCTACCAATTTCTTCAATAAAATTTAACAAACTCATGCATGCATTTCTCTTTGAATTTTCATCAAATAATTCATATGCACATGCAAATACTTGGTTGGCCACACTTCCACATCTCTCCAAATCCACCAAAATTGGAGCAAAATCTCACTTAACTTTAGCTTTAAATCTGGCCGGTTTCAACAATTTTCAACACTTCAAAATTTCATCGCTAATTCTTCCATATTTCATCCAAATCACCACATACTCAAGCACTACTTCTCATGGTTGGAAATTTACACATCATTCAACATCAAAAAAGCTAATAATTCCCACCATACAATCACATACAAACATACAAGAATCAATCTACACGATCATTGCTCAAATCAAAACTAAAATTGGGTTTACTTACCTTGAATTTGTGCAACACTAATGATATAACCTCCCTTTGCTAAGATTCTCTTCCTCTTAGGACCTAAAACATATAAAACCATAAGAATTTAAAACTTTAAAGTTTAATCACACACCTTTGTGCTAGAATCTTACCTTTGGATGCTTTAGGATTAAAAATCTAAAAAAATTTAAGCTAGTTCTTATGAATCCTCTTTGAAATTTGGTGAAGAAGTTTGAGAGAAATTGGATGAGGGGTGGCGCGTACAAGGGATAGAAGGGCTAGGGTGTAGTTTATTGAAACCTTATAAATAAAAAACTATATATATATATACCCTCACTTTCACCGATATACCTTCACTTTCACTAAATATATTTTTTGCCCTTTCACTTTTATACAATCAATCTTACTATATATTTTATATTTTCCATAAGATTGAATAAGACCATCATAGGTATTAGTTTTAGGTTTTCAAACCAATTCCCTTCATCTCGTAAAGGAAAAACAAAGCATCTTCAAACTTGCGGCTTCTGGAATAACCATGAATTATTGAATTGTAAATCTTTAAAGAAGGTTTAATACCATTATGCTTCATTTCTTCAAGAGCACATACAGCTTCTTCCATCAAACCCTCTTCACATAACAACCCAATAATTTTTCATAGCTCGATTCATTAATGCATGACGTCTCCACATTCTTCCACATATCAAACACCTATCAACAAATCTTCAACTTTCAAATGTCAATTTTTTTTCCCTAAAGTTAAAGACAAGTTTTATATTGAATTGAAGAGAAAGTACATGGGGAATTAAAGTGGACCTAGAGGAAGTTTGAAGGAAGCGGATGACAACCCAAAAGTGAGGTTTGGTCCAATCTCCGTCATGTTGAAGGATTTTCAAGGGGCAAGAACGTTTATTATTGAGCCTCTGAATCAAGGCTTTGAGTGCTTGGTGTTGATGGTAGGTCTCAACGAGAAGAGGAAGAGTTGTGTGTTTGGTTGAATTATGGAGAGAATAAGTTATGGGTTTTGTGTTTAGGGCTTTGGAGAAAAAGTTGTACATAAAAGGGATATTACGGTTATGGAGTTGCAGGGACATTACGTTCTCCATTGTTCTTCAATTGCAAGAGTTACTGAATTTATAAGTTAGCCAACATTTGGTTATTCACATGTAACTTCTAAGGCTTTTAAGGTGTGTTTGGTTCAAGGAATGTTGGATTACTGAAAAGTTAGATTACCTTGAAGATTACTAAGAATCTTTGGAAAAATGAGTTTGGTTAGTTGGAATAAATTAGTGGGTTTGTTTTATTAATATGTTTGGTTGGGAGGAATAAATTGGTGGGTATGTTATTTAAATTACTGAATTGTCCTCTAATTAAATATTATTATTATATTATTTTTTTAATATTGATTATTATTTGGATTATATAACCCCCTTGCATTTAAAAACTTAGCAAAAACAACCACATAATAAAAGTTTGAAAAATCAACAAAGCACCCCCACAAACCCGGCCATTGGCAACCATCGTCGGTCGCTTGTAGCAGGCAACCTAACGGCGCACGAAGGCAGGAAATGGCCTTCATGCGCCGTATGGCCATTTCCGGCCAGAGATCTGGCTAGAAATGTCCAGATTGTGACAGATTTGGCTAGAAATGTCCAGATTGTGATAGATTTGGCCGTTGACGGTCAGATCCGTCGATCTAGCCGTCAACAGCTAAATTGATAGATGTTAACGGCTATAGACATGGCCGTTAATGGCTACAGATGTGGCTATTAACGACCATAAATCTGGCCATCAACGGATAGATCTGCCACGATTTGGCCATTTCCGGCTAGATCTCTGGTTGGAAATCGTCACATCAGTGCACGACGACCATTTTTGGCCTTCCGTGCGCCTTTTTGGCGGCAATGGTTGCCAGCGGCAGGGGGGTGGGGGTGGGGGTGGTGGCTTGGGTGGGTTGCAATTTGTTTTGATCTCAAGGATAATTTTGTCCAAAAAGTTAATTAATTGGGGTGAAATAGTTAAAGCAACATTCATGTAAATAAATTTAAAAATAAGGGCATTATTGTCCTAAAATTTTATTAATAAGGGATCGAATTATAACAAAAAAAAGATTACCCTGGTAATCTTACAATACCTAAGAAAATGGAGGTAATCAGATTACCTCCAATATTAACAACAGTAACTACTATTGGTATTTGAAGATTATCGGAATCTTATATTACTTGACAACCAAACGTGGTAATCAAGTAATATAAGATGACATAACCCTAGTAATCCCTCATATTACCCCCAACCAAACACCCTCTTAATATTCAATGTTTTTCTTAACTTTTTTTGTTTTATATATAGTTATATTGAATAGTTTTAGAAATATTTGTTAGTTGTTTAATTTTTTAATTTTAATGATTTTAAAAAATATATATTTTTAAAGTATTTATTATTTAACTAAATATAATTTACACATGATAAATATTTCTAAGAAATTTACAATAACAACTACTTTTAACTATTTTTAGTATTCCTTATTTTACTTGATTATTATGTTAATATTATAATTTATCAATTCGTTAGACTCCATATGTTAGGTGATTTGGCAATAACAACACCGACTCATAGAGAAATTTACTTAATTAACCGCTTTTTATAACCAAATATATGCACTTGTAATCAGTGATTAGGAACCTAGCCCGGCCCCGTCGGTTGAACCGTGACTTGGAGCCTTTACCAGGTCAGGTTACAAATTTTCTTATTCATTTAAAACCTTGGAAATTTGTACATTAATTCGTGAAAAATTGAAGGGTGGAATATTAGGGCTTTTGAAGAGGAATGGTCGGTGAGTAGAATGGTGGCAACGACATCTATTTTCGGTGAGTGAATAGACCGAAGATCGCAAAACAATGTGGTTGGCGATTGGGGAGGCGAAAGGGGAAGGGTGAGATGGGTTTTGGTCACGGATGCTGAGGGCAGTGTTTTCGTCGTGATGGGGGAGTGTTGTGGTTGTCGAAAAGTGCCCTATTTGCATATGCCGACGGTGGTATTTGGGGTGTTTTTGTAAGATTTCAAACATATAGGGACTTAAATGTAATTATTAGGGATATTTTTGTTAGATTTCAAACCTTTGACACTGGTTTGACCAGCGGGTTAAACCGCTTAATCTGGGACCCGATGGCTTGGTCGGGTCACTGCACGAGTCAGGTTTTTAATCACTGCTTGCAATTACTGTCTTGTTTAGCAATGGTAACAAGCTTGCGTTTAACAACTAGTGTTAACTTCCTTTTCCAAGTTCTAGTTTTCTCTATCCTAATATAAAGTTTATTCATCACTTATAAACTAATGAAATTAAGGAGTTTGGTAATGGTTAAAGTTCTCATAGTATCTAGTGCAACATTCTAGGACTAACTCAGATTGTTGGTGATATGGTCACTTTTGTATTTTCAATCGAAAACATATGCCTACTCTAGTGTTTAGTAGATACTTTTCATAAAGTAATTGTATGCATCCATGTTGTTGTCCTTATACGACCTATTGTGGCCTTATAATTGTACTCGTTCGTGGTTCTAGCATCACCGCATAACAAGTTTCCGAATTCAAGTGCGTGGTACGTAACACAGTAGCTAATATTGGCATAAGGATGTTGAATTGCTAATTCATTTATGACACATATTCTATATTTAACATAAATATCAGTGTCCTTGTTTCAACGAAGCAAATGCTCTAAGAACCAACACCATGATTCCTCATTCTCTCCTTCAAATATACAAACAACCAACGTAAAGTTCATTATCAGCATCAATAGAGACAGTTGATAGGGTACATTTACTATATGAGCCTTTCAAGTGTGCCTCTTCTAGCCCAAAGAACGGTCTGCAACCATTTAGAAAAACTATCTTTGTGGACTGGAAAACTGACAAACATTCTCTGGAACTTTGTACCAATAGGTTTAACCTTAATGTATTCCTTAAAGTTCTTAAGTTGCAAGACACTGGCATAACTATATAGTTTGTGATAACTGATAACTAACATCATGTCATGTCCTAGTAATGATGTTGTCTTGTTTTCAGCTCTGTAAACCATATTAGTATAACAATCTCTTCCTGTTTTTTTTCTTAATAGCCTATTCTAAAATTGATACATCAACCTTAGGATTATCGTCTACCATTTATAAGAACTTCCTAGCTATCTAATGAGCTTGATCTGAACCGTGGACAAATCTGGGACACATATGTGTGGGGTATTAAAAGATATAATCTGATATGTAATCATCCATGACATGAAGAAGAGGCATGAATCATGATGGGGCTACACAGAAGAAAGTGACTTTAGCCTTTGAATTGCAAAGCCATACAGTACATCCTTGAAGACATTAGCAGTTTCAAACACCTAGCCAACCTCTAAAGCAATCAAACTATCCCCTAAAGGTTGTTAATACACATGACCAGCAATATATTGACCACTCTATCAAAAAATGTCTCATCATCTGAGTCTCTGTTTGTGCAAATATAGTGATGAAAGTATCCATTATCATCGCTCTAGTCTCTCTATAATCGTTTACTCATTGGGAACCTATAAACGACTTTTTTCCACCCAAATAATGGTTTAATGACACTTTTCCACCCACACACTTTTAAAATATCACTTTACTACCCAAATTTATATTCCGTTTTCGATTTCGGCATTGTTGCGACTCCACACCACCACCATTATCTTCGCCGATCATCACTTCACCAAAACCCTTCAAACTCTACTCCCTTGGACCTTGCCAATCCTCGGCAATCGAACGATTAGGGTGTTTGCACAACCACCCCTCCCAAGTCAAATTCTGATCAATCCCAACCACCAAAAGACTCATTGACCTCCCCTCTTCAAAATCCCCAATAGCCTGGACTGAGTTTGTTCTTTGTGCGCCACTGGAATATAAATCTAGGTAGTAAAGTGGTATCTTAAAAGTCCGTGGGTGAGAAAGTGACATCAAACTATTATTTGGGTGGGAAAAAGTCGTTAACTCGATTCCCAATTGATTTCCATTTCTAGAAGGACTTATATAGGCAATTTGAAGACACACGATTGTGATTGTAGGGACTAGCAATTGCAAGGATTATTTTTGAAAGCATAGTATAGAATTATTTTTTCTTGTAGTATAAACACACTTTTGTAAATTGGATAGGTATTGGAAAAAGTTACAAAATATTTGTTTTTTATCTGTAACAAAATTTATGTCCATGTTGGTATTATATTTGGTATACATTATCAAGTACACGACAAAGAACTTTAAGGTTATGTCATTTTGCACTATGCTATTGTTCACAATTTGAAATTTAGGTATGTTAGCTTTAAGAATTTGTAAGCTTTATGCTTTGGATTCAAATTTGCAAACTTTTTTGCCTAGGAGTTGTAAGCTTTAAACTTCGATATGCTCATTTGTCAAATATAATTTGATTGGATCGGTCACTTTGGCTATAATTGTATTATTTTACTGGATTTTTATCTTTAATAAATTTTGAGTTTGAAGAGGTGATTACAAAATCACTTAAAAGAGTTGTGATTATACGGTGAATGGAATCAAGAGTGATTATATGTGTGTATGATATTTGGGAGTTGTGGGAGCATGAATGAGTGCAATGTGCAGGAAAGATGAAAATGTCACTTTGAGGGTTTTTTAGATTTAGACCAAATGTCACTTTTCAAACCTAGGGGGTTAAATTGATATTTTTACATGTTTCATATCTTTATAGTTTAACCCAATCTGATCAACTGCATTGTGCATCCCATTTCTGGGTTCTATTTAGGGGCTAAAATATCATATTCTAAAGTTTACGAGTAAAGTATATCTACCATAGTTTGAAAATTCAACTCATCCTTTCGACCGGATTGTCTTCCAGATTTGAATTGAGCAGCCCTATTTTGCCTAGTTGGTTCGATTTAACAGATGTGGCTTAGTCGTTCTAACGGCTAGTGCTACGTCGGCGTCCCACCAAATCTGGTTGCCGGATTCAAAGCGGTCAACTAGTTTTTGTGTTTTTCAAACTCTTATTTTGGGCATAACGACTATATTTTGCTCTGTCCCCCGTTCGCTAGCCATGACTCGCGTATTGGGTTGAATTTTCCTAGCCAAATTTCGAATTGATTCTAGTGTCCAAAACTCAATTTGACACCATCCCTTGAATCACCGACCTCCACTCTACAAAAACCCTCTAACCTCGGCACTTGATAGCCTCTTGTTCGCCGGTGATCAGGTTAGGGGGTTTGTGAATAGTTTAAAATGGTAATCCGGACTGGATAGGGCATCGATCACCGGTCTGATTTGGTCCAATTTTCAAAACAATGGCTAAAACAATAAACCTTGGGGGTTAACGTCTTTTTAACTCAAAAATTTAAGTAAAAACATTTTTTGTTCTGTTTGTCTCTTTGAATCTTGCTTGTTTTTAAGAATTGGGTTAGTTTTACCCTCATGAAGACATTAAAAGGGAACAATATAATCTCAAAATTACAACATACTGTATATATTAGTAAACCAATTAGCTTGCTTGAAAAATCTAGAAAGAAGTTGGGCTTCTCTTTTCTTGAAGAAAATATAGAGGAGAGGCTGATCAGATGGGGCTGCAATGTCTTGAAGGGCCAATCGTTGGTGAAAATAGATGGAGTCATGGTGAGCCCAAAATGATTATGGGTTGGACATAGAGAGGCCGAAGTCTAATTAAATAATTAAGCTTGCTTTATCTATTGCAAATTAAGCATATGCATTAAAATACAATTGTTGAGGCTGCTTTATCTAATCCATTATTCCTTTATTTTATTTTTTTATCAAAATTTATTTAAATTAACGTGAAAGAATAATTATAGGTCCAAACTTCAATCAAAATTGGGAAGTGCATACAGTAGGTTGACAAGCACCGAATTTATTTAACATACTTCAATTATGTGAAAAGAACCCAAATATTTTGCAGTAATTCCAACAACACTAAGACACAAAATCTTAACTTATTTAGTTAACTTTTGGTAATCTACAAAATTCGTGGGAGCGGTGAGAAAATTAGTAAAAAATGAGCTAGCCATTGTGTAAACTTCACTAGGGATGGATAGTTAACGTATTAGTCTCCTGATGACTAATTAAATAACAAAAAAAATTCTTAAGATTTTAAAAACTTCACTCACTAGTGATCAAGAGTTAATACATTAATTTGTCGTTATGTTTTAGCTATTAAAATAAATAACAAAACAATAATTAACTAAATATATATTCACTCTTTCAATAGCTTATTAATGATTTTATCAAAAACTGAGTTTTTAGTTAAAGCCAATTAACAAAACAATAATTAACTATATTCAACTCTTTCAATAGCTTATTAATGATTTATTAATGGTAGATATTTGTTATATCAAAACCTGAGTTTTTAGTTAAAGCCAAGGTTCTGAAACCCAACTCGGGCTGTCACTCGACCAAGGGACCAGGTTTCAATTTGCCTGGTCCAACCGGTTAAACCGATGGCCTGCAGGTGATCCAGAAGTTTGAAATCTTACAAACATACCCCTGAACAATATGCAGTAGTCCCTACATGTTTTAAATCTAGCAAATACACCCTTACGATCCGACCCTAAATTGATTTTTTTGACCAAATTTCGATTGTTAAAATTCAATTCGACACTACCACCTGAAGCATCGTCCTCCACTTTACAAAACTCTTTTAACTCCTAAATTTGGTAGCCCTTGTTCGCCGGCCGTGACTTGCAAACATCGTCGTGATTGGGTTGATTTTTTTGACAAAATTCGGGCGTACTATTTAATCTGACACCACCACCTGAACCACTGGCCTTCACTCTACAAAAACCCTCTAACCTCAGCACTTGATAGCCTCTCATTCGCCGGTGATCAAGTTAGAGATTTTGTGAATAGTTTAAAATGGTAACCCAGACCGCATAAGGCGTTGATCACCGGATCGGTTTGGTCCAGTTTTCAAAACAGTGGCTAAAACAATAAACCTTGGGGGTCAACGTCTTTTTAACTAAAAAATTTAAGTAATAACATATTTTGTTCCGTTTGTCTCTTTGAATCTTGCTTTTTTTGAAGAATTGGGTTATTTTTACCCTCATGAAGACATTAAAGGGAACAATATAATCTCAAAATTACAACATACTATATATATTAGTAAACCAATTAGCTTGCTTGAAAAATCTGGAAAGGAGTTGGGCTTCTCTTTTCTTGAAGAAAATATAGAGGAGGGGTTGGACTGTCAAGATCACATGGGGTTGCAATGTCTTGAAGGGCCAATCGTTGGTGAAAATAGATGGAATCATGGTGAGCCCAGAATGATTTTGGGTTGGACATAGAGGGGCTGAAGTCCAATTAAATAATTAAGCTTGCAAATTAAGCATATGCATTAAAATACAATTGTTGAGGCTGCAAGAACATCCTCTCTTACCACGCTTTCAAAACAATTTTTCCAACCCAATTCTATGCAATGTAATTCTTATTTTGAGGTGACCAAAACTAATCAAAACCTTATCACGCTTTCAAAACAACTTTCACTTTCTGACTTGGGGAGTTTATTAAAAAGACATTTGGAGTTAAAATTTAATTAAAAGGCTATGTAGTTTGTAAATGTTAACTAAGTAGCCTTATTTTTTATTAAGCTTAATTAAATATGATTAGGGGTTAATTAGGATTAATGAATAATTGTGTAATCTTTTAAAAATTATAATATGTCCCCAAAGAATCGAAATTCCTGCAAACAAACCCAAACACCTTCTTCTTCTTCCTCCCGCCACGTTAACGCATTCCTCCGCCATTAACATCTTCTCCAACACAGATCCTCCTCCTTCTCCTGACATTTCGTCCAGGTATGTGTATCTCCCTTTCGATTTCGTATTTCGATTTACAAAGATCTGGGTTATGATTTTGATTTAGCATGGATTGGGTTTGGGTTATGATTTTGATTTAGTTGTTTAGGTTGTTGGGCTATGTTTGATGTAATGGAAGTTGAAAGGAGTGAAATATGTTGAAAATTTGTTCTGGGCATATGTTCTTGGGTATGATGGATCGATTGTAGGTGGAGATGACTGAAAATGTGTTCTGGGTATGATGGATCGCTTACGCTTAAGCGATCTGGTAGGTCTGGTAATGCAGATAGATCGCTTAAGCGATCAGGTATGTGGCATAAGATCGCTTAAGCGATCTGCTAAAAGCCTGGTGTATAGGAGCAGATCGCTTAAGCGATCAGTAAATGGCATAAGATCGCTTAAGCGATACACCATACCATATAAGCGACTGTGCAGATTCTTTTTAAAATTTTTGAACCCTTAGTACAGCATTTAAGAATATTTTTTTTTTTTTGCATTATAGGTAGTTGGCTATTATTACACATGGGACAAGTTGTTTTGGGTGTTGAATATTTTGGTGAGTGGGTAGAGGAAGAAAGTAGCTGGAAGTGGATTGGGAAGAGCAAAGAAGTTATACCAATTGTTGTGAGCATAGAGGTTAGTTTTGATGAGTTGATTGATGAAATAATTAGAAGAGGTCATTTGAGTTGCTCGCATAGTGATATAGTTGTGAAGTATGTTTTAAGAAGAGTTTCTGAACATTATAAGGTACCTCCTACTATATTAAAGTCGAATGAAAGTGTGAAGTTATATATGATTGATGTGGCCGATAATGGTTCGAGGCCGATTTTAAGGGTTTCTTTTGTAGAAAAACCATTGGAAGTTGGTTCAAAGAAAGGGGATAACGAGGAAGTAGGCGGAGATTTGCTTGGTTTTAATTTGAACTACGAGGCCATTGATTTGTTAGTTGAAAAATCAAGTGTAGACGGTGAATTGGATGGTGAGAAGGACATTGTAGAAGAGGTTGGTGATGGGGGGCAGGATGAAAATGTTGAAGAGGAGGCCCCCGTAGATGTTCCCACAGATGTAGAGATTCCTTTAAATACAGATTATGCAGAAGGCATAGATTGTGAGGAAGAGAACACTATGATCGTTTATGTAGGTTCAGAGGGGGCAATTGGAGGTAGTAATGAATCAGCTCATGTTTTTACGGATGGATCGGAGTTGCGCATAGGGTATTTATTTGACAACAAAGAGGAAGTGGTGAGGAAGCTAAAACTTGTTGCCGTGAGAGGTAATTTTGAGTTCATCACCAAAAAGTCAAATTCATTGGCTATGACGGTTGCATGTCGTGACCGAAAGTGCAAGTGGCAGGTTTATTGTAGAAGGTTGGCGGAGTTGAAAAAATTTATTCTTAGCACATATACCCATGAGCACACATGTGGTTTGGGACATATTTCAGGTGAGCATCGAAAAGCATCCGCTGATGTTATTGGACAATTTGTCAAAAGTCGGTTCGTTGAAGGGAAAGGTCCATCTCCTAAAGACATTCAAAGACTTGTGCGCATAGAGTTGTGATATGCTGTTAGTTACTGGAAATGCTGGAAAAGGAGACAACATGCACAAGATTTTGTGAGGGGCACGCCGAGCACGGGTACGCAGTATTAGAAGAGTACCGTTATATGCTTGAGTTGACAAACCAAGGTAGCAAGACGGCTTTGAAGTGGGACAGGAATATGATGTTTAAATATTTTTTTGTTGCTTAGATTCTGCTATAAGGGGTTTTGTAAACATGAGAAAGGTGTTGGCTGTTGATGGTTGTTTTCTGACAGGAAAGTATGGAGGTACATTGTTGGTGGCTACTGCACAGGACAACGAGAATCACACATATCTTGTTGCATGGTGTGTGGTTGACTCTAAGAATGACGAGTCATGGACTTGGTTTTTTCTACAATTACGTAGGATAGTGCCTGACAGTGATGAGTTGTGCATAATATTCGATAGGCACAACTCTATAAAGAAGGGGATTGCCACTATTTACTGTCAAGCACATCATGGATTCTGTATGAGGCACCTTGGTGAGAACATAAAACAAAAGTTTAAGTGTGTTGGCCTCCTTCAGACATACTACATGGACAACAAAAGCTTATCGGGTTGATGAGTTCGAGGAGCACTTCTAGCAAATCTGAATCAAGGATAAAAGAGTTGCTAAGTATCTTGAGCATGATGTTGGTTTCGAGCGATGAAGTAGAGCTTACTTTCCTGGAAGAAGGTTTGATTTCATGACCACGAATATAGCGGAGTCCATAAATTTGAAGTTGTTAATAGAAAGAGAGTTTCCAATAGTTGCACTTTTTGATGCAATCCAGAGGACATTGTCACGGTGGTTCCATGAGCGTCGTACAGTCAGATAATTTTACTACAACCCTTGTTCCATCAGCTAAAAAATTATTGCGAGAACGTATGGAATTGTCAAATGCAATGTTTGCCTATTCTCTTAATGCTCAAGAGTTCACCGTGCGGCTATGGTTCGGATGCCGTAGTTAACCTTGTTAGTAAAACTTGCAGCTGTAACGTGCTTGACATTCAATGTTTACCTTGTCCTCATGCACTAGCAGCACTGAAACGCCAACGGAAGCTTTTGGTTCAAGAATTTACATGGAACTTTGCTCCCCTCTCTATATGACAGATCACTAAATGCTAGCTTATTCAGAAACAATATATCCAGTGCCTCTAGAAGAGCAATGGGTAGTGTCGCTAGAGTTGGCTGACATTATCATCCATTCGCCATTCAAGAAGACAACAAAGGGGAGAAAAAGAGTTAAGCGTATTCCATCAGCCTCTGAGGTTCCTCAGAAGATGAATAAGTGCTCAATTTGCAAGCAACCTGGCCACAAGAGAAGCAGTTGCTAGAAGTAATCACATGTAGATCCAGAAATTTAGGTTCGAAGAAGGATGAAATTCAAGGAGTTGCCAAGGCCAACCATTGATGAGTTATTATTTTCAATTATTGATGTTTTAAATTGTATTGTTACCTTTAATAAATCATTCTTTATATTTAGTATTCTTGTTACATGTCCTAAATATTTGTTGGTGATTTTAGTTTGGAATTAGGTTGTCAAATTGAGGAGAAAGTATGGAATTAATATGTGTTGGTAATTTTAGTTTGTCAAAATTCAGGAGAAAAGCTGGAAAAAGTATATATTGCCCATGATCGCTTAAGCGACTAAGTATATCGCCTAAACGACAAAGGGTTTTTCAAACCGGATCGCTTAAGCGATCGTGCACTTGGGCAGATATTGATTCTGCCCATCACATGATCGCTTAATCGACCAAGTGAAAAAGACAAGAATCGTTTAATCGATATCACGGATCGCTTAAGCGATCATGCACTGGCATTTAACCTCGCCAATCACATGATCGCTTAATCGACCAAGTGAAAAAAGAAGAATCGCTTAAGCGATATGTACGATCGCTTAAGCGACCCTGTGTAATCGAAGTTCCTTTGACTATTAAACAGATTTTTTGTGCAAATGGTTTTGCACAGTTACAACTCCGTACATAAAATTGTTAGTTGTTGGCAATAAAGTATTCTTTATTGAACGAATCGTACGGAGCTGTAACTGTACAAAACTATCTGCACAAACAATCCGTTGATTAGTCTTTCAAACTTCGTTTACTCCTTAAAATAATAACTCTTTTAAAATCGACCGAAAAGAATCTCAAAAGAGTTTAATATTTATCAATGCTCTAACCATTTCACCATCTTCTTGTTTATCCATATCACAACATGAAGCCATTTTATTGCTCAAACTCTTAACATATAGGGTTTACGATTTGTTTAGTGGACCATAACCGCTTATTATATTTATATTAAACATATAGTTCTTTTACGTCAGTATAAAACATAAAAGGTGTAGAATGTTTACATCCATGCTAAACATATAGGGTTTACGATTCATTGAGTGGAACATTAGGCGATTTCAGATCGCGTAAGCAATCATGTCCTAGGCAGAATCGCTTAAGCAAATATTTTGGGAATATTAGTAAATATTAGTTTATATTTTTTATTACTTTTAGACCCCTTAATCAAAATATGTACAGGAAAAATTTTAAAATTTAACAAATACACTCACCTACCCTACCCGGTGCGATTCTTCCGCCACCACCTCCAGAATCTTATCGGGAAAGGGCGTGACGAACGCACAGAGACATCGGATCAGCAAAGGGCATCGATATGGCTGCTTCTTCCGGCTCGACCTACGCATGTGAACGGCAGAAAAGGCAGCCGCATCACGCTGCATCGGCCGCGACGGACGGAAAAGTCCACATCTGGCTGTCTGCGATGGCTTTTGAAAGTTGATGACAGCCAGATGTGGCCTTTACCGGTCAGATCCACAGTGGATCTGGCCGGAAAAGGTCACATCTATGAATTACCGGCCATTTCTGGTCGTTTGTAGCTATCGGTGGTAGCCGAATCTGGGAAGTTGGGTGGGTGGGGGTGTTTTTGTTAATTTTTAAACTTTTTTAGGCGGTATTAATGAAATTAATTCACTTAATGGGTCTAAAATTAATTAAAAAAATACTAATATATCCTAAATAATTAAACAAAGAAATATTTTGGGAATAGGATTTGTAATATTTATAGGAATTATTCAACCAAACGCAGCCTTTATGTTCTGAACAAAGAAGAAGAACATATGTTCACTAAGATTCCATGGTTACCTTATAAATATAATAACAGTCATGGTCCACTGAACGAATCGTAAACCCTATATGTTTAGCATAGACGTAAACATTCTACACCTTATATGTTTCATACTGACGTAAAAGAACTATATGTTTAATATAAATATAATAACGGTCATGGTCCACTGAACGAATTGTAAACCCCATATGTTTAGCATAGACGTAAACATTCTACACCTTATATGTTTCATACTGACGTAAAAGAACTATATGTTTAATATAAATATAATAACGGTCATGGGCCATTGAACGAATCGTAAACCCTATATGTTTAGCATAGCATTAATCGCTTAACCGATGCTCTGAAATACAATAAATAATATCCGAATACATAGGATCGCTTAAGCGATCCTCTGTATTTACACAGTCACTTAAGAGATCCGTTTGTATCGCTTAAGCGATTCTTTGCTTTTACTCTGTTCGCTTAAGCAATCCGTCTGTATCGCTTAAGCAATTCTTTGCTTTTACTCTTGGTACCTTAAGCGATCGGTAATCGCTTAAGCGATCTAGTCTGCGGTAGAAGCCCAGATCTATGATCGCTTAAGCGATCCATTTGTATCGCTTAAGCGATTTTCGTAAAAGACTCTTGGTCGCTTAAAGCGATCTTGTCCGAGGCAGAATGAATATCTACCCAGATCTATGATCGCTTAAGCGATCTTATGTATCGCTTGAGCGATTCTTCCTAAAACGAGTCTTTGTCGCTTAAGCGATTTGGGATCGCTTAAGCGATATTTTCGAGGCAGAAGGAACATCGCCATGTATATGTATCGCTTAAGCGATGCTTCGTAATAGACTCTTGGTTGCTTAAGCGATTTGAGATTCGCTTAAGCAATCATTTCTAGAAAAGTCTTGGTCGTTTAAGAGATATATGCGGTCGGTCAGTAATTGTTTGGTACCATGCCTGTCTTTAAGTTAATTAATTTCGAAATGACTGTGATTGGGAAACATTTGTACATCACTCATTTCCCTCCTAAATCCGAAAAGAATTTGTATCGCAAAATTAAGTAATTTATATCAATCTAATTCATCACAAATCAAAATATAAGAGACATCAATGTAACCTGTTTATCGAAACACAAAATAAAAAATAGGCATGGGATGCGGCAAATATCGAAATATTTGGACAAACTAACCATTAGCCCCAACTGTGGTGAATCAAATAATCACACCAGTACATCACACGTTATAGTGATACACAAAATGAAACAAAACACTAAAAAACCATTATCCAACTTGGGTGAAGCAAATGATCACACTATACATAGTAAATTCAAACTGCTAATGATATATCTTATATGGACAAACAAATATATCTCCCAAATGTCAGATCCAATTCTTTACAATGATTCTGCAGGCACAAGGCTTTTGGCTGCCAGAAGAGACACAGCACAACGATCTGGACTTGAGAATTTCCTATACACTTGCCTTTAATTTACTTTTTGATGCCAAAGAGTTTAATGTCACTAACACCTTTGCACAATGCCTTTATTGCAGATGCCTCCTCCTGCCAACCAGCCTTTGAGAAGTTTTCAAATTCTGTTTGCAGCAACCTGTCTGAGATTCATTGTTTGGTACCATGCCTTCCCAGCAGCCTTTATTGCAAATGCCTCCTTTTGCCAACCAGCCTTTGAGAAGTTTCCTCTCATTGTTTGCCAAGAACCTGCAAAATTATCCGGCACACACCTACAAACATGTCAACTTTTGTAAATTAAAAAAAACACGTAAAAAATTTACAGAGTGGGTAGGTGAGAAGTTCACTCAGTCCGTCTCTTTTGGTAAAGCTCCATATAAGCATGACACCTACAACATCAGCACCACAACCCAAGTATCAACATCAACATCACATAAACTACAAAATTCAAAGTCTAACTTTCATACCTTTTGATTAGGTTCTGGTCACTCAAAATGGATCCATCGCCCATGGAAGCAGTCGACAGCCCAGCGCTCCCGACGGTCTCTCATTGTTTCATCATTCAAGCCGTTCATTAGGGTGTTGGTCATGTCGAACTGAATAAATTTAAGGGCATGTGCCCCACATTCAGCACTACAATAGGAAGAAGACATTAACATTAGAATAAACTTATAGAACAATTGTATTATGTAAGTTAGTTTTATACAAAATTTACCTTGACTCATTTATTGGGATGGTAGAGCGCTTAAGTGGCCACTTTCCGGTTAGTACTTGATCACCCAAGTGCCCAAACATCCCGCTGTCACGCAACAGCCGCGGGAACAACCTGGACAGTGGCTCCAACTCGACCTCCAACTGCTTGTCTCGACAAATAGTTGGGTTGCAGTCAAGGACCTTCAGCAACCCTCTTCTAGATGCACGACGACTACTATCCAATGCATCTGTTTGACGAGAATGATGCAATAGACTCTTTTAACAATGGCCCAACTGTGGCCATATTTGGGCTTTTCCCCGTGCATACTGCATAATCCTGTCATCAAACTTAAAATCATCAAGGATGTAGTCCAACTGTTCTGGGGCCAATCTTTTTCGCTTCGCTGCTCCTTTTGTTGCACCTCTAGCAATGACATTTTTAATTAAAGTGCGAATGTCGAAACAAGCGTTTAGCCAAATGCCACATCGGTGATGGCATAGTCGAAATACAATAGATCACCATCACTAGTCTGTCGTAGCCTCATGAGTGCCAATATCTCATCGATGTGCTGCATCAAATAAAAACAATAAGATAAGTATGGAAAACATAGGCAAAAATAAGGAAAATTAAGAGAAAATAACTCACCGAGTCCTCAAGCCACGTGCCCATCGTCAACAACTTTTCAAACCATTCCCAGGGGATAATCCACTGTCTTACACTTTATATGGCCATTACTTCCTGATTCATTGTAATAGGCATAGAAGAGTTTTTTCTTTTCCTCTATTGGCCTATACAAATCCACATTTGAGTCCATTTTCGCTTGCCCACTTCCTCCCTCTTTCTCCATTTTTACATCCCCGCTTCCTTCGCCTCCCTTACCTCGCCCTCCTCCATTATCACTGCCCCACTTCCTCCACCAACCTCCTTAACCTCCTCAATTTCTGGTTCTTCCTCCATTTGTTTCTTAATTTTTCCTCTTCTTTACCTGTGTCACTGCCATGTAAGGCGATTTGACAAACTTGCTCTTTTGATTCTCTCTTTTCAGCCCAATTTGCACTTCAACCGCCTTTAATTATCCACCAACTTCCTCCTCCACTGTACCAACTTTCTCTACCAGCTTATCCACTTTCTCCTCCACCTTTTTCATGTGCTCTTCCATCTTGTCAAACCTGTCATAAACGCTTGTTGTAAAACTCTCAAACAGGCCGTTTATGAGGTCAACCACCTCATTCTCCTGACGTCGATGTCTCGGTAAAGCGGTACTTGTTGTACCGGTTTGTTGAGGCATACGAACCTCTTCCTCCCTCTTCCTCCTCCTCCGCCTCCTAGCTGATTGGAGCTTCATCATCCTCGGCATCAACCACGTTGTCAAGTAGTGGCCCTGCAACTGCGTCACATGCGTGACCCATTTTAGGTCCCGCATCAGGCGGTATCCGTTCATCCCTTTCATCCTCCAGTACTTTGAAAAGATGTGACATAGTCCTCTTCCGCTTCATCCCCAGTAGCGATGAGAAAGGGACGGACAACTCCCTGCAATAAGAAACAAAATCAATCAAATTGAAGCGACATTTTAAAGCAACTGCTTATTCAAAAGCTTAATCCTTTAATCTTACCCTAGCCGCTTTAATCTCCATGTGTATTTGGTCGTGATCCCAATGGATACACCTCTCCATATGCCACCGCAACATCCTAGGAAATTGCTGTTGTACATCCAAACTGTTGCTCCTCCCCCGCCTTAGCGAAGATAGGGATGGCCTCATACATCCAAGCCTACATTGTAAAAAAACAGTCCATATCATAATTCAAACACATATATTACAAAAAATATAACAAAAAGCTATTAATATTTACCTACATTGCCCATGGGAAGCCAAACAAATTGTACGCGCTTGGTTTATCCTTCCCGACCCATTGGGACTACTTTAACGCCATGTCTGGTTTTTTCAAGCTGTTGATGGTTCGCTCAAACATATCCGTCCCCACGGATAAGAATTAAAGAACTCCAAGTTGCTTGCAAACAACAACCAATCTTTCTCAACAGCTTTTGTTGAGTCACCATAATAAGATCGAATGTAAAAACAATACCAAGCACACTTTTATCTTCTCTCCATCATTAAACCGAATTGTTTGTAGCCTCTTCTCTAAAACCTATCATGTAATAGACTTTGCCCCTGAAAAACCTTCTTACGAAACCTTATGGCTCCCGGACTCTTCCTTATTGCGTCTGCCTCGCCTTATCTGGCACTTCCCCACATCGTAAGCCCGTCACCAACGCATATTCCATCATCCCAAAACGTAGTGGCTTTCCGTCCACCACGAACCACATTTTTTTTATTGCATTTTACTGAGTGCAGCAACATCTAATGCACTCCTTGCCCCCAAAACGCCTTTTTCCAATTTGTTCCGATTCTTAAAAACGACCGAAACAAGTGTCTTTGAAATCTCTTACACCATGCCTCATTCCAGCTAAAATCTCCTTTATTCTGTCAAAAACATCCCAACTCGACCTAACCGTCACCCTTGCAGGGAAGTAGGGTACTTTATTACTTACAAGCTCCAACTCGTAGTCTCTATAGTTTACAGTCCGCACAATATGCACAATCGATATAAACAAAATGTCAACAACAAAAATAAACCAAAATAACTAATAAACAAAATATCAACAACAAAAAATTACCTCTGTGGTCGCTTAAGCGATTTCGGATCGCTTAAGAGATCTTGACTTTGCCTCGTGCAATATCTCTTAATCGATCTGAAATCGCTTAAGTGACCAAGAGTAAACTGAAAGAATCTCTTAAGCGATACAAAAGATCGCTTAAGCGATCTTATATCTAAGATGATTCTGCCTCGGACAAGATCGCTTAAGCAATCTAAAATCGCTTAAGCGACTAAGAGTAAACTGAATCAATCGCTTAAGCAATACAAAGGATCGCTTAAGCGATCTTAGATCGGGGCAGATGATTCTACCCAGATCTAAGATCGCTTAAGCGACCATGAGTAAAAGAGATTAATCGCTTAAGCGATACAAATGGTCGTTTATGCGACTGTACAGAGCAATACTCCCAAAACAAATACGTACCCTTTCTTCAGGCCGGACCTTCTTGTGCTTTGCATTCTCGCCGGCCTCCTCCTCGTCACCTGAATACTCGGAAGACTCCTCCTGGCCTGAATTCTCGCCGGACTCCTCCTCCTCGCCTGCATTCTCGCCTGACTCCTCCTCTTCAGAACCGTTTTGTGATTCTTCTCTCTCTTGTTGTGCCGCCATTGTCTCCTCTGCCTGTGGACCACCTTCACTGATCGGATGATCCACCGGAGTAGCCATTGAACTGCTTGCGCCACTGGAATCTAGGATTCGAAGTGGCGTTGGGTTTTTCTCCTCATTGTGAGTGTCAGCCATGGTTTTGGATTGAATTTGGTGTCAAAATTTGCAGTTTCGATCGAAAATGTGGGTTGTATCGCGAAAATCGCATAGATTCCGTTTAGGGTTCAAGAAATCGATTTTAGGGTTCAAGAAATCGATCGAAAATCGTGACTTATCGTCGAAAATCGAGACTGTATTTCGTTTAGGGTTCAAGAATTGATTTTAGGATTGAATATGGTGTGGAAATTTGCAGGTTCGATCGGAAATCGCAGTGTCTCCCTTTGGTTCAAGAAATCGCTTTTTGCCCTAATGAATTTCGATTAAGCAAGGTGAATAGGTGGGGCTTGTTTTGTAAATTTCAAATTTTAAAAACTTTCATTATTTTATTCGGCCCACATTTGTTTTAATCTTTTCATTTTAACCCATTTTACGTGTTTAATTAATCCTAACTATGCCACGTCATCTTCTCTAAATTAAAAAAAAATGAAAAACATTTTCAAGGCCATTTTCTTAAATCAAAACTTGAGATGGCCGGGTAGCTAAATTATAGAAAAAGTCATAGATAATTTTAGAATCATATGGGTGTTTTTAAGATTACAACAAAAGTCTAGGTGGACAAGAGATAGTTGTATATCTTTTTGTGATTTTTCTGTTGGAGAGCAAGATTCAAAGTTCGATGGTAAGAGATATTTCTAGTTAGGTTCTTCATTTCAACTCTTTACTAGAAGTAACAAATGGTGGCATGCAGAGGTAGAAACTGTATTAATCACATGTAAACATGATTGTAGTATGCCACCATTACTTCACTGGGAAGATGAAGTTCCCTGTAACATTTGTAATCAATATTTAACCTTCCAAACTTAAAAACTGCATAATTTTTTGGCCGGTTGAATCATATGTAAGTACGCTATCTAAAAGTTCTATTTTTAGTGTATAAATATAATCCTTCTATTTTTTGTTTCATAAACATGTGATGTCTAATATCTTTTATGGTCTGAAAGGCCAATAGGTCTCATGGATAAGGAAGGATGTGTCCTTGTGGAGAACAATGGGACTGTCAGCTTGGATTGGATATTTTTGGCTCCTTATCGTCACCTATTGGCATAATTGATTCTAGGAAAGGTTTTCCATTTAGTTTCAATTTTCTCTTTATTGCTGCGTGCATTTCTATTTCTTTGATATTTGCAAATTTTACTTGAGCGTAGGTATTTATTAATTTTTTTGTCATTGGCATTAGTGTGTATTTATTGACAATATTGATTGGGAAGTGCAACTAGAGAAGCAACGTTAGAAAACTCCTGCTTTGATTGACTTGTTGAACGTAACACAATGTCAAAACTGAGTTGATAGGGTCTGTATTCATCAAACTTCTCTTATTTTGGTTTATCAAGGATGAGAACAATGATTAAGTTATCTAGAAATTCATAAATATAGAATGTCACATCTTGTATATATGTAAAAATATTATCCCTTTTCTTTTGGCACTTAGCTTGAGGAACAAAAATTCAATCCCTTTCTTTTCTCTTCCGTCAAGATATTTAATCACAACTTAGTTTCTGTTTCAGGCATTACCTTTCAGTGCTAAAGATGGAGAAGTTCCTCCTAGAGAAATTGTGGCTGTTGTTCGGCCTGCCAATGTTGTTTCTTCTAGTGCTTCAAAGAAGTTGGACCAAAAGCACATTGTTAAGAATAATTTAGAGATGATCATGGAGGTCGGATTCATAGGTGAAATGAAGAATCTTCAAAAGGGTATCAACATCTACGCAGTTGGTGTACCACCTACTTCTACGAACGGGTATCAAGGTTTATATATATTTGAATTTGGGTGCAAGTTACTAAACTTCTTTCAGAATGCTAGGATGTATAGGTTTTCATTTCACCTTGTAAGTGATACAAAAGATTCTTAGCTCTTTTTGTTCGTTACAATATAATATGTTATCGTTTCTTGTGTTTTATGATTATATAACCTGATATGATGAAATTTCGTGCTTTAGCCTCAGTCAAGCTGTAAGAGTAGTGACAGATAGGTGTAGTTAAGGGATCTTCTAAGGTTGGAAATTGGAGACTGTTGAGTTGTAAACAGAGCTGTAGCCTCGTGGTTAGGTAAGAAATTTTTTAACAAATCAGCTTATCAATTTTTTTGTTCATGAAACTTACAATAAAATTCTTTTGGTTGCGATAGCTCATTCATACAAAATTTTGAAGAAACTTCAGGTAACATTATTCTTCGCTAGTCTTAAGCCTAGAGTACAAAATAAGGGATGATAAGTAGCCCAAATAAGTTATTACAAGATGCTTCCTGTATTGCATAAGAATGAATTGCACAATTTCCCATCCTAGGTGTATTGTAGACAGACGAAAAGCAATTTTATTGGCTCATTCCTAGAATTAAGTATGATACTCTTTATCATCCACTCAATCTCAATACACTCTCTAAATAGGATTAATGACTAGAAAATAATCATCTTTGCATCTTGTAACCTGCATTACCCATGGCGAGACTCTATAGCTTAATTATTATCATTGCGCCTAAACCTATAAGCTTAAACTTTTGGTTTAAGTAGTTACCTAATAATTCTATTTACCTTTCACATCAATTATCGTGCATATTTTTTTTTTTTTGTTAAGTAAGTAATAATATTAAAAAAAAGAGAAGAATGTACAAAGGCCCCTCATAAAGAGATGATTAGCCTATTTTGGGACATGCCCCAAAATAGGAATCAAAGGAAACAAGCCTACAAACGGCCATTCACTCTTGGGGTAAATCTTAAACCAAAAAACCACGAAGAAAGCAAGGAGAACAACAACAATTCCACCTACCATAGGACACCTCCCTAGGTTAGGATCATTAAAAGAAAACCACGATATAAAACTCGTTACAAATGATAGAAACACAACCAAGCAAAAACCATTATGTGTAACCCTCCGTAATCCAGTCTTCAAACGGTGTCGGGAACTTGAGGAGCATCTTTGAAAATAGATCTGGGGAGGCCCCAATCATTCGCCAACTTCCCATTGCTATAGGATACTTTGAAAATAGATCTGGGGAGGCCCTAATCCGGTGTCGGGAACCATTATCGTGCATATTTTTATGCTTCTTAGGGAGTTTCTTCCTCCTATTATTTTTCCCTTAACTAGCATTTCTAATTAGACTTCATAACCTTTTATATTCCCCCTTTTCTCATAAAATGACCACTTTCCACATAGTTGGTTTCATGCTTTCCACCTTTATCCATTGCGTGCTATGACATCTATGATAATTGGATTCCATTTGCATTTGTTACGGGGGTGATAGTCAAACTTGATACTAGCAAGAGTGTGAATATACATGTAGACAAGTTCAAGATAGACGTTTCAAATTGATAAATTGACTCTTAATATTGAGGTATGAGTTCACACATGAATATCTTTTATGTGCCCTTTTAAAGAAGTACCTCTTATTTAAATAGCGTTAATATGTTTTTGGTGTGCATTAGCTCCTTTTTAAGTTATCCTAATTCTACAGGATATTCTGATTGAAAGCTATGAGTTGGACAAGATCCAACCACATCATGAGGCTACCTTGGTGATATCTCCACAAGATGAATTGGCATCAGTTTCAATTCCATATCAAGGTATTCCAGTGATTTTAACATATTTGCATCTAGAACCTGTTTTAATCTTTTTTCTAACATCATCTTGCCATTGTACTCATATGTAATATGATTTATATATATGTATCAGTTATTCCTAGATCTTTAAAGTATGTCACTATCCAATCACCAAATTTTGGGAACAATTTGCTTCCGTGTTCTATGGTTAAGCAGCTTAAATTTGAGGTATTTTGGGGATGTTATAATTTTCATGGCTAGACTTATTTTGGAAAATTTGTAATGTCTTATGATAGTAATTAAGTACATTGTAGATTAATGAAGCAAACTGGAGTGGTTGACAAATCACTAGTCTCAAAGATTAATCTTATAAAGGAAGGGCTTAGTTGAACTCAGTTTAAAGTTAATTCTTATATATTGACATCGTATATATTGTACTGGGAACACAATTGATTATACAGATGATTATATGTTATTTGACAACCTAAGCATATCAACTGCATTAATGGGGTAGATTCCTTAATGCTGCATATGTTATTTCACAATGTATATTCATTTAACCCGTGGTACTTAGTGTATACCTTTAATCTTTAATTTGAGTGCTGAAACATGATATTATTAATTTCCTTTTAGCATAATTAGAGATTTAGAACACTTTTATGGAATATTGATGTATTTCATCATAACATTTAAAGAAATATTTTTTTGGTTCAACCTGCAACAATCAAACAAATGTATTATCTAAGTTAGATAATGGGAAACTTGTATATCTTTTGAGAGTGGTTTAAGGCATACTTGCTAACCTATTTAACCATTCATTTCTTCTAGATGTTTGATACTTGTAGTAATCACATCAACAAAGGTTTGGAAGTTGAATTGAACATGGATGGATTTCCATTTGAAGACCAATTGGGCATAAAGCGTAAGGTCAAAATAATCCCTATATTAGGATTGTGTTTTTGACAGATAATTCATTCATCTCCTACTCTTACACATTGGTTCTTTAATGACTGCTAATACAGTATGGGAGTTCTAATTTTGCTAATACAGTATGTCCCAACTCCCACTTTCCATTCACATTGTGGAGAAATATTTTTCTTGTATTTCATAATGTGATGTACAATGAATTTATAGCAAAAACAAAAAACTAATTTAGGAAGTAAATTGTTACATTCCTATTATAATTCTATTTCCTATTCCTATTATAATTCTATTTCCTATATTACAATGAGAATAATTCTATTTCCTATTTTACATTTCAACACTCCCCCTCAAGTTGGAGCATATAAGTCATATGCACCAAGCTTGTTACAGATAAAGTCAACACGAGAACCTTTGAGAGACTTAGTGAGGATGTCTACTAACTGGTCGTTGGAACTAACATAACTAGTTGCAATACACCTTGATAGAACTTTCTCTCGAACAAAGCGACAATCAATTTCTCTGTGTTTAGTCCTCTCATGAAACACTGGATTTGAAGCAATATGAAGGGCAGCCTGATTATCACAGAGTAACTTCATTTGTGATACTTCGACAAATCTCAACTCTTGAATTAGTTGTTTTAACCAAACCACCACAAGTGGCTAAGGCCATTGCACGATACTCGCTTCAAAGACTTGATCTTGCAACAACCGCTTGTTTCTTACTTTTCCATGAAACTAGGTTTCCTCCAACAAGAACACAAAATCCTGAGGTAGAACGTCTATCAGATGGAGAACCTGCCCAATCAGCATCTGAATATCCAACAATATGCGAATGGCCCTTATTTTCATACAGTAAGCCTCTATCTGGTGCTCCCTTGATATACCTTAAAATCCGGACAACTGCATCCCAATGACTATCACACGGAGTTTGAAGGAACTGACTCACAACACGACAGAAAAGGAAATATCCGATCGTGTGATAGTAAGATAGTTAAGTTTTCCAACAAGTCTTCGATACCTTCCAGGATCAGTAAGAGGCTCCCCCTGTCTAGGTAAAAGTTTTAAATTAGGATCCATAGGAGAGTCTATTAGTCTGCAATCGGACATTCCTGTTTCCTCTAGAATATCCAGTACATACTTCCTCTAAGAAATAAAAATACCAGATTTAGACCGAGCGACTTCTATGCCAAGAAAGTATCTGAGTAGCCCTAAGTCTTTCGCTCAAAGTGTTTGAACAAGTGTTGCTTCAACCGTCCAATGCCATCTTGATCACTTCCTGTAATAACAATATCATCGGCATAGACAACCAGATAGATACACTGCCCTGATGATGTATGTCTATAGAAAGCAGAGTGATTAGACTCATATCGAATCATACTAAACTCTTGGATAACTGTGCTAAATCGTCCAAACCCAACACGAGGAGACTGTTTTAGACCATTTAGAGAACGACGAAGTTTACATACCAAACCAGACTCCCCTTGAGCAACAAAACCAGGAGGTTGCTCCATATAAATATCTTCCTAAAGTTCACCATGAAGAAAAGCATTCTTAATATCCAATTGATGCATAGGCCAGTTTCGAATGGCAGCCATAGCAAAGAACAACCGGACGGAAGACATCTTAGCAACAGGAGAAAAAGTGTCAAAATAATATGTCCCATAGATCTGAGTGTATCCCTTGGCCACCAAACGGGCTTTCAGCCGATCAACCTTACCATCTGGACCAACCTTTATAGTGTAAATCCATCGACAACCAACATTCGAATGGCCCGGAGGTAAGGAAACTAACTCCCAAGTATGATTATGATGCAAAGCAGACATTTCTTCAACCATTGCCTGACGCCACCCGGGGTGAGAAAATGCCTCATGAACATTGCAAGGAATAGAAACAGAAGAAAGGGTAGAGACAAAGGCATAATATGAAGGATATAAACGATGATAACTCAAAAAATTGTAGATGGGATGAGGGTTGCGTGTAGACCGCATACCTTTACGAATAGCAATGGGAAACTGATCAGCTGGAGATAGGACCGTGGCATTGGAGGAATCGGGCACAGTACCTGTAGTGACAGGGATCTTAGGAACGGTAGCGGGAACATCAGGATCACCTGTAAAAGGAACAAGACTATTGTCAACAAGAAGAGTGGTATTAGTAGGAGACTGAGGTATCGAAACAGACGAAGGTGGGAAAGCAACGTATGGAATAGGTAGAACATCTACTACCGGATCAGACTCCACTGGAGGATGAGGAAAAAATAGAGAAGACTCAAAGAACGTAACATCAACAGAGATGAAGTAGCGATGTGTGGCGGAAGAATAACACTTGTAGCCCTTCTGAAGACGTGAATACCCTAAGAAAATACATTTCGTAGACTTAGCGACAGTTTATCCTGACTAGGAGGGAAAATGTGAACAAAACAGGTGCTCCCAAAGACACGCGGGGGAAGAGAAAATAATGGAGTATTAGGGAATAATATGGAGTGTGGAACCTGGTCTTGTAAGACAGAAGAAGGCATGCGATTTATTAAGTAACAGGTGATTAGAACCGCGTCAGCCCAAAACCGGAAAGGGACGTGACTATGTAAAAGAAGAGTGCGAGCAGTTTCAATGAGGTGTCTATTTTTATGCTCAGCAATGCCATTCTGTTGGGGACTATAAACACAAGAAGACTGATGAAGAATTCCCTGAGATGTCATGAATTTAGTAAAGGAATCAGAGAAATATTCACGAGCATTATCACTTCGTAATATATGAATGGTAGTATTATGTTGAGTCTTAATTTCAGCACAAAATGATGAAAATATGGAAAATAATTCAGAACGAGATCGCATAAGAAATAACCAAGTGCAACGGGAATAGTCATCAATAAATGTAACAAAATATTTAAATCCCAAAGTAGAGTTAACACGACAAGGACCCCACACATCTGAATGCACTAACTCAAAAGGGGATGCAACCCATTTATTGACATGCTTTGGAAAAGAACTACGAGTATGCTTTCCAAGCTGACACGACTCACAACTCAAGGACGATAATTTAGATAGACCTGTGATCATTTTTCGAAGTTTGGAAAGACTAGGATGGCCCAAACGATTATGAAAGAGATCTGGAGACTCGGAGACAATGCATGCTGTAGATGGGATATGGAGATGACAGAGACCCTATGACTCACGTCCTGTGCCAATCATCCATCCCGTGTCGCGATCCTGTATAACAACAGAGTCAATATCAAAACGAATAGAGCAATTTAAGGAGCGGGTAAGTTTACTAACAGACACGAGATTAAATGGACATTTGGGAATATAAAGCACAGAGTCTAATGCTAAGGAAGGGAGGGGTTTTGCACATCCAATAGCTTGAACATCGACTTTAGACCCATTGGCTAAAGTAACAGGAGGTAAAGATACAATATTTGTAATCTGAGTAAGTAAATGCGGGTCACCAGAAATATGATTCGAGGCACCTGAATCTAGGACCCAAGGTCCTAAAGCGGAAGACTGAGAAAAGCAAGCAACTAATTTACCCGTTTGAGCGACGGAGGCAATGGATGAAGAAGATCAGCACGGGCTCCTGACATCGTAAGTATTCATCATAATTAGTACCTGTGAGAGTTAAGGAGGGCTGAGCTAGCACTGTAGAGGACTCAGAATGAAGATCAGAGTGATCAGCCTGAGCAATATTAGCAGCTCGGGTAGGTCAACCATGTAACTTAAAACATTTCTCTCTGGTATGCCCCCACCGATGACAGTAACTACACTTGGGCCGATTTCCTCTACCACTTCGATCGCCCTGTTCTCGAAAAGTTTGGGACTGAGAAACAAGGACTAAAGAGTCACCTAGGGAAGGTACAGTAGTAGGGGAGGAAACCCGAAGTAATCTGGCAAACACTTCGTCAAGGGAAGGCACAGTGGATCCAAAAAGAATTTGATCTCGAACAGGTGTAAGATCTGAACCGAGAGCTGCAAGTGTCAGGACCATAAAGAACTTGTCCCGTTGAGCCAAATCTTCTGCCGCAGATTTACCAGCTGGTAACAGCAGATTGAATTCTGTCTTAAGGGAAGCCTTCTTACCAAGGAAATCCGACATATTCATATCCTGTTGTTTGAGATGAACTAGGTTGGACACAACAGAATATAAACGTTGAATGTCATTTGTATAGAGAAGTTTAGCCTGACTCCAAATATCAACACAAGAGCGGTAAGATTTATAAATAGGGTGAAATGGGGGATCAATAGTTTGCCATAACATACTACACAGCATAGCATCAATTTTAGTCCAGGAAGACTTATCTGACGTAATATCGGGCACTTTGGTGGTCAAGTGATCCTCCGCACCTTGACCCATACACCATAATTCGACGAGGCAGCCCATGATGAATAATTAGCAGTCCCAATTAATCGCTCAGGTGGTGATGGGCGGGAGAGATACAAAAGAAAAACCACTTGGATTCGAAGGAGAGGCTGTTTTTGAAGAATCCATGAAGTCTTGAAACTGACGGAAACACATAAACTTACGCCCGCCAAAACCGAACGAGGAGGAGGGGTCACTTGGAAAACGATCGGCTCATGAGGGCGCGTGCAGCGGCGGCCGACGATGAAACCACTCGGGTTAGGACGACGAGGAGAAGACAATCAATCCGGTGTGATTGGACCAGATTCTAATCGTTGCTGAAGAACAGTTGCTGAAAAAAAATCCGAGAAAGAGAGAAAATTTTTTAAATTTCAGATACCAAGCTCTGATACCATGTGGAGAAATATTTTTCTTGTATTTCATAATGAGATGTACAATGAATTTATAGCAAAAACAAAAAACTAATCTAGGAAGTAATCTAGGAAGTAAATTGTTACATTCCTATTATAATTCTATTTCCTATTCCTATTATAATTCTATTTCCTATATTACAATGAGAATAATTCTATTTCCTATTTTATGTTTCAACACACATTATTGCATTTGAGACTGTATTGTGGGCTGATCAAGTTCATAATGCGTCTGTAACTTGGCCAAGCAGTGGGCCATATAATATTAAAGTTTTAATCTTGTGCAATATAATGTAACAAAGCCACCCTAAAGGCCCATCTGAAAGTATGTATGTCTAAATTAGTAATGTTCAAAGGTTCAAACAGTTAATCAAATTCCTGTTCCCTTATGATGTGCATCAGCCTGTTCTTATTGTTTATCTGACATCTTATGCATGATAAGCTAATACTATAATTGTGCTTTGAGGTTCTATTGCATTTGGAGTGTACCTATTTTTTGTCTGTTACATGATCTGAATGTCCTGAAAAAGTTTGTAAACATAGGTGGCGATTATAGATATGTTGACCTTAGTGGCCTTTTGAAAGTAACAGGTGGTTATGGAAAAATGGTACGATCTTAGTGACCTTAAATATTATTTTGGGAAAAATAAATTGGTTTATTCACTTGTAACATTCCTGTCTCCCCTCCATATCTGATTTTAATATGTTTGATTTGTTACTTTTTATTGGATAAGGGGTACACCCATGATGGGTTACCCCAAGCAACGTGGGTGAGATGAAACTGCCAAATGCAGTTTCTCTCTAACTGCTGCCATATAAAAGGAAAACCTTTTCCTTTTAGAAAGGTTACACTCACTGTCACTCTAAAATATTCAAAAGGAAAATACGCTCTCTCTCTCTAGAATTTGGAAAACAGAAACATTCTTCGTGGTTTTCTTCCAGATTAACTTTGTTGCTTCAGAGATAAGGAAAGGAGGTATTTATGCTATGTAAATTCATTGTAGTTCATTTATATACAAATGTGATTGCAATGGTGACTATGATCTTGGGATTATGTTAGGATATATGTTATTCTATTTAATTTTCAACATTGGTATCAAGCCGTGGTTCATATTGTTTGAAATTCATACTGTAATGTTGAAGCATGTTATTGGTTTGTCAAATGCGGTTCTGATTTTTTCAAACTTTGTACATAAAAAGTTGTTTTTTTGGTAATGATTCTTAGTCCATTAAATTCCTTATGAAATTATGAAGAAAATGGTTTTTGAATCATAAAAAATGGAGTTAAAATGACTTAGATATGCCCTTTTGAAGTTTCGGGTTTCGATTGGGTTGATTTCCGATCGGGTACCCAGGTTGCTGCACTACGACAGAGGTTGAAGACGACACAAACCGACACGTCGTTTTCGATCCACCCTTATGAATGACATGTCGTTTTTATCCTGTTAGTTTTTTTTTGAAAAAAATTGAAATAGGCGTGGGTGGTAAGACTTGAACCCAAGTCTCCATGGTGGAAAGCCCAATACTCTAACCATTGGGCTAGTTTTGTTCTGGTGTTAACCATATTCACAAACCCATTATATTCCTATCCGCCCAACCCATAATCCATATAAATAAATGGGTCAAGTTGAGGGCTGGACCCATCCCGCCAGCTGGACCCGATGACCCAGATATCCGGAAACGGGTCAGGCCGGGTCCCAAACCCGAATGAGTCTTTAAACCCGCCCGCAAAGAAAGTCAAAGCGGGTCGGTCAAACCCAAAGGTCCAACACCCGACCCGCAAAGTCAAACCCGATCAACACCCGACCCAAAAAGTCAACGGGTCAGTCAAACCCAGTCAAAGACCCGATCCAAAAAGTCAACGGGTCGAATTAACTCTACAAACCCGACCCGTGAATATGTGATAGACCCGGTTTAGTGTGGAATGGGTTGACCCGACCCGTATTGTGTGTGAGCGTGACGCCGCGCTGCGGGAAGCTCCTCCCGCGTTGGGAGCGCGTGGGTATCCCTGTGGGCGCGCTGCCGCTCGGGCGGTTCGTGGGGGCGCGTGGATGCTCGCCGCGCTGGGGGCGGGGCGTGAAGTATTGTAAATTTTTTTTCTTTTGTCAGAAAGAATAAAAATGCATACTTGGTATATTGTTATGAGTCTAATTTTGTTATTGAACCATAAACACGTGTATTATTTATCAAATATAGTCAACCTTTATTTGATAAATAAATAGTTTTTTTTGTATTTGTTACGTAAAAAATGTTACATTATAGACGTGCAATGGTTGCTAGAACACCCGCCTCAAAGGGAAAGGGTTATGAACATGATTAGAACTCTACAAACTCACACATTCATTTTAAGAGACACAGAGGATGAGTTGGTGTAACTCAGAAATCATTTCATTCATGTGAATGAAAAGATTCAGAAATTGTCCTGGATAGGGGGATTAAAGGAAGATGAATCGAAATTCCAAGTTCTAAGAGAGACTCTTGGTTACCTTAATCTCGTTGGTCTCCTTGATATGGTTTGGACCAAGCTGAAAGTTCATAACTTTAAAGATGACAATAAAAAATTATAGACGCTTGGTCAACAACTATATCAAGGAGTACATAGATTGGGGTGCAAAAAGGACACTGGGGCATCTATAGGAGTCTCCACTCAGAAAGGACATCACAAGAAACGGGAGTTCCCCTACCTAGGGTTAATTACAAGTTAGATAAAGACCTTAGGATAAGGATTATCAGATCCTTCCCGCTTTAGGAATGTGGCCGTATTAATTAATTTTTTTTCTTGTTGTTGTTTTGGAATTTGTTTGTTTTAATTTTATTACAAGTTGAATTCTATTTACATAATGAAATTAATTTTGTTTATTAAAATTTAAAATTTTATGTGAATTGATGTTGATTTATATTTATATAATTGTGTCTAAAAAATATTTTTTTAGAATTGCAATTAATTATATCTATGATAATTGGAAATTGGAAATTTTGGATGATGATTGTTGACATTGTTAACTTTTGATTCCAAATCTAATATACAATTATTATTGGTATAATTAATTAAATGAACATGTATGTTCCGAGCATTGAATAACATGCATTATCCAACGTGTAATTTTGTTTAGAAATGGCATCGCATCTAAGAACATTGTCGCCGAACTTAACAAAGGAGAAAAAATTTAACGGCGACAATTATGAGATATGGAGCATGAAAATCCAATATGTTTTGAAAGAACAAGAGGTTCTTGAAGCTCTTACTACAACCATGGAAGAGCTCAAGAGGAGTCACGGCTCAACATAGACGAGACCGTGCCGCTTATGACATATGGAAGAAGAAGAATTCCACCGTCCGCATTACTTTGTTGAGCAAAGATGGACAATGATCTCATGAAGAAGTACCGGGATTATGAATTAGCAAAGGACATGTGGTCCGCACTTACTACAAAGTTTGGCGTACGTCCATTACCAAACTCCGGTCCACTCACTATCAAGTTTGACACATATAAGAAAAAGCCTGAACATACTATGAGAGTACATTTATGGCATTTGTCAAACATGATAAGTGAGTTAAGAGATGCAGGTCATGTCCTAACAGATGAACAACAGGTTCAAGTTGTCATAAGATCATTGCCTCAAAATTAGGAACATATGAAAATACACCTTACCCACAATGAGGGCATCAGAAATTTAGAAGATGCCATACGCCAGTTGGAACTGGAAGAAGATCTCCTTAATGCGAATAAGGCAAATACCGATGTGTATATGGCTGGTTCCAGTTCACATGGTGGGAAGAGATTTAAACGAAAATTCCAAGGTGGATCCCAAAGAAAAGGCAATACTGAAAAGGCTCAAGGGAAGAAGAGAAAGTTCTTCAAACACGGAAAAGGAAAGCATCCTGTCAGAAGAGGAATATGGCAAAGGTGAAATGCTATAATTGTGGTAAAAAGGGACATTTTGCTCGCGATTGTAGCGAGCCGAAGAAGGTAAATTACTTGTTTGCACAAGTAAGTTATATAAATGTTTCCAGTTCTGTTTTTCTAACTGAGTCTCATCCTTTATGGATTGTAGATTCAAGAAGAATGTACTACATAGAGAAAGACAGAGTGCTTTCGTGGAATTTCGATAATACCACGGAAACAAAATGGATATATGTAGGTAACAATTCAAAAGTGGAAGTTAAAGGGATCGGCACATGCAAATTGATCATGCGTGGAGGTCGAATCCTATACCTACATGACGTGTTATATGCACCCGATATTCGTCGAAATTTGATTTACGTGTTAGAACTTGTTAAACTTGGTTTTAATTTAAATTTTTCCAATACTGGTGTCCATTTATTTTTGGACACAACATACTATGGTTGTGGTTATTTTTCCGATGGTTTTATAGTACTTGATGTTGCTTATAATAATAGTAATGTTTGTTTTTCTTTTATTACATCTTCTAATAATGATGATGTGAATGTATGGCATGCAAGGCTTAGCCATATTGGCCAACAACGAATGAATATACTAGCAAGAGAAGGCTTGTTAGGATCCTTAACAAAAGTAGACTTGACTACTTGTGAACATTGCCTAGCTGGAAAAACAGCAAGAAAACCATTTGGAAAAGAGATAAGAGCTGAAATTCCATTGCAACTAATTCATTCTGACATATGTGGTCCAATGAATGTAAGGGCTAGACATGGGGCTATTTATTTCATCACATTTATAGATGATTTCACTCGATATGGTTATGTTTTCTTGATTTCTCAAAAATCAGAAGCTTTAGAATGCTTTCAAAAGTTTAAAAACTTAGTTGAGAATCAATTAGATAAAAAGATAAAAGTTCTACGAACCGATCGAGGACGTGAATATTTATCTGATCAGTTCAGAAATTTTTGTGATGAAATGGGAATAGAACGTCAATTAACTATTCCCAGAACTCCGCAACAAAATGGTGTTGCAGAACGAAGAAACAGAACCCTACTTGAGATGGTGAGGTCTATGATGGCACAAGCAAACTTGCCCATCACCTTTTGGGGTGATGCCTTATTGACTGCCACATATATCCTCAATCGAGTACCATCCAAATCTATTACTACTACACCATATGAGTTATGGACAAATCGGAAACCCGATTTGAGTCTCCTAAAGCCATGGGGATGTGCTGCCTATGTTCATGATCCTTCCCATAAATATGGAAAATTAGGTCCAAGGGGGAAGAAATGTATCTTTATAAGATATTCGTAACATTCAAAGGGATATGTCTCCATAGGAGAACAAGAAAGTGGTAGCATCACTGAGTTTGAATCACGAGATGTCACATTCTTAGAAACCGATTTTCCTAAGAAGGGCGAAATAGGTAAAGACTTGTTTCTATATGAAACACAAGACCAAGGCAATTCATTGCGACAATCGCTTGGTTATACTACATCCCAAAGATGGGAGCAATATGGAAGTTGATGAATCGGGCCTCGATCCTCCATCATTCCCCTACCGGTGATCCAACTATGATAGCCGGTCCAAGTGGGAGTAACACCAATCAATCTCCAATACGCCGATCAAACAGAAACAAGTTCCACGCCGACGATTTGAGATTGAGGGGGAAATTTTTCTAGTTACTCCACAAGATGACGAAGAGCCAAGGAATGTAAATGAGGCTCTCAATTGCCCTTCTAAGGAAAAATGGATGAAAGCAATGGAAGAAGAATTGGAGTCTATGAAATCAAACCAAGTATGGGAATTGGTTGATTTACCGAAAGGACGCAAAGCCATTGGGAACAAATGGGTTCTCAAAATCAAGCGTAAAGTGATGGCGTATTGAAAGATACAAAGCTCGCTTAGTCGCCGAAGGGGTATACACAACAAGAAGGAATAGATTATGAAGAAACTTTTTTCACCGTTGTACGGTTTACCTCAATTCGACTTATTTTAGCTATAGTTGCTAGCATGGATCTTGAATTGCATCAAATGGATGTAAAGACTGCTTTTCTCAATGGAGAATTACAAGAAGAAATCTATATGGATCAACCAATAGGTTTTATTAGAGAAGGTCAAGAACACAAAGTTTGTAGACTTTTAAAGTCAATTTATGGCCTCAAGCAGTCCTCAAGACAGTGGTATATTCGATTTCATAATGCGATAATGTTGTATGATTTCAAAATGATAAATGAAGATCATAGTGTATATACAAAGAGATCCAATAACAAATTTGTTATATTATCATTATATGTTGATGATATACTTATAGCTGGAAATGATAAGGGATTTGTCAATGAAATCAAAGGATGGTTATCATCTCATTTTGAGATGAAAGATATGGGTGAAGCTGCATATATTCTTGGAGTCAAGATTTCAAGAGATCGCTCAAGAAAATTAGTATCTCTTTCACAAGAATCATACATTAAGAAAATTCTTGAACGATTTCATATGCAAAATTGTAAACCCATAGACAACCCTATCGCAAAAGGCGAGACTTTAAGTCGTAAAATGTGTCCGAAGACTCCACAAGAAAAGGAACAAATGAAGAATGTTCCTTATACAAGTGCTGTTGGAAGTCTCATGTACGCCATGATGTGCACTAGAGCCGACATCTGTTATGCCGTTGGGTTGGTAAGTAGATACCAGTCCGACCCAGGACAAGCACATTGGAAAGCAAAGAAGAGAATCTTAAGATATCTAAAAGGGACAATGATTACTCATTATGTTATCAAGGAAATGATTTACACTTGAGAGGCTACACCGATGCCGATTGGGGAGGAGATTTAGATGAGAGGAAATCTACTTCCTGGATATGTTTTCTTACTAAATGGCGGGGCCATATCTTGGAGCAAGAAAAAACAATCATGCATAGCCTTATCTATAATGGAGGCCGAGTATGTAGCATTTTCAGTCATAGGCAAGAAGCCGCTTTGGTTGAGACGGTTCATGAATCATCTGGGAATAATTAATGTTGCTATTGAACCAAGAAGAATAAACGTGATAGTCAAGCAAAGAATAGCATACACTAAGGATCCCAAATATCATGGTAAAACGAAACACATAGATATCAAATATAATTTTGTGCGAGACTTGGTGGCACAAAAGAGGTGAACATGAAGTACATATCTACGCATGACATGGTTGTGGATCCATTCACAAAGCCTATACCGAGAGATACTTTCAATAGACATGTTAGATCTCTAGGCTTACGTAGGTGTTGAATGTACTCATACTTTGAGATTTCCCAAAATTGTTCACATTTGTCTTATCAATATTAAATAACAATATTGTCAATGCTCAATTTCGATTATTATGGAACATACATGAAGGAGCATATATATACATATTAGTTATGTAAATATTATATATGTCTATTTTGAAAAGCATGTCGGATACCTAAAAAGATTGGCCTTCTCACACAGGCAATCGCCTCCATTACTTCGTAGGAATGGAGATGAGACGATTTTAAGCTTATTATCTAGGTGATAATAGAGAGCCAAGCTTAAAATGTTTGACGTCGCCTAAAACGAAAATTAAAATAATGTCATAATGAAATATGACCACAAGTGATAAATGATCACTTTATCTGTCTAATTGCCAGATTAGAGTTCTGATGAATTAAAAGTATGTAAAGTGAACTCAAGTTAGACATTAGGCATGTTTGAACTAAAATCTGTACAGCATTTACAAGAAAAGAGACATGCACTCCATGGGAAAGGAGGAAATGCTGTAGCGTGTGATTCATACCACATGTGCAAAACATTGACCAAAGGGGTAATGAAAGTTAAAATCTCAACTTTAACATTGTGTGAGACCCTGAGTTTTCTTTAAGAATAAAATCTCAAATAATACCCTTATTACTCTATTCTTTCTTGAAAACTTCATTTAATGATTGCTATCTTAGAGTGTTACCAAAGGATTAAGATAAATTCAATCAGTGGGACATTTCTAGAAAAGCAAGTTAAATAAAAGTTGCAGGAATCGAGAAAAGAGGAAGATTACGATTTTGAATTATCACATTATAATCACGTGTATTCATTGGTCGACCAATTATGTTTTACTTTTATGTAAAGATAGAACATAATTATGAATACAACGGATATTTTTTTTGTAAATGAGATTGTTAGAAAAATGTGATAAGTAATCTAGGGTATTGCATACAACATACAACCTGAGTTTCACAATTCGAGAAGTTATATATTCCTAACAGATATATAACTAACGTGCTCTCGAAGTATGCATGGTCACACGGCATATTTACTAAAGTATGAACCTTAAAGAAGCATAGAGAAAGATAGTCCCATCATGTGTGAGTGGGAGATATTGGATAAGGGGTACACCCATGATGGGTTACCCCAAGCGACGTGGGTAAGATGAAACTGCCAAATGCAGTTCTCTAACTGCTGCCATATAAAAGGAAAACCTTTTCCTTTTAGAAAGGTTACACTCACTGTCACTCTAAAATATTCAAAAGGAAAATACGCTCTCTCTCTCTAGAATTTGGAAAACAGAAACATTCTTCGTGGTTTTCTTCCAGATTAACTTTGTTGCTTCAGAGATAAGGAAAGGAGGTATTTATGCTGTGTAAATTCATTGTAGTTCATTTATATACAAATGTGATTGCAATGGTGACTATGATCTTGGGATTATGTTAGGATATATGTTATTCTATTTAATTTCCAACACTTTTTCTTCCATTAAATTTATGATCAGTGTTTTTATGATGCAGGGATTGTCAAACAGGAGGACAGGTGCAACTAGTATAAATGCAGAAAGCTCACGCTCACATAGTGTTTTCACTTTTGTTGTTGAATCTCGATGCAAGGTAATAACTGCTGCAATTTAAAAATTAGTAGTTTTTCTTTAAATTATGAGTTACAGATTGCATAAAGTGTTTCTTTTAAAGGCATATTAATTTGTGTCTATCTATTAGAATACTCTTTACCAGCTAAGCAATCTGATATTCTGTGCAGTTTTGCTCGTTATATCTGCTTCATTAACTTTGACGTAAGAGTAGAATCTATTGACATGCAACAACAACAGAGTACTTGAATATCTTTGTTTTTTTTCATGAGTTTTGTTTCATTTCATTGTGATCGATGTTTTCTGAGTTAAACTCTTGTGTCTTTTAGAGCAAGGCAGATGGTATAAGCAGGTTTAAAACAAGTAGAATAAATCTTGTCGATCTAGCAACATGGGTCTTCGTTATAGTTCACTTGATTCAACATCTCTACTTTATAAGGTAATCTTTAGATTCTGGTGTCTGTCACTTGAATCTACATCTTGGTGCTGTTTAATGCACTTTTTTTTGTTGCGTCTGTACAGCTATATAGTTTAATAGAACAAAAAATGTCAATTTTGACCAAGTGTGTTATCCTGGTGATGAGACTAGAATTTAAAGAACTTTATGGTACTAGAAATGTAGAAATCAAATAAAAAGAAAAATGAAATATCGAAAAAGTGAAGTATTGTTAAAATCATTTGTATTGTCATGGGAACATGCTAATGCAGTTCACATGTACTGAGACTTATGCAATTTCCATTAAATTAAAAATTATAGAAAAAAAAAACTAGTGTTAGAAAAATATATCTAAAAGTTTTTTTCTAGGTATATTTCAATTCTGTTCCTCATTACTTGAAACAATAATTAGCTTTCACACAATTGAGAAATACCTATTGCGTGCCAAATTATCGATGTAATTACCACTCTATGCACCTCAAGCGATGAATTTGTGTAATTTGCATTTTCGTAATTTTCATCAATTGTTGCTTAGATTGTGTGACTGGTTCATTATCGTATGAATTTGTGTTTGGTTGCTGAGAAAATTCAGAAACTAAAGTTTATTGTATATTAATTCTTATTTTGCTGAATTTTTCCAGCTAGTTAGCAAAGCATAATTAGTTTTGTTGTAGTATAGGTTGATTCAGTCAAACTTGATTTTCTTCTTTGAGAGCAGAAGCTTTGGTTGCTTATTTGGTCATTTAATCCTTACGATATGAATTAAATCATATACACAGCTCAACCTTCTTCCCAATCAACGTAGAGAGCACCAAAACTACTTTCTAAAATACTGCGATTTCTATATCTTTTGTTTGGCAGAATACGTATAGTTGAGATAAACATAATTCTTAAGCCTTAGGAAAATGAACTTCAGAAGTTTAAAGACACATGAGTACATCAATTAGACCTTAATTATCTTTACATGTAGTCTAAGCTTAGGAATATACAAGGATGCAATGCTTAGAGTAATTGTATGACAATTAAAAAAAAAAGCAGTTGCTTATTTGTTTAAAGCAAGGTTTTCATCTTCTAGTAATGTTCTTGAAGACTTCACAATTTTTTTTTAATCATTTTCATTTTGTGGTGTCTATAAGTGCAGCTTCACTGCTTTGGGGTTCTCTTAAATAGTCGAACAAATAATTCCTATGTCCTCATTAAAGACAGAGATGCCCTCATCTCCAATCTTGTTTCAGGCCATCATTTGCCAAGGTAATAAGATTTACCTTGAATGCATTTACCCTATTGTAAGCTAAGACCTATTTGTTTCTCCAAGTACAGTGAGGAAATCAATGGAGACATCCTTTTTGTTTTGTATAAAGTATCCATCCTCCAATGCGAATCGATGAATAGTGACGGAGCTGATGTTCTTTTTGCTCACTGTCCTAAGCTCTTGCATCTTTCATTGGAGGCTTTGATGAAAACTCGAGATGATGACGTTTGCCTCAACTGTATAGGTCTGTCACATTCTCTGAGGCCTTTTTTTCTTCCTTTGGCTGTTTGGGTATTTTATCAATATCTGACTATTTGTGCTACCTTCAAGAAGAGAAAATTACCACTATTACAATCTAGACAACTTACGCGCGTTTGTTTTTTCTGTCTCAAATTTATGTATTTCTTTACTGAATCACAAAGGTAGAGTTCTTTCACAGCAAGCTATAGCTTGGGCCAGATTAAGTTCTACTGCACAAAAACCTAGAATTTAATATTTTTATTTATGATGGAATTTTTTAAAAGGCCGATTACCTGAAAATTTGTCTCTTTTTTATTTTTTTCGGGGGGACCCCCATTTTTTTCGGGGGGAAAATTTTTTTTGTTTTTTCTTTTTTTTCTTTTTTTTCTTTTTTTTATTTTTTTATTTTACGAAAAAGGATTTTGTTAGGACCCTCTGTTTCGTTCAATCTCTCTTGCTGTTCCACCTGCAAAAAACTCATATGCACTACAATATCCAGCAACAGATCCACGGCCACAACAAGCAACAAAACTCAATCAAGCACTCTGAATATTTTCAATAAGTGTATTAATAATCAAGGGTTCAGTACAACTTTCTCAAGAGTATCAAAAATGTAAAAGAAAAGATGAATAGAGAATAACAAGGCTGATTTCCCATAACAGACAAAGAACACAAAATAACAATAATCTGCTGGCTTCGAGGGCTAGTACCTCCCCAGTCCCAATTTCCCCTTTTTTCCCTGATTCTCAACAATATCCTCTGTCACCCTTTTTACGCCCAACTTCATTCTAACAGAATTATTCCAATTCCAATCCAAGGATGCCACTTGTCCTTCCAAGGATGCCACCTGTCCCCTGCTTGTTGAGTAGAAAAGTGCCATTTATCCTCTCTGTCCACGCTTTTTCCGTCTGCTAAAAACATGCACCAGAGCCACCTCGTCCCCAAGGTGGAAGAAAGGAAATTGGCTGTCAATGGAGGTGAAATCCTCCCATGTGTTCTCATATGTGGGTAAGCCCTTCCATTTGATTAAGACTTCCAAAGTACCATTCAACAGTTTGTGCGTGCGTAGAACCTCTTTAGGTTTGACTTGCAATACCAAATCCTTTTCAAGTGCTGTGGGAAAGGGTTGTGCAGTAGGCAGTGGGTACTTTGATTGTGACACATGGAAAACATAATGGATGCGTGCCGAAAGGGGGGATGCGTGCCGAAGGGGGTAGATCCAGACGATAGGCCATTGATCCAATCTTTTCTTTAACTTCAAAAGGGCCATAGAAGCGGGGGCTGAGTTTCTCATTGTACCGACAAGCCAAAGAACGAAGTCGGTAAGGTTGCAACTTAAGGTAAACCGAATCTCCCACTTCTAACTGAACTTCTCGTCTCTTTGCATCGACATAGTGTTTCATTCGGGTTTGGGCTTTGAGGAGATTATCCTGTAACTCAGCAAGGATGATATTGCGAGTTTGCAGTTGACAGTTCACTTCGTCAACCGGTGAACCATCCGAAAATTTAAGAAGAGTGGGAGGATCACGACCATAAAGGGCTTTAAAAGGAGTCATACCTGTGGAGCCGTTGAAAGTCGTATTAAACCAAAACTCGACCCAAGAGATCCATTTAGGCCATTGGCGAGGCTGGCTACTCACAAAACAGCAAAGGTACCTTTCAACACATCGATTGACCACTTCTGACTGACCATCAGTTTGAGGGTGGTATGCCGTGCTCATGCGAAGCTACGTGCCCGAGTGTTTAAACAACTCCTTCCAAAAGTGACTGATGAAAACCCGGTCGCGATTGGATACAATGGAGCGGGGAAACCCATGTAGCCGGACAATCTCCTTGATAAAAAGGTGGGCAACATCCGTGGCTGTGTAGGGATGCTTAAAGATTAAGAAGTGGTTGTACTTAGTCAATCGGTCAACCATGACTGGGATGGTATCGGCACTATTTGTTTTGGGAAGCCCGGTGATGAAATCCATAGATATATCTTCCCAAACTTGCTCAGGAATGGATAGAGGCTGCAATAACCCCGCGGGACTCAAGGCCTAGTATTTATTTTGTTGACAAACTGCACAGGAATCAACAAACTCCTTGATATCTCGTTTCATGCCCTCCCAGTAAACCACACTGCTAAGTCTTTTAAAAGTGCGAAAGAAACCTGAGTGACCCCCAACAGGAGATGAGTGAAACTCATGTAGAAGAAGTGGAATGTGGGCCCCTTTCCTTGGTACAACTAGGCGGCCATTACACAAGAGATGGTGGCTAACTAACGTGAATGGTGGGTGGCCATTGGGATCCAACAACAATTTTTGAACAATTCCATGCAATTTGTCATCTTGTTGAATAACATCCTCTAATTCTTCCATACTTGCAAAATAACTGATAGATAACCCATCGAATTCCACTTGTTCACCTCTTCTAGACAATGCATCAGCTACCCGATTCTTTGCCCCTGATTTATACTGGATAATAAAATTCAACCCAATCAGTTTAGCAACCCATTTCTGTTGATCTTCACCTAGTAACCGCTGATCCGTTAGAAAATGGATGCTCCTTTGGTTTGTCCTAATAATGAAGCGACGCCCCAATAAATAATGTCGCCACTTCTGAACTGCCATCACAATAGCCATTAATTCCCGCTCATAAAATGATTTAAGCTTCGATTGAGATGATAAGTCTTTGCTCAAAAAAGCCAACGGTCTACCCTCTTGCATCAAGACAGCCCTTAACCCACTCCCTGAGGCATCAGTCTCAATAATAAATTCCTTAGTAAAGTCTGGCAGAGCTAACACCGGAACTGAAGTCATTATCCTCTTAAGCTCATCGAAGGCCTTTTGGGCTTCCGAAGTCCATTGAAATGCATCTTTCTTAAGTAAACTGGTGAGAGGAATGACTATTTTCCCGTAATCTTTGACGAACCTTTGGTAGTAACCGGTCAAACCCAAAAATCCTCGTAATGCCCTGATATCCTTGGGAATTGGCCACTGTAAAACACTGTCAATTTTGGAAGGATCAACCGTCACCCCACATGCTGAAATGACATGCCCCAAATATTCTAATTCTCGCTGATCGAAGAAACACTTCTTCCTATTGGCAACCAGGTGGTGTTCTTCAAGGGTGCTGAGGGTGATCTCTAAGTGCCGGATATGATCCTTTTAGTATGGCTGTAAACCAATATGTCATCAAAGAATACCAAAATGAATCGACGTAGAAAAGGCCGAAATATGTCATTCATCAAGGCTTGGAAAGTGGCTGGGGCACTAGTCAACCCAAAGGGCATGACTAAGAACTCATAATACCCTTCGTGTGTCCCAGAAGTCGTTTTGTGGGTGTCCCCATCCTTTACTCGAATCTGGTGGTAGCCCGGCTTCAAATCTAATTTGGAAAAAATGGAAGCTCCTGCTAATTCATCAAACAATTGGTCAACCGCTGGGATGGGGAACTTATCCGAAACCGTGATCTTATTAAGAGCCTTGTAATCCACACAAAATCGCCAACCGCCATCTTTCTTTTTCACCAATAACACTGGGTTGGAAAAGGGGCTAAGGTTGGGCTTAATGATACCGGCAGCTAACATCTCACTCACTAGTTTTTCTATCTCATTTTTCTGCTAGTAGGGATAGTGGTAAGGTCTAATATTTGGGGGTTTGGGGGCCGGGGAGGAGGTTAATGGAGTGGTCTTGGGTCCTTGGCGACGATAATCCTGGAAGTGAAGAGAATACTGACTGATACCGAACCAGAACTGGTAGAATGCTGCTGTCCTCTTCAACTTGAGATTCACCTAGCTTCTGCAAATTACCAAATTCCATAAAACACCCATGTCCCTCTCATTGAATTGTCCGAAGCATAGCTTTTAAGGAAATCAGAGTTTTGCTTAGAGAAGGGTCACTCACAAATTTCACAACTCTGTCTCCTAGTCTGAACTTCATTACCTGTGTTTTCCAATCCACCGTTGTCTCTCCCAAAGTTTCCAACCATGCCACACCCAAAACCACATCTCTACTGTTCATCTCAAACGGAAAAAAATTATGTATAATCGGAGTCCCCTGAATGTCTAACCGTACCTCCCTACATTCTCCCTCACATCGCACTCGATATCCGTCACCCACACGTACCCCGAAGGTTTGCGTCTACGTTCGCGTCACTGGTAATCCCAACTTCTCAGTCACACCCTTGCTAATAAAATTATGCGATGCTCCACTGTCAATCAACACTATCACTTCAGCCCTTCTGATTTTTCCCTTTACCTTCATGGTTTTCGGACCTGAGATTCCCACGATTGAACTAATTGAAAGCTCCGCATCATTTGGTAGTTGCTCCTCCACAGTCTCACTCAGATCTACCCCAACGTCATTTGGCTCATCTTGACTCTCGTCCTTATCAATCAACATGACGTGGAACTGCTTGTCCCCACACCGGTGGCTTGGAAAAAAATTTGCGTCACACCGGAAACAAACCCCACGCGCCTTCTTCCTCTGGATCTCAAGTTCTGTCATCTGTTTGAAGGGAAATTCTTTTATGAAAACTGAGCTGCTCGGTTGTTGCTGGACAGAGTTGCTGCTGCTATGTTGACTCGCGTTTGGAGAAAAATGGCTGGTTCTCTCGTTCCATTGGCGGCTTGATTGGGCAGAAAAATTTTGATGTTGGCTGGAGTTTAAATTCACGCTACCTGAAGGAACTAATGGATTAGAGTTTTGTGCAAGCTTTGACCCATTTTCCTACTGCCAAAAATATTTACCCAGTCCACCACTATAGGCCCAATTAACTCTATTAATTCCATTACCCATACCAGACTTAACACCCTTATTTAGCCCATGTTTTAATTCTTCCAAGGCCTTATTTTTTTCTTCTCTTCTTCTGAGCCAGTTCAATTAGCTGGATAATGGAAGTGGGCCGGCCCAATCTAACCTTAGCTTTTAATTCAGGTTTTAGCCCATTCAGAAACGCAGCCTAAAGTAAATCTTCTTTCTCATCCTTTAATGGTGCTGACAGGGCTTCAAACTTGCGGCGATAGTCCTCCACTGTTCCGGTCTCCGGATTCCCATCAATGCCTCATACGGACCACCGTCTTGGGATCCTCCGAACCGCTGAAGCAGAGACAGTTTAAACGCTGCCCAAGTCGTGACTGGAGCGTGGATTTCCATCCACTGGAACCAATTTATGGCGTCTCTCTCCAAACACACAGCCACTGTGTTCAGCCTCTCCTCCTCTGCCACTTGATACACGTTGAAGTACCTCTCTATTCGGAACAACCACCCATACGGATCCTCTCCGACGAAGATCGGCATCTCGATTTTCGGCCATCTATTCCGTTTTCGTCATTCATATTTGCGTTAGGGTCCCCATTTTCCCCCTTTGTGTTGCTTGTATTGTTTATGGGGGTCTTTGTCGAACCACCCATTTTAGCTCTTCTAACTTCTTCTTCATCCTTACGCCTAATCCTAAGCTTGGATTTCCAGCAAACAATCTCTCATTGCTCCCATGTCCTTCTCCACAACATCTAATCTATTTTCCATCCTTGTTCCAACCATTCCCCAAACGTCACCTGCTCTAATACCAACTTGTTAGGACCCTGCTGTTTCGTTCAATCTCTCCTGCTGTTCCACCCCAAGTTAATAAATACGCGTATTTACATATTTTACAAAGGATTGTTGAATTATTCGCGAATTATTGGAGTATTTGTATAATTCGCGAATTTTTGAAAAAAATGAAAAAAAAACTAATTGAAACGACTCCGTTTTAGTGGGGAAGAAGAAATCAGTGGTAAGGCGTAAGAGAAGAGATTGGAAACAGGGGGGAATAAAAAAATAACCCTCCTAAAGACATCCATTTTCTCGTCCATTCCCCCACACCTGACACCTTTACATTTTAAACTCAAAACACATACAAAATCATTTCATATTTTAAATTATTTCCATGCTATCTAATAAATTAGATTGGATTAATGAAATTAAAATAATAATTTATTGTGAAAAAAAAAATCTGTCATATATTATAGGTATAAAATAATAGTTAGACTATTGTAACACTAATCTTTTATATAGATTTGTAAGACAAAATTTTAGTTTTTGATTTAAATAATTTAATGGATTAATGGGAAGTTAAAATTGGTTGCATTTAATATCAAACTTATCAAGTTTTAAATTAGTAAAGAATCATGGCTAAATATTGTATTTGAGTCTAAAGACTATAATTTGAATATCAGTTATATATTGTATATTTGTGTTATTGGTTAATTGAATACTTTGCATTTGAAATACTATATTGATTTTAGTCAAGTAATCCATAAAAATATTAAAACTAATATTGCTATTGCCGTATTTTTCAAAACGTATTATTGACAATGCACCGTATTAAACCCGTGCCGTATTATACCGGTAAAATTCCAGTACCGGTTTTTTGTCGTACCCATATTTACTAACTAGGGTTCCACCTACAAAAAACTCATATGCACTACAATATCTAGCAACAGATCCACGGCCACAACACGCAACACACTCACTCAATCAAGCACTCTGAATATTTTCAATAAGTGTATTAATAATCAAGGGTTTGGTACAACTTTCTCAAGAGTATCAAAAATGTAAAAGAAAAGATGAATAGAGAATAACAAGGCTGATTTCCCAGAACAGACAAAGAACACAAAATAACAATAATCTGCTGGCTTCGAGGGCCAGTACCTCCCCAGTCCCAATTTCCCCTTTTTTCCTTGATTCCAAACAATATCCCCTGTCACCTTTTTTACGCCCAACTTCATTCTAACAGAATTATTCCAATTCCAATCCAAGGATGCCACCTGTCCCTGCTTGTTGACTAGAAAAGTGCCATTTTATCCTTTCTGCCCACGCTTTTTCTTTCTGCTAAAAACATGCACTAGCGGGGTCTCTTCAGATTTTAATGGCAATAATATACAGTGGCAATGCTACTAAAGGTCTTGCTCCTAAATTCGGGGTAGTTCTATTTGACAAAAACAAAGTGGATAACATAACTTGATGCAGTTAAGAAATTTTATCTTATTTTATTATTATTATTATTATTTTGTAAATCAAATAAATGAGGATCTTTGAAAGCAAGAAAAACTCATTTGAGAAATACTTCATATAAAACAAGATACCACAACATATCAACAATGATGGTATGAGAATTTACAAACTGTTGATCTTACACATTGTGACTTGATTTTGCTTACTTTAGAGTAATAGAAATAACATAACAGGAGCATTGATAAAGTCTTATCCCTGAATTCTGATGTAGCTTCTAATTGACGAGAACAAATTAGATAACAGGAGGTTGACTTAGTTATAATTTAATTGTGGATCATTTTTCTAATGAAAGAAATGAGGATCTGGGAAACCAAGTATAAACCTATTTGAGCAATATACTATATGATGGATAACATACCAACAATACGCTACAAGAATTTGTGAAACTGTTAAAATTACACACCATGACTAATGATTCTACTTACTTTAATATGTATTGTTGATCATGTTAAGTGGTCTTTTCATTTCAAAAACTCGGGTCTAAAGAGCTCAGAAAGGCATGTAAGTATTAGAAAATGGGTAGAAATGCATATAATTTGATCATGAATAACGGGATCATGCTATAAATAGAGGAGAGAAATTTATATACAGATTATTGGTAAGTTGTCTTTTTGTCATTGGTTACCATATCATCACTTTTGTGACTAGCAGAAGAGGAGCTTCTGATGCTTCTTTGTTTCATTTCTATAAGCATGTCGAGGACGATTTATTAACGAGAAACATTCTTTTAGCCTTGCTCTAATTTAGCTTTATTATCGGACTTGCAGGAATTTGATAAATGTTCTTGCTGAAGTTTCTCAAACAGGAAAGCAAAGGCATATTCCTTATAGAGACTCTAGGTTGACATTCTTATTGCAGGAATCTCTTGGTGGCAATGCAAAATTAGCAATGATCTGTGCTGTTTCTCCTGTGCAGAGGTAATACTGAAGATTTTGTGTAAATAGAAGAAACCTTTTTTCTCTTGCTCTCCCTATTTTTCTTTTTTCCTCCATTTGTGGAAGCTCAGATAAGTCAATAATGCAGTTGCAAGAGTGAAACATTGAGTACACTAAGATTTGCGCAGCGTGCCAAGGCAAATAAGATTTACCTTGAATGCATCTACCCTATTGTAAGCTAAGACCTATGTGTTTCTCCAAGTACGGTAAGGAAATCAGTGGAGAGATCCTTTTTGTTTTGTATAAAGTATCCATCCTCCAACGCGAATCCATGAATAGTGACGGAGCTGATGTTCTTTTTGCTCACTGTCCTAAGCTCTTGCATCTTTCATTGGAGGCTTTGATGAAAAGTTGAGATGATGACGTTCGCCTCAACTGTATAGGTCTGTCACATTCTCTGAGGCCTTTTTTTCTTCCTTTTTTAGCAAATTCTATTTATTCTACTTGGTAATGTTATCTTTTGACCTTTCCTAACCCAGGGTGTAATCCCGAATACGCACCTATGGTTCTGAAATTATTTTTGAACTCCCAACAGTTTTACTCTTTAGGAGGAGTTTAGCGATATTTAAGCAAACCTTAGCAAAGGTCAGTAATAATAATTATAGAAAAAGTCATAGATAATTTTAGAATCATATGGGTGTGTTTAAGATTACAACAAAAGTCTAGGCAGATGAGATAGTTGCATATCTTTTTGTGATTTTTCTGTTGGAGTGCAAGATTCAAAGTTCAATGGTAAGAGCTATTTCTAGTTAGGTTCTACATTTCGTATGATAACAAATGCTGGCATGCAGAAGCAGAAACTGCATTAATCACTTGTAAACATTCTTGTAGTATGCCACCATTACTTCACTAGGAAGATGAAGATCCTTGTAACATCTGTAATCAATATTTAACCTTCCAAACTTAAAAACTGCACAATTTTGTCCATAAGCAAGTGTTTTAGGATAACCACTCAATGAGTTGCCCATGAAATGTCCCCAAACAGTCATAAAATGTCTAGAACTCTCAGAAACTTATGCTGAATTCAAGAGATTTCATGCTTTAGTTTTGATTCAATCCATAAGGCTGAGTAGCATTCATGGTGACATAGCATGGACATATACAGTCATCTAGATACTCATCTCCATAGTATCATCAATGTTGTCTTCTGACAATGAACATTTTTCGATTATATTTGCCCAGCACTTTTGACGATCTTGGCTCGGAAAGGATTTTTCGTAAATGCATATGCCAATGACATATATAGCATGAGTTTGGATGAGGAAGATAACTCCATGGAAATAACAGAAGATGGAGAAGGTCATCCTTCCTTGAATGTCTTATTTGCTGAGGCCATCAAAGGCCCACTGCTTTCGTCGGACAGCCAAGTCCAAATCAGCACATTAGATTTGATCTTTCATTTTTTTGTCCTCGGAAGGTGCTTTGGGCAAACAGATCCAAGTTTTGGTGGAAGAAAACATTGCAGACTATGTTTTTGAAATACTACGATTGTCAGGTGAGTGTACTTTCATAATTGAAAGTAGCAAGAGCTACCATAGTTTAACTGTTTGGGTACTTTATCAATATCTGACTATTTGTGCTGCCTTCAAGAAGAGAACTTATCTCTATTACAATCTAGATTTTAACAAGTTCTATAAATTCCATATTTGTTTAGACAACTTACTCACATTTGTATTTTCCATCTCAAATTTATGTATTTCTTTACTGAATCACAAAGGTATAGTTCATTCACAGCAGGCTGTAGTTTGGGGCTGATTAAGTTCTACTATTGATGAATAGAATGCAAGGATCCAACAGTCAACTCTTGCCTTCAGGTGCTTAATCTTCTTTTGACCACTGAGCAAGCTTTCAAACAGAGGCTGGTTGTTGGATTCACAGCTCTGATTCCTGTACTGCATCATGTTGCTGAATTTCCTTTTCACCCTTTTCAAAATCAGACACTGAAGCTGATCTGGAACTGCATTTTTGACTGCCCTGGAATATTATCAACTTCTAAGGTTGAGGATCCTCTTCTTTGTTTGACAATGATGCTTAGAAGGAACACTGATGGTGAGATGAGCATGCTTACAGAGACATTCATTATGGCCTTCTCAGTCTTTGTAGCTACTTTGAAATCACCATCTTCTCATGGGATTTAAAACCCAGCAACGTCAATTCAAGAAGCTCCAAAACATGCTGTTCAAGCTTGTCTGAATATGTCTAGGAAAGATCCTAGTCAACTTTTGCATTCCTTGTACCTACTGAAAGAGGTGTATGCATACAATCATGAGGAGTTCTCAACCTCCAAATCCAACAGCATAGATCTAAGAAATTCAATAATCAATCTGTGTACATCTCATTTATAACCCTGGTTTGTAAAGGCCATCCATGAAATAAATGAGGAAATTGTGCTAGGGGTGTTGGAAACTTTTCACTTTATAATGATTCAGGATTCTAATATGCAAGCCACGGATATTCTTGGTTCAGTTTGTCATTTGGATGTCTAGGATTATTTCCTTTAGAAAAGTTAAAGTGGAGAGTGTCTGTTGCTCAACTCCCTTGTTTATGTACTTTTGGGAAGTGATATTGGGCAATACATTAGAGATGCTGCTTGTTACATCCCATCTGCTCCTGTCGATATGTTTGATGTGTATTTTAACAAACATGTAATATAGTAAGTGCACTAGTCGTAAAAAGTAATAAAATAATAAGAAGAGTATCGTTCTCACGAGGATTACGTGTTAAGTATTAGTTTTCTTAGTTTTGTAACTAGTTGAAGAACACGAAGATTGTTGGATTTGTGGGAGACAATAAAAGTAGAAATTAACACAAAATCAATAACGTAAATTAAAATATAACTAATTAAGAAAATATTAAGTAATTACGAAAGTTGTTGTTGCCTTCAAACTCAAATGCAAGGATTATAAATCGGACACCCTAATCTGCAGAATATATTTTTTCAAGCTATATTCTCCTACTTATCCCTATTAAGCTTCCGCACTCAACAAAATAAAGAATAACAGTTCCAAGTCTATTAAGCCAAGTGGAATCCTAAAGTGATTTCATAGATCTCCAAACCTATCTCTAGCGTTCATTCAATAAATGGTATTTACTCTGAGGGGTTAACACATGAATCACTGCTCAGTCTCATCATGCTCAATATTTAATTGACCAAAGAAAACTCAACATTCAATTGCATTAAGAACAAAAATAAACACATAATCCAAGCAATAGAACTTAAAAACATCTATTTATAGATTAAACCATTGTAATCCAAGTTAGATCAAAACCCTAACCCAAAAGTGAGTTAGTTCATATTCAAATTAAAGAAAATTGGAATATAGACTTAAATAAAGAGCTCAACATGCTAAAACAATAAGAAAAGAATGAAATCTTCCCTAATTGAAGACCCAAAATGCTTCCAATCTCCAATTTCTTCCTTTTCTTCCCTAGCAATCTCCAACTCCCTTACAAAATGAGCAAAGACTCTCTTAAATAGTCGGCCAAAACCCTAGGATTCAAGACTAAAACTTCACAACGCACCGTTTTTACAAAACAAATAACTCCAGGATTCGCCGCGGCGAAACTGATTTTCGTTGCGGCATCATGACGAAATTTTAAAATGCCAAGTTACCCCGCGAGTTTCATGCCGCGACGAAAACTTGTCTTCAAATAGTTGAAATTACAGAACTACCCTTGCATGCTCTAATGCTTGAATCTCAGGTTTTCTCTTTCCTTCTCTTTCATTTGAGCTTCAAAGGTGCTTCCAATCAACCTCCGAACATTCCTGACTTTGAAAAATCTCGAGTTTGAATAGATTAACCTCGTTTTTGCTCTGTTTCAATCTAGAAATGCTTTCCGAACTTGAAATATGAAATGAACGAATAAAGTGGTAGTTCGAGCCTAAAAGCAAAGGAAAGTATCAGAAAATCCTACCAAATAGCAAAGAAAAACAGTTTAATCCACAGATTATCAAATACCCCCAAACTTAAGATATGCTCGTCCTTGAGCATCAGCAACAAAAACAATAAAACAAACGTAAGAAAAAACAAACTTAAACCAAAATGACGAAAGAGGAAAACTATGGAAAACAGACAAGTAACCTGGAATTGATTTAAAATGCAAGTCTAAAAAATTGTTGAAATACTATTACAGGAAAATACTCAACACTCCAAAGAAGTCATAATTGAATTGACTATCTTTCTCTATCGGTCCTCTGAGTCGGTGATCCCCACTTCAATTCACCTTTTAACTCCTCATATTATTTTATGCAGTAATGTGAAGTTTATCAATTGGTGGTAGACTCCATAAGCCTAAGTATCAAACAACACTCCACTAATGTGGACTAGACATCACTAAAGATTGAAAGGTTTTTGCAAGCTTGTAATGTTAGACTTGCGTAGTGGACTCCAGGGAAAAGATAGGATAAACAAAGTAAGAGAACTCGGTTTTTCTCATGTAAACACTAAGAGCTACATCAATCTCCACTTTCTTTCTTTACCACCAATCAAAGTGTCAACCATTTTACAACCTTCAAACTTATATATTTCTTATTCTTGATTTCGAATTGAACTAAAGAATATTTTTTTAAATTTTTTTTTTTTTAATAAACAGCTATTTATAACACCATTGAGGTCTATTGCCCCTTCTTTTTGCCCTTTTTACAACCCCCAAACATATGCTTTTGGTCCATCACTTATTCACACACCTCTCCAAGTTCTTTTGTGTCATACATTAGGTCCATAATTCTCCTAAAGTGTATGATCAAGTGTTTAGGGTATAGGGATTGGACAAGCTTTTTTTCGGTTTGCAAGAAAAATAAGGCAATGATAATCTCATAAGGCTCAAATGGGTGACTAGGGATAATTCATTCATGGGTTGGCTAGAAGGCTCAAACGATCCAAAAAATTGCCTAAATCATTTCCTCAGCAACATCTAATCCTAGAATTTCATCTCAAGCACTTTTCAACTAAGTTCTAGAGTCTACCAACATTATCAAGATTTCACCTAACCAACATAAAAAAAATCTAAACATGCCAAAAGAATAAAAATAGTGGTTGAACCACTCAACAAACTTCTAGATCAATCTAGTCAACCAACCTAACTTGAAGCAATGCTTCGCATTTTCCGATAATAATATCCCAACAATCAACATCTCATCATAGACTTCTAAATTTTTTTTTTTTTATAAGTAAGTAATCAAATTAAAGAAAACAGAACAATGTACAAAGGCCTAATAAAAGGCGACCAGCCTATTTTGGGACATGCCCCGAAAATAGGAAACAAAAGAAACATGCCTACAAACAACCATCCGCTCTAGGGGTTTATCAAAAACCACAAAGGGAGATAAACACCAAGAAGAAAGCAAAGAGAACACCAAAAATCCCACCTACCATAGGACACCTCCCTAGGTTAGGATCATTAAAAGAAAAACACAAAATCAAACGCTTTACCAATGAGACAAAACAACCAAGCAAAAACCCTTCTGCTTAACCCTCTGTAATCCAATCTTCAAACGGTGTTGAGAACTTGAGGAACGTCTTTGAAAATAGATCTAGGGAGGCCCCAATCATTTGCCAACTTCCGATTGCTATAGGATGCTGTGACATTCCTAACGTCCAAAGCTTTATCTCTCACAACACTTTTGATATCATCAATTATGGTGAAAGAATCCTTATGGTCACCCCTAAAACTTCACGAATTTCGTTCCCTCCAAATCCAATAAACCGTAGCCCCTAAACAAAGCCTACCCAAAGTGAATTTAAGACTCTTACCTTTCCATATCCTTACCAAATGGGGGATGTAATCATGCCAGGGTCTAACCACATAACCAAGGTCAACAAGACTAAGGATCTTGCTCCAAATAGACTTAGAAAAAGGGCATGCAAAAAATAAGTGGTCAAGAGATTCCATGGATGAGTTACAAAAGCAACAATGAGCATTAGTAGTAGCCCCATACCTCATCAACCTGTCCTTTGTAGGTAATCTCTCCTTTATAGCCATCCATAAGATCATAGTACTTGGAATAGCCTTTGAGAACCACGCCAAGTCACACCACTAAACTTTTGCTCTCCTTCCTCTAATTGCCTTCCAAGCTGATTTGGTAGAGAAATCCCCCGAAGGTGAGGTTATCCAACAAATCTTGTCATCAACATTGGAAGGAGTGAAATTCACAGAATTCCTCATGTTAATAAAGCCCAAGAATTGGCAGTTGGCCACTTCTAGTTGCATCCATCAATCACAGAACTCACTTTAGCATCGGGTGCCAGTTATCAAACCAAAGAGAGGTGGTGTTACCATTGCCAATGTTATATTTGATATTCTTTCTAGCCCTTTCCCTATTTTTGAGGATATGTCTCCATGACCATGTACAATTTTGGGGAATGCATATGTCCCAAATGCTTCTATTTCTCAAAAGATAAATTCGGACCCAAGATACCCATAAAGTATGGTTTCAGTGATTGCACAGGTTCCAAATATGTCTTAAAGAAGCTGCGAGGTTCCATTCCTTAGATTTCATAAACCCAAGCCCACCCTCATTTTTGGGTACACATACCTCCTCCCAAGCTATTCTAGCTTTGTGTCTATTCATATCAACTCCGGACCAAAGAAAAGCTCTCAAACTAGCATCAATTTCCTTATGAATTTTGGAAGGAAGGGTAAAGAGGGACGACCAATAAATTTGCACACTCCAAAGAATGGATTTAATCAAAATAATCCTCCCCGCATAGGATAGAAACCTACTTCTCCAAGAGGCAACCCGAGCCAAGATTTTATCCAAGAGAGGTCGACAATCTCCAAAGGTAAGCTTAGAGGTAATGAGGGGTACACCTAAGTATTTGATGGGAAAACTACCCTCGGCAAATCCTATCAAACTTAAGAGCTCCATCTTTTCATTGTCACTCACACCAGAAAGGAAGATATTGCTCTTATCAGGATTTGCACTCAATCCTGACCAACTTTCAAAAGTAATTAAAGCATTCTTAAGGAGAGACAGAGAAGTACCTTCGGCTTTACAAAATAGCATGAGATCATCCGCGAAACAAAGAAGAGTCAGCCCCATTTTCTTGCATCTCCAATGAAAACTAAAGTTCAGATTAGCCGCCACTCTATTCAAGAGCCGAGAGAGAACCTCCATAGCAATAACAAACAAGTAAGGGGATAAGGGATCCCCTTGTCTCAACCCTCTAGAGCTCTCAAAGAAACCCACCAACTCCCCATTGATAACCACCGAGAATCTAGGAGTAGTGATGCATTTGGATATCCAATTGACAAGAACACTAGGGAAACCAAAATTCTTTAGGACTTGTAACAGAAACTGCCAATTAACCGAGTCATAAGCCTTCATTAAATCAACTTTCAAGGCACACCTTTTTTCCTTGGCCATAGCTCGATTATAGTTGTGCACCAACTCTTGGCATAAAAGGACATTATCTCCTATTCTCCTATCACCAACAAAGGCTGCTTGTGTCGGGTCAATGAAGAGAGGTAAAGCACTCTTAATTCTATTTGCAATGATCTTGGTGATACATTTATAAATTATGTTGCAGCAAGAAATGGGCCGATAGTCCTTACACAAAGAAGCATTATCACACTTGGGAATAAGAGCAATTGAAGTACAATTTACCTCCCTGAGAAGTTTGCCCTCTTGGTAGAAGTCTTTAATAGCCATGATCACATCTTTTCCCACCACATCCCAAGATTTCTTGAAGAAATAAGCACCAAAACCATCTGGTCCAGGAGCTTTGTTGTTTCCCAACGAAAACAGCGTGTTCTTGATTTCCTCATCCGTCACTTCGACAATCATCCCATTAGCCGTATCACTAGTGATGCAGGTTCAATAATTTCCTCTAAACCCCAGAAGTCGCGAACACCCCTCGGCTCTTCAAAAACTCTTTCAAAGTGGCTGACAATTTCCTCCTTAATGCTCAAAGGGTCTTCAATAACTATGCCGTTATCACACTTAAGCTTGGTGATTCTATTTCTATTCTTTCTGCCATTGACACACTTGAAGAAATAGCTTGTGTTCTGGTCACCCTCTCTAAGCCATTGCACTCTAGATTTTTGCCTAGCTAAAGACTCCTCAGCTCGACTTAAAGAATTAAAATTAAAAGCTTTGGCTTTTTCCTCAAAAATAAGGTTCTCTTCAGGAGGATTAGAAGCAAGAGCATGCTGGACCCTTAGAAGGTTTTCTCTAGCTTCAATAACTCTTGCCGAGATATTCCCAAACTCCCTCTTGTTAAACACTTTTAATGCTGCTTTGACTCTCTTCAGTTTAGTAACCAATTGATACATAGGGGTACCCCTAACTTCTTCTTCCCAAGCCTTACTAACAATGCTAATGAAACTTTCATGGTGAGCCCAAAAGTTGAAGAACCGAAATGGGATTTTCCTAACTGAAGACATAACCCCACATTCAACAATACAAGGAGAATGATCCGAGATGCTTGGGGGAAGGAAATTGGCTATGGAATTACCAAACACGCTGCCCCACTTTTCATTCACAAGAGCTCGATCAATCTTAGTGGTAATCCTATGTTCCCCTTCTCTCATATTACTCCACGTGAAAAAGTTACCCATAAACCGAAGGTCCTCAAGCCTAGTCTCATTACACATATTATTCAAGTCCGAAACGTAATTTCTCCACCTATAAGAACCCCCTATTTTCTCATACCCAAATCTCATCGCATTAAAATCACCCATAATCACCCGTGGTATTTCCTCAAAATCTTGAGCTTTACCCATCAAGTCTCTCCATAATTCTTTCCTTTCCAGCGGACCATTAGAGCCATAGACAAATGAGCAAACAAAGGAGTAATTAGACTCCAAAATAACAACCTTACCATGGATGGCTTGATTCATAGATTGTATGATTTCAAACCTGACCAAACTAGGATTCCAAGCAACCCAAATTCTACCATTAGGGCAGCACACATAGTTATGGATTACATCCCATCCCCCAAAAGTCAAGGACTTAGTAACCTCAAAATTTGGTTCACGAACTCTAGTTTCCAAAATACCACAAATTGCAATTTTATTGGAAGAGATTAGATGTCTAACCTCTTTTTGTTTCAAAGGGGAATTAAGACCCCTTACATTCCACGAAGTAAGCTTAATCATGGGACGGCTAGGCGTTAGGAACTTCTCTCGCCTTCCTGGCTAATCTTCTCCTTTGGCTTTTAGAAAGACTTATGTTCCCCTCCGTAAGACCTTCCTTTTCATCAACTCGAATCAAATTTCCGAACCTCACAATAGCCGGTGAAGTAGACCCCATTTCACATCCCTCGTGGTTTTCCACCAAGGGACCCCTAGGTGGGGTTACTTCTCCGTTGTTGTCACCAGCACCCAAAGCATTCAACCTTTTGCTTACTTCCAATCTCCTCTCTTCTATGTTAGGAACACTCACCCCATATTCATTCCCCTTAACACACTTATCCCTATCATCACACACACCTCGATTATAGACCCTGTTAAGATCAGCCCCGCTAGGGACATTTATCCCGCTCATTTCATCCTTATCTTTTCCAAACCTATCTTTGACATTCTCACTACCCTCTTCGCCATCTAGTTCCCCATTATCCAGCCTATTGCCCGAACTGAGAACCACAAATTGATTAGTGGAGGGTTTTGTTTTACTAACCATGACTCCCGACTCATTAATGGGCTGCTGTTTTTTGCGGCTAGAGCTCTCGCCCACGTTCTCCACTTGCACAACCACGTCCTTTGACACGTTCTCCTTCCTCTTAGTCACCATTCGCCATTTTTAAGTAAGATTCAAGTTCTTGTTCTCGGTGCTTTCCTTCTCAAATCGAGGGGCCAAGTGACATTCCTTCAAGTTATGCCCAAAAGTTCTACACAAAAGGCAGGCCCTCGGTTTCCAAGAATACTCCACCCCTATGTTTACACAATCACCATTCGGGAGGCCTAGTTCCACTGAATTCCAAGAACACAAACTCTTGCATACTCCAATCTATCCCCCGCATCCGTGATGTTATCCATGTAGAGAGGTTTTCCAATAGCGCTCGCAACATAGCTCAACCCTTTAGCAGTCCAAAACTCCAATGGAACTCCACTAAATTTGACCCAAATCGGCACACTACTAATGCCTTCACCTGCCATTTTTAAATTCGGACGCCATTTTTGTAGGAAAAGGGGCTGCCCCCCAATATGCCAAGGGCCCCCTTCCAAGGCCTCATCCCCTGGAGCTCTCATTATCAAATTTCAGAATAAAGCCCCCAACCCCATTTGAGACAACACCAACCTTTCTGAAGCACTTCCAATTCCTATCGATAAAACCCTTCACAAGAGAGAATGACAACCTTCTACCAAGGAAGAAACCAACGAGACAATTTCCCCATTTGTCCCTCCCCAAATCAGCCACCTCTTTAGGAGGTATAACCCTTATCCTCCTGCCATCATCAAGGATTTCCGGAGCAAAATATTCCATAGGAGCACTGGATTTCGAAACAAAAAGTTTTCTCCATGATGAAATACCAGCAGGCTTCAATTCCCCATCCACCTTTTCCCCCATAGTCCCACCTCCACTCGCCGCTTTCTCGCCATGCATCATAATTGGAGGCACCTTTGAATCAACCAGCGCATTCCCATTGCACATTTCCACACCAACCTTATCAATCTCTTTTCCACCCACAATTTGCTGCTTCTTAAAAACCCCACCAGAACTCTTTGCCTCACTTGTATTCAAAGAATTCACAAGAAAAGGACCATTGGGAGGCAAAGTATGGCTTTGGGAAGGTTTAGGAAGAGGAGGGAAAAAATTGTTTTTTTGTGATGTGGCAAGGCTGGTGACGTGGCATCTTGGGGGACGTGGCAGGATGAGTCAGCGTGAGATTGATCAGGTTGAGGGGAGAGATGGATGATTTGTTGGTGAGTTGTCATTATTTGAAGTCAAAGAGATAAGAGAGAAGGAAATCAGAGGAGAACCAATGAAAAACAAGTGACGTGGCTAAAAACTTATGGAACAGCCTATTAACCAGTCCAAAGAGATGTGGATAAGAAAAAAATAAAAAAAATCCAAATGAGCCAATGAGAGAGGACCAATGGATAGCACTTGGATGGATTCAAGCCATCTCACTCAATATGTGAACAACAACAAAAAATGGCAGACAACTCCAGCCCAAACAGCAAAGCTCCAGCCAAAGAAGCACCCACACTCCGGTGACCAGCAAGAATCTGGCATCAACAGGCTACTCCACCAACCCTCTATGACCCAGGGAGAATCTCGCCCATCCCACTACATTTCCGGTCAAAAAAGAACCACAAACAGCCCCTTTACTCCTACCTCACTTCAACACCAAACAGCAACTCCAAAAAAACGAAAATAAACAAAACAACTCCAGCAGCCACCTACCTTCTTCCCAATCCGGCCAAGCCAAGAAACAGCCCACACAAAACAAGCTCAACCACAACAGCCACCAACAAGCAAAAGAGAAGACAGGAGAGCAAACAACCAAGGAGTTCGATTTAAACTCAAAAACAACCCCCAAACACAGCAAAGAATGACTGAAACATAGCAAACAAAAAGGTTAACAAAAACAGAAAAACAAAGTGCAGGTTTGTGAAAGAAAATGTGAAAAGAGAACTTAAGGAAATGGTTAGAGGGACAGGTGAAGTTTAATGGTAAAGGTGGTGGATGGAGGATGGAGGATGAGGGTGGAGAGAGGGGTGGTGGGTGGGGAGGAAAATATTGAAAGAGGGCTGGTTTCTAATCCTAGAGAGAAGAGAGAGCATTTTCTCTCACTAACGTGAACAGTAGTTGCTGGTCAGCAACATTAAAAGTTGCACTAACATTACCATAGTCGCTTGGCAAATCTAGCTTGTAGGCATTATCATTGATCCACTCCAAGACTTGAAAGGGTCCATCTCCTCGAGGGTGCAATTTTGATTTCCTTTGTGTAAGAAACCTTTCCTTACGCATGTGCACCCAAACAAAATCTCCAGGTTGGAAGACAACCTTCAAACACCCCTTATTGGCTTGCTTAACATATTGCTCATTTTTCCTTTCAATGTTGGCCCGAACTCTAGCATTTAAATCCTTCACAAAATCTGTCGTTTTCTTACTATCAAGATTAGCATGCTCATTAGTAGGCAAAGGTAAAATATCCAAAGGTGTTAAAGGATTAAAGACATAAACAATTTCAAAAGGAGAAAATGAAGAAGTAGAATGAACAGTCCTATTATATGCAAACTCAATATGTGCAACACTTTTCCCACTGCCTTAAGTTCTCTTGAATGATAGTACGCAACAAAGTAATGAGTGCCCTATTAACTACTTCAGTTTGACCATTCGTTTGAGGATGTGCAACAGTAGAAAATAACAGTTTGGTTCCTAATTTATTCCATAAAGTGTGCCAAAAATGATTTAGAAACTAAACATCTCTATCACTAACAATTGTCGTAGGCAACCCATGCAAATGAACCACTTCTTTAAAGAACAAATCAGTAATATGTGTTGCGTAGTTTGTTTTAGAACATGCAATAAAATGAGCCATTTTACTAAACCTATCAACAACAACAAATATGCTATCCTTACCACTTTGAGTCCTTGGTAATCCTAAAACAAAATCCATAGATATATCAATCCAAGGTTGATTAGGTACAGCTAAAGGAGTATACAAGCCATGCGGTCTAACTTTAGATTTTGCTTGCCTACATGTAATGCACTTATCACAAACAGATTGCACATCATGCTTCATCTTAGGCCAATAAAAATGCTCACATAATATATCTAAAGTCTTTACAACACCAAAGTGACCCATCAAACCTCCCCTATGACTTTCCCTAACAAACAACTCATGAACAGAACAAATAGGCTCACATAATTTATCTTTCTTGAATAGAAATCCTTCATGCCTATAAAAATCACCAAACACACACTTATTACATGCATTCCATACTTGGCTGAAATCAGAATCATTGGCATACAAATCCTTAAGCAATTCAAAACCAAGTAATTTAGTTTGCAATGAAGTAATACGTACCTCCTAGACAATGCATCAGCCACAACGTTTTCCTTTCCATGCTTGTATTTGACTACATAAGGAAACGTCTCTATGAACTGCAACCACTTAACATGTCTTTTATTAAGCTTACCTTGGGTCTTCAAGAACTTCAAGCTCTTATGATCGGAATGAATGATGAATTCCCTCGCCACAAGTAATGCTGCCATGTTTGAAGAGTTCTCACTAATGCATAAAGCTCCTTGTCGTAAGTAGGATAATTCAACACTGCCCCACTTAGCTTTTCACTAAAATAAGCAATTGGTTTGGAATCCTGCATCAAAACAGCTCCCATTCCAATCCTAGATGCATCACATTCCATCTCAAAATCTTTATCAAAGTTAGGCAAACACAACAAAGGTGCATTAGTTAGCTTATCTTTCAAAGTTTTGAAAGGCCGGTCTTGCACATCATCCCACTTAAAAACAACATTCTTTTTAAAAAGTTCATTCAAAGGTGCAGCAATAGAACTAAAATCTTTAACAAACCTTTGATAAAAACTTGCTAAACCATGGAAACTTCTCATCTTGTTCGCATTCTTAGGTGTAGGCCAGTCTCTTATTGCCCTTACCTTTTCTTCATCAACACTAATACCCTACGAACTAACAACAAATCCAAGAAACACAACAAATTCCATGCAAAACGTGCACTTCTTAAGATTAGCATACAATTGGTGCTCCCTCAACACACTAAACACAGCATGCAAGTGTTTCACATGTTCGTCCAAATTTTTGCTATAAACTAAAATATCATCAAAGTAAACTATCACAAATTTTCCCATGAAAGCACGCAAGACATGGTTCATTAACCTCATGAATGTACTAGGTGCATTAGTTAAATCGAAAGGCATTACTAACCACTTATACAATCCATTTTTAGTTTTAAATACAGTTTTCCATTCATCTCCCTCTTTTATGCGAATCTGATAATAGCCATTCTTTAAATCAATTTTAGAAAACAATTGAGAGCCATGCAATTCATCAAGCATATCATCTAATCGGGGGATAGGATGTCTATATGTAAAACCCCTTCCTAGCCAAGTATTTCCTAAGTATCCCTTGGCCATTGAGAACCTAGAAAACGCACGCCTAAGAAAGAAGTTTATTTTAAAATCTTATTTAAAGAATAAACTTGTAATTTAAAAACACACACACACACACACACACACACACACACACACATATATATATATATATATATATATATATATATATATATTTTAAAACTATAATAAGTTCATTGTACAAGTCAAATAATATAGTTTCCTTTCTTGGAGAAAATTATGAAATCCATAGTAATACTTACTAGAACATACACACTTTTATAATTTTTACTAGCAATTTGATTTCCTTTATTAACACAAACATATATACTCCATTATAACATGGACATATTTACTGCATTATGAGATATAAACATAATTACTACACTAAATACTAGCAAAACCATTCAATAGTCATAACGTCCCTTCATGCTCATAACGTCCCTCGGAATCCTCTCTCAGCTTCAGGCCTTAATCCTTACCTACAAAACATTTTAAAACATTTCGTCGGGTGAGCGCTAATCGCTCAGTAAGGGAATATAGCCATTTATAAACTATTAAGGTTCATTATACAAGTATATTACTTATGACCTTACCTACCTAGAAGACATGACCTTCATTCATTGACATTAACAAGTTCATAAAACATGTCATACACTTTGGAATTTTCTCATAAACATAAGTCATAACATAACCCTACCTAAAATAACATAGAACATATATGACTTATCCAATATTCATAAACATGGCATGCCTATTTCTTTTGTCTTTGTACTTGATGTTTTCATTAGTTTTTATCATCCGATCGGATTCATTTGAACCATTACCTTGTTCTTGGTCATCACCTCAAAGGACTCATGGTTTCTATAAGAATTCCATATAGTTCAGGGGTTTATTAGAATTAAAAAAAAATGGGAATTTCCATTAAGAAGGTGGATGCCATATAGTTCGTCACTTTTCAAGCAATTTTTCCCTTGTCTTCCAATTCGAATTGATTTTTGGCTAAAACATAAAAGTTTTAGGTATATTTCTCAAATTTTTAATACTTCAAGAATCAACTCAATCAAACTTATATAACTTCAGTTATGACCGATTCAGTGAAGCATGTACAGTATAAGTCTTAGAAAGCCAAATCCGAATTCTATTCATTTTAGCCAAGTCACCTTCATTTGCACATTCATATCATCTGCCATATCATTCTAAGTATAAAAGGTCATAAAAACCTCCCTTTTTACAGAACCAAAAAGTGCCAAAACATCGTCCAACTACAAATCTCTTAATTGGCATAATCATCCTCCATATGCGCACATACACTAATCAACACACCCATTTAAACAATCCATAATCAAAACATAGCATCACACTCATAGTAACATAAATAAATGTAAGTTTCATAAACCCTAGGTGTTATCAATTGTAGTCATAAGTGTTAGTAAACGGTCCCGTATACGCAGCGGAAACAAAAATAATATAACTCAGGGATCGTTTACATGAGCCAAGATCAAGGGTATAATTTTACAATTTTATCATAATAAGAATCTGCAGAAATATTAAACATGAGTTAAGAGAAACAAACGCACGTTGGAGGCTCCTCCAAATTTGTCGACGAATGTTTTGCTACCGATCCAAGTGTAGGATAGAACCTGTGTAGTCCACACGAAGACAATCTCAAAAGAACCAAAGAGGGATTTGCTAGATCCTCTTTGGCTTCAAGATTAAGAAGAACACAAAATCAATTGAATTGATTTTAGGCACAAAATGTTACTGCCGTGGGAGTGTATTATCAAAGAGGGGCTGCTGTGTTTTCGAAGAAAAATCCTATATAATTTAATTAACACATTTTTCATTTTATAGTTAATTAAGCAAGTTGCCCTAATCCCATACGGATTAGGCTTGGGCTCCAACCCAAACGCCCTATGTTGCCAAACACTCCCAGTTTGATTTATTTTATTTTCCATCATTATCTTAATTAAAATCAATTAATATATATTTAAATATATATTAACATTTAACAATAATGATAATATATTTAAATATGTGCGAACACTCATTTAAACGTAATTTCACTTATTTAATTTTTCTAACAAATTAAATAAAGACTATGACCTCAGCAAATTTCATTGCACTGTTAAATTACCAAAATACCCTTTCGCCTTAAAAGACGAAAACGCCTTTCCTTTCTTCTTAGATCTTAAATTGTCTTCTATGTGTGTGACCTATAGGCTCCTCATCATACCGGCAGTGTATAGTATCGCGATTAACACCAATTAATCATCTCACTGTACACAGACCAAGATTGGCCCCTAGCAAGGCATCATGGCCACCCGATAGATTCGGATTCAGCAAAGTAGCTACCTGTCAACGATATGGTTACCGTGCAATTCGATCCTTTCATCATACGTTATCTCGACGAGACGAAGGCATAGAAATAGTGTCAACCTTCGGTTACTCTCGATATTATTTATTCAGTTTCTGGACCAATGACCCGTATTATAAACTGGATAGAGCAACAACTCAATCCCACTGTGGCCACAGTTTTAGTGTCATTGCCATATACTGAATTGCGCCGTGAGATAACTTTCTCCCGTACCCGGGAGTGATGAATCCTCTGTCAATCCACCATAGTCTTGATACACTCCTTAATGCAGCTAATCACCAACGTATTAAAAGCTCTGAAAAGAACTGCGTTAGGCTAGGGTCAAACTACACCAATCGGTGCACAAGGCGCTCCGGTGATCTCAAGTCTAAGGATCACATTCACCACCATTCGTTAGAGGATTTGTTCCATAGACACTGGGGTTACCATCCATCTGGAATCCTCTGGTGGGTCAGTTTAGTGAACTTGCTGCGGTGTAATCGCCTACAGGAAGCACCCATGTGTTGCACCAGGTTGTCACCAAACAACCTTGACAAGTGAGATCAGTCACTGCCTTTCGACAGGGTCGTTCAACACTATGATAGCCTTACCGTATTATCTGTGCCCTTACTTCAGAATAATACTGGGGCTATGTAACGGCCCACTTGAGTACGTAGTTAATGCTTCTTCTTTTGCTCTTTTTTAGTTGATTCATTATTGTTTGGTTGGCCTTTGAGTGATATGTTGAACACTTGCCTTGATATTGGTTGAAAATAGAAGAAGTTTAGTGTTTCAGACTTCGCCGGGGCGAAGAGGTGTTGTAGCCACGGGGAAGCTGCTGGACAGTTTCGCCGCGGCGACGTGCCAACCAAAATGTTTGTTAAGTTTTAGATATTTTCTTCTCTAAGGGCAATTTGACCATTCTACCCCTAATTAGTAGGAAAAGTGGGGAGTAAATTGAAAGGATTTTACATGGAGAATATGTTATTGTGGGGGTGTTTTTGTAATGAATCAAAGGATATAGATGGAGTTCCTAAGGAAGAGTAAAGGCAAAATGGGAATGCTTGTGTATAAATTGTTCTAAAAGGAATTAAGTCATTGCAAACCCTTCATTCTTCTTCTCCACCGCCACTCTCCTTTCTCGCTTCCTCTCAAATTCTCTTTCTTTTGTTCAAGGAGTTTTAGAGGGCTTTTGGAGTGATTTGGGGTAGGAAATCAATCAAGGCATCCTAAGGTAAGTATTCTTGCTTTGAATGTGAAGTTTTGTGTATATTTGAATATTGAGGTCTTTTGGTTGAATTGTTTAATTGTTTTAAGGGTAGAGAAAAGTCAAGCAAACCAAGAGAAAGGAAGTGTTAGTGAGATCTCTCCATCACAAGGTAAGTAAATCCCAACCCAAGTGGAGATTTGAGAATTTTCTTGATTAGGGTTTTAATAGCAATTATGTATGTATGTTGTATACATGTTATATGCTATGTTATTGAGTCTCAAATGGAGATTATTATTGCTTTGTGATTGTTCATACATTTACATTATGAGAAATGAGATGTGGGTTGGAAAGGTAGTTTGAGATGGAATTGAAGGATATTGAGAAATCTTTTTTGGAAGTGTTATTCTTTGGCAGGAATTATGGCTATGTGAGGGAGTTTTCTCCCATTTTGGATGGTTAGAGAAAGACATAGAATCATTGTTATAGTAGAGTTTTATTATGCACTTGAGTTGTTTGATGAAATGCCTAATAGATGATCCTAACCTAGGGAGGTGTCCTATGGTAGGTGGGATTTTTGGTGTTCTCTTTACTTTCTTCTTGGTGTTTATCTCCCTTTGTGGTTTTTGATAAACCCCTAGAGCGGATGGCTGTTTGTAGGCTTGTTTCTTTTGTTTCCTATTTTCGGGGCATGTCCCAAAATAGGTTGGTCGCTTTTATTAGGCCTTTGTACATTGTTCTGTTTTCTTTTATATGATTACTTACTTATAAAAAAAAAAAAAAATGCCTAATAGAGGTTTGAGTATGAGTAGTGAACCTTAATTCTTGCAACATTGCTTGTTGGCATTTCATAAGTGCATTAGTGGAGATGAACCATCCATATGCATTAATTGTGCATTGAGAAATGACTTAAGAAAGGGTAGAAAACTTTGTGTAGGCACTTGCTCTATGAGTAGAGAACTTTGTGAATGCAACTACTTTAAGGGTAGAGAGAATGAGAAGTGCTAGAGTAGAATGAATGAGAAGAGTATTAGAAATGGGTTGATGCTTTGTGATCATCACCCGATAGTTATTAGAAATGGGTTGATGCTTTGTGATCATCACCCGATAGTTATTAGAAATGGGTTGATGCTTTGTGATCATCAACCGATAGTTATTAGAAATGGGTTGATGCTTTGTGACCATCACCCGACAGGACAGTTATTAGGAACGGGTTGATGCTTTGTGATCGTCACCCGAAAGTCATGAGGTACGGGTAGGTGCTTTGTGGTCTCCACCCGATAGTTACGAAAATCGGGTAGGTGCTTCGTGATTCCCACTCGGTAGTCACTAAGAGCGGGTTGGTGCTGTGTGAACTCCATCCAACAGTCATGAAGAGCGCGATGGTGCTATGTGAACGCCATCCGGGCGTACCTCCGGTAAGATGAGGCCATGACATTTAATAGAAAGCAATAAAAAGTGTGAGGAAAGAATTAAGAGTATTACATATGAGGATAGATAGATAGAGGGTTTACTTATTGAGCATTATTTTGTGCTCACCCCGTTCTTTTCCTTTGTGGACGCAGGAACTAGTCGATGATGCAGTCGGAGGGACGTCGGCAAGCGAGGAGCAATAGCTACACTGTTTCCCCTATTTTTGTCTTTTTAAATGGCATTTTGTAAATAATGCTCTTTGTGTATAAATGACTTTTTACTTATAATAAAAAGAAAAGTTTTGGGCCCATTTTCTATTATTATTATGCATGCATTGCACTAGTTTACAGCAGTTGTTACAGGCTACGGACGTTTCTAGAATGGCCACCATATGTGCTCATAGGGTTCTCACTATCAAGATTTGAAACACTTGATACCCTCGTCACGGTTCTACCATTCTAAGGACATATATCAATACATATTGCAATAATAATGATTTAAGCGATATAGAATAAGATGCCTTTTATTGATTAATGAACATTATTACAAAGAGTCAATTCCACAATAATTGATTGGCTCTAGGGCATCTACTCTAACAATAAGGGAGATTTTTTTCCTCACCTTAGTATTCAAAGCACAAAGACACTCCTCCTTAGCTCCAAAGGTTCACCGTTTCTACCTTACACACATAACCACTTATGAATTTCTCTTTTACCTCTCTTCATTGATCCAGCACAAGCAGCCTTTGTTGGTGATAGGAGAATAGGAGATAATATCCTATTATGCCAAGAGCTTGGTGCACAACTACAATCGAGCTTCGGCCAAGGAGAAAAGGTGTGCCTTGAAAGTTGATTTATTGAACGCTTATGACTCGGTTAATTGGGAGTTTCTCTTGCAAGTACTTAAGAACTTTGGATTCCCAAGTGTACTTGTCAATTGGATATCCAAATGCATCACTACTCCTAGGTTCTCGGTGGTCATCAATGGGGAGCTGGTGGGTTTCTTTGGGAGCTCTAGAGGGCTGAGACAAGGGGATCCGTTATCCCCTTACTTGTTTGTTATTGCTATGGAGGTTCTCTCGAGGCTCTTGAATAGAGTGCCAGTTAATCCGAACTTTAGTTTTCATTGGAGATGCAAGAAAATGGGGCTGACTCATCTTTGTTTCGCGGACGATCTCATGCTTTTTTGTAAAGCCGAAGGTACTTCTCTATCTCTCCTTAAGAATGCTTTAATTACCTTTGAAAGTTGGTCAAGATTGAGTGCTAATCCAGATAAGAGCAATATCTTCCTTTCTGGTGTGAATCACAATGAGAAGATGGAACTCTTAAGTTTGATAGGTTTTTTCGAGGCTCCACTACCCATAAAATACTTAGGTGTACCCCTTATTACCTCTAAGTTAACCTTTGGGGATTGCCAACCCCTCTTGGATAAAATCTTGGCTCGGGTTACCACTTGGAGAAGTAGGTTTTTATCCTATGCGGGGAGGATTATTTTGATTAAGTCGATTCTTTGGAGTATCCAGATATATTGGTCGTCTCTGTTTATTCTTCCTTCCAAAATTCAGAAGGAAATTGATGCTAGGTTGAGAGCTTTTCTTTGGTCTGGAGTCGATATGAATAGACACAAAGCAAGAATAGCTTGGGAGGAGGTTTGTGTACCCAAAAATGAGGGCGGGCTTGGGTTTATGAAATGTAAGGAATGGAACCTCGCCGCTTCTTTAAGACATATTTGGAACCTGTGCAATCATAGAAACCATACTTTGTGGGTCTCTTGGGCCCGAATTCATCTTTTGAGGAATAGAAGCATTTGGGACATAAGCATTCCCCAAAATTGTACATGGTCATGGAGACATATCCTAAAAAATAGGGAAATGGCTAGAAAGAATATCAAATGTCGCATTGGCAATGGTAACACCACCTCTCTTTGGTTTGATAACTGGCACCCGAACGGCCCCCTTGTTTCCGTCTACGGGGAAAGGATTATTTATGATGCAGGGATTGCTAAGGATGCTAAGGTGAGTTTTGTGATTGATGGATGCAATTGGAAGTGGCCAAGTGCCAATTCTTGGGCTCTTATTAATATGAGGACTTCTGTGAATTTCACACCTTCCAATGTTGACGACAAGATTTGTTGGGTACCCTCACCTTCAGGGGATTTCTCTACCAAATCGGCTTGGGAGGCTATTAGAGGAACAAGAGCAAAAGTTGAGTGGTGTGACTTGGTTTGGTTCTCAAAGGCTATCCCAAGATACTCTATGATCTTATGGATGGCTATTAAGGAGAGATTACCTACAAAGGAATGGTTGATGAGGTATGGGGAGGCTATTACTAACGCTCATTGTTGCCTCTGTAACTCATCTATGGAATCTCTTGACCACTTATTTTTTGCATGCCCTTTTTCTAAGTCTATTTGGAGTAAGATCCTCATGCTTGCTAACCTTGGCTATGTGGTTAGACCCTGGCATGATTACATCCCCTATTTGGCAAGGAATTGGAAAGGTAAGAGCTTGAAATTCACTTTGGGTAGGCTTAGGGGCTACGGTTTATTGGATTTGGAGGGAGCGAAATTCACGAATTTTTAGGGGTGACTATAAAGATTCCTTCACCATAATTGATGTTATCAAAAGTGTTATGAGAGACAAAGCCATGGAACTTAGGAATATCAAAGTATCCTATAGCAATGGGAAGTTGGCGAATGATTGGGGCCTCCCCAGATCTATTTTCAAAGATGCTCCTCAAGTTCCTTAACACCGTTTGTAGACTGGATTACGGAGGGTTACACATAATGGTTTTTGCTTGGTTGTGTTTCTATCATTTGTAATGAGTTTTATATCGTGGTTTTCTTTTAATGATCCTAACCTAGGGAGGTGTCCTATGGTAGGTGGAACTGTTGTTGTTCTCCTTGCTTTCTTCGTGGTTTTTTGGTTTAAGATTTACCCCAAGAGTGAATGGCCGTTTGTAGGCTTGTTTCCTTTGATTCCTATTTTGGGGCATGTCCCAAAATAGGCTAGTCGCCCTTTATCAGGCCTTTGTACATTCTTCTCTTTTTTTTAATATTATTACTTACTTAACAAAAAAAAAGAAACTCACCTTAAACCCTGAAATTGAAGTTCATAAAGTGTGGATGGTGATCTCCTTTGAAATTCAACTTTAAATCCTACGAAAATTTGAGAAGAAAATGCTTGGACTAGTGGCTTTTATGGTGGATTTAAGAGAGGAAGAAGAAGATGATGCACTTGGTGTGTACAAGGTCGACTACTCTCTCTTAAAACCTTGTAGATAATTATTTCATTACTACTCTATTATGATTGGTCATTAAAAGTTAGATATAGATTGGGGCCTCCCTAGATCTATTTTCAAAGACATTCCTCAAGTTCTCAACACCGTTTGAAGATTGGATTACAGAGGGTTAAGTAGAAGAGTTTTTTGCTTGGCTGTTTTGTCTCATTGGTAAAGCGTTTGATTTTTTGTTTTTCTTTTAATGATCCTAACCTAGGGAGGTGTCCTATGGTAGGTGGGATTTTTGGTGTTCTCTTTACTTTCTTTTTGGTGTTTATCTCCCTTTGTGGTTTTTGATAAACCCCTAGAGCGGATGGCTGTTTGTAGGCTTGTTTCTTTTGTTTCCTATTTTCGGGGCATGTCCCAAAATAGGCTGGTCGCCTTTTATTAGGCCTTTGTACATTATTCTGTTTTCTTTTATATGATTACTTACTTATTAAAAAAAAAAAAAAGTTAGATATAAGGGTCCTTTGGCATAAATTTTTCATATAAGGGCGTTTTGGTCATTTCCACCACAACATAATGATTAGCACTCATTTAATGCCATTTGACTTCTTTTAAAACACTTAGTAATTAAGAAATCCCATTAGGTAAATGACTAATTTACCCTTGGTGCGCTTTTATGGATACTTAATTCATATGGATTTGAATGAAAAGACCATTATGCCCTTGGTTACTATTTACGCCATTTAACCATATCAATCAACTTTATGATCATTCTACCCTCATTTCTCTTCAATCACATCACCACTTAAACTTTATAATGGCCACATCTCGAAATACAAGTAAATTGACAATTTTACCCTTCTATTCAAAAAAAGAAAATTACTTGAAAAGGTAAATTTCATACCTTAGGGCATCGGAATAATAACCCGGGGTTTACACTATACTTTACCGTTATCTTGTTAATAGCTCGGCAATCCACACACATGCGCCATGTTCCATCTTTCTTTGGGACTAAGAGGACAGGAACCGAACATGGGCTGAGTCTCCCCCTTACAAATCTCTTTTGCAATAGCTCATCCACTTGCCTTTGTATTTCTTTCGTTTCCTCGGGATTAGCTCTATAAGCAAGTCGATTTGGTATGACGGAACCAGGTATTAAGTCTATTTGATGCTCAATTCCTCTTAGAGGAGGTAATCCATGGGGAATCTCCTCAAGAAATAGGTCCTCAAATTCCTACAATAAAGACACGACAACACTAGGCAAAGATGAGTTAAGGTCGTTAGTAGAAAAATAAACATCCTTGTACATAAGTATAAGTACTTGTTGCCTCGCCATCATTACACTCTTAACCTCATGTTTTTCAACAAGTACACTCACTTTTTTATTTTTCTCTCCATGTTGCTCACTTTTCTCTTCTTTTTGCTCATTTTTCTCTCGATTTTTCCTCTCGACCTCACTTACTCTCTTTCTATTTTCCTCTTGCTTACACTTTTGTTTCTCTCTCATTTTCACTCTGTTGCTATCCTAATCTAGGTCCTCAAAAGCTTGCAAAGGTTTAAGAGGGGCTAATACAACTTTTTAATTGTTTATTACAAAAGAATAACGATTTTTGTACCCATCATGCGACACCCTCCTATCAAACTACCACGGTCGGCCAAGCAATATATGACTAGCATACATCGGTGCCACGTCACAAAGAACCTCATCCTCATACTTGCCAATTGAAAAAGGAACCCGAACTTGCTTGTTTATCTTCACTTCTCCATAGTCATTCAGCCATTGTGGCTTGTACGATTTAGGATGCTTCTTCCACTTCAAATTCAACTTCTCTACCAATAAAGTACTGGCAACATTAGTACAACTGCCACTATCAATAATCAACGTACACACCTTATCCTTCATGTGGCATCTTGTGTGAAAAATATGCTCACGTTACTCCTCATCTCCTTTATCCTAAGGCTGTATACTCAGGGCTCTCCTTGTAACAGGTAAATCACCATGCACAGGTTCTTCCACTTCAACATCAAAACAATCCTCCAATGGTGGCATCTCATTGTCACATGAGTTAGCACTTTCGACTTCTCCATTTGCTCGTATAACCATAACCTTTGTGTTTGGGCATTTGGAAGCAATATGTCTGAATCCTTGACACCTAAAACACTTAATATCACGTCACTTAATAAGAGTTTTAGTTTCAGGTTTACCTTTAGGAACAGCAACCGAATTCTTCGACTTTGCTTCTTCTTTTATTCTAAAGGCAATTTTGTTGTCCTTCCAATTTGATCTATACAGAGAGCTAGAATGTAACAACTACTGTAAACTAATACAATGCATGCATAATAACAATAGAAAATTGGGCCCAAAAACTTTCTTTTCATTATAAGTCATACGTCTTTTATACACAAAGAACGTCATTTACAAAAATGCCATTTTAAAAGACAAAACAAGTGAAACAGTGTAGCTATTGCTCCTTGCTTGCCGACGCCCCTCCGACTGCATCATCACCTAGATCCTGCATCCACAAAGGAAAATAATGGGGTGAGCACAAAATGATGCTCAGTAAGTAAAACCCTCTATCTGTCTATCCCCGTATGTATAACTCTTAATTCTTTCCTCTCACTTTCTGTTGTTTCTTACTAATCATCATGGTCTCATCTTACCGGAGGTACGGCCGGATGGCGTTCACTCAGCACCATCTCACTCTTCATGACTATCGGGTGGAATTCACACAGCACTAACCCATTCTTAGTGACTACCGAGTGGGGATCACGAAGCACCTACCCGATTTTCGTAACTATCGGGTGGAGACCACATAGCACCTACCCGTTCCTCATTACTTTCAGGTAACGATCACCAAGCATTAACCCGTTCCTAATCACTGTCGGGTGATGATCACAAAGCATCAACCCCTTTTCTAATAACTAACCGGGTGATGGTCACAAAGCATCCACCCGCTTCTAATACCCATCGGGTGATGATCACAAAGCATCAACCCATTTCTTATGGCTATTCAGGTGATGATCACAAAGCCTCAACCCGATTCTCATAACTGTCGGGTGATGATCACAAAGCATCCACCCATCTCTAATACTCTTCTCATTCACTCTATTCTAGCACTTCTCATTCTCTCTACCCTTAGAGTAGTTGCATCCACAAAGATCTTTACTCATAGAGCAAGTGCATACACAAAGTTTCCTACTCTTTCTTAGGTCACTTCTCAATGCACAGTTAATGCCTATGGATGGTTCATCTCAACTAATGCATTTATGAAATGCCAACATGCAATGTTGCAAGAATTAAGGTTCACTACTCATACTCAAACATCTATTAGGCATTTCAACAAACAACTCAAGTGCATAATAAAACTCTACTATAACAACAATTCTAAATCTTTCTCTAACCATCCAAAATGGGGAGAAACCCCCTCACTTAGCCACAATTCCTGCCAAAGAAAGACAGTTCCAAAAAGGATTTCTCAATATCCTTTAATTCAATCTCAAACTACCTTTCCAACCCACATCTCATTTCTTATATTTGAAATGTATAAACAATCACAAAGCACTAGAAATCTCCATTTAAGACTCAATAACTTGGCATATAACATGTATGTAACATACATACATAATTGCTATCAAAACCCTAAGCAAGAAAATTCTCAGATCTCAACTTGGGCTGGGATTTACTTACCTTGTTATGGAGAGATTTCACTAGCTCTTTCCTTTCACCTGTTTTGCTTGACTTTTTCTCTACTCTTAAACAAATGAACAAAAACCCTCAATATTCAATATATGCTAAAACTCACAAAGCTTCACAACCAAAGCAAGAATCCTTACCTTAGAATGCCTTGGGTTGATTTTCTACCCCAAATCACTCCAAAAGCCCTTTAAAACTCCTTGATCAAAAGAAAGAGAATTTGAGAGGAAGCAAGAGAGGAGAGTGGCGTTGGAGAAGAAGAATGAAGGGTTTGCAATGACTTAATTCCTTTTAATGAAATTTATACACAAGCATTCCCATTTTGCCCTTACTCTTCTTTGGGAATTCTATCTATATCCTTTGATTCATTACAAACACACCCCCATAACAACCTATTTTCCATGAAAAATCCTTACATTTTACTCCCCACTTTTCCTACTAAATAGGGGTAGAATGGTCAAATTGCCCTTAGGGAAGAAAATATCTAAAACTTAACAAACATTTTGGTTGGCACGTTGCCGCGGCGAGGAATCCTCTGTCGCCGCGGCGAAACTGTCCAGCAGCTTCCCCGTGGCTACAACACCTCCTCGCCGCAGCGAAGATTATTCTTCGCCCCGGCGAAGACTGAAACACTAAACTTCTTCTATTTTCAACCAATTTCAGGGCAAGTATTCAACATAACACTCAATCAAAGGTCAACCAAACAATATTACCAAGAAACCAACTCAGATAAGAGCAAAAGAAGAAACAATAACTACGTACCTCAAGTGGGGCGTTACATAGAAGACGAACCAGATCTGAACCTCTTGGACTTGATTTGATTCTCCACTTTAACGGCTTTGTGCAGTAGCTCTTCCATTTCTACTTAATGTTACAACTCAACCACGTCAGCAATCTCCTTGTTCAATCCAACAATGAATCTAGCCATTGTTGATTCTCTGTCTTCCTCTATGTTTGCTCTAATCATGGCGATTTCCATCTCCTTATAATAATCCTCTATACTCATGGAAGCTTGAACCAGCCCTTGCAACTTCTTATACAAATCTCTATAGTAATGGCTAGGTATAAATCTCTTGCGCATCGCCAACTTCATCTCTTCCCATGACCGAATAGGCCTCTCACCATTCCTACGCCTATTGACCGCCAATTGATCCCACCATATACCTGCATAATCTGTAAAGTCCACGGCTGTTAGCTTTACTTTCTTCTCCTTGGACTAATTATGACAATCAAATATGTGCTCATCCTTTCTGTCCCACTCCAAGTATAGCTCAGGATCATTCTTTCCTTGAAAAGTCAGAATTGCCATCTTTATACTGCCTATATTGTTATCTCCTTTGGCGTCAACCTTCTTGGCCCGTTTATAACTTGTTCTCTCCACTTCGGAATCAGCTTCGTCTTCTTCGTCGAACTCATGTCTTCTATGTGATTTAGAACCGGAAGCGGACTCCGAATCATTCAATCTTGCATTAAGCAATTTAAATTGGTCATTAACAGCCTTGATGAAGATTTTCATGTTGACCTCTTGTGGTTCTCCTTCTTCCTTACTCATGGTTTCAACCTGTAAAATTAAATAAAATAAAAGGTGTTGTTCCTCACACACTCCCTTATATGTTTGCACTCAAATCAGATTGTTATCACTCGTGTTTCACACTATTTTGGCTTTTTCTTGATGATGATCTCTCTTACCTCTTACCACTCAAAGCCAAGCCAGCCCCTTTTATGTTCTCATGAGAATCTAAGAATTCAACAAATCTCAAGAAGCAAACAGTTAGATGGTGACAATCTCAAAAATTAAAACTTTAAAAACTTAGTTGAGGCAAACGGTGAACAGAAAGAAAGACCCAAGATGACTCTAAAGAACCAAGAAAAATAAGAAAACTCTAAAAGGAAGCAAAAGACATGTGAAAGAAATCACTGGAATTGACGCTAAATGATTAAGAAGGCAAAAGACACGAAACAATCCTGTATATGCTTGAAACAATCACTAGAACAAAAATAAGGGGAAACTAGAACAAAATAAAAAGGAAACTAGAACAGAATAAAAGAAACTAATTCAACAAGAATAAGAAACTCAGGCAACTACTACTGTTCACGTTAGTGAGAGAAAATGCTCTCTCTTCTCTCTAGGATTAGAAACCAGCCCTCTTTCCATATTTTCTTCCCCACCCACCACCCCTCTCTCCACCCTCATCCTCCATCCTCCACCTTTACCATTAAACTTCACCTGTCCCTCTAACCATCTCCTTAAGTTCTCTTTTCACATTTTCTTTCACAAACCTGCACTTTGTTTTTCTGTTTTTGTTAACCTTTTTGTTTGCTATGTTTCAGTCATTCTTTGCTGTGTTTGGGGGTTGTTTTTGGGTTTTCTCCTTGGAATAGATTCCCCTTGCAACCAAACATGACTTTTCTATTTCAAATTTAAAAACAAAAATTTGAATTTCATATTATCAATATTAATATTAGATAATATCCATTATATTTAAATTCAATTCAATTCAAATTTAAACACAAAATTTGAATTTCATATTATTAATATTAATATTAGATAATATCCTTTATATTTGAATTCAAATATATATATTTAAAATATTTAAATATACATAATCTCACTAATTTAATTTTCATATGAAATTAAATTTCGGCAATAACCTTAGAAAATTTAATTGCACATGAGATTACCAAAATGCCCTTTCATCATAAATGACAAAAATACCCCTCTCACAAATTATGTTCGTATTATGTCTTCTATGTGTGTGAACTGAAGGCTCCTCATCGTATCAGTAATGAATAGTATCATGATTAACAATCAATCAATCATCCCACTCGACAAGACCAAGATTGGCCTCTAGCCAAGCATCATGGCCACCCGATAGATTAGGATTCAACGAAACCGCTACCTATCAACAATATGGTTATCATGCAATTCATTCCTTTCATCATCTATTATCTCATCAAGGCCGAGGTAAAGAAGTAGTGTCAACCTCGGATATTCTTGATATCTCGGAATTCGGTTATTGGACCAACGACTGGAATAGATTGGATTGAGCTACAACTCAATCCCAATGTGGCTACAGATTTAATGTTGATGCCATCTACCGAATTACTCAGTGAGATAATTTCCCTCGTGCCTAGGAGTGACGAATCCTCTGTCGATACATCATAGTCTTGATACACTCTTTGATGTAGTCAATCACTATCGTATTGATAGCTCCGAATAGAACTACATTAGGCTAGTGTCAAACTACACCAATTGGTGCACAAGGCATTCCTATGATCTCAAGTCTAAGGATCACATATACCAATATTCCTTAGAGGATTTATTCCATAGACACTAGGGTTACCATCTATATGGAATCCTCTGGTGGGTTGGTCTGGTGAACTTGCCTATAGCAAGCACCCATGTGTTGCACCAGGTTGTCACCAAACAACCTTGACAAGTGAAATCTGTCATTGCCTTTCGACAGGGTCGTCCAATACTATGATAGCCTTACCATATTATCTGTGTCCTAGGTCAGGGCAATACTGGATATAACTGCGTTAGGCTAGTGTCAAACTATACTAATAGGTGCACAAGGCGCTCCGGTGATCTCAAGTCTAAGGATCACATGTACCACCATTCGTTAGAGGATTTGTTCCATAGACACTGGGGTTACCATCCATATGGAATCCTCTGGTGGGTTAGTCCAGTGAACTTGCTGCGGTATATCCGCCTACAACAAGCACCCATGTGTTGTCCCAGGTTGTCACCAAACAACCTTGACAAGTGAGATCAGTCACTGCCTCTCGACAGGGTCGTTCAACACTATGATAGCCTTACCGTATTATCTGTGCCCTTACTTCAGAATAATACTAGGGCTACGGACATTTTTAGAATGACCACCATATGTGCTCATAAGGTTCTCACTATCAAGATTTGAAACACTTGATACCCTCGTTATGGTTCTAACATTCTAAGGACATATATCAATACATATTGCAATAATAATGATTTACGCAACATAGAATAAAATGTCTTTTATTGATTAATGAACATTATTACAAAGAGTCAATTCTACAATAATTGATTGGCTCTAGGGCATCTACTCTAACAATATCATCTAACATGAGTACAAATCATCTCATAATGTAAATAACATCATAACTCATGTAATGCAACTAAATGCATATGAGTCATCCAACGTCTAGTCGATCGAACTTTTCTTAGCGTCTTAAGCACTTCATATCATCTAACCTCAAATTCATCTAGAGCTCATATCATCGGGAGGCATGCTTATGCGTTATTTAGCATCTAAAGCATATATTCATCATCGAGGCGATTACGCTGCTATTTAACATCTAAAGCATATGTTCATCTTTCCTCAGCCGAAATACGAGGATATGCTTATGTATTAATTAGCATCTAAAGCATATATTCATCTTTCCTCTCATCTAGCCTCAAATTCATCTAGAGCTCATATCATTGAGAGGATTGCTTATGCATTATTTAGCATCTAAAGCATATATTCATCTTTCCTCAACCGGTATACGAGGATATGCTTACGTGTGTTCCATCCTATATGTACGCAAGGAAAGAAAAACTAGGTCCTATGAACAGCAGACGATCTGGGCTCTTTTCGGGTTTGGGTGTAGCTCCTCTCCTTCTTTTGTCTTTCCCTTCTCCGTCTTTCTAAAGACTCCGGGGTATAACATCTACACCCGAGATCTATGACCATAGGAAGAAGGAGGAGGACGCAGCTCGAGCCAAGATCAAAGAAAGAGGTCAGCTAAGGGTGGGTGACGGGTTCCTATCCGAGTCAAGAAAGAAAGAAGATGAGCCTCAAGCCGCTTTAACGAAAGGTGACGGAGCGGAGAAGCTAAGCTTAACCGGCGATGAGACAGAGTTAGATTACTAATCTCTCAAGTCCAGAGTTCGGCTGCTCCCAATTAATCGAGTCATAAGCCTTCATTAAATCAACTTTCAAGGCACACCTTTTCTCCTTGGCCGAAGCTCGATTGTAGTTGTGCACCAGCTCTTGGCATAATAGGATATTATCTCCTATTCTCCTATCACCAACAAAGGCTGCTTGTGTCGGATCAATGAAGAGAGGTAAAGCGCTCTTAATTCAATTCGCAATGATTTTGGTGATACATTTATAAATAATGTTGCAGCAAGAAATGAGCCTATAGTCCTTACACAAAGAAGCATTATCACACTTGGGAACAAGAGCAATTGAAGTGCAATTTACCTCCCTAAGAAACTTGCCCTCTTTGAAGAAGTCTTTAATAGCCATAGTCACATCTTCGCCCACCACATCCCAAGCTTTCTTGAAGAAATAGGCACTAAAGCCATCTGGTCCAGGAGCTTTGTTATTGCCCAAAGAAAATAGAGTGTTCTTGATTTCCTCATCCATCACTTCGGTAATCATCCCATTAGCCATATCACTAGTGATGCAAGGTTCAATAAGTTCCTGTAAGCCTCGGTAGTCCCTCACACCCCTCGGCTCCTCAAATACTCTTTTAAAGTGGCTGACAATTTCCTCCTTAATGCTCAAAGTGTCTTAAAAAACCATGCCATTATCACTCTTAAGCTTGGTGATTCTATTTCTATTCTTGCGGCCATTCACACACTTGAAGAAGTAGCTTATGCTCTGGTCACCCTCTTTAAGCCATTGCACTCTAGATTTTTGCCTAGCTAATGACTCCTCAGCTCGACTTAAAGATTTAAAATTAAAAGCTCTGGCTTTTTCCTCAAGAATAAGGTTCTCTTCAAGAGGGTTAGTGGCAAGAGCATTCTGGACCCTTACGAGGTTTTCTCTAGCTTCAATAACTCTTGCCGAGATATTCCCAAACTCCCTCTTGTTAAACCCTTTTAATGCTGCTTTGACTCTCTTCAATTTAGTGACCAATTGATACATAGGGGTACCCCTAACTTCTTCTTCCCAAGCCTTACTAACAATGCTAATGAAATTTTCATGGTGAGCCCAAAAGTTGAAGAACCGAAAAGGGATTTTCCTTGGTGAAGACATAACCCCACACTCAACAATACAAGGAGAATGGTCCGAAATGCTTGGGGGGAGGAAATTGGCTATGGAATTACCAAACACACAGCCCCACTTTTCATTCACAAGAGCTCGATTAATCTTAGTAGTAATCCTATGCTCCCCCTCTCTCATATTACTCCAAGTGAAAAAGCTACCCATAAACTGACGGTCCTCAAGCCTAGTCTCATTACACATATTATTCAAGTCCGAAACATAATTTCTCCACCTATAAGAACCCCCAATTTTTTCATGCGCAAATCTCGTCGCATTGAAATCACCCATAATCACCCATGGTATTTCCTCAAAATCTTGAGCTTTACCTATCAAGTCTCTCCATAATTCTTTCCTTTCTAGCGGACCATTAGAGCCATAGACAAATGAGCAAACAAAGAAGTAATTAGAGTCCAGAATAACAACCTTACCATGAATGGCTTGAGCCGTAGATTGTAAGACTTCGAACCTCACCAAACTAGGATTCCAAGCAACCCAAATTCTACCATTAGGGCAGCACACATAGTTATGGATAACATCCCATCCCCCAAATGTCAAGGGCTTAGTAACCTCAAAATTTGGTTCACGAACTCTAGTTTCCAAAATACCACAAATTGCAATTTTATTGGAAAAGATTAGATGTCTAACCTCTTTTTGTTTCAAATGGGAATTAAGACCCCTTACATTCCACGAAGCAAGCTTAATAATGGGACGGCTGGGCGCTAAGAACTTCTCTCGCCTTCTTGGCTAATCTCCTCCTTTGGCTCTTAAAATGACTTCTGTTCCCCTCCTTAAGACCTTCCTTTTCATCTACTCGAACAAATTTTTGAATCTCACAATAGTCGGCGAAGTAGACCCCACTTCACACCCCTCATTGTTTTCCACCAAGGGACCCCTAGGTGGGGTTACTTCTCCGCCGTTGTCACTAGTACTCAGAGCATTCAACCTTTTGCTTACTTCAAATCTCCTCTCTTCTATGTTAGGAACACTCACCCCATATTCATTCCGCTTAACACACTTATCCCAATCATCACGCGCACCTTGATTATTACCCCTGTTAACATCAGCCCCGCTAGGAACATTTACCCCACTCATTTCATCCTTATCTTTTCCAAACCTATCTTTGACATTCTCACTACCCTCTTCGCCATCTAGTTCCCCATTATCCAGCCTATTGCCCGAACTGAGAACCACAAACTGATTAGTGGAGGGTTTTGTTTTACTAACAGTGACTCTCGACTCATTAATGGGCTGCTGTTTTTTGCGGCTAGAGCTCTTGCCCATGTTCTCCACTTGCACAACCATGTCCTTTGACACATTCTCCTTCCTCTTAGTCACCATTTGCCATTCTTGAGTAAGATTCAAGTTCTTGTTCCCGGTGCTTTCCTTCCCAAATTGAGGGGCCAAGTGACATTCCTTCAAATTATGCCCAAAAGTTCTACACAAAGGGCAGGCCCTCGGTTTCCAAGAATACTCCACCCCTATGTTTACACAATCACCATTCGGGAGGCCTAGTTCCACTGAATTCGGGAATGAAGAAGCTGTGTCAATTTCAACACAAACTCTTGCATACTCCAATCTATCCCCCGCATCCGTGATGTTATCCATGTACTGAGGTTTTCCGATAGCGCTCGCAACATAGCTTAACCCTTTAGCAGTCCAAAACTCCAATGGGACTACACTAAATTTGACCCAAATCGGCACACAATTAATGCCTTCATCGCTTCATAATTTGGGTATAACTCTCTCATCCGAGATCCGATTGAGATGATTATAAATGTTGTAGAACCATAAGAAAGAGATTTGAAGACTTGTTGCACGCAAGTTACAGCTGGACACACCACTTTCCTATTTTATTTTAGTGCTTTATTTTATTTTCAATTAATCAGAATCAGATTAGGATAAATGTTATTTTAGGATATTAGAATATTTTTAGGAGATTTAGTAGAATTCAAATACTTGAGTTGGATATTTGTTAAGGCGGGAGAGAGAATAGACCAGTATTACACACGCCTTTCCTTCTCCTCTTCTGGAACTTTTCCTTTGAATTTTCGTGATGGCCATGAGCAGCTAATTTTCATAACTTGGTCGAAGGAAACAGAGGCCTCGGAATCATTAAACTATGAGATCTAATATGTTTTTCTTTAGTGTTCAATTTATGTTTTGAGTATTGGATGTTCTTCTATGCCTATTTTCATGATTGTTGCGTTTAATTACTAGGACGCCTACTAGTTTATCAATTGTTGCAATCTACTGCTAAGTTAGATATCAAATCCATAATTGTTTGATCTTCTAACTTGTGAGTAATTAGGGTTTAAGAATTTACTGCGTCAGGAATTATTAAGTCTTAAGAAGAACATTTGACTAAATTAAATACAACCACTTGTGCTTGTGTTTTTCAGCTTCATTGATCTCTTTAGGTCTTAAGGCTGCCACTGGACTAAACCTTTAGCGTTTGTCTAGGGTTGTTTAGTAGTAAGATTAATTAGATCGCTTGTTTCCTAATTAACTACGACTAAGGAGAGATAGGAAAATAGTTCCAACGGTGAATACTCAAAGTAACAATTGATATATTTTTGCATTGATGATCAGTTGTAAGATTCCGCTGGTGGATGTTGACTTAGACCAAGTTTCGTTATTTTGATTGATTTCGATAATTTAACTCGAATTGCTTTTCCTGAAATTGTTTCTGTTTTTACTAACGCCCCCCCTCTCCCCTCCAGCCTTGTTCACGTAACAGCCCCTTTACACCTACCTCACCTCAACACCAAACAGAAACTCCAAAAAAACGAAAATAAACAAAACAACTCCAGCAGCCACCCACCTTCTTCCCAATCCGGCCAAGCCAAGAAACAGCCCACACAAAACAAGCTCAACCACAACAGCCACCAACAAGCAAAAGAGAAGACAGGAGAGCAAACAATCAAGGAGTTCAATTTAAACCCAAAAACAACCCCCAAACACAGCAAAGAATGACTGAAACATAGCAAACAAAAAGGTTAATAAAAACAGAAAAACGAAGTGCAGGTTTGTGAAAGAAAATGTGAAAAGAGAACTTAAGGAAATGGTTAGAGGGACAGGTGAAGTTTAATGGTAAAGGTGGAGGATGGAGGATGAGGGTGGAGAGAGGAGTGGTGGGTGGAGAAGAAAATATGGAAAGAGGGCTGGTTTCTAATCCTAGGGAGAAGAGAAAGCATTTTCTCTCACTAACGTGAACAGTTCCTTTGAAATTTCCATAGCCTCAGTATTATTCTGACCAAGGGCATAGATAATACGGTAAGACTATCATAGTGTTGAATGACCCTGTCGAAAGGCAGTGACTGATCTCACTTGTCAAGGTTGTTTGCTGACAACCTGGTGCAACACATCGGTGCTTGCTGTAAACAAGTTCACTAGACTGACCCAACCAGAGAATTCCATATAGATGGTAACCCCAGTGACTATAGAATAATTCCTCTAACAAATGGTAGTGCATGCGATCCTTAGACTTGAGATCACCAAAGCGCCTTGTGCACCGATTGGTGTAGTTTGACACTAGCCCATTGCAGTTCTATTCAGAGCTATCAATACAGTAGTGATTGGCTCCATCGAGAAGTGTATGGAGACTATGGTGGATCAATAGAGGATTCATCACTCTTGGGTACGGGAGAAGTTATCTCACTACACAGTTCAGTAATGGAAATGACACTAAAGCTATGGCCACAATGGGTTGAGTTGTTGCTCAATCTAATTTATTATTCCGGTCATTGGTCTAGTAATTAAACACAAACATATCGAGAGCAACTAAGGCTGACACTATTTATGTACCACAGTCTCAATGAGATAACAGATAATGAGAGGATTTGATTGTACAAGCATATTGTTGACAGGTAGCTGCTTCCCTGAATCTGAATCTATCGAGTAGCCATGATGCCTTACTAGGGTCAAATCTTGGTTTGTGTGTAGTGAGATGATTAATTGATGTTAATCGCGATACTACTCACTGCCGGTATGATGAGGAGCCTATGAGTCACACACACAGAAAATAATTTAAGAATCAGTTTTTGTCCTTTAGGGAGAAAGGGTACTTTGGTAATCTCACAGTGCAATTAAATTTGCTGAGGTTATTGCCTATATTTAATTTGATGTTAAAATTAAATAATTGAGATTATATTTAAATACACGTACACATATATTTAAATGAATTATTATTATTATTAAATGTAAATATATTTTATAAATTTATTAATTGAGTTTAATTGGAATAATAATAATTAAAATAAAATATCATTATTGGGAGTGTTTAGATATAGCGGCTGTAACGCCTACATCAAGGTACGTCACTTGATTTATGCCCCAATACCCTTAATTGAATTTGTTAAAGTTATCTTGAACAAGTGTGAAGAAAATCTCCTAAAATTCCATTAGAGGTAAAATGGTCTTTTCACTCATAATTAGTTGAAAAAGTGGGGAGTGAAAAGAGATAGAATTTCATGGAGAATGCAATAAAAATAAGGGCATTTTGGCAATTGACTAAGGGACATAGATGAAATTTCATAGAAAGTGCAAGGGTAAAATGGGAAACTATAAGTAATATTTTGTTATATTAAGAGTTCAAGAATGAAACCCTAGCCATTCTTCCCCTTTCAGTCACGCCACTTTCCACCCAAGTTCTCTCAAATTTCTTCGCTCATTTTTCAAGGAAATTCGTGAGTGACATAGCCCTGCATACACGCCCCCTTTAGTGAGCAGCCTCATAATCAAAAAGAAGAATTGTACAGTTCGTTAGAAGCGCATGTGGATGAGGACTGTACCCAAAATAAAAGAATACACTCACACGGCCAAGGTTTCGAATCCATGCCTTAATAGGGTTCGATAGGCAAGAAAGAAAGCATAGAAAGAAAAAGAGACAAGTTGAGTGGTGTGACTTGGTGGGGTTCTCAAAGGCTACTCCAAGATACTCTATGATCTTATGGATGGCTATAAAAGAGAGATTACCTACAAAGGACAGGTTGATGAGGTATGGGGCTACTACTAATGCTCATTGTTGCTTTTGTAACTCATCCATGGAATCTCTTGACCACTTATTTTTTGCATGCCCTTTTTCTAAGTCTATTTGGAGCAAGATCCTTAGTCTTGTTGACCTTGGTTATGTGGTTAGACCCTGGCATGATTACATCCCCCATTTGGCAAGGATATGGAAAGGTAAGAGTCTAAAATTCACTTTGGGTAGGCTTTGTTTAGGGGCTACGGTTTATTGGATTTGGAGGGAACGAAATTCGCGAAGTTTTAAGGGTGACCATAAGGATTCTTTCACCATAATTGATGCTATCAAAAGTGTTGTGAGAGATAAAGCTTTGGACCTTAGGAATGTCACTGCATCCTATAGCAATAGGAAGTTGGCGAATGATTGGGGCCTCCCTAGATCTATTTTCAAAGACGTTCCTCAAGTTCTCAACACCGTTTGAAGTTTGGATTACAGAGGGTTAAGCAGAAGGGTTTTTTGCTTGGTTGTTTTGTCTCATTGGTAAAGCGTTTGATTTTTTGTTTTTCTTTTAATGATCCTAACCTAGGGAGGTGTCCTATGGTAGGTGGGATTTTTGGTGTTCTCTTTACTTTCTTCTTGGTGTTTATCTCCCTTTGTGGTTTTTGATAAACCCCTAGAGCGGATGGCTGTTTGTAGGCTTGTTTCTTTTGTTTCCTATTTTCGGGGCATGTCCCAAAATAGGCTGGTCGCCTTTTATTAGGCCTTTGTACATTGTTCTGTTTTCTTTAATATGATTACTTACTTATCAAAAAAAAAAAAAAAAAAAAAAAAAGAGAAAAAAAAAAAAAATGCACCATCTATGCATTTGTGCATTTGCTATACATAATACTATGCCTACTAACATAGGTAGTGAGAAATTAGAAATTGAGAAGGAATAGAGAAAGAATAGAAAAGAGTAGAGAAGTTTGACGTAAGGAAAGAAATTCAAAATATAAGCAACGGAGATAGAAGGGGCTTTACTCACGGAGTTCTAACGTTTAGCCTACTTCATGAATTCATCTGTCAAACATTCTATATTAGTCCAAGTCGACGGGCTCTGAATGATATTTCCAACAGTGTCTTACAGGCACCGTAATTCGTCTCGGATGAAAAGTTATGGCCGTCTGAATTGGGCATTCCCATTTAAGCACTTTGGGCTTTACGCACAGAGTTTTGACATTCAGCCTGCTCCATGAATTCATTTTTCAGACATTCTACATTAGTCCACATTGATGGGCTCTGAATGAGATTTTGAATGGTATATTACAGGCCCCATAACTCTTTCCGGATGAAAAGCTATGGCCGTTTAAAAGGGATATGCTTATTTAAGCACTTTGGGCTTTATATATGGACTTCTGACATTCAGCCCGGTCCATGAACTTATATGCCAGATGTTCTACATTGGTCTACATCTATGGGCTTCTGACAAGCTTTGAATTGTGCTTTCCAACGGTATCTTATAGGCCCCGTAACTCTTCTCGGATGAAAAGTTATGGCCGTCTGAATGGGGCATGCTCATTTAATCCCCTTGGGCTTTGCACATGGAGTTCTTACGTTCAGCCCATGCCATGAATTCATCAATCAGACATTCTACATTAGTCCACGTTGACGGGTTCTGAATGAGATTTCCAACGATATCTTAAAGGCCCCATAACTCTTCCCGGATGAAAAGTTATGGCCGTTTGAATGGGACATGCTCATTTAAGCCCTTTGGGCTTTATGCACGGAGTTCTGACGTTCAGCCCACTCCCTGAATTCATTTGTCAGACATTCTACATTAGTCCACATCGACGGGCTCTGAATGAGATTTCCAACGGCATCTTATAGGCCCCGTAACTCTTTCTAGATAAAAAAGTTATTACCGTTTGAATAGGACATGCTCATTCAAGCTGCTTGGGGTTTACACATAGACTTCTGACATTCAGCCCGCTCCATGAATTCATCTGCCAAACGTTCTACATTAGTCAACAGCAGTAGACTTTTGATGGGCTCTAAATGAGCTTTGCAACGCTATTTTACAGGCATCGTAACTCTTACCAGATGAAAAGTTATGCCCCCCCTAAATGGGACAAGCTCATTTAAGCCCTTTGGGCTTTACGCATGGAGTTCTGACGTTAAGCCCACTCCATGAATTCATCCACCAGACATTCTACATTAGTCCACATTGACGGGCTTTAAATGAGATTTCCAATGGTATTTTACAGGCTCTATAACTCTTCCCGGATGAAAAGTTATGGCTATCTGAATGGGACAAGCTCATTTAAGCCCTGTGGCCTTTACGCACAGACCTCTGACGTTCAGCCTGCTCCATGAATTCATCCACCAGACATTCTATGTTAGTCCACATTGATAGACTTCTGACGGGCTCTCAACGAGCTTTCCAATAGTATCTTACAAGCCTTGTAACTCTTCACGGATGGAAAGTTATGGCCATCTGAATGGGGCATGCTCATTTAAAACCTTTGGGCTTTACGCATGGAATTATTATGTTTAGCCCGCTCCATGAATTCATCTATTAGACATTCTACATTAGTCCACATTGACGGGCTTTAAATGAGATTTCCAACGGTACCTTACAAACCCCGTAACTCTTCCTGGATGAAAAGTTATGGCCGTCTGAATGAGGCATCTTCATTTTAGCCCTTTGGGCTTTACGCATAAAGTTCTGACGTTTAACCCACTCCATGAATTCATCAGTCAGACATTCTATATTAGTCCTTATCAATGAGCTATGAATGAGATTTTCAATGGTATCTTACAAGCCTCGTAACTCTTCCCAGATGAAAAGGTATGGCCGTCTGAATGGGACGTACTCATTTAAGCCCTTTGGGCTTTATGTACGGAGTTCTGACATTCAGCACGCTCCATGAATTAACCCATCAGACATTCTACATTAGTCCACATCGACAGGCTCTGAATGAGATTTCCAACGATATCTTATAGGCCCCGTAACTCTTGCCGGATGAAACGTTATTGCCGTCTGAATTGGACATGCTCATTAAGCGCTTTGGGCTTTACACATGGACTTCTGACGTTCAGCCTGCTCCATGAATACATTTGCTAGACATTTTATGTTAGCCAACATCGACAAACTTCTGACGAGCTCTGAATGAGATTTCTAATAGTATCTTATAGGCCTCGTAACTCTTTTCGGATTAAAAGTTATGACCGTCTAAATGAGACATGCTCATTTACGTCCTTTAGGCTATACGTATGGACTTCTGACGTTTAGCCTGCTCCATGAATTCATTCACCAGACGTTCTACGTTAGTCCATATTGATGGACTTCTAACGGGCTCTGAATGAGCTTTCCAATGGTATCTTACAAGCCCAGTTACTCTTCTAGGATCAAAAGTTATGGCAGTCTGAATGGGGCATGGTTATTTAAGCCCTCTGGGCTTTACGCACGGACTTCTAACGTTCAGCCCGCTCCATGAATTCATCCACCAAATGTTCTATATTAGTCCACGTTGATAGATTTCTGACTGAATCAGAATGAGCTTTCTAACGGTATCTTACAAGCCCCGTAAGTCTTCTCGGATGAAAAGTTATGCCCGTCTGAATAGGGCATACTCATTTAATCCATTTGGTCTTTACGCACGGACTTTTAACGTTCAGCCCACTCCATGAATTGATCTACCAAACATTCTACATAAGTCCACGTTGATGGATTACTGACGGGCTCTGAATGAGCTTTCCACCAGCATCTTACAAGCCTTGTAACTCTTGTCGGATGAACAGTTTTGATCGTCTAAATGGGACATGCTCATTTAAGCCATTTGGGCTTTAGCACGGACTTCTAATGTTTAGCCCGCTCCATGAATTCATCTGCCAGGTGTTCTACATTTGTCCATGTTGATAGACTTCTAAAGGACTTTGAGTTATATTTGCAACCGTATCTTACAGGCCCCGTAATTCTTTTCGGATGAAAAGTTATGGCCGTCTGAATGGGGCATGCCCATTTAAGCCCTTTGGGCTTTAGCACAGACTTCTAACATTTAGCCCACTCCATGAATTCATCTGCCAGATGTTCTACATTTGTCCATGTCGATGGACTTCTAAAGGGCTTTGAGTTAGATTTGTAACCGTATCTTACAGGCCCCATCATCATTCTCTGATGAAAAGTTATGGCCGTTTGAATGGGGCATGCCCATTTAAGCCCTTTGGGCTTTATGCATGGACTTCTGACGTTTAGCCCACTCCATGAATTCATCCGTCAGACATTTTAAATTAGTCCACATTGGCGGGCTCTAAATGAGCTTTCCAACAGTATCTTACAAGGCCTGTAACTCTTGCTGGATGAAAAGTTATGGCCGTCTGAATGGACATGCTCACCTAAGCCCTTCGGGCTTTAGCATGGACTTCTGACGTTTGGCTCCCGCTCCATGAATTCATCCGCCAGATGTTCTACATTAGTCCACGTTGACGGATTTCTAACAGAATCTGAAGAAGCTTTCCAACGGTATCTTATAAGCCCCGTAAGTCTTCCTGAATGAAAAGTTATGGCTGTTTGAATTGGGCATGCTCATTTAATCCCTTTGGGCTTTTACTTACAAAGTTCTCACATTTAGCCCGCTCCATGAATTCATCTAACAGACAATAAATATTAGTCCACGTCGACAGCTCTGAATGAGATTTCCAACGGTATCTTATAGACCCAGTAACTCTTCTCAAAAGAAAATTTATGGCCGTCTGAATGAGGCATGCTCATTTAAGCCCTTTGGGCTTTACACACGGACTTCTAACGTTTAGCCCATTCCATGAATTGATCTGCCAAACATTCTACATAAGTCCACGTTGATGGACTACTGACGGGCTCTGAATGAGCTTTCCAACAGTATCTTACAGGCCCTGTAACTCTTGTCGGATGAAAAGTTATGACCATTTAAATGGGACATGCTCATTTAAGCCCTTTGGGCTTTAGCACAGACTTCTGGCGTTCAGCCCACTCCATGAATTCATCTGCCTGATGTTCTACATTTGTCCATGTCGATGGACTTCTAAAGGGCTTTGAGTTAGATTTGCAACTTATCTTACAGGCCCGGTAATTCTTCCCAGATGAAAAGTTATGGCCGTTTGAATGGGGCATGCCCATTTAAGCCTTTTGGGCTTTATGCAAGGACTTTTGATGTTTAGCCCGCTCTATGAATTCATCCGGCAGACTTTCTAAATTAGTCCACATTGGCGGGCTCTGAATGAGATTTCCAATGGTATCTCACAGGCCCTGTAACTCTTCCTGAATGAAAAGTTATAGCCGTCTAAATAGGACATGCTTATTTAAGCCCTTTGGCCTTTACCAACGAACTTCAGACGTTCAACCCACTCCATGAATTCATCTACCAAACATTCTACATAAGTCCATAATGATGGACTATTGACGGGCTCTAATGAGCTTTCTAACAGTATCTACAGGGCCTGTAACTCCTGTCAGATGAAAAGTTATGGCCGTCTGAATGGGACATGCTCAATTAAGCATTTTGGGCTTTATGCACGGACTTCTGACGTTCAGCCCGCTCTATGAATTCATCCGTCAGACTTTCTAAATTAGTCTACATTGACGGGCTGTAAATGAGATTTCTAATAGTATCTTACAGGCCCCGTAACTGTTCCCAGATAGAAAGTTATGGTCGTCTAAATGGGACATGCTCATTTAAACCCTTTGGCCTTTATGGACGAACTTCAGACGTTCAGCCCACTCCATGAATTCATCTACCAAACATTCTACATAAGTCCACGTTGATGGACTACTGACGAGCTCTGAATGAGCTGAGCTTTCCAACAGTATCTTACAGGCCCTGTAACTCTTGCCGGATGAAAAGTTATGACCATTTAAATGGGATATGCTCATTTAAGCCCTTTGGGCTTTAGCACGAACTTCCGACGTTCAACCCGCTCCATGAATTCATCTGCCAGATGTTCTACATTTGTCCATGTCGATGGACTTCTAAAGGGCTTTGAGTTAGATTTGCAACCGTATCTTACAGGCCCCGTAGTTCTTCTCGGATGAAAAGTTATGGCCGTCTGAATGGGGCATGCCCATTTAAGCCCTTTGGGGTTTATGCACGGACTTCTGACATTCAGCCCGCTCCATGAATTCATCTGCCAGACTTTCTAAATTAGTCCACATTGACGGGCTCTAAATGAGCTTTCTAATGGTATCTTACAGGTCTCGTAACTCTTCCCCGATGAAAAGTTATGGCCGTCTAAATGGGACATGCTCATTTAAGCCCTTTGGGCTTTACGCACAAACTTCTGACGTTCAATCCGCTCCATGAATTCATCTACCAAACATTCTACATAAGTCCACGTTGATGACCTACTGACGGGCTCTGAATAAGCTTTCCAACTGTATCTTACAGGCCCTGTAACTCTTCCTGGATGAAAAGTTACGACCGTCTGAATGGGACATGCTCATTTATGCCCTTTGGGCTTTAGCACGGCCTTCTGACGTTCAGCCCGCTCCGTGAATTCATCCGCCAGATGTTCTATATTAGTCCATGTTAATGGACTTCTAAAGGGCTTTGAGTTAGATTTGCAACCGTATCTTAAAGGCCCTATAACTTTTCCCAGATGAAAAGTTATGGCCGTCTGAATGGGGCAAGCCCATTTAAGCCCTTTGGTCTTTATGCACAGACTTCTGACATTCAGTCTGCTCCATGAATTCATCCGTCAAACATTCTAAATTAGTCCACATTGACGGTTTCTAAACGAGATTTCCAACGGTATCTTAAAGGCCTCGCAACTCTTCCCGGATGAAAAGTTATGGCCGTCTGAATGGGCATGCTTATTTTAAGCCATTTGGGCTTTACGCATGGAGTTCTGATGTTCAGCCCACTCTATAAAAATATTTTTCATACATTTTACATTAGTCCGTACGGACGGGCTCTGAATGAGATTTCCAACGGTATCTTACAGTCCCCGTAACTCTTCCTGAATGCAAAATTATGGCAGTCTGAATAGGGCTTGCTCATTTAAGCCCTTTTGGCTTTAGGCACGGAGTTCTGATTAAGCCTGCTTCGCTAATTCATCTATCAGACATTATACATTAGTCTCTGAATGAGATTTCCAACGGTATCTTACAGGCCTCGTAACTTTTCCCATATGAACCGTTATGGCTGTCTGAGTGGGACATACTCATTTAAGCTTTTTGGGCTTTATGCACAAAGTTCTGACATTCGGCCCACTCCATGAATTCATCCGATAGGCGTTGTAAGTTAGTCCTCGTTATAGACTTCTAACGGGCTATGAATGAGCTTTCGACCCGTATCTTACAGGCCTTGTAAGTCTTCCCGAATGAAAAGTTATGCCTGTTTGAATGGGGCATGCTCATTTAAGCCCTTTGGGCTTTACGCACAGAGTTTTGACGTTTAGCCCACTCCATAAATTCATCCGTCATACATTTTACATTAGTCCACGCGCACAGGCTCTGAATGAGATTTCCAACGGCATCTTGCAGTCCCCGTAACTTTTCCTGAATGAAAGGTTATGGCCGTCTGAATGGGGCATGCTCATTTAAGCCCTTTGGGCTTTACGCACGGAGTTCTAATTAAGTCTGCTCTGCTAATTCATCTATCAGACATTATAAATTAGTCCACGTCGACGGGCTTTGAATGAGATTTCCTTACAAGCCTAGTAACTCTTCCTGGATGAAACGTTATGGCCGTTTGAATGGGACATACTCATTTAAGCCTTTTGGGCTATATGCATAGAGTTCTGACATTTGGCCCGTTCCATGAATTCATCCGCCAGACGTTGTAATTAGTCCTTGTTATGGATTTCGGACGAGCTTTGAATAAGCTTTCGACTGGTATCTTACAGGCCTCGTATGTTAGTGTATATTAGTGTATGCCCTAGAAACCATTCGTGTTGTCGGTTTCAGAGCATTTTGTCTTGTATCTATATATATCATAAATAATAGAAGAAAGAGTTCTTCAATTCATATATATAAATTGCTTCTTTTATTTAATCATGCATTTAAAATAAAGTATGTATATGAATTGTCCAGATGATTCATTTAATCGGTAAATGAATTATCGAAAAGGGTTCCCTACGGAAGCAATATAATTTGGGCAACTATATTGCACAGTAGGCATATCGGATGCTTTCGAAAGGGATCATGAGTTGATATAAGTACGGATGACGATGATAGTCATGTCACTAGGGCATTGGTATGGATTAACGGTTGGTGAACTGTTTTTCAAACGTGACCGAATAACGACAAATCACTTGGAAAAGCATGTAGTCAATGATTTATCGTTTGGTTATATCAGTGCACGATGTAGTCCTTTGACCTGAGACCTTGTAGTCGGATCCGATATGGATGCGTATGGTTCATACAATGTATAAGTACGAGACTAATCTTGTTTCATATAATAAAGTCTATTTGGTCATGCGTTGTTCATATGCGGAAATGAACGACGGTCAAAAGGGGATCCATTGACTCGGAAATATAGGATCAGGAGTACTGCTGACTCCATTCGGATTCGAGTTCCTAGTCGAACATCGATAAATGTCAGAAAACAAAATCTCTGGCCAGAGTCTATTATTAGTCATACAAAAGCAAGTTTGTGATGACGAGTTTCGGACATGTTGATCGACGATTCGGTAGAAGATCGAGTTTAGGATTTTGACGTTCCATGAATCCATGCTCGAATAGGATATCTCTATGGAGAGACTTTACCTGCATGGTACATATGATCTGAAATGGGTTCGATGAAGTATTTCTTCATCGTGGTTTAGGGACTATGGCACATTGCTAGATGTTTACCATAGTCGTTGGGCCTTCGGACAGGTTTCTGGATTCATCCAGAACTGGCTCACGACTAATCCACGGTGGACCTACATGGTCACACCAATAGCCTTGAGAAGTTAGAGAAGGATGAGAGAGAGAAATGATTATCCGAAGAGGGCTAGCAACTTCCGAGGGTAATGATGGGATTTCTATGGTAATAGTTACATAGAAAATTGTTTGTGACATTTTAAGGGTTAAAATGGTCAAGTAATAATTAATTATATTTAATTATTATATCTTAAAGCGTTAAGATTAATGAGATGAACAAAATTAACCTTTTAATAGTTAAAGGGTAAAAGGGTAAATTTATGGGTTGTTAATGTAATCTAGTTTAGTTTACATGGGCCCTTGAATAATATTGATTATTCAAAGGGTAGCATAATAAATTCGTGGGGTCCCTTTTTAAAATAAGATTTTATTCGGCTTGGAAGTGAAAAACAAATAATTGCAAAATTGCCCAAGTATATATAAATGCAAAAGGTGCATTTTAGTTCATTCTTCACTTGTTCACTCAAAAAACAAACTAAAACTCTCTCTCAAACCCACGGCCGCTCTCTAATATCTCAAGGTGGTGTTAAAGTGTGGAGGTCTCATTACTTTGAGGCTAATCTTCATCAATCCAAAGCAAAGGAGTAGGTATAATCTCTTTTCAAGTTTTGTTTGAAAAACCGTTTTTTTGAATCCATCCTTTCATGCTTTCTTCTCCATTTCCACCACTCTTCATGCATGCTGATTCTTTCATCGTAAGTCTTCCCGAATGAAATGTTATGCCTGTCTGAATAGGCATGCTCATTTAAGCCCTTTGGGCTTTACGCATGGAGTTCTTACATTCAGCCCACTCGATGAATTCATCAGTAGGACATTCTACATTAGTCCATGTCGACAGGCTCTGAATGAGATATCCAACGGTATCTTACAAGCCCAGAAACTTATCCCGGATGAAAAGTTATGACCATCTGAATGGGACATGCTCATTTAAGCCCTTTGGGCTTTACGTATGGAGTTTTGACATTTAGCCCGCTCCATGAATTCATCCACTAGACATTCTATGTTAGTCAACAGACTTCTAACGGGCTCTGTCAGATGTTCTAAATTAGTCCATGTCGATGGACTTCTAAAGGGCTCTAAGTTAGATTTGCAATCGTATATTACAGGCCTCGGAACTCTTCTAGGATGAAAAGTTATTACCATCTGAATGGGTTAAGCCCTTTGTGCTTTACGCACGGAGTTCTGACGTTTAGCCCGCTCCATGAATTCATCCATCATACATTCTACATTAATCCATGTTGATAGGCTCTAAATGAGATTTCTAATGGTATCTTACAGGCACGGCAACTCTTCCCAGATGAAAAGTTATTGCCATCTGAATGGCACATGCTCATTTAGGCCCTTCGGGCTTTACGCACGAAGTTCTGACATTTAGCCTACTCCATAAATTCATACACCAGACATTTTACGTTAGTCCATGTCAATGGAATTTTGACAGGCTCTGAATGAGCTTTCTAATGGTATCTTATAGGCCTTGTAACTCTTCCCGGATGAAAAGTTATGGCCGTCTGAATAGGGCATGCTCATTTAAGCCCTTTGAGCTTTATGCACGGAGTTCTGACGTTTAGTCCACTCCATGAATTCATCTACTATTAGTGTATATTAGTGTATGCCCTAGAAACCATTTCGTGTTGTCGGTTTCAGAGCATTTTGTCTTGTATCTATATGTATCATAAATAATAGAAGAAAGAGTTCTTCAATTCATACATATAAATTGCTTCCTTTATTTTGCCATGCATTTAAAATAAAGTATGTATATGAATTGTCCAGATGATTCATATATTCGGTAAATGAATTATCGAAAAGGGTTCCCTATGGAAGCAATATAATTTGGGCAACTATATTGCACAGTAGGCATATCGGATGCTTTCGAAAGATATCATGAGTTGATATAAGTACGGATGACGATGATAGTCATATCACTGGGGCATTGGTATGGATTAACGGTTGGTGAACTGTTTTTCGAACATGACCAAATAACGACAAATCACTTGGAAAAGCATGTAGTCAATGATTTATCGTTTGGTTATATTAATACACGATGTAGTCCTTTGACCTGAGACATTGTAGTCGGATCCGATATGGATGCGTATGGTTCATACGGTGTAAAAGTACGAGACTAATCATGTTTCGTATAATAAAGCCTATTTGGTCATGCATTGTTCATATGCAGAAACGAACGACGGTCAAGAGGGGATCCATTGACTCGAAAATATAGGATCGGAAGTACCACTGACTCAATCCGGATTCGAGTTCCTAGACGAACATCGATAAATATCGGAAAACAGAATCTCTGGCCAGAGACTATTATTGGTTATACAAAAGCAAGTTTGTGATGATGAGTTCCAGACATATTGATCGACGATTCGGTAGAAGATCGAGTTTAGGATTTTGACGTTCCATGAATCCATGCTCGATCAGGATATCTCAATGGAGGGACTCTACCTGCATGGTACATATGATCTGAAATGGGTTCGATGAAGTATTTCTTAATCGTGGTTTAGGAACTATGGCACATTGCTAGATGTTTACCATAGTCATTGGGCCTCCGGATTCATCCAGAACTGGCTCACGGCTAATTCACGGTGGACCTACATGGTCACACCAATAGCCTTGAGAAGTTAGAGAAGGATGAGAGAGAGAAATGATTATCCGAAGAGGGCTAGCACCTTCCGAGGGTAATGGCGGGATTTCTATAGTAATAATTACATAGAAAAATAACCTTTTAATAGTTAAAGGGTAAAAATGGTAAATTTATGGGTTGTTAATGTAAACTAGTTTAGTTTACATGGGCCCTTGAATAATATTGATTATTCAAAGGGTAGCATAATAAATTCGTGGGGTCCCTTTATATAATAAGATTTTATTGGGCTTGGAAGTGAAAAATAAATAATTGCAAAATTGCCCAAGTATATATAAATGCAAATGGTTGCATTTTAGTTCATTCTTTACTTGTTCACTCAAAAACAAACTAAAACTCTCTCTCAAACCCACGGCCACTCTCTAATCTCTCAAGGTGATGTTAAAGTGTGGAGGTCTCATTACTTTGAGGCTAATCTTCATCAATCCAAAGCAAAGGAGAAGGTATAATCTCATTTCCATGCTTTGTTTAAAAACCGTTTTTTTGAATCCATCATTTCATGCTTTCTTCTCCATTTCCACCACTCTTCATGCATGCATGATGTTCATTCAAATGGTATCAGAGCTAAAAGCTCATTGCATGTCGAATTTGTAAGCTAAAATGACATTTTCCATGTGTTCATATGTTCATCAAACTTGGTTGAGTTTGCATGTTAGTGATATGGTTCAAAAATGATTTTTTCATAGTAGATCTTTACATGCATGTCTCGGCCATACATAGATCAGATATGTTCATTTTTCTTCTCATTCTCATATGTTTTGAATGATGATAATGGTTATAATGAGCATGCCTTTGTAATGGATGAGTTTTTTGATGTAATAAGCATGTGTGATTCTTGGCCATCTCTTTGTTTTAGGAAAACATGTTTTTCTTCTTGCTCTAATATGTTTGGGTATGTTAGAATATGATTTAAAACATGTTTGGATGATGGTTATTGCATGAGATGTGTTGAGAACTACATGTACGCATATATGTCATTCTCGGCCATGACTAGATTTGCCATAAGGATATGTCATTTTATTCATGCATTGATGAATAATGTTTTAGGAGATGTTGCATGATGATTTATTTAGAAAAATGTTCATGCATGCTCATTTCCATCACTTTGATTAAATGGTTTATGCTTTGACATGCTAAATGTGTTATCTTTAATTTGATTAAAGTATATTTTTGTATGAAGTGTATGCAAATGTTGCAAGTGTTTAGTGGTGGAATTTGATGTTAGCATAAAGTTATGGATTATTAATTCATACGATGAATTGTGATATTATGTATGTATGATGGTGGTAATTTTAATGTAGGAATTTTAATTTGATTAAATTATCTTATAATGCATCATTGCATGGCATAAATTATTATATTTTTGAAATGTAATAATTTGGTTGTTTGAATGGTTTCAAAAAAATTGATGATGGAAGATGACATGATTGTCTTTGAGAAGATAAATGTGTCATAAAAAGTATTACTTTAGTTAAAAGTAACTTGTGCCATAGAATGATTACTCTTGGAGTAATAAAACCCATTTATCTATGTCATGCATGACTTTTGTGAAAAGTATTGAAATGATACTAACAATTAAATAATATATCTTTGGGTGAAATATGACAAAAGTGTTTGTGTAATGATTCCTATAAAATGTGTAATTGTTGCATGCCCCAAAGTTATGATTAAATTACCACATGAATATGAATATATATATATATTTATATTTATATATTTATATTTATATATATTAGTGAATATATATATACTTTAAATAATTGTTTATATTCATGCCTTTAAATAATTGTTTATTTTATTTGGTATGAATGTTTAATATTTATTTATGTGATGAATGAATATTAGATTAGAGGGTTGATCATGGGCGCCATTTGTTTTTCAAAATATTCAAAAGTGTTTGTAATATTCTTTTATTAAATGGCTTGTAATAATTAAATTTTATTTATTTATTTTAATCGGGCCTGCGTGCCTAAGATCCAATATATAATGGAATCGGCTAGACGGGAACCGAAGAGCATCCGGATGACGATCCAATCGAAGATATAGTATTAGGGTAAATAATTTGCCTTTAGGATGTATTTTCGAAAAGCCCCATGGTCAACCCACATGCTTTAATTTATGCATATATGTGATATGTATGAATGGTTAATTAAACATGGCATGCTAAAAATGAATTAACTAAAGGTTAAACCTAAATCTCCCTAATTTAAAATTATTAAATCCAAGTCTCCCATTGTGGGATAACTAAATTCTTTGATATAAATTTTAATATCCCAAGATTTCTATTATGTGAGGGATACAATCTTTATATCATAGAATTAAGTTGATCTTGTTCTTTGATGGACATTTTCACCTTGACCAAGAATTCTATTATGTGAGGACATGATGAAAATGCCATCCTAAGAAAGCACAATGGTTCGGATTTAACTAGCCTAGGATACCAAAAATTCTATTATGTGAGGTATCCGAAGCTAGGACAAGGAATATGAATCAAACCATATATAGTGATATAAAAGGAAAATAGTTTCCTACTTATTAGACTTAATTAACCAAGAATTCTATTATGTGAGGTTAATTGAATTTAATAAGAAATTGATTCCCCACTAAGAAATTTAATCCAACGAAAATTTTCGGATCCTATTTAAGGGAGTGTAGGACTTGAATAAAATAGTGGGAGTTAATTTGATTATGCATTAAAAGGTTTAAAAGATTGCAAGACACTAATAAAATTACTTTTCTTTGCAGTTTCATCTTTGTGATAAATAATTGAAAAATGGCCAACAATGTTCTCCTAAGGATAATGGATAATAACATGTTCACCGGACCCAACCTAAAAGATTGACTACGAAATCTTAGAATTATTCTAGATTTTGAAAGAATTGCCTATGTCCTGGAAGCACCTCTTCCACTTGATATTGGACCGGATGCTCCACAAGCTGAGCGTGATGCTCTTGAAAAGTGGAGAGAGGATATCAGGAGGGCTAAAAATTACATGCTAGCCTCCATGAATAGAGAACTTCAAACTAAGCATGAAAATGTTTCAAATGCTTATGATATCCTCGTAGCTCTACAAGAGTTGTATAGCAAAAATCCAAGAGTGGTTGAGTATGAATTTTGTGCATCCCTCTTTAGCATGAAGTTGAGGGAAGGGGTGCCACCAGCTGATCATACTCTTAAAATGATCAATGGATTAGATCGACTGGATGGATATGGGGTGGTCATGCCAAACCGCCTCGAAGTGAATTTGATTCTATAATCCCTTCCTCCAAGTTATAAACCGTTTATAACTAACTACAATCTCAATAGGATTGAGAGAAACCTCTCTGAACTGTAAAATGAGCTTAAAGAATTTCACAGACAGAATGTGAAAGGAAAAGGACATGAGGATGTCTTTACCGCCTCTACTAGTAGGGCCAATAAAAAGCCCAAAATGCTACCAAATAGAGGTCCAAAAGTTGGACCCAAAGATAAAGAGCTTCAAGAAGCCAGCGGCGAAGGCAGAGAAGGCCAATGCAAAGGGAAAATGTTTCCACTGTGGAGAAGATGGACACTGGAAGAGGAACTGTCCTCAATACTTGAACAGTCTGAAGAAAGGTAAAGGAAAAGCAGGTATGAACCAATGTCTTATGATTGAATATGAATTAAGTGTTAATTCAGATAGTCATTCCTGGATATTAGATTCAGCAGTAACATCTCATGTTTGTATGTCTTTGCAGGTACTTCAGAATAGTTCTGAGGTGACAATGGGCGAGATCATTTTGAGGATGGCAAATGGGGCATGAGTTGCAGCCGAGGCCATGGGGACTTGCCCACTAAGACTACCTTCAGGACATGTTTTGAATTTGTTTAAAGTATTGTACTTTGAGAAAGCCACAAGAAACATCATTTATATTTCTGCTTTGTGTAAAGCAGGTTATTATGTACTGTTTAATGGAAATGAATGTTCAATACATTTTGGAAATGTTTTAGTTGGTAAAGTTGTGAATACAGATGGTTTGTATGTCTTAGAATTGAATGACTATGCTTCAATCAATACCATTTCTAATAAAAGAACTCGATCTAAACCAAATCCTAAAATTCTATGGCATCATAGATTGGGTCATATAGGAGAGAGAAGATTAGTACAGCTTGGAGAAAGTGGGATCCTGAACTCATTGGGTTTTGAACCCTATCCAACCTGTGAATCATGTCTCCAAGGAAGGATGACCAAGTCTTCCTTTAAAATTAAAGGAGAGCGAGCTAAAGAACTATTAGAACTCATACATACAGATGTATGTGAACCATTCAGTACTTTAGCCAGGGGAGGATTTGAATACTTCATTACTTTTACAGATGATATGTCACGATATGTCACGATATGGGTATTTGTATTTAATGAAATACATATCTGAATCCTTTGAAAAATTCAGAGAATTCAAGAATGAAGTAGAAAATCAAACTGGAAAAAGTATTAAAATACTACGATCAGATCGTGGGGGTGAATACTTGAGTATAGAGTTTCAAGATTTCTTAAAAGAAAATGGGATCATCTCACAATTGACTCCTCCTTATACACCCCAGCTTAATGGAGTGTCTGAAAGGAGAAATCGTACCTTATTGGATATGGTACGATCGATGGTGAGTTTTACAGACTTACCAATGTCTCTGTAGGGGTACGCTCTCCAGACTGCTGTGCATATCGTTAATAGGGTCCCGTCTAAAACTGTCCAGAAAACACCGTATGAGATATGGTATGGAAAACGTCCAAGTCTGAATTATATGAAGATTTGGGGCTGCCCAGCTTATGTTAAATTGGTTAAATCTGATAAGCTGGATGTTAAATCCGAGAAGGGTCGGTTCATTGGATATCCTAAAGATAGTTTAGGATATTACTTTTACTTCCCAAGTGATCAAAGAGTTTGGATTAGTAGAAATGCGTGCTTCCTCAAGAACGAGTTCTTGGAGGAAGGCGGTGTTGGAAGAAATATTGAACTCAAGGAAGAGTTCGAAGAGCCAAGAACCGAGATTGCTGAAGATGGAACGTCCACTCAGCGAACCTCAGTATCAGATACTATGGTTCCAGTACGAAAGTCTTCTAGAATATCGAAACCTCTAGAGAGATATGGGTTCCTACATGAGCAAGATTTTGAATCTTACTTAGTGGGAGTAGATGATCATGGTGATGATCCTAGAAGCTACGAAGAAGCAATACTGGATAGAGATTCTGGAAAATGGCTGGAAGCGATGGATTCTGAGATAGAATCAATGCATGCTAATCAAGTATGGTCACTTGTGGATTCACTAGAGGGAATAGTTCCTATAGGTTGCAAATAGGTCTACAAGAGAAAAGTTGGCAAGGATGGGGAGGTAGAGACCTTCAAAGCTCGACTGGTAGCGAAAGGTTATACTTAGAAACAAGGATTGGATTATGAGAAAACCTTCTCGCCTGTAGCTATAATTAAATCCATCCGCATAATGCTAGCCATCGCAGCATACCATGATTATGAAATTTGGCAGATGGATGTCAAAACAGCTTTCCTCAATGGTTTTATTGAGGAAAACATCTATATGGAACAACCAATAGGTTTTGTATCCTCTGCTGAAAGACATAAGGTATGAAAATTTCGTCGATCCATTTATGGATTGAAGCAAGCTTCAAGAAGCTAGAACATTCGACTTGACGACATAATTAAATCGTTTCGTTTTGTCAAGAATCCGGATGAGCGCTGTGTATACAAATGGGTTAAAGATCATGCCATCACGTTTCTCATATTATATGTAGATGACATACTTTTGATGGGAAATGATATAGGCATGATGACAGAGGTTAGGGTTTGGTTGTCCAAAACCTTCTCGATGAAAGACTTAGGAGAAGCGACCTATGTTCTTAGCATTCGTGTCTATAAAGATAGAACGAAAAGGCTAATTGGATTATCCCAGAAATTGTACATAGAGAAAATGCTAAAAAGATTTAGCATGAAGAACTCTAAGAGAGGTCTCTTGCCCTTCACTCATGGTCTTCATCTTTCTAAGGAGATGGGTCCAAAGACCGATGAAGAGCGGCAGCGGATGCGTAATGTGCCTTATGCGTCTGCCGTAGGTAGCTTAATGTACGCAATGCTATGTACAAGACCTGATATAGCTTATGCTGTAAGTGTTACGAGCAGATATCAGTCAAACCCAGGGGAGAAACATTGGTCGGTTGTAAAATCGATCCTTAAGTACTTGAGAAGAACTAAGGATCTAGTTCTGAGCTATGGATGTTTAGAGTTAAACATTCAAGGATACTCAGATTCCGATTTCTAATAAGATATTGATGATAGAAAGTCTACGTCAGGGTACATTTTTATATGTAATGGAGGTGCTGTTAGTTGGAAAAGTTCCAAACAGACAACCACAGCTGACTCCACTACAGAAGCTGAATACATTGCTGCTTCGGAAGCAGCGAAGGAGGCTGTTTGGATGCGAAAGTTCGTAATTGAACTTGGTGTGGTTCCGAACATGGCTTACCTGATAAGCATGTTCTGTGACAATACTGGAGCTATTGCACAGGCAAAGGAACCAAGGGCACACCAAAAATCCAAACACATTCAGTGTAAGTATCACATTTTGAGAGAATTTTTTGGAGCTGGAGAGATTATAATTCTGAAGACTCCTTCAGCAGAAAATGTAGCGGATCCAATGACTAAGGCGATGACACTGAAGCAACTGAACCATCATCTTAAGAAGATGGGTATGAGATACAACATCAAATGGCTTTAGTGCAAGTGGGAGTTTGTTAGTGTATATTAGTGTATGCCAAAGAAACCATTCGTGTTGTCGATTTCAGAGCATTTTGTCTTGTATCTATATGTATCATAAATAATAGAAGAAAGAGTTCTTCAATTCATATATATAAATTGCTTCCTTTATTTTGTCATGCATTTAAAATAAAGTATGTATATGAATTGTCCAGATGATTCATTTAATCAGTAAATGAATTATCGAAAAAGGTTCCCTACGGATGCAATATAATTTGGGCAACTATATTGCACAGTAGGCATATCGGATGCTTCCGAAAGATATTATGAGTTGATATAAGTACGGATGACGATGATAGTCATATCATTGGGGGCATTGGTATGGATTAACGGTTGGTGAACTGTTTTTTTGAACGTGATCGAATAATGACAAATCACTTGGAAAAGCATGTAGTCAATGATTTATCGTTTGGTTATATCAGTGCACGATGTAGTCCTTTGACCTGAGACATTGTAGTTGGATCCGATATGGATATGTATGGTTCATACGGTGTATAAGTACGAGACTAATCATGTTTCGTATAATAAAGCCTATTTAGTTATGCGTTGTTCATATGCGGAAACGAACGATGGTCAAGAGAGGATCCATTGACTCAGAAATATAGGATCAGGAGTACCGCTGACTCCATCCGGATTCGAGTTCCTAGAAGAACGTCGATGAATGTCGAAAAATAGAATCTCTGGCTAGAGTCTATTATTAGTCATACAAAAGGAAGTTTGTGATGACGAGTTCCGGACATATTGATCGACGATTCGGTAGAAGATCGAGTTTAGGATTTTGATGTTCCATGAATCCATGCTCGATCAGGATATCTCAATGGAGGGACTTTACGTGCATGGTACGTATGATCTGAAATAGGTTCGATGAGGTATTTCTTCATCGTGGTTTTGATATTCCTAAGTTCCATGGCTTTGTCTCTCACAACACTTTTGATAACATCAATTATGGTGAAGGAATCTTTATAGTCACCCCTAAAAATTCGTGAATTTCGCTCCCTCCAAATCCAATAAACCGTAGCCCCTAAACAAAGCCTACCCAATGTGAATTTCAAGCTCTTACCTTTCCAATTCCTTGCCAAATAGGGGATGTAATCATGCCAGGGTCTAACCACATAGCCAAGGTTAGCAAGCATAAGGATCTTACTCCAAATAGACTTAGAAAAAGGGCATGCAAAAAGTAAGTGGTCAAGAGATTCCATAGATGAGTTACAGAGGCAACAATGAGCGTTAGTAATAGCCCCATACCTCATCAAGCTTTCTTTTGTAGGTAATCTCTCCTTAATAGCCATCCATAAGATCATAGAGTATCTTGGGATAGCCTTTAAGAACCAAACCAAGTCACACCACTCAACTTTTGCTCTTGTTCCTCTAATAGCCTCCCAAGCCGATTTGGTAGAGAAATCCCCCGAAGGTGAGGGTATCCAACAAATCTTGTCGTCAATATTGGAAGGTGTGAAATTCACAGAAGTCCTCATATTAATAAGAGCCCAAGAATTGGCACTTGGCCACTTCCAATTGCATCCATCAATCACAAAACTCACCTTAGCATCCTTAGTAATCCCTGCATCATAAATAATCCTTTCCCCGTAGACGGAAACAAGGGGGCCGTTCGGGTGCCAGTTATCAAACCAAAGAGAGGTGGTGTTACCATTGCCAATGCGACATTTGATATTCTTTCTAGCCATTTCCCTATTTTTTAGGATATGTCTCCATGACCATGTACAATTTTGGGGAATGCTTATGTCCCAAATGCTTCTATTCCTCAAAAGATGAATTCGGACCCAAGAGACCCACAAAGTGTGATTTCTATGATTGCATAGGTTCCAAATATGTCTTAAAGAAGCGGCGAGGTTCCATTCCTTACATTTCATAAACCCAAGCCCGCCCTCATTTTTGGGTACACAAACCTCCTCCCAAGCTATTCTTGCTTTGTGTCTATTCATATCGACTCCGGACCAAAGAAAAGCTCTCAACCTAGCATCAATTTCCTTCTGAATTTTGGAAGGAAGAATAAACAGAGATGACCAATAAATCTGGATACACCAAAGAATCGACTTAATCAAAATAATCCTCCCCGCATAGGATAAAAACCTACTTCTCCAAGAGGCAACCCGAGCCAAGATTTTATCCAAGAGAGGTCGACAATCTCCAAAGGTAAGCTTAGAGGTAATAAGGGGTACACCTAAGTATTTGATGGGAAAACTACCCTCGGCAAATCCTATCAAACTTAAAAGCTGCATCTTTTCATTGTCACTCACACCAGAAAGGAAGATATTGCTCTTATCAGGATTTGCACTCAATCCTGACCAACTTTCAAAAGTAATTAAAGCATTCTTAAGGAGAGATAAAGAAGTACCTTCGGCTTTACAAAAAAACATGAGATCATCCGCGAAACAAAGATGAGTCAGCCCCATTTTCTTGCATCTCCAACGAAAAGTAAAGTTCGGATTAGCCGCCACTTTATTCAAGAGCCGAGAGAGAACCTCCATAGCAATAACAAACAAGTAAGGGGATAAGGGATCCCCTTGTCTCCGCCCTCTAGAGCTCCCAAAGAAACCCACCAACTCCCCATTGATAACCACCGAGAATCTAGGAGTAGTGATGCATTTGGATATCCAATTGACAAGAACACTAGGTAAACCAAAATTCATAAGGACTTGTAAGAGAAACTCCAAATTAACCGAGTCATAAGCCTTCATTAAATCAACTTTCAAGGCACATCTTTTTTCCTTGGCCGTAGCTCGATTATAATTGTGCACCAACTCTTGGCATAACAGGATATTATCTCCTATTCTCCTATCACCAACAAAGGCTGCTTGTGCCAGGTCAATGAAGAGAGATAAAGCACTCTTAATTCTATTTGCAATGATCTTGGTGATACATTTATAAATTATGTTGAAGCAAGAAATGGGCCGATAGTCCTTACACAAAGAAGCATTATCACACTTGGGAATAAGAGCAATTGAAGTACAATTTACCTCCCTGAGAAGCTTGCCCTCTTGGAAGAAGTCTTTAATAGCCATAATCACATCTTTTTCCCACCACATCCCAAACTTTCTTGAAGAAATAAGCACCAAAACCATCTGGTCCAGGAGCTTTGTTGTTGCCCAACGAAAATAGAGTGTTCTTGATTTCCTCATCCGTCACTTCGGCAATCATCCCATTAGCCATATTACTAGTGATGCAAGGTTCAATAATTTCCTCTAAACCCCAGAAGTCTCTCACACCCCTCGGCTCTTCAAAAACTCTTTTAAAGTGGCTGACAATTTCCTCCTTAATGCTCAAAGGGTCTTCAATAACCATGCCGTTATCACACTTAAGCTTGGTGATTCTATTTCTATTCTTTCTGCCATTCACACACTTGAAGAAATAGCTTGTGTTATGGTCACCCTCTTTAGCTTCAATAACTCTTGCCGAGATATTCCCAAACTCCCTCTTGTTAAACACTTTTAATGCTGCTTTGACTCTCTTCAGTTTAGTAACCAATTGATACATAGGGGTACCCCTAACTTCTTTTTCCCAAGCCTTACTAACAATGCTAATGAAACTTTCATGGTGAGCCCAAAAGTTGAAGAACCAAAAAGGGATTTTCCTAAATGAAGACATAACCCCACTTTCAACAATACAAGGAGAATGATCCGAGATGCTTGGGGGAAGGAAATTGGCTATGGAGTTACCAAACACACTGCCCCACTTTTCATTCATTTCATAAATTTTTTAATAAGTCAACAAAATAAGCTATATGCATTACTATTTTTTTGATAAGTATATGCATTACTATTATGAATGCAAACATATGGAATAACATCTCCCATGCTCAATCATACTATTCATTCACTTAACATGTACCCTTGGCCAATAGGAAGTTGGCGAATGAGTGGGGCCTCCCTAGATCTATTTTCAAAGATGTTCCTCAAGTTCTTAACACCGTTTGAAGATTGGATTACAGAGGGTTACGCAGAAGGGTTTTTGCTTGGTTGTTTTGTCTCATTGGTAAAGAGTTTGATTTCGTGTTTTTCTTTTAATGATCCTAACCTAGGGAGGTGTCATATGGTAAAAGGCCATAAAAACCTCTTTTTTTATAGAACCAAAAAGTGCCAAAATATCTTCCAACTACAAATCTCTTAATTAGCATAATCATCCTCCATATGCACACATACACCAATCAACACACCTATTTAAAACATCCATAACCCAAACATAGCATCACACTCATATTAACATAAATAAATGTAAGTTTCATAAACCTTAGGTGTTATCTTTTTTTTTTTTTTTTTTTTTTGATAAGTAAGTAATCATATTAAAAAAAACAGAAGAATGTACAAAGGCCTAATAAAAGGTGACCAGCCTATTTTGGGACATGCCTCGAAAGTAGGAAACAAAAGAAACAAGCCTACAATCCTTAGGTGTTATCAATTGTAGTCATAAGGGAGATTTTTCCTTACCTTAGTATTCAAAGCACAAAGACACTCCTCCTTCGCTCCAAAGGTTCACCCTTTCTACCTTACACACATAACTACTTATGAATTTCTCTTTTAACTAAAAATCAGAACAACTAGGCTTTTGAAACTCACCTTAAACACTAAAATTGGAGTTCTTAAAGTGTGGATGGTGATCTGCTTCGAAACTTAACTTGAAATCCTATGAAAATTTGAGAAGAAAATGCTTGGGAGTGGCTTTTATGGTGGATTTGAGAGAGGAAGAAGAAGATGATGCACTTGGTGTGTACAAGGTCGACTACTCTCTCCGAAAACCTTGTTGGTATTTATTTCATTACTACTCTATTATGATTGGTCATTAAAAGTTAGAGATATGGGTCATTTGGTATAAATTTTGCATATAAGGGCATTTTGGTCATTTCCACTATAACATAATGATTAGCACTCATTTAATGCCATTTGACTTCTTTAAAACACTTAGTAATTAAGCAGTCCCAATAGGTAAATGACTAATTTACCCTTGGTGCACTTTTATGGATACTTAATTCATATGGATTTGTATGAAAAGACCATTATACCCTTGGTTACCATTTACGCCATTTAACCATATCAATCAACTTTATGACCATTCTACCCTCATTTCTCTTCAATGACATCACTCGTCACGCTTTATGATCGCCACATCTTTAAATACATGCAAATTGACCATTCTACCCTTCCATTCAAAAAAAGAAAATTACTTGAAAAGGTAAATTTCAGACCTTAGGGCATCGGAATAATAACGCGGGGTTTACATAACTCTTCTCGGATGAAAAGTTATGGCCGTCATAATGGAACATGCTCATTTAAGCACTTTGGGCTTTACGCATGGAGTTCTGACATTCAGCCTGCTCCATGAATTCATCCCCTAGAAAGTCTACATTAGTCCACATCGACGGACTTCTAACACACTTTGAATGAGCTTTTCCAACGGTATCTTACAGGCCTCGTAACTCTTCCCGGATGAGAAGTCTGGCTGCCTGAATGGGACATCCTCATTTAAGCCCTTTTGGCCTTATGCACAGAGTTCGGACGTTCAGCCCTCTCCATGAATTCATCCGTCAGGCATTCTACATTAGTCAACATCGATGAATTTCTAACGAGATCTAAATGAACTTTTCAACGGTATCTTAGAGGCCCTGTAACTCTTCCCGGATGAAAAGTTATGACCGTCTGAATAGGGCATGCTCATTTAAGCCCTTTGAGGTTTACGCACTGAGTTTTGATGTTCAGCCATCCCCATGAATTCATCTATTAGACATTCTACATTAGTCCACGTCAATGGGCTCTAAATGAGATTTCCAACGGTATCTTACAGGCCCCCTAACTCTTCCCGGATGAAAAGTTATGGCCATCTGAATAGAACATGCTCATTTAAGCCCTTTGGGCTTTACGCATGGAGTTCTGACGTTCAGCTTGCACCATGAATTCATCCATCAGACATTACACATTAGTCCACGTCGACGGGCATTGAAAGAACTCTCCAACGATATCTTACAAGCCTTATAACTCTTCCCGAATGAAAAGTTGTTGCCGTCTTAATGGGGCATGCTCATTTAAGCCCTTTGGACTTTACGCACAGAGTAATGAATTTTCATCCACTCCATGAATTCATTCGTCAGATATTATACATTTGTCCATGTTGATGGGCTCTGAATAAGAATTTCAACAGTATCTTACAAACCCCGTAACTTTGCCCGGAAGAAACTTGAATGGGACATGCTCATTTAAGCGCTTTGGGCTTTACGTACACAGTTCTGACATTTAACCAGCTCCATGAATTCATCCGTCAAACATTCTATGGTAGACTACATTGACAAGCTCTGAATGAGATTTCTAACGGTATCTTGTAGGCCTCGTAACTCTCACCGGATGAAAAGTTATGGCCGTCTGAATGGGACATCCTTAGTTAAGCCCTTTTGGCTTCTCGGATGGAGTTTTAACGTTCAGCACCTCCATGAATTCATCCACCAGATACTCTACATTCATCCACATTGACGGGCTTTGAATCAGTTTTGTAACGGTATAATACAGGCCCCCTAACACTTCCTGAATGAAACGTTATGGCCGCCTGAATTGGGCATGCTCATTTATCCCCTTTAGGCTTTACAGACGGAGTTCTGACATTTAGCAAACTCCATGACGTCATCCGTTAGACCTTCAATATCAATCCATGTCGACGGGTTCTGAATGAGCTTTCCAACTATATCTTATAGGCCTCGTAACTCTTCTCGGATGAAAAGTTATTGCCATCGGAACGGGGCATGCCCATTTAAGCCCATTGGGCTTTATGCATGGATTTCTGGCGTTCAGCCCGCTTCTTGAATTCATCCATCAGAAATTCTACATTAGTCCACATTGACAGGCTCTAAATGATATCTCAAACTGTATCTTACAAGCCCCGTAACTCTTCCGGAATGAAAAGTTATGGTCGTTTGAATGGGACATGGTCATTTAAGCCCATTGGGCTTTACGCACAAACTTCGGACGTTTAGGCTGCGCCATGAATTCATCCACTAGACATTCTACAATAGTCCACTGTTGTGGACTTTTGACGGGCTCTAAATGAACTTTCCAACGGTGTCTTACAAGCCCTGTAACGCTTCTCGGATGAAAAGTTATGGCCAGCTGAATAGGGCATGCTCATTTAGGCCCTTTGGCCTTTACGCATAGGGTTCTGACGTCCAACTGGCTCCATGAATTCGACAGGCTTTCAATGATATCTCAAACTGTATCTTACAAGCTCCGTAACTCTTCTCGGATGAAAAGTTATGGTCGTCTGAATGGGGCATGCTCATTCAAGCCCTTAGGGCTTTACGCACGGAGTTCTGACATTCAGCATACTCCATGAATTCATCCGTTAGGCATTCTACATTAGTCCACGTCAACGGGGTCTGAATGAGATTTCTAACAGTATCTTACAGGCCCCTTGACTCTTCCTGGAGGAAAAGTTATGGTCGTCTAAATGGGAAATCCTCATTTGAGCCCTTTGACCTTTAAGCACGGACTTCTAACATTCAGCCCGCTCCATGAATTCATCACCAGACATTCTATATTAGTCCACGTTGATGGACTTCTAACGAGCTCTGAATGAGCTTTCTAACGGTAACTTACAAGCCCCGTAACTCTTTCCAAGTAAAAAATTATGGCCGTATGAATGGGGCATGCTCATTTAAGCGTGTTGGGCTTACGCACGGAGTCAAAACGTTTTGCTCACTCCATGAATTCATCTGCCACACACTCTACATTAGTGCAAATCGATGGGCTTTAAATGAGATTTCCAACGATATCTTACAGGCCCTACAACTCTTCCTGGATTAAAAGTTATGGCCGTATGAATGGGACATTCTCATTTAAGCCCTTTGGGCTTCACGCACAACTTCTGACGCTCACCGCGCTCCATGAATTCATCCGTCAAACATTCTACATTACTGCATGTCGATGGGCTTTGAATGATATTTCAACGGTATCATACAGGACCCGTAACTCGTCCCGGATGAAAAGTTATGGCCATCTGAATGGGACATAGTCATTTAAGCCCTTTAGGCTTTCCGCACGGAGTTCTGAACTTCTGTGTGCTCCATGAATTCATCCAACAGACATTCTACATTAGTCCACGTCGATGGGCTTCGAATGAGATTTCCAATTGTCTCTTACAGGCCCCGTAACTTATCCCAGATGAAAAGTTATGGCCGTCTGAATGGGACATGCTCATTTAAGCCCGTTGGACTTTACGCATGGACTTCTGACGCTCAGCCCACTCCTTGATGTTCAGCCCACACCATAAATATCAATGAACTTCTAACATGCTCTGAATGAGCTTTCCAACGGTATCTTTTAGGCCCCGTAACTCTTTTCGGATGAAGAGTTTTGGCCATCTGAATGAGATATGTTCATTTGAGCCCTTTGGGCTTTACGCATGGAGTTTTGACATTCAGCCTGCTCCATGAATTTATCAATCAGGCATTCTAAATTAGTCAACATCGACGGGTTCTGAATGAGATTTCTAACGGTATCTGATAGGTCCCTTAACTCTTCCCGGATGAAAAGTTATGGCCGTCTGAATGGGACATCCTCATTTAAGCCTTTTGGTCTTTACGCGTGGACTTCTAACGGTCAGCCCGCTCCATGAATTCATCCGGTAGACATTCTATGTTAGTTCGCATTGATGAACTCCTAACAGGCTTTGAATGAGCTTTCCAATGGTATCTTATAGGGCCCGTAACTCTTCCTGGATAAAAAGTTATGGTCATGTGAATGGGGCATGCTCATTTAAGCCCTTTGGGCTTTACTCATGGTATTCTGATGCTTAGCCCGCTCCATGAATTCATCTGTCAAACATTCTACATTACTTCATGTTGACAAGCGTTGAATGAGATATCCGACGGTATCTTATAGGCCCCGTAACTATTCTCGGATGAAACGTTATGGCCGTCTGAATGGGGCATGCTCATTTAAGCCATTTGGGCTTTATGCACGGAGTTTTGATGTTCAGCCCGCTCCTTGAATTCATCCATCAGAAATTCTACATTAGTCCACGTCGACAGGCTCTGAATGATATTTCCAGCGGCATCTTACAGGCCTCGTAACTCTTCCCGGATGAAATGTTATTGCCGTCTGAATGGGAGATGCTCATTCAAGCCCTTTAGGCTTTACTCACGGAATTCTAACGTTCACCCCACCCCACAAAATCATCCGTCAGACATTCTACATTAGTCCATGTCAACGAGCTCTGAATGAGATTTCCAACGGTATCTTACAGTCCCCGAAACTATTCCCGGATGAGAAGTTATGGCTGTCTGAATGGGACATGCCCATTTAAGCCTTTTGGACTTTACGCACGGACTTCTACCGTTCAGCCCGGTCCATGAATTCATCTGACAGACATTTTACGTTAGTTCACATTGATGGACTTCTGACGGGCTCTAAATGACTTTTCCTACAGTATCTTACTAGCCTTGTAACTCTTCCCAGATGAAAAGTTATGGCCGTCTTAAAGGGGCATGCTCATTTAAGCCCTTTGGGCTTTATGCATGGAGTTTTGACGTTCAGCGCACTCCATGAATTCATTTGTTAGACATTTTACATCAGTCCTTATCGAAGGGCTTTGAATGAGCTTTCCAACAGTATCTTACAAGCCTTGTAACTCTTTCCGGATCAAAAGTCATGGCCGTCTGAATGGGACATGCTCATTTAAGCCCTTTAGGCTTTACCCATATACTTCTAACATTCAGCCTGCTCCATAAATTCTTCCACCAAACATTCTACATTAGTCCACGTCGATGGACTTCTAATGGGCTCTAAATGAGCTTTCCAACGGTGTCATACAAGCCCCGTAACTCTTCTCGGATCAAAAGTTACCACCGTCTGAATGAACCATGCTCATTTAAGCCCTTTGGGCTTTACACACGGACTTTTAACGTTCATTCTAGCTCAATGAATTCATCTGCCAGATGGTCTACATTTGTACACTCGACAGGCTTTGAATAAGCTTTCCAACGGTGTTTTACAGGCCCCGTAACTCTTCCCGGATCAAAAGTTATCACCATCTACTTCTGACGGGCTCTGAATGAGCTTTCCAATGATATCTTACAAGCCCCGTAACTCTTGTCGAATAAAAAGTTATGGCCGTCTGAATGGGATATGCTCATTTAAGCCCTTTGGGCTTTACGCACGAATTTTAGACATTTAGCCCACTCCATGAATTCATTTGCTAGACATTCTGCACACTTGTGCACATCAGAGGACATTTGAGGGGCTCTAAATGAGCTTTCCAAAGCTATCTTACAGGCCCCGTAACTCTTCCCGAATCAAAAGTTATGGCTCTCTTAATGGTCCATGCTCATAGCCCACTGCATGAATTCATCTGCCAGATGTTCTACATAAGTCCATGTTGATGGACCTCTGACAGGCTTTGAATGAGCGTTCCAATGGTATCTTACAGGTCCCGTAACTCTTCTTGAATCAAAAGTTATGGTCGTCTAAATGGGACATGCTCATTTAACACCTTTAGGATTTGCAGACGGACTTCTGACGTTCATCCGGCCCCATGAATTCATCTACAAGATGTTCTATGTTAGTCCACATCAATGGACTTATGACGGGCTTTGAATGAGCTTTCTAACGGTGTCTTACAAGCCCCGTTACACTTCTCCGATAAAAAGTTATGGCTGTCTGAATGGGGAATGCTCACTTAAGGCCTTTGGGCTATAAGCATAAAATTTTGACGTTCGGTCCGGTCCATGATTTTTTTCCGCTAGATGTTCTATGTTTGACCACATTCACGGGCTCTAAATGAGCTTTTCAATGGTATCTTTCAGGTCCCGTAACACTTCGCGAATAAAAGGTTATGGCTGTTTGAATGGGACATGATCATTTAAGCCCTTTGGGCTTTACGCATGGACTTCTGATGTTCAACCTGCTTCATGAATTCATTCGCCAAATGTTCTATGTTAGTCCACGCTGATAGATTTCTAACGGGCTCTTATTAAGCTTTCTAACGGTATTTTACGGGCCCCGTAACTCTTCTTGAAGCAAAAGTTATGCCCGTCTGAAATGGGCATGCTCACTTAAGTCCTTTGGGCTTTATGCGCGGACTTCTGATGTTCAACCCGCTCCATAAATTCATCCACCAGACATTCTATGTTAGTCCACATTGATGGCCTTCTGGTAGGCTCTGAATGAGCTTTCTAATGGTATCTTACAGGCCCCGTAACTCTTCTCGAAACAAAAGTTATGGTCGTCTGAATGGGACTTGCTCATTTAATCCCTTTGGGCTTTACGCACAGACTTCTGACGTTTAGCTAGCTCCATGAATTTATCTGCCAGACATTCTGTGTTAGTCCACGTTGATGGGCTTCTAACGGGCTCTGAATGAGCTTTCCAACGACGTCTTACAAGCCCCGTAACTCTTCCCTGATAAAAAGTTATGGCCATCCGAATGGGGAATGCTCATTTAAGGTCTTTGGGCTTTATGCAAAAAATTATGACGTTCAGCGTGCTCTCTGAATTTGTCTGCTAGACGTTTTACGTTAGGCCATATTGACGAGCTCTGAATTAGCTTTCCAACGGTATCTTACAGGCCCCATAACTCTTCTCGAATCAAAAGTTATGGCCGTCTGAATGGGACATGCTCATTTAAGCATTTTGGGCTTTATGCACGAACTTCTGACGTTGAGTCTACTCCATGAATTCATCCGCCAGACCTTCTACATCTGTCTACATAAACGGACTTCGGACGGGCTTTGAATAAGCTTTCCAATGGTATCTTACAGGTCCCATAACTCTTCCCTGATCAATTGTTATCGCCGTCTAAATGGGGCATGCTTATTAAAGCCCTTTGGGCTTTATGCACGGACTTTTGACATTTAGCCCGCGACATTCTATGTTGCTCTACATTGATGGACTTCTGACGGGCTTAGAATGAGCTTTTCAATGGTATCTTACATGCCCCGTAACTCTTTTTGAATAAAAAGTTATGGCTGCCTGAATAAGACATGCTCATTTAAGCCCTTTGGGCTTTACGCACGGACTTCTAACATTTAGCCCTCTTCATGAATTCATTTGCCAGACCTTCTACATCTGTCCACATAAACGGACTTCTGATGGGCTTTGAATGAGCTTTCTAACGGTATCTTACAGATCCCATAATTCTTCCCGGATCAATTGTTATCGCCGTCTGAATTGTGCATGCTTATTAAAGCCCTTTAGGCTTTACGCACGGACTTCTGACATTCAACCCGCTTCCTGAATTCATCCGCTAGATGTTCTACATTAGTCCATGTTGATGGACTTCTAATGGACTCTTAATGAGCTTTCCAATGGTATCTTACAGGCCCCGTAACTTTTCGCAGATAAAAAGTTATGGCTGTCTAAATGGGACATGCTCATTTAAGCCCTTTGGGCTTTGCGAAGGGACTTTTGACATTCAACCTGCTTCATGAATTCTTCCACCAAATTTTCTACACTAGTCCACGCCGATAGATTTTTTATGGGCTCTGATTGAGCTTTCCAACGGTATCTTACAGGCCCTGTAACTCTTCTCGGAGCAAAAGTTATGCCTGTTTGAATGGGGTAGGCTCATTTAAGACCTTTGCACTTTACGAATGGATTTCTGACGCTCAGCCCACTCCATCAATTAATCCACATTCTACATTAGTCCACATCGTAGGACTTCTGATGGACTCTGAATGAGTTTTCCAGTGGTATCTTACAAGAGTCGTAACTCTTCCTGGATCGAAGGTTATGGCTGCCTGAATGGGACATGCTTATTTAAGCCCCTTGGGCTTTACGGATGGATATCTGACATTCAGCCCGCTAATGAATTCATCTGCCAGATGTTCTATGTTAGTCCACGTCAATGGGCTTCTGACAAGCTGCGAATGAAGTTTTCCAAATATCTCGACGCTTAATGAATTCATCGGCCAGATGTTCTATGTTAGTCCACGTCAATGGGCTTCTGACAAGCTCTGAATGAAGTTTTCAACGGTATCTTACAGGCCCCATAACTGTTCCCGGATCAAAAGTTATTGGTGTTTATCTCCCTTTGTGGTTTTAGATAATCCCCTAGAGCGGATGGCTGTTTGTAGGCTTGTTTCTTTTATTTCCTATTTTCGGGGCGTGTCCCAAAATAGGCTGGTTGCCTTTTATTAGGCGTTTGTACATTCTTCTGTTTTTTTTCATATGATTACTTACTTACCAAAAAAAAAAAAAAAAAAACACAGTTTGTTCCCGACACCATTTGGATTACAGAGGGTTACGCAGAATGGTTTTTGCTTGGTTGTGTTTCTATCATTTGGAACGAGTTTGATATCGTGTTTTTCTTTGATGATCCTAACCTAGGGAGGTGTCCTATGGTAGGTGGAATTGTTGTTCTCTTTGCTTTCTTCTTGGTTTCTGTGGTTTAAGATTAACCCCAAGAGTGAATGGCCGTTTGCAGGTTTGTTTCTTTTGATTCCTATTTTGGGGCATGTCCCAAAATAGGCTGGTCGCCCTTTATTAGGCCTTTGTACATTCTTCTCTTGTATTAATATAATTACTTAACAAAAAAAAAAAAAAAAAAGTACTTTGGGCTTTACGCACAAACTTCTAACGTTTAGCCTACTCCGTGAATTCATCCACAAGACATTTTACTTTGGTCCACATCGATGGACTTTTCACAGGCTCTGAATGAGATTTCCAATGGTATCTTATAGGCCTTGTAACTGTTCCCGAATAAAATGTTTTGGCCATCTGAATGAGACGAGCTCATTTTACCCATTTGGGCTTTACACACAAAGTTCTGACGTTCAGCCGCTCCATGAATTCATCGGCTAGACCTTCTGACGTTTCTCCATATGGACCGGCTCTGAATGAGCTTTCACTCTTCCTGGATCAGAAGCTATGGTCGTCTGAATGAGACATGCTCATTTAAGACCTTTAGGCATTACGCACAGACTTCTCACATTCAGCCCTCTCCATGAATTCATTTGCCAGACAATCTAAGTTAGTCCACGTCAATGGATTTCTGACGAGCTCTGAATGAGCTTTCTAATGGTATCTTACAGGCCCCGTAACTCTTGCCAGATCAAAAGTTATGGCCATCTGAGTGGAACATACCCATTTAAGCCCTTTGGGCTTTCCACACGGAATTTTGACATTCAGCCAGCTCCATCAATTCATTCGATAGACCTACTACATTAGTCCATGTCGACCGGCTCTGAATGAGCTTTCCAACGGTATGTTACAGGCCTCGTAACTCTTCTTGGATCAAATGTTATGCCCGTCTGAATGGGGAATGCTCATTTAAGCCCTTTGGGCTTTACTCTCGGCTTCTGAGATTCAGCCTGCTCCATGAATTCATCTACCAAACATTCAACGTTAGTCACGTTGACTTACTTCTGACGGGCTCTAGATGACCGTTCCAACGGTATCTTATAAGCCTCGTAACTCTTCCTGGATCAAAAGTTATGGCCGTCTAAATGCGGCATGCGCATTTAAGCCCTTTGTGCTTTACACAGAGACTTCTGACATTTAGCCTACTCCACAAATTCATCCACCAGACAATCTACATTAGTCCACATTGACTAAGTTCTAACGGGCCCTGAATGAGCATTCTAACAGTATCTTACAGGCCCTATAACTCTACCTGGATAAAAAGTTATGGCCATCTAAATGCAGCATGCTTATTTAAGCTCTTTTTGCTTTACACACGGACATCTAACTTTTCGTCAAATTCCATGAATTCATCCACCGGATGTTCTACTTTAGTCCATGTTGACGGGCTCTGGATGAGCTTTCCAACGGTATCATACAGGCCCTATAACTCTTCTCGAATCAAAAGTTATGGACGTCTGAATGGGACATGCTCATTTAAGTCCTTCGAGCCTTATGCACCGACTTCTGACGTTCAACCCACTCCATGAATTCATCCACCAGACATTGTATCTTAGTCCAAGTCGACGGACTCCTGACGGCCTCCGAATGAGCTTTCCAATGGTATTTTACAGGCCCCGCAACTCTTTCTAGTAACTCTTTACGGATCAAAAGTTATGGCAGTCTGATTGGGACATGCTCATTAAAGCCAATTAGGCTTTATGCACGGACTTCTAACTTTAGCCTTCTCTATTAATTAATGCACCAGACATTCTATGTTACTCCACATGAACAGACTTCTGACGGGCTCTAAATGTGCTTTCCAATAGTACCTTACAGGCCCCGTAAACTATTCCCGGATCAAAAGTTATTGCCATCTGACTGAGACATGCTCATTTAAGCTGTTTGGGCTTTACACATGGAATTCTGACGTTGAGCCCGCTCCATAAATTCATCCACCAGACAATCTAAAATAGTCAACATTGATAAATTTTCGACAGGCTCTGAATGAGCTTTCAAATGGTATCTTACAAGCCCTGCAACTCTTCCCGGATCAAGAGTTATCGTCATCTAAATGAGGCATACTCATTTAAGCCCTTTGGGCTTCATGCATGAACTTCTGACGTTCAGCCCACTCTATGAATTCATCCGCCAGACGTTCTATGTTAGTCCACTTTGACAAACTTTTGACGAGCTCTAAATGAGCTTTCCAACGGTATATTACAAAACCAGTAACTCTTCTTAAATGAAAATTTATGGCTGTCTGAATGGGAAATGCTCATTTAAGCCACATAGGCTTTACGCACGGACTTCTAAAGTTCAGCCCGTTCCATGAATTCATCCCCAAGACGTTCTACATTAGTCCACATTAATTGATTTTTGAGGGGCTCTGAATGAGGTTTCCAACGGTATCTCACAGGCCCCGTAATTCTTCTCGAATCAAAAGTTATGGTCGTTTTAATAGGACATGCTTATTTAAACCCTTTGGGCTTTACGCACGGACTTCTGACACTCCGCTCCCTCCATGCATTCATCCGCCAGACATTCTATATTAGTCCACGTTGATCGACATCTGACGGGTCTAAATGAGCTTTCCAACAGTATCTTACTGGCCTCGTATCTCCTCTCGAATCAAAAGTCATGACCGTCTAACTGGAACAAGCTCATTTAAGCCCTTTGGGCTTTACGCATGGACTTCTAACGTTCAGCCCACGTTAATGGATTCCTGACGAGCTCTGAATGAGCTTTTTAACGGTATCTTGCAGGCCCCGTAACTCTTCTCGGACCAAAAATGATGCCCGTCTAAATGGGGCATGCTCATTTAAGCCCTTTGGGCTTTAAGCATGGAGTTATGACGTTTAGCCTACCCTATGAATTCATCCAGCAGATGTTCTACATTAGTCCACGTCGACGGGCTCTGAATGAGCTTTCCAATAGTTTCTTACAGGGCCCGTAACTCTTTCCGTATCAAAAGTTATGGCCGTTTGAATAGGACATGTTCATTTAAGCCCTTTAGGCTTTACACACGGACTTCTGACGTTCATCCGCTCCATGAATTCATCCTCCAAAAATTCTATGTTATTCCACCTTGATAAATTTCTGACGGGCTCTGAATGACTTTTGCAATGGTATCTTACAAGCCTTGTAACTCTTTTTAGATCAAAAGTTATGACCGTTTGAATTGGGCATGCTCATTTTAGTCCTTTGGGCTTTATGTTCGGACTTTTGACATTCAGCTTGCTCCATGAATTCAATGCCAGATGTTCTACATTAGTCCATGTCAACGGGCTCTGAAGCAGCTTCCTAATGGTATCTTGCAGGCCTTGTAACTCTTCCCGGATCAAAAGTTATGGCTGTCTGAATCGGACATGCTCATTCAAGCCCCTCAGGCTTTATGCACGGACTTTTGACGTTTAGCCCGCTCCATGAATTCAACTTCCAGACATTCTATGTTAGTACACATTGATGGAATTTTGTCGAGCTCTTACTGAGCTTTCCAATTGTATCTTACAAGTCCTATAACTCTTCTAGGATCAAAAGTTATGGCCGTCTAAATGGGACATGCTCATTTAAGCCCTTTGGGCTTTACGTATGGGCTTCTCACATTCAGCCTGTGCCATGAACTCATCCGTCAAACATTCTACGTTAGTCCATATCGACAAACTTCTGACGGGCTCTGAATGGGCTTTGAAATGGTGTCTTACAAGCCTCGTAAGTTTTTTCGGATCAAAAGTGATGGCCGTCTGAATAGGACATGTTCATTTAAGCCCTTTAGGCTTTACCCATGGACTTTTGATGTTCAGCCCGCTCCATGAATTCTTCAACCAAATATTCTGCATAGTTCACGTCGATGGGCATCTGACGGGCTCCGATTGACCTTTCCAACGGTGTCTTACAGGCCCTGTAACTCTACCCATATAAAAAGTTATGGCCGTCTGAATGGGGCATGCTCATTTAAGCCCTTCAGGCTTTACGCACGGCTTCTAATGTTCATCTTGGCTCCATGTATTCATCTGCCAGATGTTCTATTAATCCATGTGGACGAGCTCTGAATGAGCCTTCCAACAGTATCTTACAGGCCATGTAACTCTTTTTAGATCAAAAGCTATGACCGTCTGAATGGAACATGCTCAATTAGGCCTTTTGGGCCTTATGGACGGACTTCTGATGTTCAATCCGCTCCATAAATTCATCCACTAGACATTCTATGTTAGTCCACATTGATGGACTTCTTACAGGCTCTGAATGAGCTTTCCAATGGTATCTTACAAGCCCCATAACTCTTCTCGAGTCAAAAGTTATGGCCGTCTAAATGGGACATGCTCATTCAAGCCCTTTGGGCTTTAGACATGGACTTCTGTCGTTCGGCCGGCTCCATGAATTCATCTGCCAGAGTCTCTATGTTAGTCTACATTAATGGCCTCTGCTAGTCTTTGAATGAGTTTTCCAACGGTATCTTACAGGCCCTATAACTCTTCCCAGATCAAAAGTTATGGCTATCTGAATCGAGAATGCTCATTTAAGCCCTTTAGTCTTCATGCACAAAATTCTAATGTTCAGCCCGATACATGAATTTGTTTGCTAGATGTTCTATGTTAGTCCTTATTGATGGGCTCTGAACGAGCTTTCCAACGGTATCTTGCAGGCCATGTAATTCTTCTCGAATCAAAAGTTATGGCCGTCTGAATGGGACATGCTCATTTAAGCCCTTTGGGCTTTATGCACTTCTGACGTTCAGCCCGCTCCATGAATTCATCTGCGAGACATTCTACATTACTCCACATTGGCAAACTTCTGACAGGCTCTAAATGAGCTTTCCATTGGTATCTTACAGGTCCTGCAACTCTTACCGGATCAAAAGTTATGGCCGTCTAAATGGGGCATGCTCATTTAAGCCCTTTGGGCTTTACGAACGAACTTCGGACGTTCAGCCCACTCCATGAATTCATCTGCCAGACGTTCTATGTTAGTCCACTTTGACAGACTTTTGACGGGCTTTGAATAAGCTTTCCAACGGTATCTTGCAGACCCAGTAACTCTTCTCGAATCAACAGTTATGGCCATTTGAATGGGACATGCTCATTTAAGCCACTTAGGCTTTACGCACGGACTTCTGATGTTCAACCCATTCCATGAATTCATCTGTATGCATTCTACGTTTGTCCACATCGATGGACTTCTGATGGGCTCATAATGAGCTTCATAATCGTATCTTACGAGCCCCGTAACTCCTCTTGAATGGCCGTCTGAATGGGACAACCTCATTTAGGCCCTTTAGGCTTTATGCATAGACTTCTGATAATTCAGCCTACTCCATGAATTCATCCCCAAGACGTTTTACGTTAGTCCACATCGATGGACCTCTGATGGGCTCTGAATGAGCTTTCCAACGGCATCTTACACGCCCCATAACTCTTCTCGAATCAAAAGTTATGGCCGTTCGAATGGGACATGCTTATTTAAGCCCCTTGGGCTTTATGCACGAACTTCTGACACTCAGCCCACTCCATGAATTTATCCGCTAGACATTCTATATCAGTCCAAATTGACCGACATCTGACTGGTTCTAAATGAGCTTTCCAATGGTATCTTACAAGCCCCACAACTCTTCCCAGATCAGAAGTTACGGCCGTCTGAATAGGGCATGCTCATTTAAGCACTTTAGGCTTTATGCACAAACTTTTGATATTTAGCCCACTCCATGAATTCTATGTTAGTCGACGTTAATCGACTTCTGATGGGCTCTAAATGACCTGTCCAAAGGTATTTTTACATGCCCAGTAACTCTTCTTGGATCAAAAATTATGGCCGTCTGAATAGGGCATGCTCATTTAAGCCCTTTGGACTTTAAGCACGGACTCTAACATTCAGCCTGCTTTATCTATTCATCCACCACACCTTCTACATTTGTCCATGTGGACGGGCTCTAAATGAGCTTTCCAACGGTACCTTATAGGCTCTGTAACTTTTCTAGGATCAAAAGTTATGGTCGTCTGAATGGGACATGCTCATTTAAGACCTTTGGGCTTTACGCACGAACTTCGGACGTTCAAGCCGCTCCATGAATTCATCTCCCAGATGTTCTACATTGGTCAACGCTGATGGACTTCTGATGGGCTCTGAATGAGCTTTCGAACAGTACCTTACAGGCCCTGTAACTCTTACTGGATCAAAACTTATAGTGTCTAAATGGGACATGCTTATTTAAGCCCTTTTCGGCTTTACACATGAACTTCTAACGTTCAGTCTGCTCCACAAATTCATTCACCAGGCAATCTACGTTCGTCCATATTGACTAACTTCTGACAGGCTCTGAATGAGCCTTCAAACGGTATCTTATAGGCCCCGTAACTCTTCCCGGATAGAAGTTATGGCCGTCTGAATGGGGCACGCCCATTTAAGCCCTTTGGGCATTACACATGGCTTTCTAGCTTTCAGCCAGCCTCCCTGAATTCATCTGCTAAACGTTCTACACTAGCTCACGTCGATGGATCTGAATAAGCTTTCTAACGGTATCCTACAGGCCCCGTAACTCCTCCTGGATCAAAAGTTATTGCCGTCTGAATGGGACATGCTCATTTAAGACCTTTGTGCTATATATATGGACTTCTGACGTTGGCCGCTCCATGAATTCACCTGCCAGACGTTGTACATAAGTCCACCTCGATGAACTTCGGACGAGCTATGAATGAGCTTTCCAATGGTGTCTTATTTGCCTCGTAACTTTGTCCGGACCAAAAGTTGTGGCCATCTGATTGGGGCATGCTCATTTAAGCCTTGTAGGCTTTATGCACGAATTATGACATTTAGCCTACCCCATGAATTCATCCAACAAAAGTTTCACATTAGTCCACGTAAGCGAGCTCTAAATGAGCTTTCCAACAGTTTCTTATACGCCATGTAACTCTTCCCGGATCAAAAGTTATGGGCGTTTGAATGGGACATGTTCATTTAAGCCTTTAGGCTTTACACACGGACTTTTGACGTTCAGTTTGCTCCATGAATTCATCCTCCAGACATTCTATGTTAGTTCACGTTGATGGATTTCTGATGGACTTTGAATTACCTTTCCAATGGTATCTTATAGGCCCCGTAAATCTTCCCGGATCAAAAGTTATGACTGTCTGAATGGGGCATGCTCATTTTAGCCGTTTGGGCTCTATGTTTGGACTTCTGATGTTCAGCTCACTCCGTGAATTCATTGCCAGGTTTCTACATCAGTCCATGTCAACTGGCTCTGAATCAGCTTCCCAACGGTATCTTGCAGGCCTTGTAACTGTTCTTGGATCAAAAGTTGTGGCTATCTGAATGGGACATGCTCATTTAAGCCCCTCAGGCTTTATGCATGGACTTTTGATGTTAAGCCCACTCCATGAATTCATCTGCTAGAAGTTCTATGTTAGTACACGTTGATGGAATTTTGACAGGCTCTGACTAACCTTTCCAACGGTATCTTACAGGTCCTGTAACTCTTCTCGGATCAAAAGTTATGACCGTCTAAATGGGACATGCGCATTTAAGCCCTTTGGGCTTTACTCATGGACTTCTGACATTTAGTCTACTCCATGAACTCATCCGTTAAACATTCTACATTAGTCCATATCAACAAACTTCTGACGAGCTCTGAATGAGCGTTCCAACGATATCTTGCAGGCCATATAATTCTTCTCGAATCAAAAGTTACGGTCATCTAAATGGGACATGCTCATTTAAGCTCTTTAGGCATTATGCACGGACTTCTGACGTTCAGCCCGTTCCATGCATTCATCCGCTCGATGTTCTATGTTAGTGAACTTTGATGGACTTCTGACGGGCCCTGAATGAGCTTTCAAACAATATCTTACAGGCCCCACAACTCTTCTTGAATCAAAAGCTATAGCCTACTGAATGGGACAAGCTCATTTAAGCCCTTTGGGCTTCACACATAGACTTCTGATATTCAGCCCGATCCATGAATTCATCCGCCAAACCTTCTACATTTGTCCACATCAATGGACTTCTGACAGGCTTTGAATGAGCTTTTCAACGGTATCTTACAGGTCCCGTAACTCTTCCCGGATCAAAAGTTATGGCCGTCTAAATGGGGCATGCTGATTAAAGCCCTATGTGCTTTACGCACAGATTTCTAACATTCAGCCCGCTCCATTAATTCATCTGCCAGATGTTCTAACCTCTGACGGAACCTTAATGAGCTTTCCAACGGTATATTACAGGCCCCGTAACTCTCCGCGGATAAAAAGTTATGGTCATTTGAATGGGAAATGCTCATTTAAGCCCTTTAGGCTTTGCGCATGGACTTCTAATGTTCAGCCTGCTTCATGAATTCATCTGCCAAATGTTCTACATTAGTCCATGCCTATGGATTTCTCACGGGCTCTGATTGAGCTTTCCAGCAGTATCTTACAGGCCCCGTAACTCTTCTCGGAGCAAAAGTTATGCCCGTCTGAGTGAGGCATGTTCATTTAAGCCCTTTAGGCTTTACGAACGGACTTCTGATGCTCAGCCTACTCCATGAATTCATCCACCAGACATTCTACATTAGTCCACGCCAAAGGACTTTAGACGGGCTTTGAATGAGGTTTCCAACGGTGTCGTACAGGCCCCGTAACTCTTCCCAGATCAACAGTTATGCCCGTCTGAATGGGTTATACTCATTTAAGCCTTTTGGGCTTTACGCATGGACTTTTGACGTTCAGCCTGCCCCATGAATTCATCCACCAGACATTGTACTTTAGTCTAGGTCGTCAGTCTTCTGACGGGCTCTGAATGAGGTTTCCAACGGTATGTTACAAGCCCCGTAACTCTTCTCGGATCAAAAGTTATGGCCGTCTGACTGGGACTTGGACATTTAATCTCTTTGGGCTTTACGCACAGACTTCTGACGTTCAGCCCGCTTCATGAATTCATCCACCAGACATTCTACGTTAGTCCACGTCAATGGACTTCTGAAGGGCTTTGAATGAGCTTTCCAACGATATCTTACAGGTCCCATAACGCTTTTCGGATCAAAAGTTATGGCCGTCTGAATGGTACATGCTCATTACCCTTTAGGCTTTGCACACGGACTTCTGACGTTCAGCCCGCTGCACGAATTCATCCATCAGACAATCTACAATAGTCCACATTGATGGACTTTTGATGGGCTCTGAATGAGCTTTCCAATGGTATCTAACAGGCTATGTAACTCTTCCTGGATCAATCTATAATAGTCCGTAGAGAAAGAACAGAGAAGAATAGAGAGGTGTGATGTAAGGAAAGAAATTCAAAACTTAAGCAACAGAGAGAGAAGAGTAGCATAGCGGGTTTACTTACTGAGCAATTAGTGCTCACCTCGTTGTTTTCAATGTTTTTGCAAGTAGTAGATGAGATTGCGGTCGCTTGGAACGTTAAGAAACAGAAGGGTTTGGCAACATTGTTGAGTTACTATTTTGTGACTTTATTATATTATGTAAATATTTGTATATAAAGAAAAATTAGATATGGGCCGATTATTTTATCCTCATATATGTATATTTTTTTATATATATTTACTGAGTTTGACTGTTATTTTTTTTAGTATACTAACTAGAGAGAAAGTATTATAGCTCAGCATTCATTGATGCTAGCATGTAGGTTCGAGCTCATAAGTCATCCTCCTACCACTTATCAAAAACTTCCTTTTCTTGCGGTGTGGCATCAGGACGCAAAGAAGGTGGAAGGGGTGTTTCAAAGACACACCCGGCCTTTTCAGAATTCAGAATAATTCTCAAATTCCTTAACAAATTATTAAAATTAGGTCCGATCAACATGGTGTTATCGAGAATCCTCAAAAGCAAGTTATTGCTCATTTTCATTAACTAAATATCACAAAATACTGAAAGAGACTGCAAGGAAAAATATAAGTTTTATTAGTGTCTTGTAAATTCAAACCCTTTAATGCTAATCTTATTATCTTTATTTTTTTTTGTCAAGTAAGTAATTATATTAAAAAAAAAAAGAATGTATAAAAGCCTAATAAAAGGCGACCAGCCTATTTTGGGACATGCCTTGAAAATAGGAATCAAAAGAAACAAGCCTACAAATGGCCATCCGCTCTTGGGGTTTATCTTAAACCACAAAGGGAGATAAACGCCAAGAAGAAAGTAAAGAGAACACCAAAAATCCCACCTACCATAGGACACATCCCTAGGTTAGGATCATTAAAAGAAAAACACGAGATCAAACTCTTTACTAATGATACAAAACAACTAAGCAAAACCTGCGTTACCCTCCATAATCCAGTCTTCAAACGGTGTTGAGAACTTGAGGAACGTCTTTGAAAATAGATCTAGGGGGGCTCTAATCATTCACCAACTTCCTATTGCTATAGGGTGTTTTGACATTCCTAAGGTCCATAGCTTTGTCTCTCACAACACTTTTGATAGCATCAATTATGGTGAAGGAATCCTTATGGTCAAACCTAAAAATTCGTGCATTTCGCTCCCTCCAAATCCAATAAACCATAGCCCCTAAACAAAGCCTACCCAAAGTGAATTTTAGACTCAGCTTTCCATATCCTTGCCAAATGGGGGATGTAATCATGCCAGGGTCTAACCGCATAACCAAGGTCGACAAGACTAAGGATCTTGTGCCAAATAGACTTAGAAAAAGGGCATGGATGAGTTACAAACGCAACAATGAGCATTAGTAGTAGCACCATACCTCATCAACCTGTCCTTTGTAGGTAATCTCTCCTTTATAGCCATCCATAAGATCATAGAGTATCTTGGAATAGCGTTTGAGAACCACACCAAGTCACACCACTCAACTTTTGCTCTCCTTCCTCTAATTGCCTCCCAAGCCGATTTGGTAGAGAAATCCCCCAAAGGTGAGGGTATCCAACAAATGTTGTCATCAACATTAGAAGGAGTGAAATTCATAGAATTCCTCATGTTAATAAGAGCCCAAGAATTGGCAGTTGGCCACTTCCAGTTGCATCCATCAATCACATAACTCAATTTAGCATCCTTAGCAATCCTCGCATCATAAATAATCCTTTGCCCATAGGTGCAAACAAGGGGGCCGTTCGGGTGCCAGTTATCAAACCAAAGAGAGGTGGTGTTACCATTGCCAATGTTACATTTGATATTCTTTCTAGCCCTTTCCCTATTTTTGAGGATATGTCTCCATGACCATGTACAATTTTGGGGAATGCATATGTCCCAAATGCTTCTATTTCTCAAAAGATAAATTCGGACCCAAGAGACCCATAAAGTATGGTTTCTGTGATTGCACAGGTTCCAAATATGTCTTAAAGAAGCTGCAAGGTTCCATTCCTTAGATTTCATAAACCCAAGCCCACCCTCATTTTTGGGAACACATACCTCCTCCCAAGCTATTCTAGCTTTGTGTCTATTCATATCAACTCCGGACCAAAGAAAAGCTCTCAAACTAGCATCAATTTCCTTATGAATTTTGGAAGGAAGGGTAAAGAGGGACGACCAATAAATTTGCACACTCCAAAGAATGGATTTAATCAAAATAATCCTCCCCGCATAGGATAGAAACCTACTTCTCCAAGAGGCAACCCGAGCCAAGATTTTATCCAAGAGAGGTCAACAATCTCCAAAGGTAATCTTAGAGGTAATAAGGGGTTCACCTAAGTATTTGATGGGAAAACTACCCTCGGCAAATCCTATCAAACTTAAAAGCTCCATCTTATCATTGTCACTCACACCAGAAAAGAAGATATTGCTCTTATCAGGATTTGCACTCAATCCTGACCAACTTTCAAAAGTAATTAAAGCATTCTTAAGGAGAGACAGAGAAGTACCTTCGGCTTTACAAAAAAGCATGAGATCGTCCGCGAAACAAAGATGAGTCAGCCCCATTTTCTAGCATCTCCAATGAAAACTAAAGTTCGGATTAGCCGCCACTCTATTCAAGAGCCGAGAGAGAACCTCCATAGCAATAACAAACAAGCAAGGGGATAAGGGATCCCCTTGTCTCAGCCCTCTAGAGCTCCCAAAGAAACCCACCAACTCCCCATTGATAACCACCGAGAATCTAGGAGTAGTGATGCATTTGGATATCCAATTGACAAGAACACTAGGGAAACCAAAATTCTTAAGGACTTGTAAGAGAAACTCCCAATTAACCGAGTCATAAGCCTTCATTAAATCAACTTTCAAGGCACACCTTTTTTCCTTGGCCGTAGCTCGATTATAGTTGTGCACCAACTCTTGGCATAACAGGATATTATCTCCTATTCTCCTATCACCTACAAAGGCTGCTTGTGCCGGGTCAATGAAGAGAGGTAAAGCACTGTTAATTCTATTTGCAATGATCTTGGTGATACATTTATAAATTATGTTGCAGCAAGAAATGGGCCGATAGTCCTTACACAAAGAAGCATTATCACACTTGGGAATAAGAGCAATTGAAGTACAATTTACCTCCCTGAGAAGCTTGCCCTCTTGGAAGAAGCCTTTAATAGCCATAATCACATCTTTTCCCACCACATCCCAAGCTTTCTTGAAGAAATAAGCACCAAAACCATCTGGTCCAGGAGCTTTGTTGTTGCCTAATGAAAACAGAGTGTTTTTGATTTCCTCATCCGTCACTTCGGCAATCATCCCATTAGCCATATCACTAGTGATGCAAGGTTCAATAATTTCCTCTTAACCCCAGAAGTCTCTCACACCCCTCGGCTCTTCAAAATCTCTTTTAAAGTGGCTGACAATTTCCTCCTTAATGCTCAAAGGGTCTTCAATAACCATGCCGTTATCACACTTAAGCTTGGTGATTCTATTTCTATTCTTTCTGCCATTCACGCACTTGAAGAAATAGCTTGTGTTCTGGTCACCCTCTCTAAGCCATTGCACTCTAGATTTTTGCCTAGCTAAAGACTCCTCAGCTGGACTTAAAGAATTAAAATTAAAGGCTTTGGCTTTTTCCTCAAGAATAAGGTTCTTTTCAAGAGGATTAGAAGCAAGAGCATGCTGGACATTTAGAAGGTTTTCTCTAGCCTTCAATAACTCTTGCCGAGATATTCCCAAACTCCCTCTTGTTAAACACTTTTAATGCTGCTTTGACTCTCTTCGGTTTAGTAACCAATTGATACATAGGGGTACCCCTAACTTCTTCTATCCAAGCCTTACTAACAATGCTAATAAAACTTTCATGGTGAGCCCAAAAGTGTAAGAACCGAAATGGGATTTTCCTAAAAGAAGACATAACCCCACATTCAAGAATACAAGAATAATGATCCGAGATGCTCGGGGGAAGGAAATTTTTTTTTTTTTGATAAGTAAGTAATCATATAAAAGAAAACAGAACAATGTACAAAGGCCTAATAAAAGGCGACCAGCCTATTTTGGGACATGCCCCGAAAATAGGAAACAAAAGAAACAAGCCTACAAACAGCCGTCCACTCTAGGGGTTTATCAAAAACCACAAAGGGAGATAAACACCAAGAAGAAAGTAAAGAGAACACCAAAAATCCCACCTACCATAGGACACCTCCCTAGGTTAGGATCATTAAAAGAAAAAAAAAATCAAACGCTTTACCAATGAGACAAAACAACCAAGCAAAAAACCCTTCTGCTTAACCCTCTGTAATCCAATCTTCAAACGGTGTTGAGAACTTGAGGAACGTCTTTGAAAATAGATCTAGGGAGGCCCCAATCATTCGCCAACTTCCTATTGCTATAGGATGCGGTGACATTCCTAAGGTCCAAAGCTTTATCTCTCACAACACATTTGATAGCATCAATTATGGTGAAAGAATCCTTATGGTCACCCCTAAAACTTCTCGAATTTCGTTCCCTCCAAATCCAATAAACCGTAGCCCCTAAACAAAGCCTACCCAAAGTGAATTTTAGACTCTCAGCTTTCCATATCCTTGCCAAATGGGGGATGTAATCATGCCAGGGTCTAACCACATAACCAAGGTCAACAAGACTAGGATCTTGCTCCAAATAGACTTAGAAAAAGGACATGCAAAAAATAAGTGGTCAAGAGAATTCCATGGATGAGTTACAAAAGCAACAATGAGCATTAGTAGTAGCCTCATACCTTATCAACCTGTCCTTTGTAGGTAATCTCTCCTTTATAGCCATCCACAAGATCATAGAGTATCTTGGAATAGCCTTTGAGAACCACACCAAGTCACACCACTCAACTTCTGCTCTCCTTCCTCTAATTGCCTCCCAAGGTTCAATAATTTCCTCTAAACCCCAGAAGTCTCTCACACCCCTTGGCCCTTCAAAATCTCTTTTAAAGTGGCTGACAATTTCCTCCTTAATGCTCAAAGGGTCTTCAATAACCATGCCGTTATCACACTTAAGCTTGGTGATTCTATTTCTATTCTTTCTGCCATTCACACACTTGAAGAAATAGCTTGTGTTCTGGTCACCCTCTCTAAGCCATTGCACTCTAGATTTTTGCCTAGCTAAAGACTCCTCAGCTGGACTTAAAGAATTAAAATTAAAAGGCTTTGGCTTTTTCCTCAAAAATAAGGTTCTTCTTCAAGGAGGATTAGAAGCAAGAGCATGCTGGACCCATTTAGAAGGTTTTCTCTAGCTTCAATAACTCTTGCCGAGATATTCCCAAACTCCCTCTTGTTAAACACTTTTAATGCTACTTTGACTCTCTTAGGTTTAGTAACCAATTGATACATAGGGGTACCCCCAACTTCTTCTTCCCATGCCTTACTAACAATGCTAATGAAACTTTCATGGTGAGCCCAAAAGTTAAAGAACCAAAATGGGATTTTCCTAAATGAAGACATAACCCCACTTTCAACAATACAAGGAGAATGATCCAAGAAGCTTGGGGGAAGGAAATTGGCTATGGAGTTACCAAACACGCTGCCCCACTTTTCATTCACAAGAGCTCGATCAATCTTAGTGGTAATCCTATGTTCCCCTTCTCTCATATTACTCCACGTGAAAAAGTTACCCATAAACCGAAGGTCCTAAAGCCTAGTCTCATTACACATATTATTCAAGTCCGAAATGTAATTTCTCCACCTATAAGAACCCCCTATTTTCTCATGCCCAAATCTCATCGCATTAAAATCACCCATAATCACCCATGGTATTTCCTCAAAATCTTGAGCTTTACACATTAAGTCTCTCCATAATTCTTTCCTTTCCAGCGTACCATTAGAGCCATAGACAAATGAGCAAACAAAGGAGTAATTAGACTCCAAAATAAAAACCTTACCAGGGATGGCTTGATTCGTAGATTGTATGATTTCAAACCTCACCAAACTAGGATTCGAAGCAACCCAAATTCTACCATTAGGGCAGTACACATAGTTATGGATTACATCCCATCCGCTAAAAGTCAAGGACTTAGTAACCTCAAAATTTGGTTCACGAACTCTAGTTTCCAAAATACCACAAATTGCAATTTTATTGGAAGGGATTGGATGTCTAACCTCTTTTTGTTTCAAAGGGGAATTAAGACCCCTTACATTCCTTGCCAAATGGGGGATGTAATCATGCCAGGGTCTAACCGCATAACCAAGGTCGACAAGACTAAGGATCTTGTGCCAAATAGACTTAGAAAAAGGGCATGGATGAGTTACAGAGGCAACAATGAGGGTTAGTAATAGCCCCATACCTCATCAACCTTTCCTTTGTCGGAAATCTCTCCTTAATAGCCATCCATAAGATCATAGAGTATCTTGGGATAGCCTTTGAGAACCAAACCAAGTCACACCACTCAACTTTTGCTCTTGTTCCTCTAATAGCCTCCCAAGCCGATTTGGTAGAGAAATCCCTCGAAGGTGAGGGTATCCAACAAATCTTGTCGTCAAAATTGGAAGGTGTGAAATTCATGTTCTCATATTAATAAGAGCCCAAGAATTGACACTTGGCCACTTCAAATTGCATCCATCAATCACAAACCTCACCTTTGCATCCTTAGCAATCCCTGCATCATAAATAATCCTTTCCCCGTAGACGGAAACAAGGGGGCCGTTCGGGTGCCAGTTATCAAACCAAAGAGAGGTGGTGTTACCATTGCCCATGCGACATTTGATATACTTTCTAGCCATTTTCCTATTTTTTAGGATATGTCTCCATGACCATGCACAATTTTGGGGAATGCTTATGTCCCAAATGCTTCTATTCCTCAAAAGATGAATTCGGACCCAAGAGACCCACAAAGTATGGCTTCTATGATTGCACAGGTTCCAAATATGTCTTAAAGAAGCGGCGAGGTTCCATTCCTTACATTTCATAAACCCAAGCCCGCCCTCATTTTTTGGTACACAAACCTCCTCCCAAGCTATTCTTTCTTTGTGTCTATTCATATCGACTCCAGACCAAAGAAAAGCTCTCAACCTAGCATCAATTTCCTTCTGAATTTTGGAAGGAAGAATAAATAGAGACGACCAATAAATCTGGATACTCCAAAGAATCGACTTAATCAAAATAATCCTCCCCGCATAGGATAAAAACCTACTTCTCCAAGTGGTAGCCCGAGCCAAGATTTTATCCAAGAGGGGTTGGCAATCCCCAAAGGTTAACTTAGAGGTAATAAGGGGTACACCTAAGTATTTTATGGGTAGAGTAGCCTCGGAAAACCTATCAAACTTAATAGTTCCATCTTCTCATTGTGATTCACACCAGAAAGGAAGATATTGCTCTTATCGGGATTAGCACTCAATCCTGACCAACTTTCAAAGGTAATTAAAGCATTCTTAAGGAGAGATAGAGAAGTACCTTCGACTTTACAAAAAAGCATGAGATCGTCCGCGAAACAAAGATGAGTCAGCCCCATTTTCTTGCATCTCCAATGAAAACTAAAGTTCGGATTAGCTGCCACTCTATTCAAGAGCCTCGAGAGAACCTCCATAGCAATAACAAACAAGTAAGGGGATAACGGATCCCCTTGTCTCAGCCCTCTAGAGCTCCCAAAGAAACCCACCAGCTCCCCATTGATGACCACCGAGAACCTTGGAGTAGTGATGCATTTGGATATCCAATTGACAAGTACACTTGGGAATCCAAAGTTCTTTAGTACTTGCAAGAGAAACTCCCAATTAACCGAGTCATAAGCCTTCATTAAATCAACTTTCAAGGCACACATTTTTTCCTTGGCCGTAGCTCGATTATAGTTGTGCACCAACTCTTGGCATAACAGGATATTATCTCCTATTCTCCTATCACCAACAAAGGCTGCTTGTGCCGGATCAATGAAGAGAGGTAAAGCGCTCTTAATTCTATTCGCAATGATTTTGGTGATACATTTATAAATAATGTTGTAGCAAGAAATGGGCCTATAGTCCTTACACAAAGAAGCATTATCACACTTGGGAATAAGAGCAATTGAAGTGCAATTTACCTCCCTAAGAAGCTTGCCCTCTTTGAAGAAGTCTTTAATAGCCATAGTCACATCTTCGCCCACCACATCCCAAGCTTTCTTGAAGAAATAGGCACTAAAACCATCTGGTCCAGGAGCTTTGTTATTGCCCAAAGAAAATAGAGTGTTCTTGATTTCCTCATCCATCACTTCGGTAATCATCCCATTAGCCATATCACTAGTGATGCAAGGTTCAATAAGTTCCTGTAAGCCTCGGTAGTCCCTCACACCCCTCGGCTCCTCAAATACTCTTTTAAAGTGGTTGACAATTTCCTCCTTAATGCTCAAAGGGTCTTCAAAAACCATGCCATTATCACTCTTAAGCTTGGTGATTCTATTTCTATTCTTGCGGCCATTCACACACTTGAAGAAGTAGCTTGTGCTCTGGTCACCCTCTCTAAGCCATTGCACTCTAGATTTTTGCCTAGCTAATGACTCCTCAGCTGGACTTAAAGAATTAAAATTAAAGGCTTTGGCTTTATCCTCAAGAATAAGGTTCTTTTCAAGAGGATTAGAAGCAAGAGCATGCTGGACATTTAGAAGGTTTTCTCTAGCTTCAATAACTCTTGCCGAGATATTCCCAAACTCCCTCTTGTTAAACACTTTTAATGCTACTTTGACTCTCTTCGGTTTAGTAACCAATTGATACATAGGGGTACCCCTAACTTCTTCCTTCCCAAGCCTTACTAACAATACTAATGAAATTTTCATGGTGAGCCCAAAAGTTGAAGAACCGAAAAGGGATTTTCCTTGGTGAAGACATAACCCCACACTCAACAATACAAGGAGAATGGTCCGAAATGCTTGGGAGGAGGAAATTGGCTATGGAATTACCAAACACACAGCCCCACTTTTCATTCACAAGAGCTCGATCAATCTTAGTGGTAATCCTATGCTCCCCCTCTCTCATATTACTCCAAGTGAAAAAGCTACCCATAAACCGAAGGTCCTCAAGCCTAGTCACATTACACATATTATTCAAGTCTGAAACATAATTTCTCCACCTATAGGAACCCCCAATTTTTTCATGCCCAAATCTCATCGCATTGAAATCACCCATGGTATTTCCTCAAAATCTTGAGCTTTACCCATCAAGTCTCTCCATAATTCTTTCGTTTTTAGCGGACCATTGGAGCCATAGATGAATGAGCAACCAAAGAAGTAATTAGAGTCTAGAATAACAACCTTACCGTGAATGGCTTGAGCCGTAGATTGTTAAACTTCGAACCTCACCAAATTAGGTTTCCAAGCAACCCAAATTCTACCATTAGGGCAGCACACATAGTTATGGATAACATCCCATCCCCCAAATGTCAAGGGCTTAGTAACCTCAAAATTTGGTTCACGAACTATAGTTTCCAAAATACCACAAATTGCAATTTTATTGCAATCAAATTCTGAATCTCACAATAGTCAGCGAAGTAGACCCCATTTCACACCCCTCATTGTTTTCCACCAAGGGACCCCTAGGTGGGGTTACTTCTCCGCCGTTGTCACCAGTACTCAGAGCATTCAACCTTTTGCTTACTTCAAATCTCCTCTCTTCTATGTTAGGAACACTCACCCCATATTCATTCCCCTTAACACACTTATCCCAATCATCACACGCACCTTGATTATTACCCCTGTTAAGATCAGCCCCGCTAGGAACATTTACCCCACTCATTTCATCCTTATCTTTTCCAAACCTATCTTTGACATTCTCACTACCCTCTTCGCCATCTAGTTCCCCATTATCCAGCCTATTGCCCGAACTGAGAACCACAAATTGATTAGTGGAGGGTTTTGTTTTACTAACCGTGACTCTCGACTCATTAATGGGCTGCTGTTTTTTGCGGCTAGAGCTCTCGCCCACGTTCTCCACTTGCACAACCACGTCCTTTGACACATTCTCCTTCCTCTTAGTCACCATTCGCCATTCTTGAGTAAGATTCAAGTTCTTGTTCTCGGTGCTTTCCTTCTCAAATCGAGGGGCCAAGTGACATTCCTTCAAATTATGCCCAAAAGTTCTCCACAAAGGGCAGGCCCTCGGTTTCCAAGAATACTCCACCCCTATGTTTACACAATCACCATTCGGGAGGCCTAGTTCCATTGAATTCGGGAATGAAGAAGCTGTGTCAATTTCAACACAAACTCTTGCATACTCCAATCTATCCCCCGCATCCGTGATGTTATACCATGTATTGAAGGTTTCCAATAGCGCTCGCAACATAGCTTAACCCTTTAGCAGTCCAAAACTCCAATGGGACTCCACTAAATTTGACCCCAATCGGCACACTACTAATGCCTTCACCTGACATTTTTAAATTCGGACGCCATTTTTTTAGGAAAAGGGGTTGCCCCCCAATATGCCAAGGGCCCCCTTCCAAGGTCTCATCCCTGGAGCTCTCATTATCAAATTTCAGAATAAAGCCCCCAACCCCATTTGAGACAACACCAACCTTTCCGAAGCACTTCCAATTCCTATCGATAAAACCCTTCACAAGAGAGAATGGCAACCTTCTACCAAGGAAGAAACCAATGAGACAATTTCCCCATTTGTCCCTCCCCAAATCAGCCACCTCTTTAGGAGGTATAACCCTTATCCCTCCTGCCATTATCAAGGATAAGGGTTAATAGAGGGCTTTTGGAGTGAATTTGGGGTAGAAAATCAATCTAAGGCATCCTAAGGTAAGGATTCTTGCTTTGGATGTGAAGTTTTGTGTATATTTGAATATTGAGGTCATTTGGTTGAATTGTTTAATTGTTTAAAGGGTAGAGAAAAGTTAAGCAAACCAAGAGAAAGGAAGTGCTAGTGAGATCTTTCCATCACAAGGTAAGTAAATCCCATCCCAAGTTGAGAATTCTTTTGAGTAGAGATTTAGTAGAAATGATGTATGCATGTTTTATGTATGTATTTGAGAAATTGAGTAGAGATATATGTCTACTTGTTGAGAAATTAAATTGAGATAAGTATTCATGATGAATTGTTGGATACTTTTCCTTTATAGGAATTGTGGATGTGTGATGGGTTGAGATGAAGTTAGATGAAATTGAGTACGTATTTTGGGAGTGTTCTTCTATGGTAGGAATTATGCCCATGGAAGGGAATTTACTTCCAATTTTGGATGGTTAAAGAGAGAAATATAGTTCTAGTTAGAGAAGAGTTTTATATGATGAAATGCCTAAGAGAAGCATGAGAATGAGTTATGAACCTTAATTATTGCATCCATCAATCACAAACCTCACCTTTGCATCCTTAGCAATCCCTGCATCATAAATAATCCTTTCCCCGTAGACGGAAACAAGGGGGCCGTTCGGGTGCCAGTTATCAAACCAAAGAGAGGTGGTGTTACCATTGCCAATGCGACATTTGATATTCTTTCTAGCCCTTTCCCTATTTTTGAGGATATGTCTCCATGACCATGTACAATTTTGGGGAATGCATATGTCCCAAATGCTTCTATTTCTCAAAAGATAAATTCGGACCCAAGAGACCCATAAAGTATGGTTTCTGTGATTGCACACGTTCCAAATATGTCTTAAAGAAGCTGCGAGGTTCCATTCCTTAGATTTCATAAACCCAAGCCCACCCTCATTTTTGGGTACACATACCTCCTCCCAAGCTATTCTAGCTTTGTGTCTATTCATATCAACTCCGGACTAAAGAAAAGCTCTCAAACTAGCATCAATTTCCTTATGAATTTTGGAAGGAAGGGTAAAGAGGGATGACTAATAAATTTGCACGCTCCAAAGAATGGATTTAATCAAAATAATCCTCCCCGCATAGGATAGAAACCTACTTCTCCAAGAGGCAACCAGAGCCAAGATTTTATCCAAGGGAGGTCAACAATCTCCAAAGGTAAGCTTAGAGGTAATAAGGTGTACACCTAAGTATTTGATGGGAAAACTACCCTCGGCAAATCCTATCAAACTTAATAGCTCCATCTTTTCATTGTCACTCACACCAGAAAGGAAGATATTCCTCTTATCAGGATTTGCACTCAATCCTGACCAACTTTCAAAAGTAATTAAAGCATTCTTAAGGAGAGAAGTACCTTCGGCTTTACAAAAAAGCATGAGATCATCCGCGAAACAAAGATGAGTCAGCCCCATTTTCTTGCATCTCCGATGGAAACGAAAGTTCGGATTAGCCGCCACTCTATTCAAGAGCCGAGAGACAACCCCCATAGCAATAACAAACAAGTAAGGGGATAAGGGATCCCCTTGTCTCAGCCCGCTAGAGCTCCCAAAGAAACCCACCAACTCTCCATTGATAACCACCGAGAATCTAGGAGTAGTGATGCATTTGGATATCCAATTGACAAGAATACTAGGGAAACCAAAATTCTTAAGGACTTGTAAGAGAAATTCCCAATTAACCGAATCATAAGCCTTCATTAAATCAACTTTCAAGGCACATCTTTTTTCCTTGGCCGTAGCTCGATTATAGTTGTGCACCAACTCTTGGCATAACAGGATTATCTCCTATTCTCCTATCACCAACAAAGGCTGCTTGTGTCGGGTCAATGAAGAAAGGTCAAGCACTCTTAATTCTATTTGCAATGATCTTGATGATACATTTATAAATTATGTTGCAGCAAGAAATGGGCCGATAGTCCTTACACAAAGAAGCATTATCACACTTGGGAATAAGAGCAATTGAAGTACAATTTACCTCCCTGAGAAGCTTGCCCTCTTGGAAGAAGTCTTTAATAGCCATAATCACATCTTTTCCCACCACTTCCCAAGCTTTCTTGAAGAAATAAGCACCAAAACCATCTGGTCCAGGAGCTTTGTGGTTGCCCAACGAAAATAAAGTGTTCTTGATTTCCTCATCTGTCACTTTGGCAATCATCCCATTAGCCATATCACTAGTGATGCAAGGTTCAATAATTTCCTATAAACCCCAGAAGTCTTTCACACGCCTCGGCTCTTCAAAAACTCGTTTAAAGTGGCTGACAATTTCCTCCTTAATGCTCAAAGGGTCTTCAATAACCATGCCGTTATCACACTTAAGCTTGGTGATTCTATTTCTATTCTTTCTGGCATTCACACACTTGAAGAAATAGCTTGTGTTCTGGTCACCCTCTCTAAGCCATTGCGCTCTAGATTTTTGCCTAGCTAAAGACTCCTCAGCTCGACTTAAAGAATTAAAATTAAAAGCTTTGGCTTTTTCCTCAAGAATAAGGTTCTCTTCAAGAGGATTAGAAGCAAGAGCACGCTAGACCCTTAGAAGGTTTTCTCTAGCTTCAATAACTCTTGCCGAAATATTCCCAAACTCCCTCTTGTTAAACACTTTTAATGCTGCTTTGACTCTCTTCAGTTTAGTAACCAATTGATACATAGGGGTACCCCTAACTTCTTCTTCCCAAGCCTTACTAACAATGCTAATGAAACTTTCATGGTGAGCCCAAAAGTTGAAGAACCGAAAAGGGATTTTCCTAAATGAAGACATAACCCCACTTTCAACAATATAAGGAGAATGATCCTGAGATGCTTGGGGGAAGGAAATTGGCTATGGAGTTACCAAACACACTGCCCCACTTTTCATTCACAAGAGCTCAATCAATCTTAGTGGTAATCCTATGTTACCCTTCTCTCATATTACTCCACGTGAAAAAGTTACCCATAAACCGAAGGTCCTCAGGCCCAGTCTCATTACACATATTATTCAAGTCTGAAACGTAATTTCTCCACCTATAAGAACCCCCTATTTTCTCATTCCCAAATCTCATCGCATTAAAATCGCCCATGGTATTTCCTCAAAATCTTGAGCTTTACCCATTAAGTCTCTCCATAATTCTTTCCTTTCCAGCGGACCATTAGAGCCATAGACAAATGAGCAAACAAAGGAGTAATTAGACTCCAAAATAACAACCTTACCATGGATGGCTTGATTCATAGATTGTATGATTTCAAACCTCACCAAACTAGGATTCCAAGCAACCCAAATTCTACCATTAGGGCAGCACACATAGTTATAGATTACATTCCATTCCCCAAAAGTCAAGGACTTGGTAACCTCAAAATTTGGTTCACGAACTCTAGTTTCCAAAATACCACAAATTGCAATTTTATTGGAAGAGATTAGATGTCTAACCTCTTTTTGTTTCAAAGGAGAATTAAGACCCCTTACATTCCACGAAGCAAGCTTAATCATGGGATGGCTGGGCGTTAGGAACTTCTCTTGCCTTCCTGGCTCATCTCCTCCTTTGGCTTTTAGAAAGACTTATGTTCCCCTTCGTAAGACCTTCCTTTTCATCAACTCGAATCAAATTTCCGAACCTCACAATAGCCGGTGAAGTAGACCCCATTTCACATCCGTCATGGTTTTCCACAAAGGGACCCCTAGGTGGGGTTACTTCTCCGTTGTTGTCACCCGCACTCAAAGCATTCAACCTTTTGCTTACTTCCAATCTCCTCTCTTCAATGTTAGGAACACTCACCCCATATTCATTCCCCTTAACACACTTATCCCTATCATCACACGCACCTCGATTATAAACCCTGTTAAGATCAGCCCTGCTAGGGACATTTATCCCACTCATTTCATCCTTATCCTTCCCAAACCTATCTTCAACATTTTCACTACCCTCTTCGCCATCAAGTTCCCCATTATACATCCTGTTTCCCGAACTAAGAACAACAAATGGATTAGTGGAGAGTTTTGTTTTACTAACCGTGTCTCTCGACTCATCAATGGGCTGCTCTTTTTTGCGGCTAGAGCTCTTGCCCAACATTCTCCGTTTGCGTAACCACGTCCTTTGACACATTCTCCTTCCTCTTGGTCACCACTCGCCATTCTTGAGTAAGATTCAAGTTCTTGTTCTCGGCGTTTTCCTTATCAATTCTAGGGGCCAAGTGACATTCCTTCAAATTGTGCCCAAAAGTTCTACACAAAGGGCAGGCCCTCGGTTTCCAAGAATACTCCACCCCTATGTTCACATAATCACCATTCGGGAAGCCTAGTTCCACTGAATTCGGGAATGAAGAAGCTGTGTCAATTTAAACACAAACTCTTGCATACTCCAATCTATCTCCTGCATGCGTGATGTTATCCATGTAGAGAGGTTTTCCAATGGCACTCGGAACATAGCTTAACCCTTTAGCAGTCCAAAACTCCAATGGAGCTCCAATAAATTTGACCCAAATCGGCACACTACAAATGCCTTCACCTGCCATCTTTAAATTCGGACGCCATTTTTTGAGGAAAAGGGGCTGCCCCCCAATATGCCAAGGGCCCCCTTCCAAGGCCTCATCCCTAGAGCTCTAATTATCAAATTTCAGAATAAAGCCCCCAACCCCATTTGAGACAGCACCAACCTTGCCGAAGCACTTCAAATTCCTATCGATAAAACCCTTCACAAGAGAGAATGGCAACCTTCTGCCAAGGAAGAAACCAACGAGACAATTTCCCCATTTATGCTTCCCCAAATCAGCAACCTCTTTAGGCGGTATAACCCTTATCCTCCTCCCATCATCAACGACTTCCGGTGCAAAATATTCCATTGGAGCACTAGATTTCGAAACAAAAAGTTTTGTCCAGGATGCAATACCGACTGGCTTTAATTCCCCATTCACCTTTTCCCCAAAAGTCCCGCCTCCACTCACTGCTTTCTCGCCATGCATAATAATTGGAGACACCTTTGAATCAACCAGCACATTCCCATCACAAATTTCCGCGCCGACCTTATCAATCACTCTTCCACCCCCAGCTTGCTGCCTCTTAAGCACCCCACCAGAACTCTTTGCCTCACTTGTATTCAAAGAATTCACAAGAAACAGACCATTGGGAGGCAAAGTACGGCTTTGGGAAGGTTTGGGAAGTGGAGGGAAATTTTTTTTGGTGATGTGGCAGGGCTGGTGAGGTGGCAGGCTGACGTGGCATCTTGGGGGACGTGGCAAGATGAGTCAGCTTGAGATTGATGAGGTGGAGGGGAGAGATGGATGATTTGTTGGTGAGTTTTCATAATTTGAAATCAAAGAGATAAGAGAAAAGGAAATCAAAGGGGAACCAATGAAAAACAAGTGACGTGGCTAAAAACTTATGGAACAGCCTATTAACTAGTCCAAAGAGATGTGGATAAGGAAAAAGTCAAAAAAATCCAAATGAGCCAATGAGAGAGAACCAATGGATAGCGCTTGGATGGATTCAAACTATCTCACTCAATATGTGAGATACAACCAAAAATGGCAGACAACTCCAGCCCAAACAGCAAAGCTCCGGCCAAAGAAGCACCCACACTCCGGTGACCAGCAAGAATCTGGCATCAACAGGCTACACCACCAACCCACTCTACATTTCTGGTCAAAAAAGAACCTCAAACAGCCGCTTTACTCCTACCTCACTTCAACACCAAACCGCAACTCCAAAAAAACGAAAATAAACAAAACAACTCCAGCAGCCACCCACCTTCTTCCCAATCCGGCCAAGCCAAGAACCAGCCCACACAAAACTAGCTCAACCATAATAGCCACCGACAAGCAAAAGAGAAGACAATAAAGCAAACAATCAAGGAGCTCGATTTAAACCCAAAAACAACCCCCAAACACAACAAAGAATGACCGAAACGTAGCAAACAAAAAGGTTAACAAAAACAGAAAAACAAAGTGCAGGTTTGTGAAAGAAAATGTGAAAAGAGAACTTAAGGAAATGGTTAGAGGGACAGGTGAAGTTTAATGGTAAAGGTGGAGGATGGAGGATGAGGGTGGAGAGAGGGGTGGTGGGTGGAGAAGAAAATATGGAAAGAGGGCTGGTTTCTAATCCTAGAGAGAAGAGAGAGCATTTTCTCTCACTAACATGAACAGTAAGAGCATCGCTTATCATATGCATTAATTGACTTAAGAAAGAGTAGAAAACTTTGTGTATGCACTTGCTCTATGACTAGATAACTTTGTGAATGCAACTACTCTAAGGGTAGAGAGAATGAGAAGTGCTAGAGTAGTTCTAGTGAATGAGAAAAGCATTAGAAACGGGTTGATGCTTTGTGATCGTCACCCGATAGTTATTAGAAACAGGTTGATGCTTTGTGATCATCACCCGATAGTTATTAAAAACGGGTTGATGCTTTGTGATCGTCACCTAAAAGTCATGAGAAACGGGTAGGTGCTTTGTGATCTCCACCCGATAGTTATGAAACCGGGTAGGTGCTTTGTGATCCCCACTCGGTAGTCACTAAGAGCGGGTTGGTGTTGTGTGAACTCCACCCAACAATCATGAAGAGTGAGATGGTGCTGTGTGAACGCCATCCGGCCGTACCTCCGGTAAGATGAGGCTATGACGTTTAGTAGAAAACAATAGAAAGAAAGAAAGAAAGAAAGAGTGAGGAAAGAATTAAGAGAAATAAATACGGGGATAGACAAATAGAGGGTTTACTTACTGAGCATTATTTTTTGCTCACCCCGTTATTTTTCTTTGTGAATGCAGGATCTAGGTGATAATGCAGTCGGAGGGGCGTCGGCAAACGAGGAGCAATAGCTACACTGTTTCTCCTGTTTTTGTCTTTTTAAATGGCATTTTGTAAATAATGCTCTTTGTGTATAAAAGACTTATTACATATAATAAAAAGAAAAGTTTTGGGCCCATTTTCTATTATAATTATGCATGCATTGTACTAGTTTACAACAGTTGTTACATCATTCTCTTCCTCAAGATGCTTACGAATGGCAACTCCCAATTCATCTTTTCCATCAAGTTCAAAGACTTTCTGTACTAAAGAATCAATCACATCAATAGAATAAACAGGATCATCATCATCAGGAGGATATTTCATGGCATCATAAATATTAAACTTAACGATTTGACCATCAAATTCCATGGTAAGTATGCCACTATAAACATCTATCTTAGTCTTGGATGTCTTTAAGAAGGGTCTTCCTAACAAAATAGAAACAGATTGATCCTCATTTTCCATATCAAGCACATAGAAATCAGTAGGGAAAGCTAACTCATTAACCTGTACCAGAATATCCACAACCACACCCTTAGGATAGGCATTAGATTTATCAGCTAATTGAATCACAACACCAGTTTTATTCAAAAGTCCAAGTTTCAAAGAAGCATAAATAGAATATGGCATGACATTGATAGAGGCTCCTAAATATATCATGGCCTTCTCAAACATAGTGTTACCTATCATACAAGGGATAGTAAACCTTGCACCTCGTTGGGAGTTTTCTCTGAATCACTACAGAAACATTCTCTCCCACTCTCACCTTTTCACACCCTTTAAGTTTTTGTTTCCTCTTAATTGAACACAGTTCTTTCAAGAATTTTGCATAACGAGGTACTTGTTTAGTAACATCTAAAAGTGGAATATTTACTTTGCATCTATGAAAAGTCTCATAGAAATCTCTGTTTTGCTCATCTTTTCTAGATTCTGCCAAAGCTTGAGGAAAAGGAGGTACTAGTTTATGATCGGACAGAGGTAGAAACTTACTCTTACGAACACCATCGTCGTTGGGAACGTTACTGTCTACAATGATGTTTCTCTCATTTTCTTCCTTCGACGATGCAGGGGCTGCCTTTATTGGAATCTCAACCTCTTTACAACTTCTCAAGACGATCGCACTTACATTTTCTCTCGGATTCACCGCTGTTTGAGAAGGCAGTTTCCCCGAACTTTGCGCCTCCAACTTACTTATTGCGGTTGCCATCTGGCCCATCTGATTCTCCAAACTTTGAACACTAGCCCTCGTCTCCTATTGAAACTGCAAAGTATTAGTGGCAAGAGACTTAACAATATCTTCTAAAGACATACTAGAATTAGAAGTTTGGCCCGGCTGTTGTCTAGGGGGATATGGCTGCTAGTAACTTGGGCGGTTTTGAGTCATGGGTTGATTCACTTGTGGATTCCCATAGCTAAGATTGGGGTGATCCCTCCATCCCAAGTTATATGTGCTCGGATAGGGATCATACTTCTTTTGCGGTTGTCCAGGAAAACCACCTGCTACATTCACTTGCTCAATAGGCTCCTCTTGAAGAGTTGGGCACATATCAGTTGAATGCCCTACTACCGAACAAATCCCTCAAGCCTTCACCGTTTGCATATTACCTATAGCCATTTGATGAACAAGAGAAGTTAGACTCGAGATTTGTTGTTCAAGGGAGGAAACATTTACCTCATTATCACGCCTAGATGGAAGGTCAAGCCTAGTGCCAAATTGTTGAGAATTGGCTACCATATTTGCAATCAAGTTTCTCGCGGTCTTGAGAGTTTTATCTACCAAAGCTCCCCCACTTGCAACATCAATCATGCTCCTACAAGTGTATGGAAGGCCCTCATAGAAGTACTGGATAAGTAGCTGCTCACTAATCTGATGATGGGGGCAGCTTGCACATAATTTCTTAAAATGTTCCCAGTATTCATGTAGGGACTCTCCGTTTTGCTGCCTTACACCATAAATTTCTTTCCGATTGTTGGCTGCCCATGAAGTTGGGAAATATTTCTCCAAAAACAACCTCTTCATCTCGTTCCATGTGGTAATACTCTCGGAGGGTAGATAATAGAGCCAATCCTTACCTACATCCTTCAAAGAAAACGGGAAGGCTCTTAATTTAATTTGCTCTTCAGTGACCCCCGTAGGTTTCATACTCATATAAACCACATGAAGCTCCTTTAGATGCTTGCGAGGATCTTCACTTACAAGACCATGAAAAGTGAACAAGAGATGTATTAGTCCAGAATTTAATTCAAAAGTAGTAGTAGCATCTAAAACAGGAAATGTTATGCATAAAGGTGCTTGATTCAAATCAGGGGCAGCAAACTCTTTCAAAGCTCGATTTTCAGCCATGACGTCCTCCTCTTCTAAATCAGAATTGCTGGCAGACTGGGAATCAAAAGCCAAATTCCTTTCCTCAGAATTTCTCCGAGCTTCCTGCTTTAACCTGCGCAAAGTGCTCTCTATTTCTAGGTTGAATGTTAAATCACCAAGATGAGAAAACCTTGTCATAAAACAAAAAACCTCATAAAAGAATTAGAATAAATGACAAATAATGAAAACCAACATAAAATAAAAAAATTAATTAAATTTTTTTTTTTTTGACAGAAACACAAAAATGCCAGAAACCCTATCAAAACGTTGTCTTTTGGCCTCAAGAGGGTGGGGAAAATTTCTAGTCTTGCTCAGAATTTCATTTTCTTCGAAATGGGTACTCGCAGCACTCCTAATTCAACCAAAATTTCTCTTATGAATAGTAACAGCACTACCAAATTTTTTCTTCTGAAAAATAAAAAATATAACAAAAAACGCAATAAAAATCACAAGAAACAAAAACAAAAAATCAATTAGAATCACTCCCTGGCAACGACGCGAAATCTGGTGTGTTGTCGTAGGCAACCAAGATTAAAATCTAAAAACACATGTTTAATGTGAACAAGGCTGAGTGTCTAGCCGAATTTAATGTTACGTGAACAAGGCTGGGGGGGTTTGAGTAAAATGGAAACAATTTTAGGAAAAACAATTCAAATTAATCAATCAAAATAACAAACCTTGGTCTAAGTCAACATCCACCATCGGAATCTTACAACTGATCATTGATGTAAAAATATATCAATTGTTACTTTGAGTATTCACCGTTGGAACTATTTTCCTATCTCTCCTTAGTTGTAGTTAATTAGGAAACAAGCGATCTAATTAATCTTACTACTAAACAACCCTAGACAAACGCTAAAGGTTTAGTCCAGTGGCAGCTTTAAGACCTAGAGAGATCAATGAAGCTGAACAGCACAAACACAAGTGGTTGTATTTAATTTAGTAAAATGTTCTTCTTAAGACTTAATAATTCCTGACGCAGCAAGTTCTTAAACCCTAATTACTCACAAGTTAGAAGGATCAAGCAATTACGGATTTGATATCTAACTTAGCAGTAGATTGCAACAATTAATAAACTAGTAGGCGTCCTAGTAATTAAACGCAACAATCATGAAAATAGGTGTAGAAGAAAATCTAATACTCAAAACATAAATTGAACACTAAAGAAAAACATATTAGATCTCACAGTTTAATGATTCCGAGGCCTCTGTTTCTTTCGACCAAGTTATAAAAATTAGACGCTCGTGGCCGTCACGAAAATTCAAAGGAAAAGTTCCAGAAAAGGAGAAGGAGAGGCGTGTGTAATACTGGTCTAATCTCTCTCCCCCCTTAACAAATATCCAACTCAAGTATTTGAATTCTACTAAATCTCCTAAAAATATTCTAATATCCTAAAATAACATTTATCCTAATCTGATTCTGATTAATTGAAAATAAAATAAAGTCCTAAAATAAAATAGGAAAGTGGTGTGTCTAGCTGTAACTTGCCTGCAACAGGTCTTCAAATCTTCCAATAATAAACTGCCTATTTGAATTGCATGACAAGGCGGAATGTTCCAGAACGTCAGCAATGTAGGTATGTCAACTTCAAGCCCAATTAAAACCTTGATGCAGCGAGTATCTCTCCAAACTCAAAACATGAAAGTTATAGATCTCTTTCTTATGGTTCCACAGCATTTTAAATCATCTCAATGGATCTCGAATGAGAGAGTTATGCCCAAATTACGAAGCAATGTCGAAACTGTCCGAATTCAACTAATTAATTCTGTTTTGCATTTAACGCCTCCATTTGCATCCTAAATAAAAATAGAATAATAATGAGCACATTTAGGCCACAAATAAGTATAAAAGACTAGACATTAAGGGGGTAAATATGACATTTTGCATTCTCATCAATGGTTCCTTAAAACTCTAAACTAATTTCTGCGGATTCTTATTTTGATATATACTATAAATTTGTACCTTGATCTTGGTTCTTTGGAACGATCCGTGTTATTATTAATTTTTGTTTTCTGCTGCCTCAATGGATCGTTTCCTAACATTTAACATCTCACCTTAAATATGTGTATCTTGGTGAATCAGAAAGCTTTCCGGTGATCATCAGTGCAAATGCCGAGTAAAGTGGAGGAAGAGAGATTGGTTTGAGTATTATGAGAGTATAAATCAGCCATTGGATGGACCATTTCCAACTTTAAAGGCATTTCTCCGTCTCTTTGTATGCACAAGATACTCATGGAAAATGATTTCAAGCCTAGGGTGCAACCACAACGGAGATTGAACAACCAATCTAGGGAAGTGAAGAGGAAACTCAAATCAAGGATACTTTCCTGGATGAGAAATTGATGAGAGTTAAAGAAGCACCTTGGTATGTAGATATTGTAATGCTTTCTCTCTCTAGCTAGTATACTCGTAAAATAACAGTAAAACTCACTAAATATATATAAGAAAATATACATGTAGATGAGTATAAAATAATGGGTCCATAAGTAATTTTTCTTTATATTCAAATCTTTGCATAATAAAATAAAGTCACAAAACATCAATCGACAGTGTTGCCCAACCCTTTCGCTTCTTGACATTTCAAGCGACCGCAATCTCATCTACTACTTGCAAAAACAATGGGGTGAGCACTAATTGCTCAGTAAGTAAACCCGTTATGCTACTCTTCTCTTTCCGTTGCTTAAATTCTGAATTTCTTTCCTTATATCACAATTCTCTATTCTTCTGTTCTTTCTCTATTCTTCTCTGTTCTTTCTCTATTCTTTCTCTGTTTTTCTCAATTTCTAATTTCTCACTACTCATGATAGTAGGCATGGTATCATGCATAGGTATGATGCAAATGCACAAAAGCATAGGATGTGCATTTTCTTTTCTGTTTTTCCATTTTTCTTATTCTGTTTTCTGTTTCTTTTCTTTGTATTTCTTTCTAGTCTTTCTTTCTTTCTTTTTTATTCTTTCTTTTCTTTCATTCTATTCTTTCTTTTCTTTCTTTCTTGTCGATCGGACTCGGTTGAGGCATGGATTTGGAACTCTGGCCATGTGAGTGTATTCTCTAATTTTGAGTACAATCCTCATCTACATGCACTTCTAACAGACTATATAATTCTTCTTTCTAATTCTGAGGCCGCTCACTAAAGGCAGCGTGCATATAGGGCTATGTCACTCACGGGTTCCCTACTCAACAACCTTCTCTTCTCTTAACTTTTTACACTTCTTTAAATAAAATTTCAGATTTGAATTATAGAATATTTCTCATTTCTTTCTACCTGTTCTTTAATGTTCTTTAATGCTTTTATGAGTATTTATGCATGTAGATGGGCTCATGCTTATTATTCTTTCTAAATTCACATGTTTGGATGCAATAATGCAATATAGAGTGTAAATATCTCATTCTCTACCATCTACAAACTCATCTCAAGATAACAAATAATCATACTCATACATGCACTTCTCTTTAACATTTCATTAAATAATTTATATGCTCAACTCTAAGTTGGCTACACTTCTACCTCCCTTCTAAGCCACCAAAATTTGGAATAAAACACACCAAGAATAATGTCAAACCTGTCCAGGTTTCACACTCCATAAATTCTACTCCAATCCTTCCATAAATCATCCAAACTCTCATCAAACATCAAGTACACAAACACTACTTCTCATGGATAAAATCTAACCATCATTCAACATCCATTCCATCAAAAAATTTTCATATATAAGCACATACATGCATAAAATGAATTCTCTACACAATATTACTCCAATCATAACTAGGGTTGGATTTACTTACCTTAAATGTGAGCAATCCAACACTTTAAAAATTAAAACTCACTTCTTAGTGCAAGGATCTTACCTAAAGATGCTTGAGATTGAAATTCCACTAAAAAAACCCAAGATCTATGAATTTCCTTGAAAAAGGATTGAAGAAATTTGAGAGAGCTTGGGTGGAAGGTGGCGTGAATGGAGGAGAAGAAATGGCTAGGGTTTCATTCTTTAACTCTTAATATAACAAAATATTTGTTATAGTTTCCCATTTTACCCTTGCACTTTCTATGAAATTCCATCTATGCCCCTTAATCAATTACCATAATGCCCTCATTTTATTGCATTCTCCATGAAATTCTATCTCTTTTCACCCCCCACTTTTTCAACTAATTATGAGTGAAAAGACCATTTTACCCCTAATGACATTTTAGGGAATTTTCTTCACACTTGTTCAAGATAACTTTAACAAAATTCAACTAAGGGTATTAGGGCATAAGTAAAGCTACATACCTCGGCATGGGCTTTACAGATATTTCAAATTACTTATCATCGAGTGCTCCCAAATGGCGTGACTTTCCAACGGAAGAAGAAACTTTTCTTTGACTTGAAATTCTATTTTTGGGAAGAACCATTTTTATATAAGCACTGTGCAAATCAGATGATATGAAGGTGGGTCCTGGAAGAGGAGAGTGAGAGTATTTTAAGGCATTGCCACGAGAAGGAAGTTGGTGGTCACTTTGGAGGAACTAGAAAAGCAGCGAAGGTCTTTCAATCTGGATTCTTTTGGTCAAACCCTATTCAAGGATGCTTTTCGATGGGTTCAAGAATGTGACCAATGATAACGGAGTGGAAATATTTCAAGAAGAGATAAGATGTCGTTGAATAACATTCTAGTCATTGAAATTTTTGACGTGTGGGGGATTGACTTCATGGGCCCTTTCCCGAATGGATATGAAAATGTGTACATTTTGGTGGCTATTGATTATGTGTCGAAATGGGTAGAAGCAGTTGCGTTACCCTTTCACGATGCCAATGTGGTGGTGAACTTTGTGAGGAAGAACATTTTCTCAAGATTTGGAGTACCACGGGCAATCATCATTTTTGCAATAGGCAATTTGACGCTCTCCTGAGAAAATACGGAGTGACACATAGAGTTGTTACATCATTCCATCCTTAGACCAGTGGACAAGTGGAACAGTCAAACATGGAGTTGAAAAGAATTTTAGAGAAGATAGCTAATGCATCCAGGAAAGACTAGTCACGAAAGTTGGATGATGCATTATGGGCTTACCGCATTGCATTTAAGGCTCCAATTGGTATGTCTCCATTTCGTTTGGTGTATAGGAAGGCATGTCACTTGCAAGTGGAACTCGAGCATAAGGCATATTGGGCAGTCAAGCAGCTAAAGATGAATTTACAAGCTACTGGGGATGAAAGGATGTTGAAATTGAATGAACTTGACGATTTTCGTCATGAAACTTATGAGAATGTCGTATTTACAAAGAAAAGACCAAGATGTAGCATGACAAGCATATCATGAAGAAAAACTTTGAAGTGGGCCAGAAAGTATTGATGTACAATTCTAGACTTAGGCTCTTTCCTGGAAAACTTAAGTCTAGATGGTTCGGACCCTTCATAGTTACAGAAGTCTACTCATACGCTGCCGTGGAAATGTCACATGAGGAAAATGGTACATTTAAGGTGAATGGGTAGCGATTGAAGCCATACATTGATGGAGCGTTGAGTTGTAGCAAAATTTCAATTTCAATTTCAACCGTTTTCTAGCAAAATTTCTTTCACAATTCCACACCATCACTCCCATAAACACTTAAACAACCTTCCCTTGCACCAAATCTATCCAATTTTGAAGAAAATTTTGAAAACCCTAAGTTTTCCAAATTTGGGGGTTTTGCGATTTGGAGACAAATTGGAGCAATTGAAGGTTCACCAAGCTTGGGTGTGGTAAGATTTCGAGTTTTCATGCTTTTGTTTTTATAAACTTCATGGTTTGAATGATTAATCTTTAGATTATTGCATGAACTCGAAATTTTTGGATATTACTTGTGTGTTGTGAGTTGTGATTTGTGTTTGGAGTGTGGAAGTGTTGATTTTGATTGATTGGTGGTTAACGAAGTTTGGGTGTGTGCTTGTGAAGAGTGTGAGTGCATTTGGAAGATTGGTGATTGTTGGGGTGTGATTGTTGATTTCGAATTTCATAAGGTGAATTGAGGAATTGAATTGAAGTTGTGAGACGTGTGCAATAGTGTTAGAGTAGGCAGTTGAATTGCTGATTTTGGTGGTAGAGTGTAGAGATTACTTTTGAGAGAAAATGCCACTTAAAGCAGTTCCAAGGAGTAAGGGCAAACAGGTCGATAATAGATTTGTGAATGAGAAAGCTAGGCAGCAGCACGAAGTAGCAATTTAAAGAAAGGACAAGGGGTTTATTGCCGAGAGAGGGTTAACCAGTGTTCATGCAGAAAATTGGATAAAAAGGAGAGGTTGGGACATCTTTCTGCTTGAATCGAAGCATTTAGCCATAGAGCTAATTGTAAGAGAGTTTTATGCGAACTTCTCTGAGTGTAAGCCCGGGCATGTATATGTGACAGGTATTAAGGTGCTGTTTAGTGCAAAAATCATCAATGAATTCTACCAAATTGATCCAATTGACATTGATGAGTATGTAGAATTCAAGGCTAAGGAGATTAACTATGATGAGATACTCAAGGTTTTAACAAAGCCAGGTACCTTTTGGGAAATTTCGAAGAAGGGAATGAGAAGCATAAAAGGGGGTAATTTGATCCCCATGGCTAGAATTTGGCAATACTTTGTCTGTGTGAGGATGGTTCCAGAAACACACTACAGTTTAGTGGCTTTTGAGCAAGCACTTTTACTTTATGCCATTGCCACTGGAAAGAAGATGGATGTAGGGCATATCATAATGGAGAATATAAGGCATGCAGCCAAACCAGGGGGAGCGAGCTTTGCCTTCCCACATCTCATCACTGCGTTTTGCATTAAAGCTGGAGTCAAGAAGGTAGATGATGAACCACTTCTTCATCCTGCCCCAGTCCTCGACCAAGTCTATTATTTTAAGCTCTTAAAGCGTCCTACCATTGGAGAATCTAGTTAACGCTCAAAAAAACCAAGAACCACATGCACTACCATAGCTCCTGCTCCTGCTCCATCTCCCACGATAAAAGAGAAGCTACAAAATATCCTAAAAAAGATGGACAGAATAGATAGGTGCCAAGATTGGATGGCAGACCAGACCCACACATTGTACGAGATGCAATCGAAGTGCTGCGCCAATCTGGGCATTGATTTAGCCGATTTCCAATGGCAAGAATGGCAAGAGGAGGAGGAAAATCAAATTCAGGATGATGCCATGGAGGAAGAGCACGACGTTGAGGGAGAGGATGCAGATGATTGAGCCTGAAATACATTTTTGTTTTGTTTTAATTTAATTTTTTTTAATTTTTTTTTTTATTTTTTTGTGTTGTACATTGGAACTTAGTTTTTCTTGTTTGTACATTTACTTTGTTTTGCATTCTTAGGTTTTAGGTTTAGTTGGTTAAGGTTTGAGAATGAGATGTAAATTTTCCATAATTTGTGAGGTTTTCTAACACATTTTGGACACTTGAGTTTATGTGTTTTGATAGATTTCGCTGACGGAAAAGATGATAAAGGGATGTCCAAATTTGAGCTCACTTCGATCTTCACGGATTAATCAGGGGAGTATCTCACAGCTTATGATCGTTTTTCTTTACTCCAGTGTGCATTAGTGATTGACATTGAGGACAATGCCATTTTCTATCGTGGTAGAGAAAAATTTAGAAATTTTTGCATGTTTTAATTAACTTTCATCTTTGCGTGTTTTATTGTTTTGGGTTGTGTGTTGTTTTTTTTGCTGCCTAGATGATTTGCATTAGTCCATGATGCAATTTTGATTTTTGGGATTTTATTTATAGAAAATGCGAAGCATTGCTTCAAGTTTACGTTGGTTGACTTGATTTAGCTTGAGGTTCGTTGAGTGGTTCAACCACCATTTTCATTTTCATTCTTGATTTAGCTTAGAAACATTTTATGTGGATAGGTGAAATCTTGATAATGTTGGTGGACTTTAGAACCTAGTTGAGAAGTGCTTGAGGCGAAATCCTAGGAATAGTCATTATTGAGGAAATGATTTAGGCATTTTTTCGGAACGTTTGAGCCTTTCCAGCCGACCATGAATAAATTTTTTTCTAGTCACCCATTTGAGCCCTATGAGATTATCATTACCTTATTTTTCTTGCAAACCAAAAATTGTCCAATCCCTATACCCTAAACACTTAATCATACCCTTTAAGAGAATCCTGGACCTAATGTATGACACAAAAGAGCTTTAAGAGTTGTGTGAATAAGTGATGGACCAAAATCTTAAGTTTGGGGGTTGCAAAAAAAAGGGTAGGAAGAAGGGGTTTTGACCTTAAAAGAAAAAAAAATTTTATAAAAAAAAATGACAAATAGAAATTTCTAGTTCAATTCAAAATAGAAAAATAAGAAATGTATAAGTTTGAGGGTTGTAAAATGGTTGACACTTTGACTGGTGGTTGAGAAAGAAAGTGGAGATTGATGTAGCTCTTAGTGTTTGCATAAGGAAAACCGAGTTCTCTTACTTTGTTTACCCTATCATTTTCCATGGAGCCCACTACCCAAGCCTAACGTTACAAGCTTGCAAAGACCTTTTGATCCGTAGTGATGTCTAGTCCACATTCGTGTAGAGTAGTTCGATACTTAGGCTTATGGAGTCTACCATCATTTGATAAATTTTACATTTCTGCATAAAATAACCCGGGGAGTCGGAAGGTGGACTGAAGTGGGGATTACCTACTCAGAGGACCGATAAAGAAAGATAGTCAATGAATTTATAACTTCTTAGAGTGTTAAACATTTTCTTGTAATAATGTTTCAACAATTTTTGAGACTTGCATTTGCAATCAATTCTAGGCATATCGTTTGTGTTTATTTTGAGTTTCAATTGCTATTTTTCTGTTGTTTTTCTTTAGTCTGATTTTGTGCCTTATGCTCGAGGACGAGCATATCTTAAGTTTGGGGGTATTTGATAATCCTAGGATTGTACTATTTTTCTTTACCTTTTTGGTAGGATTTTGGATACTTCTTAAGTCATTTTGTGCTTAAATTGCAACTTAAATTCATATATTTTACGTTTCAGGCCGAAACATGCGCCTGGAGCAAAACTGAGAGAAATTGAGTTTCTAGACCCGGAATTAAGAGAAATTTAGGAATTGGGGAAATTATGATGCAGAGTGGAAGCACTATGAAGCTTGTTCCAATCGGGGATCACGAAGATCAAAGATTCAAGTGAAGAAGCAAGTGGAGGGTAGTTTCGTAATTTCAAAATAAATGAACAAAGTTCGTCGTGGCGAAGATGATTCTCTGCCGCAGCGAGCTAGCCTCGGGTCAGATGGTTCAGCAAGATTTCAATTCGATGCCGCGGCGATGTTTGTTCTTCGCCACAGCAAAAACTGCATTTCTTTTGTTATTAAAACGTAGAGTTTTAAATGTATTGGATGAGAATCCTAGGTTTTTTGGCTGACTATTTAAGGGAGCTTTAGTTCATTTTAGAGATAGGTTCGGATTTTGAGAGAAGAGGAGGAAGAAATTGTAGGTTGGAGGAATTTAAGTCTTCATTTATGGAAGATTTCATTCTCTTTCTACTATTTTTATCATGTTGATTTCTTTTTTTACAGTTTATTGTCCGAATTTCTTTAGTTTAAATATGAACTAACCCATTTTTGGGTTAGGGTTTTGACCTAACTTTTATTACAATGGTTTAATCTATTAAGATGTTGTTTTTATTCTCTATTGCATTGGATTTTGTATTTATTCTTATTCTTAACGAAATTGAATGTGAGTTTTCCTTATTTCAATTGAATGTTGAGCATGATGAAACTGAGAAGTGATCCATGTGTTAGCCTCTTAGAGTAAATACCATAGATTAATGAATGCTAGAGATAGGTTCGGAGATCTATGAAATCACTTTAGGGTTTTTTTTTTTTTTTTTTTTTTTTTGATAAGTAAGTAATCATATTAAAGAAAACAAAACAATGTACAAAGGCCTAATAAAAGGCGACCAGCCTATTTTGGGACATGCCCCGAAAATAGGAAACAAAAGAAACAAGCCTACAAACAGCCATTCGCTCTAGGGGTTTATCAAAAACCGCAAAGGGAGATAAACACCAAGAAGAAAGTAAAGAGAACAACAAAAATCCCACCTACCATAGGACACCTCCCTAGGTTAGGATCATTAAAAGAAAAACAAAAAATCAAACGCTTTACCAATGAGACAAAACAACCAAGCAAAAACCCTTTTGCTTAACCCTCTGTAATCCAATCTTCAAACGGTGGTGAGAACTTGAGGAACGTCTTTGAAAATAGATCTAGGGAGGCCCCAATCATTCGCCAACTTCCTATTGCTATAGGATGCGGTGACATTCCTAAGGTCCAAAGCTTTATCTCTCACAACACTGTTGATAGCATCAATTATGGTCAAAGAATCCTTATGGTCACCCCTAAAACTTCACGAATTTCGTTCCCTCCAAATCCAATAAACCGTAGCCCCTAAACAAAGCCTACCCAAAGTGAATTTTAGACTCTTACCTTTCCATATCCTTGCCAAATGGGGGATGTAATCATGCTAGGGTCTAACCACATAACCAAGGTCAATAAGACTAAGGATCTTGCTCCAAATAGACTTAGAAAAAGGGCATGCAAAAAATAAGTGGTCAAGAGATTCCATGGATGAGTTACAAAAGCAACAATGAGCATTAGTAGTAGCCCCATACCTCATCAACCTATCCTTTGTAGGTAATCTCTCTTTTATAGTCAACCATAAGATCATAGAGTATCTTGGAATAGCCTTTGAGAACCACACCAAGTCACACCACTCAACTTTTGCTCTCCTTCCTCTAATTGCCTCCCAAACCGATTTGGTAGAGAAATCCCCCAAAGGTGAGGGTATCCAACAAATCTTGTCATCAACATTAGAAGGAGTGAAATTCACAGAATTCCTCATGTTAATAAGAGCCCAAGAATTGGCAGTTGGCCACTTCCAGTTGCATCCATCAATCACAGAACTCACTTTAGCATCCTTAGCAATCCCCGCATCATAAATAATCCTTTCCCCATAGGTGCAAACAAGGGGGCCGTTCGGGTGCCAGTTATCAAACCAAAGAGAGGTGGTATTACCATTGCCAATGTTATATTTGATATTCTTTCTAGCCCTTTCCCTATTTTTGAGGATATGTCTCCATGACCATGTACAATTTTGGGGAATGCATATGTCCCAAATGCTTCTATTTCTCAAAAGATAAATTCAGAGCCAAGAGACCCATAAAGTATGGTTTCTGTGATTGCACACGTTCCAAATATGTCTTAAAGAAGCTGCGAGGTTCCATTCCTTAGATTTCATAAACCCAAGCCCACCCTCATTTTTGGGTACACATACCTCATCCCAAGCTATTCTAGCTTTGTGTCTATTCATATCAACTCCGGACCAAAGAAAAGCTCTCAAACTAGCATCAATTTCCTTATGAATTTTAGAAGGAAGGGTAAAGAGGGATGACCAATAAATTTGCACACTCCAAAGAATGGATTTAATCAAAATAATCCTCCCCGCATAGGATAGAAACCTACTTCTCCAAGAGGCAACCCGAGCCAAGATTTTATCCAAGAGAGGTCGACAATCTCCAAAGGTAAGCTTAGAGGTAATAAGGGGTACACCTAAGTATTTGATGGGAAAACTACCCTCGGCAAATCCTATCAAACTTAATAGCTCCATCTTTTCATTGTCACTCACACCAGAAAGGAAGATATTGCTCTTATCAGGATTTGCATTCAATCCTGACCAACTTTCAAAAGTAATTAAAGCATTCTTAAGGAGAGACAGAGAAGTACCTTCGGCTTTACAAAAAAGCATGAGATCATTCGCAAAACAAAGATGAGTCAGCCCCATTTTCTTGCATCTCCAATGAAAACTAAAGTTCGGATTAGCCGCCACTCTATTCAAGAGCCGAGAGAGAACCTCCATAACAATAACAAACAAGTAAGGGGATAAGGGATCCCCTTGTCTCAGCCCTCTAGAGCTCCCAAAGAAACCCACCAGCTCCCCATTGATAACCACCGAGAATCTAGGAGTAGTGATGCATTTGGATATCCAATTGATAAGAACACTAGGGAAACCAAAATTCTTAAGGACTTGTAAGAGAAACTCCCAATTAACCAAGTCATTAGCCTTTATTAAATCAACTTTCAAGGCACATCTTTTTTCCTTGGCCGTAGCTCGATTATAGTTGTGCACCAACTCTTGGCATAACAGGATATTATCTCCTATTCTCCTATCACCAACAAAGGCTGCTTGTGCCGGGTCAATGAAGAGAGGTAAAGCACTTTTAATTCTATTTGATTTGATCTTGGTGATAAATTTATAAATTATGTTGCAGCAAGAAATGGGCCGATAGTCCTTACACAAAGAAGCATTATCACACTTGGGAATAAGAGCAATTGAAGTACAATTTACCTCCCTGAGAAGCTTGCCCTCTTGGAAGAAGTCTTTAATAGCCATAGTCACATCTTTTCCCACCACATCCCAAGCTTTCTTGAAGAAATAAGCACCAAAACCATCTGGTCCAGGAGCTTTGTTGTTGCCCAACGAAAATAGAGTGTTCTTGATTTCCTCATCCGTCACTTTGGCAATCATCCCATTAGCCATATCACTAGTGATGCAAGGTTCAATAATTTCCTCTAAACCCCAAAAGTCTCTCACACCCCTCGGCTCTTCAAAAACTCTTTTAAAGTGGCTGACAATTTCCTCCTTAATGTTCAAAGGGTCTTCAATAACCATGCCGTTATCACACTTAAGCTTGGTGATTCTATTTCTATTCTTTCGCCATTCACACACTTGAAGAAATAGCTTCTCTCGGTCACCCTCTCTAAGCCATTGCACTCTAGATTTTTGCCTAGCTAAAGACTCCTCACTGACTTAAAGAATTAAAATTAAAAGCTTTGGCTTTTTCCTCAAGAATAAGGTTCTCTTCAAGAGGATTAGAAGCAAGAGCATGCTGGACCCTTAGAAGGTTTTCTCTAGCTTCAATAACTCTTGCCGAGATATTCCCAAACTCCCTCTTGTTAAACACTTTTAATCTTACTATGCCTTGACTCTCTTCAGTTTAGTAACCAATTGATACATAGGGGTACCCCTAACTTCTTCTTCCCAAGCCTTACTAACAATGCTAATGAAACTTTCATGGTGAGCCCAAAAGTTAAAGAACCGAAATGGGATTTTCCTAAATGAAGACATAACCCCACTTTCAACAATACAAGGAGAATGATCCGAGAAGCTTGGGGGAAGGAAATTGGCTATGGAGTTACCAAACACACTGCCCCACTTTTCATTCACAAGAGCTCGATCAATCTTAGTGGTAATCCTATGTTCCCCTTCTCTCATATTACTCCACGTGAAAAAGTTACCCATAAACCGAAGGTCCTCAAGCCTAGTCTCATTACACATATTATTCAAGTCCGAAACGTAATTTCTCCACCTATAAGAACCCCCTATTTTCTCATGCCCAACTCTCATCGTATTAAAATCACCCATAATCACCCATGGTATTTCCTCAAAATCTTGAGCTTTACCCATTAAGTCTCTCCATAATTCTTTCCTTTCCAGTGGACCATTAGAGCCATAGACAAATGAGCAAACCAAGGAGTAATTAGACTCCAAAATAACAACCTTACCATGGATGGCTTGATTCGTAAATTCTATGATTTCAAACCTCACCAAACTAGGATTCCAAGTAACCCAAATTCTACCATTAGGGCAGCACACATAGTTATGGAATACATCCCATCCCCCAAAAGTCAAGGACTTAGTAACCTCAAAATTTCGTTCACGAACTCTAGTTTCCAAAATATCACAAATTGCAATTTTATTGGAAGAGATTAGATGTCTAACCTCTTTTTGTTTCAAAGGGGAATTAAGACCCCTTACATTCCATGAAGCAAGCTTAATCATGGGACGGCTGGGCCTTAGGAACTTCTCTCGCCTTCCTGGCTGATCTCCTCCTTTGGCTTTTAGAAAGACTTATGTTCCCCTCCGTAAGACCTTCCTTTTCATCAACTCGTATCAAATTTCCGAACCTCACAATAGCCGGTGAAGTAGACCCCACTTCACATCCCTTATGGTTTTCCACCAAGGGACCCCTAGGTGGGGTTACTTCTCCGTTGTTGTCACCAGCACTCAAAGCATTCAACCTTTTGCTTAGTTCCAATCTCCTCTCTTCAATGTTAAGAACACTCACCCCATATTCATTCCCCTTAACACACTTATCCCTATCATCACACGCACCTCGATTATAAACCCTGTTAAGATCAGCCCCGCTAGGGACATTTATCCCACTCATTTCATCCTTATCCTTCCCAAACCTATCTTCAACATTTTCACTACCCTCTTCGCCATCAAGTTCCCCATTATCCAGCCTGTTTCCCGAACTAAGAACAACAAATGGATTAGTGGAGAGTTTTGTTTTACTAACCGTGTCTCTCGACTCATCAATGGGCTGCTCTTTTTTCCGGCTAGAGCTCTTGCTCACATTCTCCGCTTGCGTAACCACGTCCCTTGACACATTCTCCTTCCTCTTGGTCACCACTCGCCATTCTTGAGTAAGATTCAAGGTCTTGTTCTCGGCACTTTCCTTATCAATTCTAGGGGCCAAGTGACATTCCTTCAAATTGTGCCCAAACGTTCTACACAAAGGACAGGCCCTCGGTTTCCAAGAATACTCCACCCCTGTGTTCACATACTCACCATTCGGGAGGCCTAGTTCCACAGAATTCGGGAATGAAGAAGCTGTGTCAATTTCAACACAAACTCTTGCATACTCCAATCTATCTCCTGCATGCGTGATGTTATCCATGTAGAGAGGTTTTCCAATGGCATTTGCAACATAGCTTAACCCTTTAGCAGTCCAAAACTCCAATGGAACTCCAATAAATTTGACCAAAATCGGCACACTACAAATGCCTTCACCTGCCATCTTTAAATTCGGATGCCATTTTTTGAGGAAAAGGGGCTGCCCCCCAATATGCCAAGGGCCCCCTTCCAAGGCCTCATCCCTAGAGCTCTCATTATCAAATTTCAGAATAAAGCCCCCAACCCCATTTGAGACAACACCAACCTTGCCGAAGCACTTCCAATTCCTATCGATAAAACCCTTCACAAGAGAGAATGACAACCTTCTGCCAGGGAAGAAACCAACGAGACAATTTCCCCATTTATCCTTCCCCAAATCAGCAACCTCTTTATGCGGTATAACCCTTATCCTCCTCCCATCATCAACGACTTCCGGTGCAAAATATTCCATTGGAGCACTAGATTTCGAAACAAAAAGTTTTCTCCAGGATGCGATACCGACTGGCTTTAATTCCCCATTCACCTTTTCCCCAAAAGTCCCGCCTCCACTCACCGCTTTCTCGCCATGCATAATAATTAGAGACACCTTTGAATCAACCAGCACATTCCCATCACAAATTTTCGCGCCGACCTTATCAATCACTCTTCCACCCCCAGCCTTGTGCCTCTTAAGCACCCCACCAGAACTCTTTGCCTCACTTGTATTCAAAGAATTCACAAGAAACAGACCATTGGGAGGCAAAGTATGGCTTTGGGAAGGTTTGGGAAGTGGAGGGAAATTTTTTTTTTTTGGTGATGTGTCAGGGCTGGTGACGTGGCATCTTGGGGGACGTGGCAAGATGAGTCAGCCTGAGATTGATGAGGTGGAGGGGAGAGATGGATGATTTGTTGGTGAGTTGTCATAATTTGAAGTCAAAGAGATAAGAGAAAAGGAAATCAAAGGGGAACCAATGAAAAACAAGTGACGTGGCTAAAAACTTATGGAACAACCTATTAACCAGTCCAAAGAGATGTGGATAAGAAAAAAATCAAAAAAATCCAAATGAGCCAATGAGAGAGAACCAATGGATAGCACTTGGATGGATTCAAACTATCTCACTCAATATGTGAACAACAACCAAAAATGGCAGACAACTCCAGCCCAAACAGCAAAGCTCCGGCCAAAGAAGCACCCACACTCCGGTGACCAGCAAGAATCTGGCATCAACAGGCTACACCACCAACCCACTCTACATTTCCGGTAAAAAAAGAACCACAAACAGCCCCTTTACTCCTACCTCACTTCAACACCAAACAGCAACTCCAAAAAAACGAAAATAAACAAAACAACTCCAGCAGCCACCCACCTTCTTCCCAATCCGGCCAAGCCAGGAACCAGCCCACATAAAACTAGCTCAACCATAATAGCCACTGACAAGCAAAAGAGAAGACAGGAGAGCAAACAACCAAGGAGCTCGATTTAAACCCAAAAACAACCCCCAAACACAGCAAAGAATGACTGAAACATAGCAAACAAAAAGGTTAACAAAAACAGAAAAACACAGTGTAGGTTTGTGAAAGAAAATGTGAAAAGAGAACTTAAGGAAATGGTTAGAGGGACAGGTGAAGTTTAATGGTAAAGGTGGAGGATGGAGGATGAGGGTGGAGAGAGGGGTGGTGGGCGGAGAAGAAAATATGGAAAGAGGGCTGGTTTCTAATCCTAGAGAGAAGAGAGAGCATTTTGTCTCACTAACGTAAATCACTTTAGGGTTCCATTTAGCTAAAAAGACTTTGAACTATTAATCTTCATTTTGTTGGGTGTGGAAGCTTAATAAGGATAAGTAGGAAAATATAGCCTGAGAAGGTATGTTTTACAACTTAGGGAATTCGATTTACAATCCTTGCATGTGTGTTTAAAAGCAACATCAACCGCAAATTTAATCAGAGTAACTTAATGAAGTCAAACCCTAATCTCTTTGTCTTGAATTGATATCTTCATAATCAGTTGATATTTTCTTAAGTTTTTACAATTTAAATTTATGTTATTAATTTTGTGTTAATTTCTGTTTTTGTCTCCCGCAATTTAAAAAATCTTTATTTTCTTCAACTAGTTACAAACCTAGGAAATTAGTGCTTAACACACAATTCTCGTGGGAACGATACTTTATTTATCACTTTATTACTTTTTTGCGACTAGTGCACTTGCTACATATTGCATGTTGTAAAATCAATGCGTCAGTGTACCCACTCCAAGAATTATTTTTCTAGACATGCTATGTTGTTGGACTTGAAACGAGCTTCCTATTGATATCTTGCAAGCCCAGTAACTCCTCTCGGATAAAAAGTTATGGTTGTTTTAAGTTAACATGCCCATTTAGGACTTTTGTGCCTTGCGTTTGGACTTCTGACGCGTTGCCCTCCCTAGGAATGCTTATGGTTGATGTGTCACATTGTTGGGCTTGAAACAAGCTTTTCGTTGATATCTTACGACCCCGTAACTCTTCTTGGATCAAAGGTAATATTTGTTTTAAGTTGACATACCCATTCAAGACTTTTGGGCCTTGCATTTCGGTTTCCTACTCACAGCCCAGACTAGAAATTGTTGTGCTATGTTAACTCAAAATGAGCTTTTCATTGATATCCTAGAGGCCCTGTAACACCTCCCATATCAAAAGTTATAGCCATTTTAAGTAAGCACGCTCACTTAAGATTATTGGGCCTCGAATTTGGGCTTCTGACATGCGGCCTGAACTACGAATTCTTGCGCTAGACATGCAACAATTTTTGGGTATGAAACGAGCTTTCGTTTATATCTTACAAGCCTCGTAAATCCTTCCAAATATTGGGTAGACATGCCCATTTAGGTATTTTGGGCCTTGTGTTTGTGCTTTTGACACAAAGCCCTCTCTAGCAATTCTTGTATATTCGGCTCAAAACAAACTTTTTGTTGATATCGTACGGGGCCTTGTAACTTGTCCCCGATCAAAAGTTATGGCAATTTTAAATTAACATGCCCATTTAGGAGTTTTACGCCTTGCGTTTAAGCTTCTGATGCACAACTTTCCCAAGGAATTCTTGTGCTAAATGTTCTACGTTGAGCTCAAGATGAGCTTTTCATTGATATATTACGAGCCCTGTAAATCCTCCCAAATTAAGTGTTATGGTTGTTTTAAGTTGACATGCCCATTTAGGACTTTTTGGCCTTCTATTTGGGCTTTTGATGCACAATCCTCTCAAGGAATTTTTGTGCTAGACATGCCATGTTGTTGGGCTCGAAATCTAGACATTCTATGTTAGAGTCAAAATAAGCATTCTGTTAATCTCTTATGGGCCCTGTAACTCCTCCCAGATCAAAAGTTATGGCCATCTTAAGTTAACATGCCCATTTGGGACTTTTGTGCCTTGCGATTGGACTTCTGATGTGTTGCCCTCTCCAGGAATTCTTATGGTAGATGTGTCACATTGTTGGGCTTGAAACAAGCTTTTCGTTGATATCTTATGGCCCCGTAACTCTTCTTGGATCAAAGGTAATGGTTGTTTTAAGTTGACATACCCATTCAAGACTTTTGGGCCTTGCATTTTAGCTTCCTACGCATGGCCCAGACTAGAAATTGTTGTGCTATGTTGACTCAAAACGAGCTTTTCATTGATATCTTAGAGACCCTGTAACCCTTCCTATATCAAAAGTTATAGCCGTTTTAAGTAAGCACGCTCACTTAAGACTATTAGGCCTTGCATTTGGACTTCTAACATGCAGCCTAAACTAGGAATTCTTACGCTAGCCATGCAACAATTTTTGGGTATGAAACAAGCTTTCTATTTATATCTTATGAGGCCCGTAAATCCTCCTAGATCAAAAGTTATGGTCGTTTTAAGTAGACATGCCCATTTAGGTATTTTGGGCCCTGTGTTTGTGCTTTTGACGCACAGCCCTCTCTAGCAATTCTTGTATATTCGGCTCAAAACAAACTTTTTGTTGATATCGTATGGGCCTTGTGACTTGTCCTCGATCAAAAGTTATGGCAATTTTAAATTGACATGCCCATTTAGGAGTTTTACGCATTGCGTTTAAGCTTCTGATGCACAACCTTCCCTAGGAAGTCTTATGCTAAATGTTCTACATTGAGCTCAAGATGAGCTTTTCATTGATATCTTACGAGCCTTGTAAATCCTCCCAAATTAAATGCTACGGTTGTTTTAAGTTGACATGCCCATTTAGGACTTTTGGGCTTTCTGTTTGGGCTTTTGATGTGCAACCCTCTCAAGGAATTCTTGTGCTAGACATGCCATGTTGTTGGGCTCAAAATCTAGACATTCTATGTCAGGGTCAAAATAAGCATTTTGCTGATCTCTTACAGGCCCCGTAACTCCTCCCGGATCAAAAGTTATGGCCATCTTAAGTTAACATGCCCATTTAGGACTTCTATGCCCTGTGTTTTGACTTCTGACACATTCCCCTCTCCCAAATTTCTTGTGGTGGATGTTTCACATTGTTGGGTTTGGAACGAGCTTTCCGTTGATATCTTATGGGCCTCGTAAATCCTTCAGATCAAAAGTTATGGCTGTTTAAAGTTGGCATGCCCATTTAGGACTTTTTAGCCTTTCGTTTGGACTTCGGATGCGCAACCCTCTTATGGAATTCTTTTTTGGATGTGCTAATTTATTGGGATCGATACGAGCTTTCCGTTAATATCTTATGGGCCCCATAACTCATCCCAGATCAAAAGTCATGGCCATTTTAAGTTGACATGCCCATTCAGGACTTTTAGGCCTTACTTTTGGGTTTTGACACACAACCCTGTCCAGTAATTCTTGTACTAGACTTTCTACATTGTGCTCAAAATGAACTTTCCATTGATGTCTTTCGGGACTCGTAACTCTTACCAGATCAAAAGTTATGGTCATTTTAAGTATGCACTCTCATTTACGACTATTGGGCCCTGCATTTGGGGTTCTAACATGTAATGCTCACTAGGAATTCTCATGTTGGACATGTCATATCGTTGGGCATGAAAAGAGCTTTTCGTTGATATCTTACATGCCTCGTAACTCCGTCTATATCAAAAGTTATGGTCATTTTAATTTGACATGCCTATTTAAGACTTTTCGGTCTTGCCTTCTGCTTCTGACATATAGCCCTCTCTAGGCATTCTTGTGCAAGACATGCCAAATTATTTGGCATAAAATGAGCTTTCTGTTGATATGTCGTAGGCCCAGTAACTCCTCCTGGATCAAAAGCTATGGCCATTTTTAATTGACATGCCCATTTAGGACTTTATGGCCTTGCGTTTGGGTTCTGACGCGTAGCCCTCTCCAAGAATTCTTGTGGTAGATGTTTTGCGTCGAACTCAAAACAAGCTTTCCATTGATATCATAAAGGCCCCTAACTCCTCCCGGACCAAATGTTATGGTTTTTTTAAGTTGACATGCCCATTTAGGAATTTTGGGCGTTGCGTTTGGGCTTCTGATGTGCTGCCATCTCATGGAATTCTTTTGCTAGATGTGCCATGTTTTTGGGCTTGAAACAAAATTTTCGTTGATATCTTATGGGCCCGCATAATGGCTTCCAAATCAAAATTTATGACCATTTTAAATTGATATGCCCATTTAAGACTTTTGGGCCCTTCGTTTGAGCTTCTGATGCGAAGCCCTCTTAAGGAATTCTTTTGCTAGATGTACCATATTGTTGGGCCTGAAACTAGCTTTCTATTGGAATCTTATGGGTCTCGTAACTCGTTCCAGATCAAAAGTTATGACTGTTTTAAGTTGACATGCTAATTTAAGACTTTTGGGCCTTGCATTTGGGCTTATACATGCAGCATTCTCTAAGACTTCTTGTGCTAGAGGTGCCACATTGTTGGGCTCACAATGAGCTTTCCGTTGATATCTTACAGGCCCTGTAATCCTCTTGCATCAAATGTTATGGTCTTTTTAAATTGAATTGCCCATTTAGGACTTTTGGGCCTTGCTTTAAACTTCTACGCATAGTCCTCTTCAAGAATTCATGTGCTAGATGTTCTATGTCAAGCTCTATTGATATCTTATGGGCATGTAACTCCCCTAGATGAAAAGTTATGATCGTTTTAACTTTGCATGCCCATTTAGTACTTTTGGACCTTCCTTTTGGCCTTTTGACGCATGGTCCTCTCTAGGAATTCATATGTTAGATATGCCACATTGTTGGGCTTGAAATGAGGTTTCCGTTGATATCTTACAGGCCTCGTAACTCCTCCCAAATCAAATGTTATGGTTGTTTTAAATTGACATGCCTGTTTGGGACTTTTTAGCTTTACGTTTGGGATTCCGATGTACATCCCTCTATAGGAATCAGGTGTTGGACTTTCTATGATGGGCTTGAAACAAGCTTTCCATTGATATCTTACGGGACCCGTAATTCCTCCAGATCAAAAGTTATGGTTATTTTAAATTTACATGCCATTTAGGACTTTTGGGCATTGCATTTGGACTTTTGATGCGTAGCCTTTTTTGGAATTCCTGTGTTAGATGTGCCACATTATTAGGCTCCAAAGAAGGTTTCTGTTGATATCTTACGGGCTCCATAACTCCTTTGAGATCAAAAGTTATGGCTATTTTAAGTTGACATGCCCATTTAGGACTTTTGGGCCTTGCGTTTGGGGTTCTGATGTTCATGCCTTTTAGGGCTTCTGACACACAAGCTTGTCTAGGAATTCTTGTACTAGAAGTACCATGTTTTTGGGCTTGAAACAAGCATTCCGTTGATATCTTACGGGCCCTGTAACTCCTCCTGGATCAAAAGTGATGGCCATTTTAAGTTGAAATGCACTTTTTGGACGTTTGGGCCTTGTGTTTGGGCTTCTGATGCACAACCTTCTCCAGGAATTATTGTGCCAAACATGCCATGTTGTTGTGCTCAAAACGAGCTTTCTGTTGATATCTGCCAAGCCTATAACTCATCCAGATCAAAGATATGGCTATTTAAAGTTGACATGCCCATTTAGGACTTTTGTGCCTTGTGTTTGGGCTTTTGACACGCAGCCCTCACTAGGAATTCTTATGTTGGAAATGGCACGTTGTTGGGCTAGAAACAAGCTTTTAGTTAATATGACCTGCCAATTTAGGACTTTTGGGCATTGTGTTTGGGCTTCTGGTGAACCACCCTTTCCAAGAATTCTTATGCTAGACATGCCACGTTATTGGGCTCAAAACGTGCTTTCCGTTGATATCTTATGAGCCTCGTAACTTCTCCTGGATAAAAAAATTATGGCCGTTTCAATTTGACATGCCCATTTAGTACTTTTGGCCTTGCGTTTGGACTTCTAATGCATAGACCTCTTAAGGAATTCTTGTGCTAGATGTGCCACATTGTAGGCTCAAAATGAGCTTTTCGTTGATATCTTATGGCTCCCGTAACTCCTCCTAGATCAAAGGTTATGTCATTTTAGGTTAATGTGCCCATTTAGGACGTTTAGGCCTTGCATTCAGGTGTAACGCCCACATGGAGGTACGCAATTTAATTTATGCTCTTATACCTTTAGTTGATTTTTGCTAAAATTATTTTGAGAAAATGTGAAGAAAATGCCTTAAACTTGCATTAAGGGTAAAATGGTCTTTTCACTCAAAATCAGTTGAAAAAGTGGGGAGTGAAAAGAGATAGAATTTCATGGAGAATGCAATAAAAATGAGGGCATTATGGTAATTGACTAAAGGACATAGATGGAATTTTAAAGAAAGTGCAAGGGAAAAATGGGAAACTATATATATATTTTTATGTTATATCAAATTGAAGAGTGAAACCCTAGCCACTCTTACCCATTTTCACGCCACTTTCACATCCATATTCTCTCAAATTCTTCAATTCTTCTTCAAAGGAAATTCATAGGTTTTAGGTATTTTTGAGTGGATTTTCAATCCCAAGCAACTTTAGGTAAGATCCTTGCACTAAGAAATGATTTTTCATTTTTAAAGTGTTGAATTTTAATGGTTTGTGCTCATAGGATTTAAGAAGAAGAGAGTTTGATCAAAGAAGATTCTTAAAAGGGTTGGATTGCTTATATCAAAGGGAAGTAAATCCCACCCAAGTTATGATTTGAGAAATCAAGTGTGTAGAGATTTTACATATATGTATATGTTTATGATTTTGATAATTATTGATGAAATTGATGAATTATTGATGAGTTTGATGATTATTGATGAATAGAATTTAGCCATGAGAAGTGGTTTTGATTGTATGATGATTAATTGAAGTTTGGTTGCAGTTAGAAAGAGTTGAGTAGAATTTTTGGGAGTGTATTGTTTTGGACAGGTTTGGTAATTGTTTAAGGGAGTTTTACTCCAACTATTGGTGGCTTGAGAAAGAGATAGAATTGTATTCAAATTAGAGTTTGATTATGCATGCAATATGTTTGATGAAATGTTCAAGAGAAGTGTATGCTTGAGTCTTATTCATTTATGAATTGATATGAGTTTGTAGATGGTAGAGAGAAACTTATTTTTATGCTACATGGCATCCTTGCATTTAAACATTTGCATTTAGAAAGAATTATAAGCATAAAACCATCTACATGCATACATATTCATAAGAGCATGAAAAAGCACTAAAATGTGCTAAAGAGAAAATAGAAAAAAATGAGAATATTAAAGATATTCAAATCTGAAATTTTAGTTAAAGAAGTGTAAAAAGATAAAAAGAAGAGAAGGTTGTTGCGACGGGGAGCCCGTGAGTGACATAGTCCCACATGCACACTGCCTTTAGTGAGCGGCCTCAGAATTCAGAAAGAAGAATTGTACCCAGAATTAGAAGTGTACCCGAATTCAGAAAGAAGAATTGTACAATCCGTTAGAAGTGTGTGTGGATGAGGACTGTACCCAAAATTAGAGAATTCACTCACACAGCCAAGGCTCCAAATCCATGCCTCAACTGAGTCCGATCGGCAAGAAAAGAAAGAATAGAAAGAAAGAAAGAAAGAAAGAAAAGAAAGACTAGAAAAGAAATAAAGAAATAAAGAAAAAGAAATAGAATAAGAAAAATAGAAAAGAAAATGCATAATTTATGCATTTGTGCATTTGCATCATGTATATGCATAATACCATTCTCATTATTATGAGTAGTGAGAAATTAGAAAATTGAGAGAAAAACAGTGAGCAAAACAGAGAAAGAATGAGAAAGAATAGAGAAAGAACAGAGAGAAGAATAGAGAATACTCGGGAAATGAGTGGTAAGGAAAGAAAATTCAGGATTTAAGCAACGGAGAGAGAAGGATAGCATAGCGGGTTTACTTACTAAGCAATTAGTGCTCACTCCGTTGTTTTCAATGTTTTGCAGGTAGTAGGTGAGTTGTGGTCACTCGAAACGTCACGCAGTGGAAGGGTTGGGCTACACTGTCAAGTTCCTATTTTGAGTATATTTTGATTATATTTTGTATATAAAGAAAAATTAAATATGGGCCCATACTTTATTACTCGTTTATATGTGTATTTTCTTATACATATTTTTAATGAGTTTTATTGATTATTTTAGGAGTATACTAGCTAGAAAGAAAGTATTACATCAGGCTTTTGACATGCAACCCTCTCCAGGAATTATTGTGTTAGACATTTTATGTCAGGCTCTAAATGAGCTTTTCATTGATATCGTATGGGCTTGTAACTCCTCTCGGATCAAAAGTATGGTCGTTTTAAGTTGACACACACATTTAGGACTTTTAGGCCTCGTATTTTGGCTTCTGATGCACAAATCCCTCAAGTAATTCTTGTCCTAGATGTAACACATTGTTGGGCTCGAAACAAGCTTTTTGTTGATATCTTATGGGCCCCGTAACTCCTCCTGGATCAAAAGTTCTGGCGGTTTTATGTTGACATGCCCATTTAGGATTTTTAGGCCTTGCATTTTGGCATCTGACACGCATCCTGTTAGTAAACGGTCCCATATACGCAGCGGAAACAAAAATAATATAATAGGAATCGTTTACATGAGCCAAGATCAAGGGTATAATTTTATAATTTTATCATAATAAGAATCTATAGAAATATTGAACATGAGTTAAGAGAAACAAACGCACGTTGGAGGCTCCACCAAATTTGTTAACGAATGTTTTGCTACCGATCCAAGTGTAGGATCGAACCCACGTAGTCCACACGAAGACAATCTCAAAAGAACCAAAGAGGGATTTGCTAGATCCTCTTTGGCTTCAAGATTAAGAAGAAAAGAAATCAAATTGAATTGATTTAGGCCAAAGAAAGGTTTCTGCCGTGGGAGTGTAAAATGGGGGCTGTGTGTTTTTGTTTTTCAAAGAAAAATCTGCATCATTTAATTAACACACTTTTCTTTTTTTATAGTAAAAACAATTTGCCCTAATCCCATACGGAATAGGCTTGGGCTTCAACCCAAACGCCCCATGTTGCCAAACACTCCCAATTAGATTTATTTTATTTTCCATCATTATCTCAATTAAAATCAATTAATATATATTTAAATATATATTAACATTTAACAATAATGATAATATGTTTAAATATGTGCGAACACACATTTAAACGTAATTTCACTTATTTAATTTTTCTAACAAATTAAATAAAGGCTACGACCTCAGCAAATTTAATTGCACTGTAAAATTACCAAAATACCCTTTCGCCTTAAAAGACGAAAACGCCCTTCTTTCTTCTTGGATCTTAAATTATCTTTTATGTGTGTGACCCATAGGCTCTTCATCATATCGGTAGTGTATAGTATCGCGATTAACACCAATTAATCGTCTCACTAATACACAGACCAAGATTGGCCCCCTAACAAGGCATCATGGCCACCCGATGTTCGGATTCAAGAAAGTAGCTACCACATCAACGATATGGTTACCGTACAATTCGATCCTTTCATCATACGTTATCTCGACGAGACGAAGGCATAGAAATAGTTTCAACCTTCGGTTACTCTCGATATTATGTATTCAGTTTCTAGACTAATGACCCGTATTATAAACTGGATAGAGCAACAACCCAATCCCACTGTGGCTACAGTTTTAGTGTCATTGGCATATACTGAATTGCGTTGTGAGATAACTCTCTCCTGTACCCGGGAGTGATGAATCCTCTGTCAATCCACCATAGTCTTGATACACTCCTTGATGCACTCAATCACAACCGTATTGGACACAAAAGAAGCTGCGTTAGGCTAGTGTCAAACTACACCAATCGGTGCACAAGGCGCTCCGGTGATCTCAAGTCTAAGGATCACATGCACCACCATTCGTTAGAGGATTTGTTCCATAGACACTGGGGTTACCATCCATATTGAATCCTCTGGTGGGTCAATCCAGTAAACTTGCTGCGGTGTAATCGCCTATAGCAAGCACCCATGTGTTGCCCCAGGTTGTCACCAAACAATCTTGACAAGTGAGATCAGTCACTGTCTTTCGACAGGGTTGTTCAACACTATGATAGCCTTACCGTATTATCTGTGCCCTTACTTCAAAATAATACTGGGGCTACGGATGTTTCTAGAATGGCCACCATATGTGCTCATAGGGTTCTCACTATCAAGATTTGAAACACTTGATACCCTCGTCACGGTTCTACCATTCTAAGGATATATACCAATACATATTGCAATAATAATGATTTACGCGATATAGTATAAAATGCCTTTTATTGATTAATGAACATTATTACAAAGAGTCAATTCCACAATAATTGATTGGCTTTAGGGCATCTACTCTAACACATCCCTCTCTAGGAATTCTTGTTATAGATAGGCCACGTTGTTGGGCTGGAAATGAGCTTTCTGTTGATATCTTATGTGCCTCGTAACTCTTCTTGAATCAAAAGTTAAGGTCAGTTTAAGTTGACATGCCGATTTAGGACTTTTGGGCCTTGTGTTTTTGCTTCTGACGCGTAGCCCTCTCTGGGAATTCTTGTGCTAGATATTCTATGTCGGGGTCAAAACGAGCTTTGTGTATACACCTTACAAACCTAGTAACTCTTCCAAGATCAAAAGTGATGGCCGTTTTAATTTGACATGCCCATTTAGGACATTTGGGCTTGCATGTGTTCTTTTGACATGCAGCTCTCTCTAGGAACTCTTATGCTAGAAGTAAGTTGTTATTAGGCTTAAATCAAGCTTTCTGTTGATATCTTATGGGCCCAATAACTCTTGCTGGATCAAAAGTTATGGCCGTTTTAATTTGACATGCCAATTTAGGACTTTTGGCACCGCATCTAGGCTTCTTACACACAACCTCTCAAAGAATTCTTGTGCTAGATGTGCCACATTGTTGGGCTCAAAACGAGCTTTCCGTTGATATCTTACGAACCTTGTAACGCTTCCCAGATCGACAGTTATGGTTGGGCTAAGTTGACATGCCTATTTAGGACTTTTGGGTCTTGCCTTTGGGATTCTGTTGCATAGCATGTTAGAGTAGGTGCCCTCGAGCCAATCGATTTTGTAATTGTTGACTCTTGTAATAATAATTATAATTAATAAAAGGCATTTTCCAGATTATGTAATTTATATTTAATGTATGTTATAATGTATGTCCTTAGAATGGTAGAACTGTGATGAGGGTATCGATTGCTTCAAATCTTGATAGTAAGGACCCTATGATGACATATGGTGGCCATTCTAGAAACATCCGTAGCTCTAGTATAATTCTGACTAAAGACATAGATAATATGGTAAGACTATCATAATGTTAAACGACCTTGCAGAAAGACATTGACAGATGTCATTTGTCAAGGTTGTTTATCAACAACCTGGTGCAATGCATGGGTGCTTGTCATAGACGAGTTCACTGGACATACCCAACAGAGGATTCCAAATAGATGGTAACCCTAGTGTCTGTCGAATAAATCCTCTAACGAATGGTGGTGCATGTGATCCTTAGACTTGAGATTACCGGAGCATCTTGTGCACCAATTGGTGTAGTTTATGTTATTGTATGCCCTAAAAACCATTCGTGTTGTCGGTTTCAGAGCATTTTGTCTTTGTATCAATATATTATAAATAATAGAAGAAAGAGTTCTTCAATTCATATATATAAATTGCTTCCTTTATACAATCATGCATTTAAAATAAAGTATGTATATGAATTATCCAGATGATTCATTTAATCGGTAAATGAATTTTTCAAAAGGTTCCCTACGGAAGCAATATTATTTGGGCAACTATATTGCATGATAGGCATACTGTATGCTTCCGAAAGATATCATGAGTTGATATAAGTATGGATGACGATGATGGTCATGTCACTGGGGCATTAGTATGGATTAGCGATTGGTGAACTATTTTTCGAGCGTGACCGAATAACGACAAATCACTTGGAAAAGCATGTAGTCAATGATTTATCGTTTGGTTATATCAGTACACAATATAGTCCTTTGACCTGAGACATTGTGGTCAGATCTGATATGGATGCATATGGTTCATATGGTGTATAAGTACGAGACTAGTCATGTTTCATATGATAAAGCCTATTTGGTCATGCATTGTTCATATGCAAAAATGAACGATGGTCAAGACAGGATCTATTGACTCGAAAATATAGGATCAGGAGTACCACTGATTCCATCCGGATTTGGGTTCCTGGACAAACGTCGATAAATGTCAGAAACCAAAGAGGGTCAGAGTATATTATTAGTCACACGAAAGTAAGTTCGAGATGACAAGTTTCGGATATATTGATCGACAATTGGGTAGATAATTGAGTTTAGGATTTTGACGTTCCATGAATCTGTACTCGATCAAGATATATCAATGGAGGGACTTTACCTACATGGTATATATGATATGAAAAGGGTTCGATGAAGTATTTCTTTATCGTGGTTTATGAACTATTGCATATTGCTAGATGTTTACCATAATCATTGGGTCTTTGGATTAATCCGGAACTGGCTCACGGCTAATCCACGGTGGACCTACATGGTCACACTAATAGCCTTGAGTAGTTAGAGAAGGATAAGAGAGAGAGAAATGATTATCTGAAGAGGGCTAGCACCTTCCGAAGGTAATGATAGGATTTCTATGGTAATTGTTACATAGAAAATTATCTGTGACATTTTAAAGATTAAAATGGTTAAGCAATAATTAATTGTATTTAATTATTATATCTTAAAGCATTAAGATAAATGAAATGAACTAAAATAACTTTTTAATAGTTAAAGGGCAAAAGGGTAAACTTACGCATTGTTAATGTAAATTAGTGCAGTTTACATGGGCCCTTAAATGATATTGATTGTTCAAAGGCCAAATTAATAAATGCTTGGGCTTTTTTAGAATAAGATTTTATTAGGGCATGCAAGTGAAAAATAAGTAATTACAAAATGACCCATGTATATATAAATGCAAATGGTTGCATTTTAGGTCAAGTTGTTCATTGTTCACTCGAAAGAAAAACACAAGCTCTGTCTCTAAAGTTCGACCACCCTCTCTTTCTCTCAAGGTGGTGTTAAAATGTGGAAGGTTCATAGCTTTGAATCTTGGCTTCATCAAACCTAAGCTTTAAGGAGAAGGTATAATATTAATTTATGCTTTATTTAAAGTTTTTGAATCCTATAATCCATATCTTAGCTTGCATGTCTTGTTTACATGCTTTCCATAATTTTTCAGCCACCTCTTCTATAATACCCACATTTAGAAATATGGTAGGGATTATTTTATAGTCATAGTGAATATATTCAACTAGTTTTATAGAGGAATTCCATAAAAGTTTCAATAGAGGCAAAATGGTAATTTCACGTAGAATCACGGTTTCAAGTGAAAAGTGAGTATGATAAATATAATGTATTAAGTGTGCTAGCGATGAGAATAGAGTTGTAGAAAGGTTATGGACAATACACGTGATGTGACATTGAGATAAATACATGTTTGTAAAGTAATAGGAAGAAATTAAAGAATAAGGGTAAAATGGTCTTTTCACTCACAACTAGATGAAAAAGTGGTGAGTGTAAGGAAGCCAACTAATGTGAAGAAGATGATACAAATGAGGGTAATTTGGTAAATGACTAAAGTGTTAGGAAACGATCAAGTTGTGGCAGCGGCAAAAAAAAATTATTTACAACATGGATCGTTCCTTAGAACCAAGATTAGGGCACAAATTTATAGTTTACACATTAATAAGAATCTGCAGATTTTCAGTTTAGAGTTTAAGAAATCATACGCAAGTTTGGAGGCTCCTCCAACTTGTCTCTGAACGTATTTCACTACCGACCCAAGAGTAGGATTGAACCAATGTAGTCCACACGAAGATAACCCCAAGGAACTAAAGAGGGATTTGCTAGATCATCTTTAGCCTTTAAGAACCAAGAAGAAATTAAGCAAACTTTGATTTCAAGCAAAATGCAAACTGGCGTGGAAGAGATAATAAAGTGGCTGGAATTTTAGTCTAAAATGATTGAATGAAAGAATTACTTTAATTCACAAAGTGCTGCACTTATATAGTGCACACTTTGCCCTATTCCATCACGGAATAGGCTTGGACACCAACCCAAACACCCCTTGTTTCCAAACAGTTCCTTATTAGATATTTTTTAATTTTAATTATCATTATGTCAATTAAATTAAATTAATACACACACACACACACACACACACACACACACACACATATATATATATATATATATATATATATATATATTGAACATTTAACAATAATGATAATTTATTTAAATATATGCGAACATATATTTAAACGTAATCTCACTTATTTAATTTTAATATCAAATTAAATAAAGGCTACGGCCTCAGCAAATTTAATTGCACTGTGAGATTACTAAAATACTCTTTTGCCTAAAAAGACGAAAAATGCCCTTCTTATAAACTAGTTCTTAAATTATCTTCTATATGTGTGACTTGTAAGCTCCTTATCATACCGGCAGTGTGTAGTATCGCGATTAACACCAATTAATCGTCTCACTACACACAGACCAAGATTGGCCCCTAGCAAGGCATCATGGCCACCTGATAGATTTGGATTCACCAAAGCAACTACCTTTCAACGATATGGTTACCGTACAATCCAATCCTTTCATCATCCGTTTTCTCGACGAGACCAAGACATATAAACAGTGTCAACCTCGGTTACTCTTGATATGTATGTATTCCGTTACTAGACCAATAACCTGAATAATAATTTGGATAGAGCAACAACTCATTCCCACTATAAGGTTATGTTAGGCTTAACCAAGTGTAAATTTTAGTATTCAAGAATGCATTTTGTTATGCCAAAATTTAGAATATCACTTGGTCATGTTAGTTCAATGAGATAAATGGCTTTCAATGCGTGGTTCAAGTTACTTGAACCTTTAGTATTTCTTTGAATAGCACGTTGTATTTAGTTATTGAATTAGAAATTGTGAAACTTATTGCAAGTGATTGAACATATTCGCACAGCAGAAAAAAGGCTGAATATAAAACAAAACGAATCTGATCATCACATTAACGACCCAAAATCCAGGCAAAGATTATAACGTTATAAACAAAACAATGTAAACAAAATTTGTATAAATCAAAGTCTAATCCATACAAGGATTCAGAATACATTACCAGTGTTTGGAAGCTCCTTCAATATCTCTGATTTAATCTCGCTCTCGATTCAAAGTAGAATCGCACTCACGTCATCCACACGAAAATAATCCGTAGAACTATCAAGGGATTTGCTAGATCCTCTTTGATGGTTTCAAGAATCAAGGTTTCAATGAGTCAAGAAGAGAAAGAATATTTCTCTTCAATGAGTGGGGCATGAGAGAGAGAGAGTAAAAAAGGTGGCTAGGGTTTTTTTTAAATATTGAATGAATGAATAAATAAACTTATTTGTTTTAATTTAAGTGGCACTTATATAGTGCAACAATTAAAACCTTATTCCAATAAGGAATAGCCATGGGCTCCAATCCTAATTCACCCTTGCAACCAAACACACCATTTATGGTATTTTAATTAATTAATTATTATTTTAATTAAAATCAATTAATATATAATAATATATTAACATTTAATTAATAATAATAATTCATTTAAATATATGCATAGATATATTTAAATATAATCTCACTAATTTAATTTTAATATTAAAATTAAATACAGGTAACAACCTCAGCAAATTTAATTGCACTGTGAGATTACCAAAATACCCTTTTGTCCTGAAAGATGAAAATACCCTTCTCACAAATTGATTCTTAAATTATCTTCTAAGTGTGTGACCTGTTAGAGTAGATGCCCTAGAGCCAATCAATTATTGTAGAATTGACTCTTTGTAATAATGTTCATTGATCAATAAAAGGCATTTTATTCTATATCGCGTAAATCGTCATTGTATGTATTGATATATGTCCTTAGAATGGTAGAACTGTGACAAGGATATCAAGTGTTTCAAATCTTGATAGTGAGAACCCTATGAGCACATATGATGGCCATTCTAGAAACGTCTGTAACCCTAGTATTGTTCTAAAGTAAGGGTACAAACAATACGGTAAGGCTATCATAGTGTTGGACGACCCTGTAGAAAGGCACTGACTAATCTCACTTATCAAAGTTGTTTGGTAACAACCTGGGGCAACACATGGGTGCTTGCTATAGGCAAGTTCACTGGACTGACCCACTAGAGGATTCCATATGGATGGTAACCCAAGTGTCTATGGAACAAATCCTCTAACGAATTGTGGTGCATGTGATCCTTAGACTTGAGATCACCGGAGCACCTTGTGCACCGATTGGTGCAGTTTGACACTAGCCCAATGCAGTTCTATTCAGAGCTATCAATACGATAGTGATTGGCTGCATCAAGGAGTGTATTAAGATTATGGTGGATCGATAGAGGATTCATCACTCCCGGGTAGGGAGAAGTTATCTCACGGCGCAATTCAGTAAATGGCAATGACACTAAAACTGTGGCCATAGTGGGATTGAGTTGTTGCTCTATCCAGATTGTTATTCAAGTCATTGGTCCAGTAACTGAATACATACATTTCGAGAGTAACCGAGGTTGACACTATTTTTATGCCTCGGTCTCGTCGAGATAGCGGATGATGAAAGGGTCAGATTGTACGGTAACCATATCGTTGACAGGTAGCTGTTTTTGCTAAATCCGAATCTATCAGGTGGCCATGATGCCTTGCTAGGGGCCAATCTTGGTCTGTGCGTAGTGAGACGATTAATTGGTGTTAATCGCGATATTACACACTACCGGTATGATGAGGAGCCTATAGGTCATACACATAGAAGATAATTTAAGAACCATTTTCTAAGAAGGGTGTTTTCATCTTTTTAGGCAAAAGGGTATTTTGGTAATCTCACAGTGCAATTAAATTTGCTGAGGTTGTAGCCTTTATTTAATTTGATATCAAATTAAATAAGTGAGATTACATTTAAATATTTGTTTGCATATATATTTAAATAAATTATCATTATTGTTAAATGTTAATATATATATATATATATAGTTAATTAATTGAATTTAATTGACATAATGATAATTAAAATTAAAATATCTAATAAGGGACTGTTTGGATACAAGGGGTATTTGGGTTGTGCCCAAGCCCATTCCATGATGGAATAGGGCAAAGCGTGCACTATATAAGTGCAACACTTTGTGAATTAAAATTATTCCTTTTCATTCAATCATTTTAGACTAAAAGTTCCAGCCCCTTCTTCTTTCTCACGCCAGTTTGCATTTTTGCTTGAAATCAAAGTTTGCTTGATTTCTTCTTGGTTCTTAAAGGCTAAAGAGGATCTAGCAAATCCCTCTTTAGTTCCTTGGGGTTATCTTCGTGTGGACTACATTGGTTCGATCCTACTATTGGGTCGGTAGCAAAATACATTAAGAGACAAGCTGGAGGAGCCTCCAAACGTGTGTATGATTTCTTAAACTCTAAACTGAAAATCTGCAGGTTCTAATATTATGTATAAACTGTAAATTTGTGCCTTGATCTTGGTTCTAAGGAATGATCTATGATGTAAATAATTTTTGTTTTCCGCTGCCATGTATGATCATTTCCCAACATGACTCGTAGGCTTCTCATCATATCGGCATTATGTAGTATCATAATTAACACTAATTAATCGTCTCACTCCACACAGACCAAGATTGACCCCTAGTAAGGCATCATGGCCACCCGATAGATTCGGATTCAGAGCAACCGCAGCCTGTCAATGGTATGGTTACCGTGCAATCAAATCCGTTCATCATTAGTTATCTCATCGAGACTGAGGTATAGAAATAGTGTCAACCTCAGATATCTTCGACATGTTTGTATTTAGTTAATAGACCAATGACCAAAATAATAAATTGGATTGAGCAACAACTCAATCCCATTGTGGCCACAGATTTAGTGTCATTGCCATTTACTGAATTACCCAGTGAGATAACTTCTCCCGTACCTAGGAGTGATGAATCCTTTGTCGATTCACCACAGTCTTGATACACATCTCGATGTAGCCAATCACTACCATATTGATAGCTCTGAATAGAACTACGTTGGGCTACTATCAAACTACACCAATTGGTGCACAAGACGCTTCGGTGATCTCAAGTCTAAGGATCACATGCACCACCATCCGTTAGAGTATTTATTCCATAGACACTGTATAATACTCAAGATGACAAAAGTATGTTCCTAACTCAAAATAGTCCTTTAGATGTTAATTTTATGTTAAAAAGCATAAAATCTAACTAAGGACAAAATAGTCAATTCATTCGGAACAGTCTGAATCAATTATCCATAGAAAGGCACTATGGGCAAAATAGTTATTTTTCCTATGGATAAGCATTGAAAAGTCAAGGATGAGTAGGCTTAATTGCATTTAATGGCATTAATTAAGTAATAATTATGTTTAGTGTGAAATGACCAAAATGCCCTTATATGAAGAATTAAGGACTTATGAGTTATACAATTAAAATAATTGGGCCAATAGTATAATTTTGGAAAATTAATGAAATATTTTCCTATAAATGAGAGGAAATTCGTTCAAGCCAAGGGAGAGTGCATTTCTTCAACCTTTCTTCCATTTTCTCCAAAATCTTCCGTGAAACAAGCTTTCTCTCTCTAAGTTTTAAAGGAGTTTTGCATAATTTTTCAAGGAGAAAAAGATAGGAGCCTTGGATCTTCAAGTTGAAGGGTTTAAGGTAAGGATTAAAAACCCTAGTTTTGATGTGATTTGAAGATTTGGAGTAGATGTTGTGGTATAATGTTATATATGTAGGATTAAGGTGTAAAAGAAGACAAAGGCAAAGGATTTGTTGGAGGAATTCTTTAAAAAGGTAAGGAAGAACCTCCCATGACTTTAGGGATTATGCTAGGGTTTGTAGATTTTTATGAAACCTTAAATTAAGGCTTTAAGGCATAGAATTAGTTGATGGCAAATGTAGTTGAACTCATTTATTCTATTTATTGCCTTGAATTCATTATACATGAAGTTATAGCTATTTATGTTTTATGAGTTGTTATGTTTGATTGAAGAAAGTGAAGTGTGGATGTTGATTGTGGCAAAACTTATAGTGTTGGAGGCCACATGGTGTTGAATGGTTGCTATTAGAAGTGTTGATGTGTTATTTGCATTAGCTTATAATGTTATAACAATAATGGATGATTATGGGAATGAGATTCTATACTTCCTTTAAGATGTTAAAGACTATTAAGGGGAGGTTTATTTAGTCCATAAGTTGACCTGTTGGTTAATTGTTAATAGGAATTAATGTGGCATAGTTTAATATGAAAAAAATCAGATTTGGTAAGCCTAGGGGTTATGTTAAACATGCTTCAGTATTTCAACCATAACTTGAGTTATAAAAATTGAAATAAGATGATTCTTAAACCACTAGAAATTTAAGAGATAGACCTACAACTTTTATGTTTAGGCCAAGAGTCAATTCGTTTAGAAAATGGATGGAAAATGGCCTGAAATATAAGCTTCTAGTTATTAAAGTTTAAGATTTAACATAATTAATTCTTATGATTATGAACTGATTATATATTGACGTGATTAAGCCATTTACTAATGTTTACCCATTAGTTAGATGACATTTGAAAGATATACATGGTCATGATGTCAATGCATGATTAATATTATGAAATGGGATGAAGATGCAATGTAATACATGTTTTAAGATGATGTATGTGAGCAAGCGATAATGTAAATGGATTGATAATCCAAAGATGAATTAAAAGGATTAAGCTCACCAAAATATGTATTTACATGCCATAAGATGTTAGAGATGCATATAGACATGATGGAAAACACGTCAACATATCCTCGTATATCGGTTGAGGAAAGATGAATATATGCTTTAGATGCTAAATAACGCGTAAGCATGTCTCCCGATGATATGAGCTCTAGATGAATTTGAGGCTAGATGATATGAAGTACTTAAGATGCTAAGAAAAGTCTGATCGGCTACACGTTAGATGCTTCATATGCATTTAGTTGCACTACATGAGTTATGATATTATTTATATCATGAGATGATTTATACTCATGTTAGATGATATTTAGATGTTATATCATGACATGTAATGTGTGTGTACTATGTTTACATACTTATTTGTATGTGTATGCATTGATGTTTTTATCTTGACGTAAATAATGTGAATAATAAATGTTTGTGAAACACCTTTTTGAAGCTTCCACCCTATAAATATGTTTTGATTGTGTAATTTCCAGATAAATTCTTAATGTTTTTGAAAGTATAAGTTTGGATCTTGCGTGACATCTTGTATGCATGTTTTGGATATTATTATTATTATCCTTACACGGGTTTTTCTAAATACAACTCGTTCTCCAGACATGTGTCCTCGGGATTCTCATTGAGGGATATTTAGAGGATACCTGACTGGAGTGGGGTTTTACACACTGGGGTTAACATCCATATGGAATCCTTTGGTGGGTCTATCCAATGAACTTGCCTCTAGAAAGTACCCATGCGTTGCACCAGGTTGTCGGCAAACAACCTTGACAAGTGAGCTTAGTCACTACCTTTCAACAGGGTCGCTCAATATTATGATAGCCTTACTATATTATCTATGTCCTTGGTCAGAATAATACTAGGGCTATAGATGTTTCTAGAATGGCCACCATATGTGATCATAAGGTTCTCACTATCAAGATTTGAAACACTTGATACCCTTGTCACGGTTTTGCCATGCTAGGGACATATATCATTACATATACCTATGATTTACACGATATAGAAGAATATGCCTCTTATTGATAAATAAACATTTATTACAGAGTCAATATCACAATAATTGATTGGCTCTAGGACACATACTCTAACACTTAAGACTTTAGGAAAGTGTTAGAAGGGATTTGTATGTTAAATTATTACTTTGATATGGCATTGTTGATAGTAGAGAATGGTGGATTATGTCATGACATATCAATATGCCATAATAAATTCTCAAGTTTTTGTACTTGAATTTAGAAAGATTTGAGAAAAAATAGGAGGCTGCTAAGTAGAACGCTTGAGAATAAAGAGAGAGAACAAATAGAAATTTAGAAGCAGTACAACGAAAACGAGGACAATGGAGTAAGAGTATAGTTAGATTTGATTTACTTATGGAGCATTTATAGCTCACCCTGTTGCTTTCTTTATTTTTGCAGGTATTAGACTGTAGCAATTGGGAGACATCAAGCTGGCGAGAGGATTGCACACACTGTCTCAGTGAAGGAATTAATGTAGATTTATGTATGTATTTTTGGTAGTAATAATATTTAGAAAAACCGTCTTCACGCTTTCTGATTCATTAGAAAATAATTCTTAATATTTTTATATATGTGAGAAACGGTCATTGTGTAATAGTATTTTATAACTGGATTAAGGATAAAAAATTTAGACGAATACCCTTTTTAAGCTAGTAATTCTCTGGATTCTCTCTATAGGATACTCCATGAATACTTGCCTAGTGAGAGATTACATCTTCATTGGTTTTTCAATTTGACACTAGCCTAACGTAGTTCTATCTAGAGCTATCAGAACAGTAGTGATTGGCTACATCGATGTGTATCAAACTATGATCGATTCACAGAGGATTCATCACTCCCGGTACGGGAGAAATTATGTTGTTGAGTAATTTGGTAGATGACAACAACATTAAATCTGTGGCCACAATGGGATTGAGTTGTAGCTCAATCTAATATATTCTGGTCATTGGTCCATTAACCGAATACCGAGATATCAAGGATATCTAAGGTTGACACTACTTATTTTCCTCAGCCTTTGATGAGATAATGGATGAAGAAATGATTGAATTGCACGGTAACCGTATCATTAATAGGTAAGCTATTTTGCTGAATCTGAATCTATTAGGTGGCCATGATGCCTTGTTAGAGGCCAATCAGGCAAATCTTGGTCTGTGTTCAATGAGACGATTGATTGGTGTCAATCGCGAGACTACTCAGTACCAATAAGTAGATTGCTATTCCATATTACATTAGGTTTTTTAGTGTGTACTATTTAAGTACAACTAAAAATTAAATGAGATAACCTTTTGCAAAATAAAAGCTCTCTCTCTCTCTCATGTTTTCTCTTTAGGTGGAGAAGAGAATTTTCCCAAGAAAAATTCAGCATCTTTGATCTTTACATTCTTGCTAGCACTTGAGACAGCAAGCCGACCACCCCTCCTGTCTTCGTTTGGATACTGGAACTGTACTCTTGGCTTAGAGTGGGAGTGATCAGTATTGCAAGAAGGAGCATCCAAACACAACTATAATTCTGGACTTTTACTTCTTATATAAATAACATAAATCTGGTATAAGTTCTTTGGCATCTATGTTATTGTGTGGGGATTTATTTTTGCTTTTCACAGCGTAAACCCCACCAGCGACTAACACAGCCCTCTCTAGGAATTCTTTTGCTAGACATGCCACGTTGTTTGGCTTGAAACAAGCTTTTAGTTGATATCTCACGGGCCCCATAACTCCTTGTGGATCAAAGATATGGCTATTCTAAGTTGAGTTACCCATTTACACTTTTGGGCCTGGTGTTTGGGTTTAACACACAACTCTATTCAGGAATTCTTGTGCTAGATGTACCACATTGTAGAGCTTGAAATGAGCTTTCCTTTGATATCTTATGGTCCCATATCTCCTCCTTGATCAAATGTTATGGCAGTTCTAATTTGACACAATCATTTAGGATTTCTGGGCCCTGTGTTTGGGCTACTGATGCACAGACCTCTCAATAAATTGCTATGGTAGATGTCCCATGTTGTTAGGCTCGAAATGATCTTTCCGTTGACATCTCATAGACCTCGTAACTCCTCCCGGATCAAAAGTTATGGCCGTGTTAAGTTGACATGGCCATTTTGGATTTTGAGGCCTTGTGTTTTGGCTTCTAACTTGCAACTCTTGTTAGGAAATGACCCGGTTGCGTAGCAGAAAACAAAAAAGTTACAACCATGGATCGTTCCTTAGAACCCAAAATCAGGGCATAGAAAATTACAGTTTATATTTTATAAGAATCTGCAGAAAAATAAATCCAAAGCTTAGATTCATACCCACGTTGGAGGCTCCACCAATATTGTCTCTGAACGTGTTTGCTACCGATCCAAGTATAGGATCGAACCAAGAAGTCCACACGAAGACAACCACCAAGAACCAAGGAGGGATTTGCTAGATCCTCCTTGGCCTTAAGAAATCAAGAAGAAAAAGGAGTATTTGATTTTTCAATCAAAAAGGTGAAAGTGGCGGGGGAGAGTCTCAAAAAGGCTGCTGTGTGTTTATCTTTTCTTTAATCAAAAAGGCAAAAATGAATTAATTCTAAATCACACAAACACTATTCTTTTTATAGGCAAACCAAGTTGCCCTATTCCCACATGGAATGGGCTTGGGCTCCAACCCAAACACCCCATGTTGCCAAACACTCCCAAATTAGATATTTTATTTATTTCATCATTATTTCAATTAAAAATCAATTAATATATATATTTAATATATATATATATATATATATATATATATATATATATATATATATATGTATATATATATATATATGTATATATATGTATATATATATATATATGTATATATATATATATATGTATATATATATATATATATATATATAGATATTAACATTTAACAATAATGATAATTTATTTAAATATATGCGAACAAATATTTAAACGGAATTTCACTTATTTAATTTTTCTAACAAATTAAATAAAGGCTACGGCCTCAGCAAATTTAATTGCACTATGAAATTACCAAAATACCCTTTCGCCCAAAAAGACGAAAACTCCCTTCTTTCTTCACGAGTCTTAAATTATCTTCTATATGTGTGACCCATAGGCTCCTCATCATACCGGTAGTGTATAGTATCGCGATTAACACCAATCAATCGTCTTACTTATACCACGACCAAGATTGCCCCTAGCAGGCATCATGGCCACCCGATAGATTCGGATTCACAAAGTAGCTACCACATCACGATATGGTTACCGTACAATTCGATTCTTTCATCATTCGTTATCTCGACGAGACGAAGGCATAGAAATAGTGCCAACCTCCGGTTACTCTCGATATTATGTATTTAGTTTCTGGATCAATGACCTTTATTATAATCCGGATAGAGCAACAACTCAATCCCACTGTGGCCACAGTTTTAGTGTCATCGTCATATACTGAATTGTGCCATGAGATAACTTCTCCCATACCCGAGAGTGACGAATCCTCTGTCAATCCACCATAGTCTTGATACACTCCTTGATATAGCCAATCACTACTGCATCGACACCTTCCTCGAATACGCATTAGGTTAGTGTCAAACTGTACCAATCGGTGCACAAGACGCTTCGGTGATCTCAAGTTTAAGGATCACATGCACCACCATTCGTTAGAGGATTTGTTCCATAGACACTGGGGTTACCATCCATATGGAATCCTCGGTGGGTCGATCCCAGGTGAACTTGGCTTTGCGGTATAATCGCCTACAACAAACACCCATGTGTTACACCAGTTGTCACCAAACAACCTTGACAAGTGAGACTCCACGCCTTTCGGACAGTTCGTTCAACACTATGATAGCCTTACCGTATTATCTGTGCCCTTACTTCAGAATAATACTGAGGGCTACAGACGTTTCTAGAATGGCCACCATATGTGCTCATAGGGTTCTCACTATCAAGATTTGAAACACTTGATACCCTCGTCACGGTTCTACCATTCTAAGGACATATATCAATACATATTGCAATAATAATGATTTACGCGATATAGAATAAAATGCCTTTTATTATTGATTAATGAACATTATTACAAAGAGTCAATTCTACAATAATTGATTGGCTCTAGGGCATCAACTCTAACAATCTCCCACTTGCACTATAGCCAATCATTCATGTATTTAATACCAAATGATTTCAAGTGCCTTTCATGCTTCTGCTGCGACAGAGGCTTTGTCAGTGGATCTGCGAGATTGTCGCCAGTATGCACTTTACTAATGCAGCGTCTTTCCTCTCAACTATCTCTCTGATGAGATGGAATCGCCTGAGTATGTGTCTGGACTTCTGATGAGACCTTGGTTCCTTAGCTTGAGCAATTGCTCCATTGTTGTCACAATAGATATCTATAGGATCAACAATCGTAGGAACCACACTAAGTTCTGTGACGAACTTCTTAATCCAGACTGTTTCCTTGGCCGCATCTGATAATGCAATATACTCTTTGGACCTATTGTGACTAGTACTCTGTATAGTCTTTAAAGCTTGGAGCTCTTCCAGCTCACTGCACCACCATTGAGACAAAATACAAACCCTGATTGCGATCGATAATCGCCTTTGTCCGTTTGGAAACTAGCATCACTGTATCCTCTTACAGTGAGCTCATCTTCCCCTCCATAAACTAAGAACATATCCTTAGTCCTCTTCAAGTACTTAAGAATATTCTTGATAGCCATCCAGTGACGCTCACCTGGATCCGATTGATATCTACTACAAGTGCTCAAAGCACATGAGACATCAATCCGAGTACATAGCATGGCATACATGATGGATCCAATTGCTGATGCATATGGAATCCTCTTCATCCTATCTCTCTCATCTTGTGTTTTAGGACACAATTCTTTAGAGAGATAAACACCATGTGACATCGGAAGAAATCCTTTCTTGGATTCTTCCATACTAAATCTTTTCAGTACCTTGTCAATATACGCACTCTGACTTAGGCCAAGCAACCTACGTGATCTATCACGATAGATCTTTATACCAAGGATGTAGGCTGCTTCCCCTAAGTCTTTCATGGAGAAGCACTTGGATAACCAAGTTTTTACCGACTGCAAGTTCGGTATATCATTCGATCAGAAGTATGTCATCGACATACAACACTAGGAATGCTACTGCGCTCCCACTCACTTTCTTGTAAACACAAGGCTCATCTTCGTTCTTAATGAAACCGAATTCTTTTACGGCTTCATCAAAACGAATGTTCTAGCTCCTTGAAGCTTGCTTGAGTCCATAAATGGATCTCTGTAACTTGCATACCTTATTAGCTTGACTATCAAGAACGAAACCATCAGGTTGTGTCATATACACATCCTCCTCAAGGTTTCCGTTCAGGAAAGCAGTTTTGACATCCATTTGCCAAATCTCATAGTCATGATGTGCAGCAATTGCAAGCATAATCCGGATGGATTTAATCATGGCAACCGCGAAAAGGTTTCTTCATAGTCAATGCCATGAATTTGTTTGAAACCTTTGGCAACCGTCCGTGCTTTGTAAGTATGCACGTTGCCATCCATGTCGTCTTCTTCTTGAAGACCCATTTTACACCCTATGGTTTTACCTTCAGGGTGGTTCCACGGGGAAGACCACGCGGATTCGTGGCCTGTTAGTTTTATTGGCGGTGGCCATTCTGGTTCCGATTCTTCTTGAAGACCCATTTACCCACCTTAATGGTTTACCCCGGCGGTGGTTCACGGAAGACCACACTTGGTTACGGTACATGGAGTACATCTCGATTTCATGGCTTCAAGCCATTCAAGGCGGAATCGGATTCGATATAAGCGTCTTCGTAGGTTACCGGGTTCATCGTCTTGGTAGACTAGTACGTCACCATGTTAAGTCACGAGATAACCGTATCTCTTGGGCTCATGACGTACTCTCCCAGATCTACGTAGCTCCTATGCTACCTGAGGTGGTTCACTTTGATCCACAATTTGTGGAGTAACCTCCTCATGATGCTCAACCACTTCCTGTGGTACATCATCCCGTCCTTCGTCTAGTATATCTTGTGGTTCTAGAACTTCATCGAGTTCTACTTTTCTCCCCACTAGTACTTCTTAGAAAATGTTCCTTTTCTAGGAAGACACCAGATCGAGCAACAAAGATTTTACGCTCTTCTGGGTGGTAGAAATGGTATCCTTTGGCCTCCTTTGGATACCCCACAAATATACATTTATAGGATTTTGGGCCCAACTTGTTCAAAGTCAATTTCTTAACATAAGGGCGCAACCCCCAAATCCTTAGATAAGACAAGTTGGGCTTTCGCCCACTTCATAGCTCATATAGAGTCTTATCTACAGACTTTGACGGCACACGGTTTAAAACGTGAGTCGCAGTCTCTAGGGCATAACCCCGGAGCGATGCAGGTAAATCACTAAAACTCATCATGGACCTAACCATGTCAAGTAAGGTCCTATTCCTCCTTTCTGACATTCCATTGTGTTGGGGTGTATAAGGAGGGGTGAGTTGTGATACTATCCCACATTCCTTCAGGTACTCAGAAAACCCCGAGCTTAAGTATTCACCCCCTCGATCCGACCGAAGAGCTTTAATACTTTTGCCCAATATATTCTGTACTTCATTCTTGAATTCCTTGAATTTATCAAAGGCTTCAGATTTATGTCTTATAAGGTAGACATAACCATATCTACTGAAATCATCAGTAAATGTGATGAAGTATGAATATCCACCTCGGCTTCTTGTTAGTGGACCACATACATCACTATGGATGATGCCTAACGATTCATAGCCCTTTCACTTTGTCTGTGAAAGGAGACTTGGTCATCTTGCCTAAAAGGCATGACTCGCATACCTCAAATGGTGGAAGTCAAAGGGGCCAAAACTCCATCCCTTTGAAGTTTTGCAATGCGAGTCTTATTAACATGACACAATCTACAATGCCAGAGATATGTTTGGTTTTAATCGCTATGTTTAGCTTTCTTGGTTTCAATATTGTGAATATCTTTATTGTTTAAATCAAGAACATATAATCCATTATATAACCTTGCAATTCCAAATAGAATACCATTCAAACTAAAGGACAACAATCCATTAGATATTTCAAAATGATACCCCATATTATCCAAAACGGATACTGAAATAATATTTCTAGAAATAGAAGGTACGTGATACTTGATTATGTAGTTCCAACAATAAACCCGTAGGCAAAGATAAACAATAAGTCCCTACAGCTAATGCAGCCACATGTGCTCCATTTCTAACTCGTAGGTCCACCTCTCCCTTGGCGAGCACTCTACTGCCTTAGTCCTGCACATCGGTACAAATGTGAGTACCACATCCTGTGTCCATGACCCAAGATGTTGAGGGAGAGAAGTTAATCTCAATCATGAAAGTACACAAGTGAAGCCTCCGACTTCTTCTTGCTTGCGAGGAAAGCCTTGCAATGTTTCCTCCAGTGGCAGGGCTTGCCCAGAAAGCGACTACCTTGCCCTTTCCTATGCCACTCTCAGGACCAAGAGCAACCTGTCCTTTAGGCTTGGGCTTGGGTTTGGCCTTAGCCTTACCTTTGTCGTTACCCTTTGCTTTAGCTTTGCGGCGGCAGCAATTAAAGCGAGGGCTTGGACTTTTTCAAGTCTCTTTCTGTGATCCTCGGCATGTTCGGAAGTTACAGGCAGAGGGGGTTTTCTCCATCGTGTTCATATTGAAGTTCATTATGAAGCGGAGCATATGAGTCGAGGGCAAGGGATGCGAATTAAATCCATTTGTAATTCTGCATTCAAGCCACATCCCAAAGTCTCAAGCCTCTCAATGTGCTCGATCATCTTGAGCACATGAGGACCAACTTGGGCATCCTCAGTCAGACGACTCCCAAACAATGCTTTCGACACCTTGTACCTCTCATGTCGAGCATTTGTTTTGTAAAGCTCCTTGAGGTGTAGAATTATGGAAGAAGCATCCATATTCTCATGCGCTTTTGCGACATAGGTGTCATCGATGCTAACATCAAGCATTATGCGCTATCGGCATCATCAAGGAACTTTTGATAAGTATCCTTAACTTCGAGTGGCATCGGGGATCAGGCTCAGCCATGTATGGCTTTTCAAGGATATACAATTTCTTTTCTAACTTAAGTATAATCCGAAGATTACGATACCAGTCAGAGAAATTGGATCCATCCAACCTATTTTCTTTTTCGATTATCGGTCGTAAGTTCATAATGCTCATTTTCGGTGAATCTACAATTGCAGAAAAGATAAAGTTATTATAAAGTTCATTATTATTTAATATGGTCTTTTATTAAACGATGCTCCCACTATTTTACTCAAGCCAATAGCCCTCACTATTAACTCGGGAAAGCTCGTTGGCTTTCCTAGTGGACCGAGATCCCATCCTGCCCATTTCAAACCTTCGCTTTGGCGAACAAGCCAAAATGAGTTGATTAGGTAGGCCAACAAACTTAATCCACACCAGTTGATAGCTCCCACTATCAACCTCAAATGTGAAAAAGCCAACAAGCCAATCACACAATCTAATGGCTCCAACCATTGTCCTCAAGTGTGATTCTCGTATCGATAGTGGACACTACATGTCACCACATACACACAATATGTGTACTGCTCTACTTTGCCTATGACGCGTTTATCAACCTTCGCTTTGGTGAACAAGCAAAACCGTCATTTTAAGTCGACCCATCACCAATAAAGAAAACTCCAATGAATTTTAACCTCTCACTGGTAGAAGTGTACCCTTCGCTTTGGTGAACAAGGTTCCGACGAACAGTGGTTTGATTAAAACCATGGTGATGGAAGGCATTCGTGACTTAATATACTTAGTTGAGGGGTTTGTTATTTAATGTCTCATCAGATTATTATCTTTGTTAGAATGACATTGTTTGGCATGTTATTCAACATTCAACCTTAGCATGCATTCTATGCAAAATATTAAATGTGCCGGTACATGGCCCAACTAAAACCGATCTCCTCGAGCCTAGAGGAATCAGTGGGTCACCTAGGGGTCCTGTAATAAACATCTTGAGTCTTCAAGTATGGTTACCACGTCCTTCGCTCCAACTCCAAGTACATTACAAAAACATCATTCTAAATTTACAATAAAATTAATATTAAACTAATTTTACATCAACGAATTTAGAAACCTCGATTTACATTCAAGGGGAGTGAGATGAGAAAAGAATGTACATCAAGAAGAGGAGAGAAGACAGGACACGCAGGCCCTATTTAAAACATTACAGCCATACATACCCAAAATAATTTAAAACATTCACCCTTAGGTCTAAGGCTCATGTACCGCGCACCATGCAATATACAAACAAGTACAAAGCATACATTTCAAAAATAATCAATTTTGAATTGGGTGGGTTAATTAATTAATTACCCTCTTAAATGTGCAGAATGTACATTGGCTTTATAGGTTATTAAAACTGTAGATTAGTCCCTTTACAGAAAAATACAGAATTGGGAAAACCACAGCCTTCACCGCGGCAAAGGTTTTATCTTCGCGGCAAGGATTAACATTAGGTCTAGCCGCCACAGAATTCGCCGTTTATCTTCGCCGTGGCGGAACTGTCCAGAGGCTCCTCGTCGCGGCGAAGCTAAAGCTTCACCGCGGCGAGACCTGGAAATCCCCAATTCGTACAGTTTGCGTTTTTTGTAGTTTTTTGTGTATAAACACGAATCCAAATCAAATCAAACGCACATACGTTCAACCAAGATATTAACCAACCAATATAACATTCATCAACACATTGTTAAACCAGTTTATCATTTGAATGACTCATTCAACAGTGGATTTACAAATTTTTCAGTTTTAACAAAATCGGGGTTTTTCATGGCAGATTCATCAAGGCAGCATGTTATCAACAAATACATGTAATCAACCATTCAATAACTGTAACTCTAATACCCTAGGCTCTGATACCACTGTTAGGAAACGACCCGGTTGCGCAGCGAAAAACAAAAAAATTACAACCATGGATCGTTCCTTAGAACCCAAAATCAGGGAATAGAAAATTACAGTTTATATTTTATAAGAATCTGCAGAAAAATAAATCCAAAGCTTAGATTCATACCCACGTTGGAGGCTCCACCAATATTGTCTGCGAGCGTGTTTGCTACCGATCCAAGTATAGGATCGAACCAAGAAGTCCACGAAGACAACCACCAAGAACCAAGGAGGGATTTGCTAGATCCTCCTTGGCCTTAAAAATCAAGAAGAAAAAAGGAGTATTTGATTTTTCAATCAAAAAGGTGAAAGTGGCGTGGGAGAGTCTCAAAAAGGCTCTTTGTGTGTTTATCTTTTCTTTAATCAAAAAGGCAAAAATGAATTAATTCTAAATCACACAAACACTATTCTTTTTATAGGCAAACCAAGTTGCCCTATTCCCACATGGAATGGGCTTGGGCTCCAACCCAAACACCCCATGTTGCCAAACACTCCCAAATTAGATATTTTATTTATTTCATCATTATTTCAATTAAAAATCAATTAATATATATATTTAATATATATATATATATATTAACATTTAACAATAATGATAATTTATTTAAATATATGCGAACAAATATTTAAACGGAATTTCACTTATTTAATTTTTCTAACAAATTAAATAAAGGCTATGACCTCAGCAAATTTAATTGCTCTGTGAAATTACCAAAATACCCTTTCGCCCAAAAAGACGAAAACACCCTTCTTTCTTCATGAGTCTTAAATTATCTTTTATGTGTGTGAACCATAGGCTCCTCATCATACCGGTAGTGTATAGTATCGCGATTAACACCAATCAATCGTCTTACTTATACAGAGACCAAGATTGGCCCCTGCTAACAAGGCATCATGGCCACCCGATAGATTGATTCACAAAGTAGCTACATCAGCGATATGGTTACCGTACAATTCGATCCTTTCATCATTCGTTATCTCGACGAGACGAAGGCATAGAAATAGTGCCAACCTCCGGTTACTCTCGATATTATGGATTTAGTCTCTGGATCAATGACCTTTATTATAATCCGGATAGAGCAACAACTCAATCCCACTGTGGCCACAGTTTTAGTGTCATCGCCATATCTTGAATTGCGGCGTGAGATAACTTCTCCGTACCGGGAGTAGCGAATCCTCTGTCAATCCACCATAGTCTTGATACACTCCTTGATATAGCCAATCACCACCGTACTGACAACTCTGAATAGAACTGCGTTAGGCTAGTGTCAAACTGTACCAATCGGTGCACAAGACGCTCCGGTGATCTCAAGTCTAAGGATCACATGCACCACCATTCGTTAGAGGATTTGTTCCATAGACACGGGGTTACCATCCATATGGAATCCTCCGGTGGGTCGATCCGGTGAACTTCTTTGCGGTATAATCGCCTCGGCAAACACCCATGTGTTACACCGTTGTCACCAAACAACCTTGACAAGTGAAGATCATCCACGCCTTTCGAGGAGTTCGTTCAACACTATGCTAGCCTTACATCATTATATCGTGCCCTTACTTGGAATAATACTAGGGTGCAGCGCTTTCTAGAATGGCCACCATATGTGCTCATAGGATTCTCACTATCAAGATTTGAAACACTTAATACCCTCGTCACGGTTCTACCATTCTAAGGACATATATCAATACATATTGCAATAATAATGATTTACGCGATATAGAATAAAATGTCTTTTATTATTGATTAATGAACATTATTACAAAGAGTCAATTCTACAATAATTGATTGGCTCTAGGGCATCTACTCTAACAACTCTCTCCAGGAATTCTTTTACTAGACATCCACATTGATGGACTCAAAACAAGCTTTCTGTTCATATCTTACGTGCCCTGTAACTCCTCTGGATCAAACATTATGGCCATGTTAATTTGACATGCTCATTTGGGACTTTTGGGCCTCGCATTTGGGCTTCTAACACACAACCCTCTCTGGAAATTATTTTACCAGAGATGGCACATTGCTTGGCTCAAATCAAGCTTTGTCTTTGTATCTCACAGGCCTCGTAACTCCTCTTGGATCAAAGTTTATGGCTATGTTAAGTTTACTTAACCATTTACACTTTTAGGCCCTACGTTTAGGCTTCTAATGAACAGCCCTCTCTAAGAATTCTTTTAATAGATGTATCATGTTGTTACGCTTGAAACGAGCTTTCTATTGATATCTTACGAGCCCTGTAACTCCTCTCGGATTAACAGTTATGGCCGTGTTAAGTTGACATGCCCATTTAGGAACTTTGGGCCTTGCATTTGGGCTTGCAATGCGCAGTCTTCCATAGGAATTCTTTTTCTAGACATGCCACATTGTTTGGCTTGAAACGAGCTTTTCGATGATATCTCACAGACCTCGTAACTCCTCCCTAATCAAAAGTTATTGTCATTTTAAGTTGACTTGCCCATTTGCACTTTTAGGCCTTGCGTTTGGGCTTCAAACATTCAGACCTATCTAGAACTTCTTGTGCTAGATGTACCATCTTTTTGGCTGAAAATGAACTTTCCATTGATATCTTATAGGCCCCATGAATCCTCTTGGATCCAATGTTATGGCCATTTTAAGTTGACAGGCCCATTTAGAACTTTTGGGCCATAAGTTTGGCCTTTTGACACACAGACCTCTCGGGAATTCTTGTGCTAGACATCATGTTGTTGGGCTCAAAACAAGCTTTCTATTGACATCTTATGGGCCCTGCAACTTTTGCCAGAACAAAAGTTCTGGTCGTTTTAACTTGACATGCCCATTTAGGAATTTTTGGCTTACCATTTGGGCTTCTGACATCTAGCCCTCTCCAAGAATTCTTCTACTAGACATACCATATTGTTAGGCTTGAAACGAGCTTTCCGTTGATATCTAATGATCCTCGTAATTCGTCTCGGTTTAAAAGTTGTAGCCGTTTTAAGTTGACATTCCCATTCAAGACTTTTGAGCCTTGCATTTTGGCTTCTGATGCATAGCCCTCTCAAGGAATTTTTGTGCCAGACATACCATGCTATGCTAAAAACAAGCTTTCTGTTGATATCTTATGGGCCTCGTAACTACTCCTGGATCAAAAGTTATGACTATTTTAATTTGACATGCCCATTTAGGGTTCTTATGCATTGTGTTTGGGCTTCTAATATGCAGCACTCTCCAAGATATCTTATGCTAGATGTTGTACATCGGCCTCGAAATGAGCTTTCTGTTTCTACCTTAGGGCTCCCTAACTCCTCCCGTATCAAAAGTTATGGCAATTTTAATTTAGCATGCCCATTTAGGACTTTTGGGCCTTACATTTGAGGTTCTGATGTGCAGACCTCTCCAGCAATATTTGTGCTAGACATGCAACTTTGTCAGCCTTGAAATGAGCTTTCTGTTGATACCTTATGGCCCTCGTAACTCCTCCTGGATTAAAAGTTATGGTCGTTTTAATTGACATGCCCGTTTAAGACTTATAGGCCTTATGTTTAGGATTTTGACATGCAACTGTCTCGAGGAATTCTTGTGCTAGACTTGCCACGTTGTTGTCCTCAAAACAAGCTTTTCGTTGATATCTTACGAGCCCTGCAACTCTTCTTGGATCATAAAAGTTATGGCCGTTTGAACTTGACATGCCTATTTACGACTTTTTGGCCTTGCGTTTGGGCGTCTAACATGCAGCCCTCTCCAGGAATTCTTATGATAGACATTCTACATCAAGCTCAAAACGAGCTTTTAGTTGATTCCTTTTAGGCCCCGTAACTCCTCTCAGATCAAAAGTTATGGCTGTTTTAAGTTGACATGCCCATTTAGGACTTTTGGGCCTTCCATTTAGGCTTCTGATGCACATCCCTCCCCAGGAACTCTTATACCATATATGCCACATTGTTGGGCTAAAAACGAGCTTTTCTTTGATATCTTATAGGCCTTGTAACGACTCCTGGATAAAAACTTATGGCCGCTTTAAGTTGACATACCCATTTAAGAGTTTTGGGCCCTGCGTTCAGGCTTCTAACAATCAACTCTCTCTAGTAATCTTGTCCTAGGTGCAACGCGTTGTTCAGCTCAAAACGAGCTTTCCGTTGATATCTTGTGGGTGCTGTAACTCCTCCTGAATCAAAAGTTATTGTAAACCCCGCGTTATTATTCCGATGCCTTAAGGTATGAAATTTACCTTTTCAAGTAATTTTCTTTTTTTTAATGGAATGGTAAAATGGTCAATTTACATGTATTTCGAGATGTGGCTATTATAAAGTGTAAGGGGCGATGTCATTGAAGAGAAATGAGGGTATGATGGTCATAAAGTTGATTGATATGGTTAAATGGCGTAAATGGTAACCAAGGGTATAATGGTCTTTTCATACGAATCAATATGAAATAAGTATCCATAAAAGTACACAAAGGGTAAATTAGTCATTTACCTGATGGGATTGCTTAATTCTTAAGTGTTTTAAAGAAGTCAAATGGCATTAAATGAGTGCTAATCATTATGTTGTGGTGGAAATGACCAAAACGCCCTTATATGAAAAATTTATGCCAAATGACCCTTATATCTAACTTTTATCGACCAATCACATTAGAGTAACAATGGAATAAATATTTACAAGGTTTTAAGAGAGAGTAGTCGGCCTTGTACACCCCAAATGCATCATCTTCTTCTTCATCTCTCAAATCCACCATAAAAGCCACTAATCCAAGCATTTTATTCTCAAATTTTCTTAGGATTTCAAGTTGATTTTCAAAGGAGATCACCATCCACACTTAAGGAACTTCAATTTCAGGGATTAAGGTGAGTTTCAAAACCGTATTTTTTCTGATCTTTAAGTTAAAAGAGTAATTCATAAGTGGTTATGTGTGTAAGGTAGAAAGGGTGAACCTTTGGAGCTAAGGAGGAGTGTCTTAGTGCTTTGAATACTAAGGTAAGAAAAAAATCTCCCTTATGACTACAATTGATAACACCTAGGTTTTATGAAACTTACATTTATTTATGCTAATATGAGTGTGAGGCTATGTTTTGGTTATGGATTGTTTAAATGGGTGTGTTGATTGGTGTATGTGTGCATATGGAGGATGATTATGCCAATTAAGAGATTTGTAGTTAGACGATGTTTTGGCACTTTTTGGTTCTGTAAAAAGGGAGGTTTTTATGGCTTTTTATACTTAGAATGATATGGCAAATGATAATGATATGGCAAATGATATGAATGTGCAAATGAAGGTGACATGGTTAAAATGAATAGAATTCGGATTTGGCTTTTTAGGACTTATACCGTACATGCTTCACTGAATCGGTCATAACTGAAGTTATAGAAGTCCGATTGAGTTGATTCTTAAGGTGTTAAAAAATTTAGAAATAGACCTAAAACGTTTATGTTTTAGCCAAAAATCAATTCGAATTGGAAGATAACGGAAAAATTGCTTGAAAAGTGATGAACTATATGACATCCACCTTCTTAATGGAAATTCCCATTTTTTTTTTTATTCCAATAAACCCTGAATAATCTTACTATTGAAATTCCTTGTATTGGATGAGAAATTGAATGAATTAAGTTAAGAAGTTTAGTAGGAGAATATAGTATGATTGAGCATGGAAGATGTTAGTCCATATGTTTGCATTCATAATGGTAATGCATATAGCTTATTTAGTTGTCTTATGAAAAAAATTATGAAATGTTAAAGAATGAATTCCATGAGTCTCTTGAGGTATAAACCAAGATCAGAGGAATGGAATTCTTATGGAAACCATGAGTCCTTTGAGGTGACGACCAAGAACAAGGTAATGGTTCAAATGAATCTGATCGGATAACAAAGACTAATGAAACCATCAAGTATAAAGACAAAAGAAATAAGCATGCCATGTACATGAATATTTCATAAGTCATATATGTTCTATGTTATAGTATGTATGGTTATGTTATGACTTATGTTTATGAGAAAAGTCCAAAGTGTATGATATGTTTTATGAACTTGTTATGTCAAAGAATGAAGGTCATGTTTTGTAGGTAGATAAGGTCCTAAGTAATATACTTGTATAATGAACCTTAATAGTTTATATATGGCTATATTCCCTTGCTGAGCGATTAGCGCTCACCCCTCGAAATATTTGAAAATGTTTTACAGGTAAGGATTAAGGCATGAAGCTGGGAGAGGATTCCGAGGGACGCTATAAGCATGAAGGGACATTTTAATGATGCATGTTGAATGGTTTTGCTAGTATTTAGTGTAGTAATTATGTTCATATTTCATAATGCAGTAAATATGTCCATGTTCTATAATGGAGTAAATATATTGTGTTAATAAAGGAAATCAAATTGCTAGTAAATTTTGTAAAAGTATGTATGTTCTAGTAAGTATTATTATGGATTTCATAATTTACTCCAAGAAAGGAAACTATATTTTTTTATTTATACAATGAACTTATTATAGTTTAGAAAATAAATTAAACAAATATATATATATATAAACTACAAGTTTATCTTTAAATAGGATTTTAAGATAAACTTCTTTCCTAGGCGTGCGTTTTCTAGGTTCTCAATGGCCAAGGGATACTTAGGAAATACCCGGCTAGGGAAGGGGTTTCCGGTTGGTATCAGAGCACGGTTTTAGGTGTTCGAAATGATGTTTTGATTGAATTGTTATAGTTATTATATATATATATATATATATAAACTACAAGTTTATCTTTAAATAGGATTTTAAGATAAACTTCTTTCCTAGGCGTGCGTTTTCTAGGTTCTCAATGGCCAAGGGATACTTAGGAAATACCCGGCTAGGGAGGGGTTTTACAGTTGGTATCAAAGCAGGGTTTTAGGCGTTCGAAATGATGTTTTGATTGAATTGTTATAGTTATTATATATTTAATTAATGATGGAAATGATGCCCCCCGTAACTTCCTCCAAGATCAAAAGTTATTGCCATTTGAAGTTCACGTGCCCATTTAGGACTTTTGGGCCATTTTTTTTTTTTTTTTTGGAAAAGGTAAGTATTTTATAAAAGAGACAAAAAATGTACACATGGGAAAACCCACAAAGCCACAAACGGCGTAAAAAGAGCACGCAGGCTCCCCACAAAACAAAACAAGAAGATGCCATAAATCACAAAGCCACAAACTGGCATAAAAGAGCAAGCAGACTCTTTGCAAAGCTAAACATGAAGGTGCCATATCGCACAGAGCTGGGTTGAGATCTCGTACTTAGGTGCTAAACCCAAAATCTTAGCCTGGACTAGATCACAAATAGCTAAGACATTATCTTTGCGAGAGCTACAGTGCTGACGAAACGCTTGATTATTCCGTTCAAACCATAGGAAATAAACAGTGGCTGAGAGGACCAACCGGGAAAGAAGGTGTCTAAAGTCACCCTTGTGTCTAAGATGCAAGCTAGCCCACTAGGGCAGAGAGAGCCAAGAGAGAGTAGGCTATGTAGTGAGCGTCCTAGTAGTGACCTCCCGCCAAACATAACTTGAGAAGTCACAACTGAAAAACATATGGTCATAGGTCTCTGTAGCTGAACTGCACAAAAGACACAGGGAGGACGTAATGACACCATGAGAGCTAAGTCGATCCATGGTGTGAAGCCGACCAAGAGAAGCGAGCCAGAGAATGAAAGAGTGGCGTGGAATATGCCCTAGAAACCACAAGAGATGACGAATCAAGTTCACATCCCGTTTGTCTCGCAACACATTCCAGGCTGAATCAATGGAGAAATGTCCAGACGTGTGGCCCTTCCACACAAGATGGTCAGCAAGACTCGCTGAAGGCTGCACTGTAATGGAGTCCCATATATGCTGAAGATATGCACTACCCGAAGGAAAATCCCACAAACCATCTCAAATAATGTCTGAAACCCGAGCATCCCATGGCAAACCAGTGGAAGTCAAAGTTCTAAAATGGAGCAAGGCACACAATGGTCCCTGCGGCAGCTAATGATCTTGCCATAACATGATGTCCCTACCATCATTGATACAATTCACAATAAGACCCCGGCACCAAACCCTGCTAAGTAAGATCTTCATCCAAGCCTATGAAGCCCCAGACGTAACTCGAATATGCCAAAAGGGCTGACCACGGAGTAGAACCAAATGGGCCAACAGGACCATACAAAAGACCTATCATTAAGTAGTCTCCACATGTGTTTAAGAATAGCCACTTTATTCCAATCTTGGATCCTCTTAATCCCTAGCCCACCCTCTCTCAATGGGTAGCAAACAAAAGACCATGCAACCTTGGCACCAGAAGGGGACAAAGAAGTACCCTTCCAAAGAAACGATGCCAAAATACTCTCAATCCGTCTAACTCTGGCTGCCAGCAAAAGAAACATGGATGACCAATATACTTTATGGAGAAAAGCACTGACTTGATAAGCTGTAATTGGCCTACATAGGTCAAAGATGCCGACGTCCATAGCCTAATCTGAGACAGAATTCACTCTAACAGAGGCCTACAATCAGAATGTCGAAGCCGGGTAGAGATCAGAGGAACCCCAAGGGGAGATATCGACCCGTGCTGCTAGCGGGGAAACCCGCCCATGATGTGTAACCCCAATGCTGCTGTAACTCTAGAAAGAAACAACTGGCTCTTCTCTACATTAGTCACCAACCCAGAAACCTTGGCAAAATAATACAAAGTCGATTTGATTAGGCTAACAGAGGAAGCATCTGCTCGACAGAACACCATCAAATCATCCGTAAAACACAAATGAGTAATAGTTGCCTGCGTACATCTCCAATGATAATGAAAACCAGGGCTTTGAGAGGTTTCCCAAAAGATACCAGCTAACCCCTCCATAGCCAACACAAAAAGGTAAGGAGAAAGAAGGTCCCCTTGCCAAACACCTCGAGAGGACCTAAAAAAATTGTGAAGCTCTCCGTTCAAGGCAACAGAGAAATACGGCGTAGAGATACATGTCATGATCCACCTTACCATACGCTCAGGAAACCCCACAGTACGCAGTCCCAAAAGGATGAAATCCTAACTCACAGTATCAAAAGCTTTCTGAATATCAACTTTAAGGGCACATCGAGGTGAAGTACCCCCAAGATGATAATTCCGCAAAAGCTCTTAAGTTAGTAGAATATTATCAAAAATCCTTCGACCCGGGACAAAATTCGATTGGGAACTCCCAATAACATCCGAAAGCACTACTTTAAACTGATACACTATCACCTTAGAAATGCACTTGTATAGCACATTACAACAAGATATCGGTCTAAAGTCCGTCATACGACTCGGGCTCTCCACCTTAGGAAACAAAGCAATCCTGGTGGCATTAACACATCTTGGCATTTCATTAGTAGCAAAAAAATGTCTCGCTGCATCTCTGAAATCTGTACTAATAACATCCTATGCCCGCTTACAAAACAAAGAAGTGTATCCATCCGGACCAGGGGCTTTATCATCCGGGATAGAGAATAAAGCAATCCTAATCTTATCATCAATGATAGGAACAGTTAAGGGAGAAATCATATCAAGAGAAATGCACCCATAAAAATACTTGGAAGCTTTTGCGATCGGAGGTTGAGTAGGGGCAGCAAGAAGATCCTGAAAAAAACCCACTGCCAAACGCCCTAAACTCTGACTGTCAGTAATATGGGTACCATTCCCATCAGTCAAACCATGGATGCGGTTTCAAACCTGCCTATGGATCAACGACTTAAGAAAGAACTTAGTATTTTGATCCCCTAAGTTCAATTCTGAACACGAGACCGCTACTTGAAAAAAGCCTCTTCATCTCGACAGAGATTGAAATACTAGTTAGCAAGGTTCCTCTCTTGAGAGATACACTCAGTAGAAAGAGGGTCCCGGTCCAAATTTTCTTGTGCTATAGCCCACTAAGCACAGGCCTCAATTACCCTGGTGGAGATATGGCTAGAGACCCTAATATGTAAAGATTTGAGCTTCCGCTTCAATAACCCCAATTTCTACGTAAGATGGAACATAGGATTGCCTACAATAGGCTCGTCCCAAACTGTCTGAACAATATCCATAAAATTTGCATGATCAGCCCAAAAGTTTAGAAATTTAAAAGGGGATGGTACCTTGCCATGGCGGGGACCAAACCGGACAACCATAGAGCTATGATCTGAGACATCCCGAGATTGAAACTCTGAAACTGTGGTCGGTCGATCAAGGAACCAAGAAAGCAATGCAAAGACCCGATCGAGCTTCCATAAAATAATCATATCGCCTTGCTGACTGTTATGCCAAGTATATCGAAGCCTAGTAAAAGGAACCCCAATCAACTCAACATCATTGATACATTGGCCAAAATCATCCATATAACTATACCATGCAGGATCACCACCCATTCTGTCAGAGGCTCCCAAGATGGCACTAAAATCACCCAACACAAGCCACGGTAGCCCATCCAAATCAAACTCTGCCGACTGATCCCTAAGGAAATCCCACAGATTGTGGAGAGTCCTAAGGTTATTAGAACCATACGCAAAAGTAATCCCAAAGGAGAACCCCTCGGAAACATGAGTAACCCTATAAGTAATCTCCTGAAAAGAGCAATGAAGGCTATTTACAGAGTAAAGAGAAGGATCCCAACATACCAGAACTCAGCAGGCAATAGCATCCGTCGCATTTGACAAAAACTGCCATGAAAGACAAACTGCCGAAACCACCGACTGTAGATGAGACTGCTCAACCTTAGTCTTCAACAAACCAATCAAACCCAAAGAAGAGGCAGAAATCCAATTCCTCACTGCATGTTGTTTCGAGAAGCCATTAAGGCCCCTAATATTCCAATTCCCTATCATTGGAATTGGGATAGAAACAAGCTAAAAAATCACTTGAGGCTAAGCCCCCGATTCCCCAACCTTTCCCCTTTGCCAGGGGTGGCAAGGAAACTGATCCAGATTAGGTAGCATCTGGTGTCTGGAGATCATCACTATGCAGAACAAGCAAGGCAAACTTGTTGGAGGAAGTAGATTTCCTACTCCCAAAACTCATCAAGTAAACCTGAGTTTTAGCGTGCAATTTATGAAACCTATAGTGCGGTCCTGCTCATCCTTAATAGGAAAAGGTGAATCATTTTCCAACCCTAAGTCAGAGCCAGAAAATTCACCTCTGCTAACACAAACAGTCTGCTGATACGGGACCAGTGCCAAAGAAGCATCCCTAACTCTAACTGTACTCGAAACTGAAACTCTAGCTGGTGCGGGAACATCCCTAAAACCCTAAACCCTAAAGGGATCAATAGTGGCTAGCTGCCTCAAAGGCTTGCGTCCTCAGATTGCACTGCAATAGCTTTCTCCGGTGCCTTCTGGAAGCCAGTAACTATCTTACTCTTACTCTGAGCCATAGTTGCAGTAGGTACCTCTGGTTGGTGACAAACATGGCCAAAAACACAGCACTTGGGGCACTTCTTGGGGGTCCACTCATATTCCACTGTAATCTAAATGGGTTCAGTAGATAACCGGCATTGAAATTCAAAATGGCACTTTAGAGGCTTTGTTGCATCTATCTCAACACATACCCGAGCATAATCTAAACGGGTCCGTTCAGAAGTTGTCTTATCACTCGACAAAGGCTGACCCAACATAGAAGAAACCATGCAGAGTCCTTTGTGAGACCACAAAGGATAAGGCAACCCATGCAAATGAGCCCATACCAGAACCTTAGAGATGCGGCTTTTATCAAAAGAAAACTGAGCATGCCATTATTGCAGAATAATAGACTTGCCCCTAAACATCCACGGCCCTCTCTCCAGGATTGATTGAACTGCATCCTCATCCCTAAATCTGAAGATGAAAAAACCAGTACCAGTGGACATAACATCTTCCAACCCCGCAACTTCCCATGCATGGAAAGCAATTAAGCGGGCAACATGAAATGGCATAGAACACCCCGGGAAATAACCCACAATACAGCAAAGCCATTCAACATCATTGTCATCAATAACATCATCCAGGATATGTAAGATGTCATCCTTAATATCAAGGCCCACAGCTTCAAGGGTGAAGGGGGACCCGACCTCTGTCACTCTAACCTTATCCACCCAAGAAGAGGACTCTTCTGATGTGCTCTTACCCATACTTCTCTTCTCTAAAATGGGCTTAGAGATTGGCTTTTTTTCACGGGGCTCAGAAGAAGCCCAATTGAGCTTGAAAAGCTGCTTAGACTTTGGCATTTTTAAGCCATTAAAAGATGGCAATGACGAACCTGCAACATCATTAGATTCAAACTCAAGAAAACCAAAGGAAGAGTGTTTGTGATGAAAAACCTTGGCTCTTTGAATCGCCACATTTGAGAAAGCGGACAACAAATACTTGTCATCCATCCATGGCTCCAAATCTCCAATCCATAAGGATTTCCCCAAATTTCTAGAAGTTTGTGGTGCGTTTGGGCTTTTGACATGTTGCCATCTTCAAGAATTCTTGATAAGATTATATGTCCCACTAATTCCTCGATTGTGCAAGAGTTTCCATTGAAGAGCCAAGAAGCCCATGCTTTGCACGATGTGCACCAATCGGCCCATTCTCTCAAGGAAGTCTACAAGCTTGTCTGTGGAGTGCTAAAGGTCCAAGATATTTCTCAAGGACTTTTTATTGGCCCAAACCGTGGGCATCATATTTGGAGAGATCCATTTGGCCCAAGTCCAACAAATTGGTGTTATTTGATTCAAATGGATGGGAGTTATTCAAGCTAATTAGGGGTTAGTGATATAGATCCTTAATTTAAGGGAGTAGTCGTCTTTAGCATTAAATGGTTATGGCCTTGTGTTTTGAATGAATAGTGGAGAATTAAACCCTTAATTTTGGTCCTTGCGTTTGGGCTTTTGACCCACATCCCTCTAGGAATTCTGGTGCTATATGTATTACATCGGTTCAAAACAAGCTTTTGGTTGATATCTTATGAGCCCCATAACTCCTTAGGATCAAAAGTTATGGCCGTTTTAAGTATACATGCTCATTCAGGATTTTTGGGCCTTGCGTTTGGGCTCTCACATGCAACCCTCTTCAAGAATTCTTGTGTTGGATGTGCCACATTGTTGGGCTCAAAACGAGCTTTATATTGATATCTTAAAGACCCCGTAACCCCTCCCAAATCAAAAGTGTTGCCTTTTTAAGTTGACATGCCCATTTAGGAGCTTTGGGCCTTGCGTCTTAGCTTTTGACACGTATACCTCTCAATAACTCCTCTCGGATAAAACATTATGGCTGTTTTAAGTTGACGTGCCCATTTAGGACTTTTGGGCCATACGTTTGAGCTTCAAATGTGCTACCCTCTTTAAAAATTCATGTGCTAGACATGCCATGTTTTTGGGCTTAAAACGAGCTTTCCGTTGATATCCGATGGGCCCAATAACTCCTCCTGGAACAAAAGTTATGGTCATTTTAAGTTGACATGCCTATTTAGGACTTTTGGGCCTTGCATTTGGGCTTTTGTCATGTCACTTTGTCCTGGAATTCTTGTAATATATATGCTACGTTGTTGGGCTCAAGACAAGCTTTTCACTGATATCTTATAGACCCTATAACTCTTCCTTAGATCAAATGTTATTGCCGTTTGAAGTTGACATGCCCATTTAGGACATTTGGGCCATGCGTTTGGGCTTCTTACGCTTAGCCATCTTCAGGAATTCTTGATAAGATTATATGTCCCATTAATTCCATGGTTGTGCAAGAGTTTCCATTGAAGAGCCAAGAAGCCCAAGCTTTGCAAGATGTGTGCCAATCGGCCCATTCTCTCAAGGAAGTCTACAAGCTTGTTTGTGGAGTGCTAAAGGTCCAAGATATTTCTGAAGGCCTTTTTATTGGCCCATACCGTGGGCATCATGTGTATAGAGATCCATTTGGCCGAAGTCCAATAAATGGGTGCTATTTGATTCAAATGGATGGGAGTTATACAAGCTAATTAGGGGTTAAGGACATAGATCCTAAATTTAAGGGAGTAGTTGTTCTTTAGCATTAAACGGTTATGGCCTTGTGTTTAGAATGAATGGTGGAGAATTATACCCTTAATTTTAGGCCTTGTGTTTAGGCTTCTAACGCGCATCCTTCTAGGAATTCTTGTGCTAGACGTATTACATCGGTTCAAAACAAGCTTTTGGTTGATATCTTACGGGCCCCATAACCCCTTAAAATCAATAGTTATGGTCGTTTTAAGTATGCATGCTCATTAAGGAGTATTGGTCCTTGCATTTAGGCTTCTAACATGTAGCCATCTCCAAGATTTCGTGTGCTAGACATTCTACAATAGGCTCAAAATTAGCTTTCCATTGATGTCTTACAAGCCTCGTAACTCTTCCCAGATCAAAAGTTATGGCCGTTTTAACTTGACATGCCCATTGAGGACTTTTGGGCCTTGCAATTGGGGTTCTCACACGTTGCCCTCATCAAGAATTCTCTTGCTGGATGTGCCACATTGTTGGGCTCAAAACAAGCTTTCTATTGATATCTTACAGACCTTGTAACTCCTCCCAGATTAGAAGTTTTGCCTTTTTAAGTTGACATGCACATTTAAGACTTTTGGGAATCATGTGTGGGATTTTGAAACTCATCTCTCTCTAGGAATTCTTGTGCTAGACCTGCCAAATTGATGACCTTGAAATGGGTCCCACAACTGCTTCCGGATCAAAAGTTATGGCCATTTTAACTTGACATGCCCATTTGGGAACTTTAGGCCTAGCGTTTCGGCTTCTGACGAGTAGACCTCTCAATAACACTTGTCGGATCAAAAGTTATGGCCGTTTTACATTAACGTGCCCATTTAGGACTTTTGGGCCTTGCGTTTCAGCTTCTGACACGTAGACCTCTCAATAACTCCTTCGGGTCAAAAGTTATGGCCGTTTTAAGTTGACGCGGCCATTTATGACTTTTAAGCCTTGCATTTGAGCTTTAAATGCATTGCCCTATTTAAAAATTCATGTGCTATACATGCCACATTTTTGGGCTCGAAAGGAGCTTTCTGTTGATATCTTACGGGCCTCGTAACTCCTCCCGAAACAAAAGTTATGGCCATTTTAAGTTGACATGCCCATTTAGGACTTTTGGGTCTTGCATTTGGGCTTTTGACGTGCATCCTTCTCTTAGAATTATTGTACTATATGCACCACGTTGTTGGGGTTGTGATGACTTTTCGTTGATATCTTATAGACCCTGTAACTTCCTCTTGGATCAAAAGTTATTTCCATTTGAAGTTCACATGCCCATTTAGGACTTTTAGACCACGCGTTTGGGCTTTTGACACGTTGCCATCTTAGGAATTCTTGATGAGATTATATGTCCCACTAATTCCACGGTTGTGCAAGAGTTTCCATTGAAGAGCCAAGAAGCCCATGCTTTGCAAAATGTGCACCAATCGGCCCATTCTCTCAAGGAAGTCAACAAGCTTGTCTGTGGAGTGCTAAAGGTCCAAGATATTTCTCAAGGACTTTTTATTGGCCCAAACCATGGGCATCATGTGTGGAGAGATCCATTTGTCCCAAGTCCAATAAATTGGTGTTATTTGATTCAAATGGATGTGAGTTATTCAAGCTAATTAGGGGTTAGGGATATAGATCCTTAATTTAAAGGAGTAGTTGTCTTTAGCATTAAATGTGAAAGAATCAGCATGCATGAAGAGTGGTGGAAATGGAGAAGAAAGCATGAAAGGATGGATTCAAAAAATGGTTTTTCAAACAAAACTTGAAAAGAGATTATACCTACTCCTTTTCTTTGGATTGATGAAGATTAGCCTCAAAGTAATGAGACCTCCACACCTTAACACCACCTTGAGAGATTAGAGAGTGGCCGTGGGTTTGAGAGAGAGTTTTAGTTTGTTTTTTGAGTGAACAAGTGAAGAATGAACTAAAATGCAACCTTTTGCATTTATATATACTTGGGCAATTTTGTAATTATTTGTTTTTCACTTCCAAGCCCAATAAAATCTTATTTTAAAAAGGGACCCCACGAATTTATTATGCTACCCTTTGAATAATCAATATTATTCAAGGGCCCATGTAAAACATTAGCAACCCATAAATTTACCCTTTTACCCTTTAACTATTAAAAGGTTAATTTTGTTCATCTCATTAATCTTAACACTTTAAGATATAATAATTAAATATAATTAATTATTACTTGACCATTTTAACCCTTAAAATGTCACAAACAATTTTCTATGTAACTATTACCATAGAAATCCTGTCATTAACCTCGGAAGGTGCTAGCCCTCTTCGGATAATCATTTCTCTCTCTCATCCTTCTCTAACTTCTCAAGGCTATTAGTGTGACCATGTAGGTCCATCGTGGATTAGCTATGAGCCGGTTCTGGATGAATCCGAAAACCTGTCCGGAGGCCCAACGACTATGGTAAACATCTAGTAATGTGCCATAGTCCCTAAACCACGATGAAGAAATACTTCATCGAACCCATTTCAGATCATACGTACCATGCAGGTAAAGTCTCTCCATTAAGATATCCTAATCGAGCATGGATTCATGGAACGTCAAAATCCTAAACTCGATCTTCCACCGAATCGTTGATCAATATGTCCGGAACTCGTCATCACAAACTTGCTTTTGTATGACTAATAATAGACTTTGGCCAGAGATTCTGTTTTTCGACATTTATCGATGTTCGTCTAGGAACTCGAATCCGGATGGAGTCAGCGGTACTCCCGATCCTATATTTTCGAGTCAATGGATCCCCTCTTGACCATCGTTCGTTTCCGCATATGAACAACGCATGACCAAATAGGCTTTATTATACGAAACATGATTAGTCTCGTACTTATACACCGTATGAACCATACGCATCCATATCGAATCCGACTACAATGTCTCAGGTCAAAGGACTACATCGTACCCCCGATATAACCAAATGATAAATCATTGATCGCATGCTTTTCCAAGTGATTTGTTGTTATTCGGTCCACGCTTCAAAAACATTGAGGCAACAACCCTTAATCCATACCAATGCCCCAGTGACATGACTATCATCGTCATCCGTACTTATATCAACTCATGATATCTTTCGGAAGCATCCGATATGACTATTGTGCAATATAGTTGCCCAAATTATATTGCTTCCGTAGGGAACCCTTTTCGATAATTCATTTACCGATTAAATGAATCATCTGGACAATTCATATACATACTTTATTTTAAATGTATGACTGAACAAAGGAAGCAATTTATATATATGAATTGAAGAACTCTTTCTTCTATTATTTATGATATATATAGATACAAGACAAAATGCTTTGAAACCGACAACACGAATGGTTTCTAGGGCATACACTAATATACACTAACAAAATGGTTATGGCCTTGTGTTTTGAATGAATAGTGGAGAATTAAACCCTTAATTTTGGTCCTTGTGTTTGGGCTTTTGTCGCACATCCCTCTAGGAATTCTTGTGCTATACGTATTACATCGGTTCAAAACGAGCTTTTGGTTTATATCTTACGGGCCCCACACACAGCCCTCTTCAAGAATTCTCTTGCTGGATGTGCCACATTGTTGGGCTTAAAACAAGCTTTCCATTGATATCTTATGGACCCCATAACTCTTCCCAGATTAGAAGTTTTACCTTTTTAAGTTGACGTGCACATTTAAGACTTTTGGGAATCATGTGTGGGCTTTTGACACTCATCTCTCTCTATGAATTCTTGTGCCAGACGTGCCACATTGATGACCTCGAAACATTTCCCATAACTGCTTTCGGATGAAAAGTTATGGCCATTTTAACTTGACATACCCATTTGGGAACTTTGGGCCTTGCGTTTCGGCTTCTGACGCGTAGACCTCTCAATAACTCCTGTCGGATCAAAAGTTATGGCCATTTTAAGTTGACATGCCCATTTAAGACTTTTGGGCCTTGCGTTTGAGCTTCAAACGCACTGCCCTTTTTAAAAATTCATGTCCTAGATATGCCATGTTTTTGGGCTTGAAACGAGCTTCCCGTTGATATCTGAAGGGCCCAGTAACTCCTCCCGGAATAAACGTTATGGTCATTTTAAGTTGACATGCCCATTTAGGACTTTTGGGCTTCTATTATTTAGCTTTGTCCTAGAATTCTTGTACTATATATGCCACGTTGTTGGGCTCGAGATGAGCTTTTCATTGATATCTTATAGACTCTATAACTCCTCATGGATCAAATGTTATTGCCATTTGAAGTTGACATGCCCATTTAGGACTTTTGGGCCTTGCGTTTGGGTTTTTGACGCATAACCATCTTCAAGAATTCTTGATGAGATTATATGTCCCATTAATTCCACGGTTGTACAAGAGTTTCCATTGAAGAGCCAAGAAGCCCAAGCTTTGCAAGGTGTACACCAATCAGCCCATTCTCTCAAAGAAGTCTACAAGCTTGTCTGTGGAGTGCTAAAGGTCCAAGATGTTTCTCAAGGCCTTTTTATTGACCCAAACCATGGGCATCATGTGTGGAGGGATCCATTTGGCCTAAGTCCAAAAAATGGGGGTTATTTGATTCAAATGGATGGGAGTTATTCAAGCTAATTAGGGGTTAGGGACATAGATCCTTAATTTAAGGGAATAGTTGTCCTTTAACATTAAATGGTTATGGCCTTGTGTTTTGAATGAATGATGGAGAATTAAACCCTTAATTTTGGGCCTTGCGTTTGGGCTTCTAACACGCATCCCTCTAGGAATTCTTGTGCTAGACGTATTACGTCGGTTTAAAATGAGCTTTTGGATGATATCTTATGGGGCCCATAACTCCTCTGGATCAAAAGTTGTGGCCATTTTAAGTATACATGCCCGTTAAGGACTATTGGCCCTTGCGTTTTGGCTTCGGACGTGTGGCCATTTCCAAGATTTCCTATGCTAGACGTTTTAGAATGGGCTCAGAATGAGCTTTCCATTGATATCTTACGGGCCTCGTAACTTCTCTTAGATTAAACGTTATGGCCTTTTAAGCATACATGCCCATTTAGGATTTTTGGGCCTTGCGTTGGAGTTCTCACATGCAGTGCTCTTCAAGAATTCTTGTGTTGGACATCCCACATTGTTAGGCTCAAAACGAGCTTTCCATTGATATGTTATGGACCTCATAACTCCTCCCGGACAAAATTTTTGCCTTTTTAAGTGGACATGCCCGTTTAGGACTTTTAGGAATCACGTGTGGGCTTCTGACACTCATCTCTCACTTGGAATTCTGGTGCCAGAGTACCACATTGTTGGCCTCGAAAAGAGGTTTCCATTGATATCATATGGGTCCCATAACTCCTTCTAGATCAAAAGTTATGGCCATTTTAACTTGACATGTCCATTTAGGAACTTTGGGCCCTGCATTTCGACTTCTAATGTGTAGACCTCTCAATAACACCTCTTGGATCTAAAGTTATGGCCGTTTTATGTTGAAGTGCCTATTTAGGACTTTTGGGCCATACGTTTGAGCTTCAAACACGCTGCCCTCTTTAAAAATTCATGTGCTAGATATGTCACATTTTTTAGCTCGAAACGAGTGTCCGTTGATATCTAACGAGCCCAATAACTCCTCCCGGAACAAAAGTTATGGTCATTTTAAGTTGACATACCCACTTAGGACTTTTAGGCCTTGCATTTGGGCTTCTATCATGTAGCTTTGTCCTGGAATTCTTGTACTATATATGCCATGTTGTTGGGCTCGAGATGAGCTTTTCATTGATATCTTATAGACCCTATAACTCCTCCTAGATAAAATGTTATTGCCATTTGAAGTTGACATGCACATTTAGGACTTTTGGGCCATACGTTTGGGCTTCTGATGCGTAGCCATCTTCAGGAATTCTTGATGAGATGATATGTCCCATTAATTCCATGGTTGTGCAAGAGTTTCCATTGAAAAGCCAAAAAGCCCAAGCTTTGTAAGATGTGCACAACCCATTCTCTCAAAGAAGTCTACAAGCTTGTCTGTGGAGTGCTAAAGGTCCATGATATTTCTCAAGGCCTTTTTATTCGCCCAAACCATGGGCATCATGTGTGGAGGGATCCATTTGGCCCAAGGGCAAAAAATGGGTGTTATTTGATTCAAATGGATAGAAGTTATTCAAGCTAATTAGGGGTTAGGGACATAGATCCTTAATTTAAGGGGGTAGTTGTGCTTTAGCATTAAATGGTTATGGCCTTATGTTTTGAATGAATGGTGGAGAATTAACTGTTAGAGTAGGTGCCCTAGAGCTAATCAATTATTGTAGAATTGACTATTTGTAATAATGTTCCATTGATCAATAAAAGGACATTTTATTCTATATCATGTAAATCATCATTGTATGTATTGATATATATCCTTAGAATGGTAGAACCGTGATGAGGGTATCAATGTTTCAAATCCTGATAGTGAGAATCCTATGAGCACATATGGTGGCCATTCTAGAAACATCCGTAACCCTAGTATTATTCTTAAGTAAGGGCACAGATAATACGGTAAGGCTATCATAGTGTTGAACGACCCTATTGAAAGGTAGTGATTGATCTCACTTGTCAAGGTTATTTGGTGACAACCTAGTGCAACACATGGGTGCTTGCTATAGGCAAGTTTATTGGACTAACCCACGAGAGGATTCCATATGGATGGTAACCCCAGTGTCCATGGAACAAATCTTCTAACAAATGGTGGTGCATGTGATCCTTAGACTTGAGATCACCAGAGCGCCTTATGCACCGATTGGTGCAGTTTGACACTAGCCCAATGCAGTTCTATTCAGAGCTGTCAATACGATAGCGATTGGTTGCATCAAGGAGTGTATCAAGACTATGGTGGATCGACAGAGGATTCATCACTCCTGGGTATGAGGGAAGTTATCTCACGGCGCAATTCAGTAAATGACAATAACACTAAAACTGTGGCCACAGTGGGATTGATTTGTTGCTTTATCCAGATTATTATTCAGGTCATTGGTCCAGTAACTAAGTACATACATATCGAGAGTAATTGAGGTTGACACTATTTCTATGCCTCAGTCTCGTTGAGATAACGGGTGATGAAAGGATTGGATTGTACGATAACCATATCGTTGATAGGTAGTTGCTTCGTTGAATCCGAATCTATTGGGAGGCCATGATGCCTTGCTAAGGGCCAGTCTTAGTCCGTGTGTAACGAGACGATTAATTGGTGTTAATCGTGATACTACGCACAATCAGTATGATAAGGAGCCTACGGGTCACCCACAAAGAAGATAATTTAAGAACTAGTTTATAAGAAGGACGTTTTTGTCTTTTTAGACAAAAGGGTATTTTGGTAATCTCACAGTGCACTTAAATTTGCTAAGGTCGTAGCCTTCATTTAATTTGATATTAGAATCAAATAAGTGTGATTACATTTAAATATGTGTTCACATATATTTAAATAAATTATCATTATCATTATTGTTAAATGCTTTTCTCCATGGTGATCTTCATGAGGATATATATATATATATATATATATATATTAATTGAATTGAATTGAGATAATGATAATTAAAATTAAAATATCTAAATGGGGCTGTTTGGATACAAGGGGTGTTTGGGTTGGTGCCCAAGCCCATTCCATGATGGAATAGGGCAAAGTGTGCACTATATAAGTGCAACACTTTGTGAATTAAAATAAGAATTTCATTCAATCATTTAGACTAAAAATTCCAGCCCCCCTTTTCCTCTCTTCCCACGCCAGTTTGCCTTTGTGGTTGAATCAAATATTATTTGATTTTTTCTTGGTTCTTAAGGCTAAAGAGGATCTAGCAAATCCCTCTTTAGTTCCTTGAGGTTATCTTCGTGTGGACTACATTGGTTCAATCCTACCCTTGGGTCGGTAGTGAAATCCGTTCAAAGACAAGTTGGAAGAGCCTCAAAACATGCGTATGATTTCTTAACTCTAGACTGAATTTTCTGTAGATTCTAATTTATTATATAAACTGTAAATTTGTGCACTGATCTTGGTTATAAGGAATGATCTATGTTGTTTACAATTTTTATTTTTCGCTGCCACGACTTGATCATTTTCTTACAGTGGTATCGAGCCTAGGGTACCAGATTTTACAGTTTTTGTGAATGGTTGATTACATATATTTGATTGATAACATGTTGCCTTGATGAATCTGCACAAAATCTGCCATGAAAGCATGTTTTAAGAAATCAATTAATTGATTAATTTAATTTGTTGATGATCTGCAATTTTGGAATATATTGGTTTATGGATTTTTGTTGAAATCAGTAGCTAAAATTGATTGCAAAATCTGTTTGGCATATTTTTGGTGGCTGGTTGAATTGATCAGATGCTACAGATCAGTGTATGCTCGCCGCGGCGATATAACCCATCGTCGTGACGATCGTCCCTTAAGCGCGACACGATTAACATCAACGCGTGACAATCACTAGCTAACAAGGTGCGCAATACGAAAATAAAATCAACGCGCCTGTGGTGATATAATCCATCGCCACGACGATCGCGCATGGTGCATGTACCCGATGCAAATCAACGCATGCTGTGGCGATCTAATCCATCGCCGCAGCTAGGGTACTTTCGAATACGCAAGGCCAAAATGAAAAGTTTCAAAACTTTTGGACCAGATGTAGATCTACAAATTGTCAGGGGCTAATTAATCATTAACCCACCCAATTCAAAATTGATTGTTTTTTAAATGTATTCCATGTACTTGTTTGTATATTGCATGGTACATGGTACATGAGCCTTAGACCTATGGTGAATGTTTTAAATTTTTGGGTATGTATGGTTGTAATTTATTAAATAAGGCATGCATATCCTGCCTTTCTCCCTTTCTCGATGTACATTCTTTTCTCATCTTATTCCCCTCGAATGTAAATCGAGGTTTCTAAATTTATTGATGTAAAGAATTCTGTATAATTATTCTCATTGTAAATTTAGAATGATGTTTTTGTAATGTACTTGAAGACAGATCAAGGAAGAGACAATCATACTTGAAGACTCAAGATTTTATTACAGGACCCCTAGGTGACCTACCGATTCCTCTAGGCTCGAGAAAATCGGTTTTAGTTGGGCCATATACCAGCACGTTTTAATATTTTATTTAGAATGCATGCTAAGGTTAAATGTTCAATAATATGCCATACAATGTCATTCTAACAAAGATAATAATATGGTGAGACATTAAATAATAAACCCTCAATTAAAGTATATTAAGTCACGTATGCCTTCCATTACCATGATTTTAATCAAACCACTATTCGTCAGAACCTTGTTCGTCAAAGCGAAGGGTACACTTCTACCAGTGGGAGGTTAAAATTCATTGGAGTTTTCCTTAATGGTGATGGGTCGACTTAAAATGATGGTTTTGCTTTTTCGCCAAAGCGAAGGTTGATAAATGCGTCATAGGCATAATAGAGAAGTACACATATTGTGTGTATGTAATACTCTCTTTCTAGCTAGTATACTCGTAAAACAACAGTAAAACTCACGAAATATATATAAGAAAATATACAAGTAGATGAGTATAAAATAATGGGCCCATATCTAATTTTTCTTTACATAATATAATACAATCACAAAACAACAACTCGACAGTGTTGCCAAAGCCTTCCGCTTCTTAACGTTCCAAGCGACCGCATATCACCTACTACCTGTAAAAACATTGAAAACAATGGGGTGAGCACTAATTGCTTAGTAAGTAAACCCGCTATGCTACCCTTCTCTCTCCGTTGCTTAAATTCTAAATTTCTTTCCTTACATCATACTTCTCTATTCTTCTCTGTTCTTTCTCTATTTCTAATTTCTCACTACTCATGATAGTAGGCATGGTATCATGCATAGATATGATGCAAATGCACAAATGCATAGAATATGCATTTTCTTTTCTGTTTTTCTGTTTTTTCTTACTCTTATTCTATTTCTTTTCTCTGTATTTCTTTCTTTTCTAGTCTTTCTTTCTTTCTATTCTTTCTTTATATCTTTCTTTCTTTCTATTCTTTCTTTCTTTCTTTCTTTCTTTCTATTCTTTTCTTTTCTTTTCTATTCTTTCTTTTCTTTTCTTTCTTTCTATTCTTTCTTTTCTTTCTTTCTTTCTTGCCGATCGGACTCGGTTGAGACATGGATTTGGAACCCTGGCTGTGTGAATGTATTCTCTAATTTTGGGTACAGTCCTCATCCACATGCACTTTTAACGGACTGTACAATTCTTCTTTCTGAATTTTTAAGCCGCTCACTAAAGGTGGCATGCATGCGGGGCTATGTTAGTCACGGGTTCCCCATCGCAACAACCTCCTCTTCTCTTATCTTTTTACACTTCTTTAAATAAAAATTCAGATTTGAACTTCTTTAATACTCTCATTTCTTTCTGTTTGCTCTTTAATGTTCTTTAATGCTTTTTAATGCTCTTATGAGTAAGTATGCAATGTGGAGTGTAAACATGTCATTCTCTACCGTGAACAAACTCATCTCAAGATAACAAAAAATCATACTCATACATGCACTTCTCTTTGACATTTCATCAAACAATTTATGTGCACACATAAGCTCTAAATTGGCTACACTTCTACTTCTCTTCTAAGCCACCAAAATTTGGAACAAAATTCTCTAAGATTAACGCCAAACCTGTCCAGGATTTACACTCCATAAATTCTACTCTAGTCCTTCCATAATTCATCCAAACTCTCATCAAACATCAAGTACACAAACACTACTTCTCAAGGATAAATTCTAACCATCATTCAATATCCATTCCATCAACAATTCTTCATATATAAACACACACATGCATAAAAGAAAATTCTCTACACAATATTACTCCAATCATAACTAGGGTTGGATTTACTTACCTTAGATATGAGCAATCCAACATTTTAGTAGTCTTCTTTGATCTAACTCTCTTTCTCTTAAATCCTATGAACACAAATCATAAGAATTCAAGGATCTTACCTAAGGATGCTTGGGATTGAAATTCCACTAAAAATAACCCAAAATCTATGAATTTCCCTTGAAAAACAATTGAAGAAATTGAGAGAATTTGGGGATGAAAGTGGCGTGAAAGAGGAGAAGAAATGGCTAGGGCTTCATTCTTCAACTCTTAATATAACAAAATATTACTTGTAGTTTCCCATTTTACCCTTGTATTTTCTATGAAATTCCATCTATGCCCCTTAATCAATTACCATAATGGCCTCATTTTTATTGCATTCTCCATGAAATTCTATCTCTTTTCACTCCCCACACTTTCAACTAATTATGAGTGAAAAGACCATTTTACCCCTAATAAAATTTTAAGGGATTTTCTACATACTTGTTCAAGATAACTTTAATAAAATTCATGTAAAACCCCCCTCTAATCAAGTATCCTCTGAATATCCCTCAATGAGAATCCAGGGGATACATGTTTGGAGAATGAGTTATATTTAGAAAAAAAAACCTGTGCAAGGATAATAATAATAATATCCGAAACATGCATATAAAATATTATGCAGGATCCAAACATATAATTTCAAAACTTTAAGAATTTATCCGTAAACTACACAATCGAAACATATTTATAGGGTGGAGGATTCCAAAAGGTGTTTCACTAATATTTATCATTTACATTATTTACATCAAGATAAAAACATCGAGATGACAATAAATCATCTCCCTCACGTGTAGCCCCGTTGTCTCTATCATCCTTAACAGGGTCTACACCGCAAAGCAATCAACAATAAAAGGGTGAGCGCTAATCGCTCAGTAAGGAATGATCTGTTTCATTCTAAATGTGCTATTTGACCTTTATTTAAACATATTTGTTAACATATCACTTATCTTTTACCTCTAGGGATACTTCCCCTTTTATTTTTTTATTTCCTTTCTATTTCATACGTCTTTCATCATTTTATCCCATGGCTATATAAATATCAATGCATACACGTACAATTATGTATGTAAAGATAATACATGCACATTACATGTCATGATATAACATCTAAATATCATCTAACATAAGTATAAATCATCTCATGATGTAAATAACATCATAACTCATGTAGTGCAACTAAATGCATATGAAGCATTTAACGTGTAGTCGATAGGACTTTTCTTAGCATCTTAAGCACTTCATATCATCTAGCCTCAAATTCATCTAAAGCTCATATCATCGAGAGGCTGGCTTACGCGTTATTTAACATCTAAAGCATATATTGATCTTTCCTTAACCGGTATACGAGGATATGCTTACGCGTTTCCCATCATGTCTATATGCATCTCTAACATCTTATGGCATGTAAATACATATTTTGGTGAGCTTAATACTTTTAATTCATCTATGGATTATCAATCCATTTACATTACCTCTTGCTCACATACAGCATCTTAAAACATGTATTACATTGCATCTTCATGCCATTTCATAACATTAATCATGCATTGACATCATGACCATGTATATCTTTCAAAGATCATCTAACTAATGGATAAACCTTAGTACATGACATAATTACAATAATACATTAATAATCATAAGAATTGATCATGTTAAATCTTAAACTTTAATAACCAGTTTATACTTCAGGCCATTTTCCATCCATTTCTCAAACGAATTGGCTCTTGCCATAAACATGAAAGTTATAGGTCTATTTTTGAGCTTTATAATGCTTCCGAAATCATCTCATTTCGTTTTTTATAACTCAAGTTATGGTCAAAATACTGAAGCAGGTTTAACATAACCCCTAAGCTTACAAAATCCGAATTTTCATATTAACTATGCCACATCAATTTCTATTGACAATTAACCAATATGTCAACTTGTGGATCAAATAAAACTCTCCTTAATAGTCTTTAACATCTTAAAGGAAGTGTAAAATCTCATTCCCATAAGCATCCATTATTGTTATAACATTGTAAGCTAATGCAAACAACATCTCAACACTTTTAATAACAACCATTCAACACCATGTGGCCTCCCATACTACAAGTTTTGCCACAATCAGCATCCACACTTCATTTTCTTCAATCAAACATAAAATCTCATAAAACATAAATAACAATAACTTCATGTACAATGAATTCAAGGCAATAAGTAGAATAAATGAGTTCAACTACACTTGTCATCAAATAATTCTATGCCTTAAAGCCTTAATTTAAGGTTTCATAAAAATCTACAAACCCTAGCATAAACCCTAAAGTCATGGGAGGTTCTTCCTTACCTTTTTAAATAATTCCTCCAACAAATCCTTTGCCTTTGACTTCTTTTACACCTTAATCCTATATATATAACATTATACCTCAACATCTACTTCAAATCTTAAATCACATCAAAACTAAAGTTTTTAATCCTTACCTTAAACCCTTCAAATTGAAGATCCAAGCCTCCTATCTTGTTCTCTTTGAAAAATTAAGCGAAACTCCTTTAAAACTTAGAGAAAGAAAGCTTGTTTCATGGAAGATTTGAGAGAAAATGGAAGAAAGGCTCTCTCCCTTGGCTTGAACGAATTTCATCTCATTTTTAGGAAAATATTTCATTTATTTTCCAAAATTATGCAATTGGCCCAATTATTTTAATTGTATAACTCATAAGTCCTTAATTCTTCATATAAGGGCATTTTGGTCATTTCACACTAGACATAATTATTACTTAATTAATGCCATTAAATGCAATGAAGCCTACTCATCCTTGACTTTTTGAATAATTATCCATAGGCAAAATGACCATTTCGCCCCTAATGCCTTTCTATGGATAATTGATTCATACCGTTCCAAATGAATCGATTATTTTGCCCTTAGTTATGTTTTATGCTTTTTAACATAAAATTAACATCTAAAGGACTATTTTGAGTTAGGAAAATACCTTTGACATCTTGGGCATTACAAGTGGTTCTCTCAATCAGGTTGCCTTTCTTCTTTGTCCCACTTGCGTCTTTGTGCGTGCTCGACTCCCCCCACCTAGGCAAAGACCCGATTGTTGCTTGACCCTCGTGAGAGCCATGGCTGACATCCGGCGGCGGCGGTGGCTGGGCCAACTCCGGCCACTGGCCAAAAAATTTCTTGCTTGCGGGAAATTGTGGGAAATGAGGCTGGGAAACGGGAAAGGTGGCTAATCCCTATGTTTTGAAGCTCCAAAGCAACCCCATGCAGCAATGCGTGGGCAAGCTGCGGAAAATTTGGGTGTGGTGCGATGAAGCCTCTACCTTGTGGCCTTCGGCAATAGCGCACAATACGCGAATATGGGGACTGAGCCCCATGCACGGGCTGCCAAAGCCAACGCCCATGATGAGCACGTGGCATTTTCTGCCTATATAGTGCCGATGCATGGCTTGCGTTGCGGTACCTCGGGCATGGTTCTATGTCCCCACCTAGTGCTAGCAACGTTGTGACTGAGCCCCATGAGGGTAGGAAACGTGGGAAACGAGTTAGGCTGTGGGAAAGGTGGTTGAGCCCCATGTTTTAAGCTCCAAGAACCCCATCACAAGAATGCGTGGGCAAGCTGTGGAAAATCTGGGTGTGGTGCGATGAAGCCTCTGCCTTGTGGCCTGATAATCCGAGGATTATACTAGTTTATTTAAGCTTTTAGGCCGGATTTTAGATACTTCTTAGTTTATTTTTGCCTGAATTGCTACTTAATTCCTTACATTTCGTGTTTCAGTTTAAAATGGACATTTTGAGCGAATAAAGACAGATTTGGAGTTTCTGGACTCAGAAGCAAGCGAAGGGCAATTATGTAATTTCAGAATTCTTTAGGAAGCTTCACCGCGGCGAAATGAGCTAGTCACACTCCAGATTCAGCTCCTTTGTCGCCATGGCGTGATTCTTTCTTCGCCGTGGTGAAGTCTGCATTTTCTAGTTTTTATAAAACGCACGGTTTCGTTTTTAGGCTAAGTTTTAGGATTTTGGCCAAGGTACAAAAGAAATACTTAGTCTTTTTGTTGGGGCGTTCGTGGAGAGATAGACAGCAGTTTTTACATTTTCTTAGATTTATTTTTGAGTAATTCTGGATTAAACAAAGTGTGAAGATTCGAGGTGAAACCAGTGGATTCATCAATTGGGGAGATTCTTTTCCTTTTCTCTTGTTTCCATGATGTTGAACTTGGAATTTTTCGTTTCTTTTAATTGTTTTATTGATTTAGACATGAACTAACCTATTTTGGGTTAGGGTTTTGATGTAGGTCGGATTCTAATGGGTTAGAGAGTTGATGATTATTAATTTCATATGATTTTGCTTTGATTGTGTGATTATTCTGTATATATTGTTTTTATGTGATGAACATGATGAGATTGAGAGATAATTCATGTTAAGCTTCTTGGGTAATCACCATTGTATTATTGGATGCTAGAGATAGATTCAAGAACCAATGAAATCAATTTAGGATTCTTGTGCTTAATGAGCTTAAATTTATTAACTTTCAATTTGTTGGGTGCGGAAGGTTAATAGGGAAGAGTGGGAAAACATAGCCTGAGAAGGTGTGTTGGACACCTTAGAGAGTTCGATTTACAATCAATGCATGTGAATATGAATTTAGTTTAATTCTTTCGATTTAACCCATAGAGTCCGAATGAAGTCAAAACCCTACCTGTTTGTTTGAATTGATTTTATCCGTATTTTAAATCTTGCTTTCATAGTTTACCTTTATTTTAGTAAATTTTGTTTCAGTTATAGTTTAAATTGCTCCCTTTAATCCAAAAGAATTAGATTGCTTCAACTTGAAAACGGTAGAAAACTTAGTGCTTAGCAACAATCCTCGTGGGAACGATACTCACTTATCACTTTATTACTTGTGCGACTAGTACACTTGCTACATTTGCATGTTGTAGGAATCACGCATCATGGCCTTCGGGAGCAAAGCATAATGTGCGAATGTGGGGACTGCACCCCATGCACGGGCTGCTAAAGCCAACACCCATGATAAGCACGCGACATTTTCTGCCTATATAGTGCCGATGCATGGCTGCACTGAGGTACCTCGAGCATGATTCGATGCCCCCACCTAGCGCTAGCAACGTTGTGATTGAGCCCCATGCACGGATTACCGATGCGAACACCCATGATAAGCACGTGGCATTTGCTGCCTATATAATGCCAATGCATGGCTAAGCTGAGGCATCCCCTGGCATGGTTTGATGCCCCAGCATCGCTACAAACAATCTGATTGGTTAGGGGTTGATCATTGTTCTTGTGCACTGTGTGATGCCCTGGTTGCCCATTGCCTGTTGAAGGCTTGTGGACAAACCCCCTAAACAAGGGTGATCCTAAGTTTCTCTAGTGCGCCTCACCCTCCAGGTTTATTGGCCTGTGTATCGTAGTGCAAGGGATGCAGACGGCGATCCCGGGCATGGTGAGATGCCCGCAACGCTTAAGCAAGCTGTGCTTGTCCCTTGATTCAGTTCGTGTCCCTTGGTTATAATGTTCTCTTCGCGTCCCGCGGTGCTGGGGTGTCCTTGCTCAATGCTTCTACATGCTTGATGGTTTTTGCCATCAAGGTGTGGTTCGTTTGGCATGGCTACTTCCAAGTGAACGCAACAGGCGTGTGGGTAGTGTTTTGATGGCGTGGGTTGGCAGCCTCCGTGCTCGTGCATCAAACTGTCGACTACCCATCATCTTCAGTGTTTCCCCGAGTGCAATTATTGCGTTGTGGGTTGTCTCGGTATCCTGTGTTGCTTGCCTACGGAAAGGAATTCGATTATATCGTTGCCTTTTTCCACCTGATGCCTTCCGCGTGTAGGGTGGACGCCAGGCACGCTACGTGTTCTTCGCATGCCTTGACTTGTTGCGGGGGTGTTGAGGCGCACGGAGCCGTTGCCCATTCTCTCGGATGCAGAATGTCATGCATGGGTGCAGGGTCTCAGCCTTTGCTTGCCCAAGCTATGCATTTGTCCTTAACATGAATGACTGCCGTAGTCGTCTTGATCCCCGTCATAGCCTACGTGCTAGACGGGACTCGTTCGGCTGTTGGCGTCGTCGAGGAATGCTACCTGGTTGATCCTGCCAGTAGTCATATGCTTGTCTCAAAGATTAAGCCATGCATGTGTAAGTATGAACTAATTCAGAGGTGATCTTGCGAATGGCTCATTAAATCATTATAGTTTGTTTGATGGTATTTGCAACTCGGATAAGCGTAGTAATTTGAGCTAATACGTGCACCAAACCCCGACTTCGGAAGGGATGCATTTATTAGATAAAAGGTCGACGCGGGCTTTGCCCGTTGCTTTGATGATTCATGATAACTCGACGGATCGCACGGCCATCGTGCTGGCAATGCATCATTCAAATTTCTGCCCTATCAACTTTTGATGGTAGAATAGAGGCCTACCATGGTGGTGACAGGTGACGGCGAATTAGGGTTTGATTACGGAGAGGGAGCCTAAGAAATGGCTACCACATCCAAGGAAGGCAAGTTAATTAAAATATTTTGCTGGGCACCAAGGTTGGGGGTTCAAATCAAGCATTTTTTCGGAAAGGAGGTTAATTAAAATTTTGTTTTCAAGTACCAAGGCCGGGGTTCAAATCAAGCATTTTTTTCTTAAAGGAGGTTAAGTAAAATATTTTGCTGGGCACCAAGGCTGGGGGTTCAAATCAAGCATTTTTTTCGGAAAGAAGGTTAATGTGGGCACCAAAAGCCCAACTATCGAATTTTAGCTCAAAATAGCCCTTTGGTGCCTTGGCCAAGGGCAAATGCAGGCAGTAGTCGCTTTTGCCCTCTTGTGCACCAAAATCCTTTTTTTGAAAAAACTCCCGAGTTAAAAATTTGCCGATTAATGTATATATCACAATTCAAATCGGGATTTTAGGAGCACAACAAAACAACCCCCGACCAAAAATTCATAGTATATGATTTTTCAAAGTTTTAATCTTCGAAAAATCATAAAAAATCATGTAGTTGTGCAAATTGCGTTTTTCTTTTTTGTTTAGCTTCCTTGTATTTTTCTTTACCTCCATACAAAAAATCAGCTCAAAATTCGAAGTTTTACCCATTCTTAGGAGGGGGGGTGAGAGCTTAGACATGGAACATGTCCCCTCCTGGCACTTTGCCAAGTGCAAATATGGCTCTTTAGGGGGGAGGTGGTTCTCTCAATCAGGTTGCCCTTGCTGTTGTCCCTTGCATGCTATGCCGTGCTCGACTCCCCCCACCTAGGCACAGACCCGATTGTTGCTTGACCCTCGTGAGAGCCATGGCTGACGTCCGGTGGCCACCACCGACGGTGGTGGCTGAGGGCCAACTCTAGCCACCGGCCAAAAAATTTCCTATTTGCAGGAAATTGTGGGAAATGAGGCTGGGAAACAAGAAAGGTGGCTGAGCCCCATGTTTTGAAGCTCCAAAGCAACCTCATACAGCAATGCGTGGGCAAGCTGCAGAAAATCTGGGTGTGGTGCTAGGCACCATTGTTTGCAAATATCAGCTAATAAAAAAGTTACATGCATAATAAAAATTTCCAAGGCCGCAACTTGAACTTTTGTCCTCAGAGTCAAAATCTAAGTGAACCTCTTAACCACTTAGGCAACTCCATGATTTTAAGATTGTTCACACCTCATCATACATATGAGTTATTTGTATTTCAAATAACTTCGATTACCCAAAAACTTGCAGGGTTGCAGCTTGAACCTGTGTCCTTGGAGTCAAAATCTAAAGTGAACCTCCTAGCCACTTGGGTAACTCCATGATTTTGAGATTATTCCCTCATTATATGTATCTCTTATTTGTATTTCAAATAACTCCGATTATCCAAAAATATGGGTGGGCGCAGCTTGAAACTTTGTTCTCAGGGTAAAAGTCTAAGTGAAGCTCTTAACCACTTGGGCAACTCCATGATTTTTACATTATTCCTGCCTCATTATACATATCAGTTATTTGTATTTCAAATAACTCCAATTATCCTAAAATTACATCCAATACCATATTTGGATAGGAGAGATACAGCTTTGCTTGTGAAATCGAAATTTTATTTATTTCCTTAATGAGAAAATAAGCTCCAAAAATGTGATTTTTAGAAAAAGCTTATTTTTTACCTGAAAAACTCATTTTTTGGGGTCGTCACAAGCCCTTTGGAGCTTGCCCACCGTATTCTACATCCAACTCTATGCGGTTTAAAAGAAAAAAAATCACCCCGATCGGACGTCGAATCGCAAAGTTATCGTCTTCCGAACATTTTTCGACAATCCAAACCCCGTAGGGGGTTAATTTAAAAACGGCATTGCCTAGGGGGGTCCTTAAACTTTTTTCACACATATAAGACAACGTCTCTCAACCCTAATCCCTCAAATATCTTATCTGAAATTTTTTGACGATTCCACATCTTTTAGAGCGAAGTGTCAATGCTGTGGAGGTTGCTACCAGTCTTTGATTTTGATGAGTTTTAGTTTCAAAGGCGCCCAAAAATTTCCTGCCAATCTTGGTGTGTATTGTGGCTTGCCACCGTTTACAAAATGCAATTTGATTTTGTAATAAGTTGTACCTTCCTTCACATGTTCCCTTTGGCTGTGACATTTTGTGATCTGACTAGAATATCACGTTTGGGCTACAAAAGAGGGAAAAGAAAAAGGCTTCACCGTAAGTCATACCAAAGAGTGAGCCTGAGTTCACTACATGACAGTTTATGGTAATATGCATATCATCTGTGATGACTGGTTGTGCTTTAGATGTGCCTCTTTCTGTTGAGTGATAAGTCCACACTAGACCATCGGAGAGTAAGAATTGCCCATTCAACTTTATTGGTTTCTGGTGTAGTTGGCTGTGTGTTATGCATGTACTCTGATACATCTGTTTGCATTTTGCGGGTATATTGAATTGATTAGTGGAATTCTTATTTTATTTTCTATTAATTTTAGAAAATGGTATTGTTTAGTACTCATGTCAGTTCTACTTGACAGGAAACGTCTATCAAGATGTTGGGTTACCGTTTTGAGCTACCCTTGGATCCCCATGTAAATAAAACCGGAGACATCTGGCACATGCATATCAAGGCAGTCTTGCTGTTGGGTTTCGTATATCTCTATCTATGTTTATGGGTTATCTGAAATTGTTGTTTCGGGCTCACTTGAAAAATGGGTCTCATTCAAAATTCAGTTTTGAAAATTGTTTTGGTGAATTATGTATACTTTGGATTATGGACTCCAATTCCTGAAGATTAATAAATAAGTTGAGATATTATAATTTATGTTTATTGTGTGATCAGTAGCTAGAGGAAATGTAGAGTTTTGGTTTTGAACTTCTTTTCATTTGGGAGCTATTTGAAATATTACTAGGTTAGGAGCTTTTATATTTGGGAAGGAATAATTTCTAGTAGTCAGTTGAACAATATGATGATCATTATGCTGACTCAGTTGCATATCTTTTTGGCCATTAAATGGTTTTCTACAGGTGTCAATTCAACAAGTATCGAGGTTCTATTCATTTTGGTGATATGGTTAATGTTTGCAGTTTTGCGGTTGCTAACACATATCAAGGTAAGCTTACTAGTGTTGCAATTTTATCATATTAAAGTTGTTTGATTTCAGAGTGATGATCAGTTTTACTCTTTGCCATCTGTCTACTTGAGAATTTTAAAAAAAATCATTATACCAAGTTTCCAATTTCCTTACAATGGGGATGACATTTTTCTTTGCAGTGAGAAACTTCAAGTCATTAAGACCTCAAAAGTCTGTTGTAAGGAATAGTTATCAAGCCGTTATGGAGCCATCTTGGAGGCTACTCACCCCTTCGGTAAGCTTAGATGTAATCCAACGTAACTCAGATCAACAAAGCCTATCCCAACTACTTCGGGTAAGAAGCAAATAAAGAAAATGGATTGTTTTATTTATTTATTTACATTTATAGTTCTTGAGTTCTCTATTCATCTCCGTTGCTTTGAAGTTATAATGAATTTGTCTTGATGTCGTATGTCAGAGGGTTCCCAATCTAATTGGAGGTAGATCTGTTGATTCCCAGTCTTTTCCATCATGGAGAAATACACTAGTTACCACTTGTCAACGCATCATGTTCAAATTTCAAGAGCTTATTTGGAGGGACATGGTAAATTTTTGAAACTTCTTCATCTTATTTTTATGTATCCTAAATTTGCGAGTAAATTGATTCTTCACAAATTGGTCCTAGGATAAGCTTGCTATGAACATTACTACTGAACATGGAAAAACACGAGAGGATGCACCCAATGATGTGCTGCATGGACTTGGTTAGTGCCTTTGTTTCTCTTCTAATACTTGAACAAATTTTCAGCTGATAATGTTGTGCTTTAAGAAGTGTTTGATTATACCTTGTACAGATAGTTGAACATGCTTGTGGATTGGCAACTCTGCAAATTGGGGAATACTTTTCCAATGTATCAAATGGAATTGATTCCTATAGTATTAGAGAGCCACTTGGTGTTTGTTGTGGGATTTGCTACTTTGACTTTCCAGCTATGATCCCTTCATGGCTAAGCTTGCCATACCTCTTTCTTTTATGGCCTTTTAATCTTGAATTGCACTATAGTGTTGGTCTAGGGAGCACATGAGAGCAATCATATTGTGTAGGGAAAAATTCAGGAAAGCAATTGCATGTGTTGCTTGTATTCAGTGATACTTGAAGAATGCATAGTGGTTGTGACCATATTTTGTTAGCTTTGTATTCTCATCTTTCAGCTATTGTTTATAATATACAAATCTTTTTATTGTTGCGTAAGGGTAAACCTTACATTGTTAATGTGCTCCTGAAGGGAAGATGATTTAACCATAGAGATGTCATTCGTTTTATTTGATTTTTGTTTTATACACAAATGTTTCCTATTGCTGTCACATGTGGTAATACGTTTATTTTAAAGCCGTCAGAGAAGGATCCAGGTGACTGTTATGTCTTTACTTATAGTGGCTTGAAGCTCTAAAATTTTCTCTTCTCGTTACTGCTACAAGATCTTTTTTGCTTAGATGATACCTTAAAACACTTGGATTGTAGATTTCTCTTTCCCTGACATTGATCATATCTTCAACACGAGATTCTGCATTATTTCATTAAGCACTTATCTAGGATTGTTGGACTACAATTTTGCCATATTAGTGATATTACCCAGGGATAAAAGCATCTCTATAAATTCATCAGTCCATGTTTGGTATGTTCCACATTAGTATTACCCAGTATTAGGTCATGCTATGTTGTCTTCATTGTAGTCTGCTGGTCCACATTTATATCTTTTTGCTTGAACCGTCACGAATACAATTCCTTTAGTTTCATAAAAAATAAAAAGAATAAAAACTTGGTCATGTTATCTGCCAAGGTGAACAGTAATGTTGTCTATCTCAAATTCTCAATGTCTGATCTGGTCACATCATGTGCTCTTTGAAGTCTTTATTTACTCCATCTTTTCTCTTTAAAACTAAATTGAATATGTTTTCTTAAAGAGATGGAAAAATATTCTAATAACAGTTCTGTTAATACGTTTATTGTTAATGCTGTTGACATACTTCTGTTAATGTAGGATCTGCCTCGGAGCAATATTCTCTATTGCATTGATTGGGGAGAAAATTACAAGCTCCCAGTAAAATTTTCAATTGCTGGTAGACAGTTCAAGTAACCACTGAGCATCAAAATTTTCAATTGCTGATGTTCTTTCCCTGCCGATATATTTGGAAGTAATATCTGTTACAAAAGCTTTTCTTGTGAAACTTATCTATCTTTTTATACATTAGTAACTGCAGAAGTCCGTGATTATTGCATTTTCATATATTCCTGAAATATCTTATCTGAATTTTTTTGACGATTCCACATCTTTTAGAGCGAAGTGTCAATGCTGTGGAGTTGCTGCCAGTCTTTGATTTTGATGAGTTTTAGTTTCAAAGGCGCCCAAAAATTTGCTGCCAATCTTGGTGTGTATTGTGGCTTGCCTTCAACTTTTCATGTACCTGTTATTGTGAAATTTCAGAAAGTTTTTGCAACATAATTTTTTCTTTGACTATTTGGTTCATCCGAGTTGTAGAGTCTTATATGATAAATTTCTTTATTACTTGCTCTAAAACACGAATTTTCCTATCAAAAAGCTGAACTCTTATGTGATTCATTTTTAAATTTCTATTTTTTATATTAAGTTAATTGCCTCATGCAATGTTTTGTTTTTTTAACGTGAATACCATATGTTGTTCATCTGCGAACATAGTTGATAATCCCGTGGATAGTAGGCTCACTTTGGATTTCTATATGTGAGAAATTTGACCATTGAATCTAAAAGTTAACAATATAAGTTCTAAAATTTTCCTCCTTTGTTATTCGTTTTTCCTGTGTGCCAACTTAGTCAATCCGCAAGGCCAAATCTCTAGTGGAAATTTTTGCAATCTTGTGGCCTAATTTACTTTTTTTTTTACTTCAAAAAATGGTTCGAAGATGAGAGATCGGTAGGAAGATGAAGAATTAGCTAAATAGATATGTCAAGATTTGTTGTGGATGAGTGTAGCACTATTTCATGAACTATAGATATCTATACTTGAAACCTTAGTATAGATATCTATAGTTCTATACCAAATGAATGAATACAATTTTGTTTGCACTTTACCATAATTCCGCAATTTTAATGTTGGTACTATACTCTATTGCTGGAGTACAAGAATTTCTAATTACTTCGATGACATTAATCCTATGCTTTATCTAGATTTTCCTCATTGTGCTTGAGAATTAAAAATTCGAGAACGTAATCGCATCTTAGTACTTGAAATAAGATATCATCTGAATTTGTTTTAGGAATGGGTGTTGGGATTGAAATATGTTTTACAATATTGTATGTTTACAGGTATATTATCATTAATATTGTGTGAGGTCATTAGTATCATTGAGTGCTACCAAAACATGTCGAATGCATGTATTGAAGATGCAAAAGAAATCTAAAAGTGATGTCGAATGCATCGGTCTTGTTCCTGGTAGCGACATAGGTTTGCGTCGGCCATTTCTGTAGAACATACTGCAATCTAAAGCAATATTTTTTTGTCATCAAAACTTGTATACTCTATAATTGTAAGATGTTCAGTATTTTTTATATTCTAGATCTATACTAGGTACCTTACAAATGCTTATAACATGTTCATTTCATTTCTCATTTCTCAAAGACAATATTTAATTGGTCAATTTTTTGTATATATTATGAGGAGCTTTCATCTTCAGGCAAGTATACCACCCGATCTCACTTTGTTGTACATAATATTGCAAACCAGGCATATCAATAGGAGTCTCACATGTCATGTGATTACAATGAAATGAATTCAGATATCTTGAACACGATCATGGGCATAAATATTTTTTACATAAAAAGAACAGTTGTCAACTTACATTAGTCCTCACAGAAGCTTCGACTCATCATTGCCCTCTTGTTTTCAAGACCTACAGTTTTTGGCACTCTTTGTATCAGGGCATGGACTAAAAAGTTTTGATACTATAATTTTACACCTATAGCATAATTATACAACCCTAATCCCCACACTCTCTAAACAATTCTATAAAAGGCCCCAAAATCAAACAAACTACAACTTCTATGGCAATTACGTTCTTTGGTTCACATAAAATACTCACCACCTAGCAAAATTTTCATTAGCTAATCAAAACAGCAACGAATCACGACAATTTATATTTTTCCCCCATACAACTTATGTCACCAACCTAAATATACACATCTCACTAAAATTGCAAAATTTCACCTTAATAATAAACTAAACTGGAGTAAGAAAACAACATACTTGCAATCCTTGTTCACATTGATAATCATGAAACACTATTCATTTTATGTACACATCTCAATCAGTTTTGAGTGGTTGCTAACTACGAATCATTTGGAAATTTACTAGTAAAAACCAATCTGGTTCCAAACATCACTTGAAGCTCCACCAATTCCATTATATGATTGCCTGGAATGAAGGCAGAACATCAAATACAAAGGCTTCCAGTCTTTAACAAGAAGAGACACATCTTCAAAATCTCTTCAAAAGTTTGTAGTATTTTGGTACTTCCTCACACAAACCACAAGAAGAGACACATGAGTCTTTAACAAGAAGAGACACATCTTCAAAATCTCTTCAAAAGTTTGTAGTATTTTGGTACTTCCCCACACAAACCACAAGAAGAGACACATGATTAGATTTCGAAACTGATGACTGGTATCAACAAATTGTGATTAACTGATAAGAGTTGGTTCAAAGTTCATCACTTTATCCATTTCTTTAGTATTTAAATTGTATTCTGTTGACACTAATGTAATGTTAACAGTGTAAGTGTAAGAGCCATAGATTCTTAACCCCGAGGGTTCTTTGGCTCTTTAGTGAAGCACATATTGAAGGAAATCTCAAGCAAATTATTGATAAGTGTTAGGGCCAAAAATCGTCTTGGGCCTAACGAGGCCCAATAACGAAAGAAATATGTCATGGCCCAAGGCCTCAACCCAATCCCGATTGGGCCTATGCTTAAAATCGCCTTGTGAACTACTCACTCTATGAGTTTGACTATCCTACAAGTTAAGTTGAACTGAGTTCCAGCCCATTAGCCTACAATAGTCCATAAATAGGAAATTATAATCATATTTTATTTTCCCTTCTACGGAGATTCTGAATCTTCCTATTAACTATTAAACTTAATGGCAAGAAATCATATTTCTTTCCTGATAGGGATTACCTCCCAAAATATGACTCACCTAATAGGATTCCAACCCCTTGGGTTCACTATATAAACTTAGGTCTGCCCTCTCATAAGGGGAGGGATCTCCCATAGTCAATCTATACTACTCAAAACCCCTAAGTTCTTGCTCCCAAGAACCCGACGCCTCCGCTGTAGTCCTAGCCTTCGACAAGACTCCTGGTAATCCTTTTTTTCCTTAATTCTTATTAAATCATCTCTTTTAGCCTTGTTGACTTGAGCGTCGAAGTGCCTACGGTAAGCACCACCCCGGTGTTTTCCATAAGCTTTACGCTTGTCTTTCATGTGTGCAAGTCTAGCGGGTTGTTAGTGGCCTCAACCTCATGGGATCCGACCTTATTTCTACAACTGTAGATTTTTTGCATCTACAATTTGGCGTCCACCATGGGACCTTGACAATCATTTGCCAATGATGACTTGCAACATGAGAGGAGGCATAAAACTCACTTTTACTGACATCGTTAATCAGAAAGCTCAATCACGATAAGAAAAAAATTTTCTTTACTTTTCTTCATTTGTTTTATCTATTCACATGTCATATTATATCTATTCAGCACATCATAATTTTTTTAATATTATGTCTATCCCGCGAGTAGTATGATACTTTGAAGCCTCAAAACACATCTCCCATGTTCGTAATAAGTTCATGCGACTCTCTTTTTCTTCTTAGCAATAAAGGAAAGGTACATATGTTATTCGGCTCTGCAAAGTGGGCACATTCCAACCAGCTCTTTTAGGGGAATAGCCAGCTTTGTTCTTCACACCTCAAACCACTACCGAAATCTCAGAAGCATAGAACTCACCTCCTTACTCCTCTAAGATTGAGAACCCACGAGAAATCCACTAAGACCTACCAGAAAAAAACCAATACCAAGACTCTTTCATGCATATTCTTTTTCGACTTCTCCTCCAAAAATATGCAAAACTCAATAAACCCATGAAACACATTCAGCCTCCTCTAAAAAAACAAAGCCACCAAGCGTTTGGTAAATTATTCCACTACAGAACTTCGTCTTTTTCCAAAAGTTCACCCACCTCACAACAAATCCAACGCAAATTATTTGATTTGCCACTCTCCACCCTTCTTCTTCTCCACCTATAAATTCTCCCTTTCCCTCTCTTTCTTCTCATGCACTCTTCCTCTCTCTTTTATTTATACCAATGCCAGCCTCCTCCAAACGCCAGCAAAAGGAAGCCTAATTGCCCCCTTCTCTCCAGTAATCATATCTAAAAACCAAAAGGATTCTCTCACCATCCAAACACTACTCAAAGAGAGGAAGTCACACCCTTCCTTCCCTTGATTTCTCTTTTCTTTCACTTGCTTTCGCACTTTCTTCATTAAATTTCTTTACTCGCATATGATTACTCACGGTGTCGATGCTTTCTTTTACGCTGCCAGCTTTCTCCCTCACTCGTTCGCACTTCTTCATTAAATCTTTAACTCTCAATCATGTTTCTTTCAGAATCCTCCAGAAGTTCTCTCATACCAAGCTTCCTCCACTCATATTCTTCTCCTCAGATATGATTACTCCAAACCTTATGTCGATGCTCCTACTGCGCTGTCAGCTCCTTCCTCCACCAGGCGGAGCTTCTTTGAGCCCATTCCCAGTGAGCCTGGCAAGATTGAGATGTACTCTCCTGCATCCTACGCCGCCTGTACTGTCGGCGTGTAAAACCCCCCTCCAGTCAAGTATCCTCTAAATATCCCTAAATGAGAATTCCGGGGATACATGTCTGGAGAACGAGTTGTATTTAGAAAAAAAAAACATGGGTAAGGATAATAATAATAATAATATCCGAAACATGCATATAAAATGTCATGCAGGATCCAAACTTATAATTTCAAAACTTCAAGAATTTATCTATAAAATACACAATCAAAACATATTTATAGGGTGGAAGATTCCAAAAGGTGTTTCACAAATATTTATCATTTACATTATTTACATCAAGATAAAAACATCGAGATGACAATAAATCATCTCCCCTCATATGACAATAAATCATCTCCCCTCATGTGTAGCCCCGCTGTCTCTAGCATCCTTCGCTTTTGGTCTACCTGCAAAGCAATCAACAATAAAATGGTGAGCGCTAATCACTCAGTAATGAATGATCCATTTCATTCTAAATGTGCTATTTGACCTTTATTTAAACATATTTGTTAACACATCACTTATCTTTTACATCTAGGGATACTTCCCCTTTTATTTTATTTTTCCTTTCTATTTCATACGTCTTTCATCATTTTATCCCATGGCTATATAGACATCAATGCATACACGTACAAATAAGTATGTAAATATAGTACACGCACATTACATGTCATTATATAACATCTAAATATCATCTAACATGAGTATAAATCATCTCATGATGTAAATAACATCATAACTCATGTAGTGCAACTAAATGCATATGAAGCATTTAACGTGTAGCCGATCAGACTTTTCTTAGCGTCTTAAGCACTTCATATCATCTAGCCTCAAATTCATCTAGAGCTCATATCATCAAGCGGCGTGCTTACGAGTTATTTAACATCTAAAGCATATATTCATCTTTCCTCAACCAGTATAAGGGGATATGCTTACGCGTTTCCCATCATGTCTATATGCATCTCTAACATCTTATGGCATGTAAATACATATTTTGGTGAGCTTAATACTTTTAATTCATCTATGGATTATCAATCCATTTACATTACCACTTCCTCACATACATCATCTTAAAACATGTATTACATTGCATCTTCATGCCATTTCATAACATTAATCATGCATTAACATCATGACCATGTATATCTTTCAAAGATCATCTAACTAATGGATAAACCTTAGTACATGGCATAATTACAATAATACATTAATAATCAATTCATAATCATAAGAATTGATCATGTTAAATCTTAAACTTTAATAACCAGTTTATACTTAGGCCATTTTCCATCCATTTCTCAAACGAATTGGCTTTTGGCATAAACATACAAGTTTTAGGTCTGTGTCTTAACTTTCTAATGCTTCAAGAATCATCTCATTTCGATTTTTTATAACTCAAGTTATGGTCGAGATACTGAAGCATGTTTAACATAACCCCTAAGCTTACTAAATCCGAATTTTTCATATTAACTATGCCACATCAATTCCTATTGACAATTAACCAATAGGTCAACTTATGGATCAAATAAACCTCCCTTTAATAGTCTTTAACATCTTAAAGGAAGTGTAAAAACTCATTCCCATAATTATCCATTATTTTTATAACATTGTAAGCTAATGCAAACAACACGTCAACACTTCTAATAGCAACCATTCAACACCATGTGGCCTCCAATACTACAAGTTTTGCCATAATCAACATCCACACTTCATTTTCTTCAATCAAACATAACAACTCATAAAACATAAATAGCAACAATTTCATGTATAATGAATTCAAGGCAATAAGTAGAATAAATGAGTTCAACTACACTTGCCATCAACTAATTCTATGCCCCTTAATTTAAGGTTTCAAAAAAATCTACAAACCCAAGCATAAACCCTAAAGTCATGGGAGGTTCTTCCTTACCTTTTTAAAGAATTCCTCCAACAAATCCTTTGCCTTTGTCTTCTTTTACACCTTAATCCTACATATATAACATTATACCTCAACATCTACTTCAAATCTTCAAATCACATCAAAACTAAAGTTTTTAATCCTTACCTTAAACCCTTCAAATTGAAGATCCAAGGCTCCTATCTTGTTCTCCTTAAAAAATTAAGCAAAACTCCTTTAAAACTTAGAGAAAGAAAGCTTGTTTCATGGAAGATTTGAGAAAAAATGGAAGAAATGTTGAAGAAATGCTCTCTCCCTTGGCTTGAACGAATTTCATCTCATTTATAGGAAAATACTTCATTTATTTTCCAAAATTATGCTATTGGCCCAATTATTTTAATTGTGTAACTCATAAGTCCTTAATTCTTCATATAAGGGCATTTTGGTCATTTCACACTAGACATAATTATTACTTAATTAATGCCATTAAATGCAATTAAGCCTACTCATCCTTGACTTTTTCAATGCTTATCCATAGGCAAAATGACCATTTCACCCCTAATGCCTTTCTATGGATAATTGATTCATGCCGTTCCAAATGAATCGACTATTTTGCCCTTAGTTAGATTTTATGCTTTTTAACATAAAATTAACATCTAAAGGACTATTTTGAGTTAGGAACATACCTTTGACATCTTGGGTATTACACGGTGGTATCCACAACTATGGTGGCTGCTCTATGAACCTCTTCACCCACTCCACTTCTCGTTCCAACGCTGGAACCAGTCAGGACTCATTTAGAAGTGTCAATTTGGTTCTCTTCATCACCTACAGTGCCTTTCTCACAACCGTTACATCCACTACAAAACCTTTTATGGTTGCTTTTGCTTCTGTTTTCAAGTGTGGAGCCTCGGCGACCCAAGCACTGGAAGTGGCATATTGAACCTCAAGTTTCTAACCCATGAATTCCTTTTTTCGCGTAGAGAAACTTGGCTCAGATTGCTGGCGGTCTTCTTTCGATCTAGCCACTTTCACACACTCTCTTCTATTCTCCCATCCTTTTGTTCCACCATTAAGCTTTTCTGTTTTTTCGATTTATCCCCGAGTCTAGAGAAGAACCACACTAATGCCAACTTTTGCTGTTTATTTGAACAAGAACCTAACCAATTACGATACGCTTCATCTCGTGGAGTTGACTCATTTAAGAACTACTCCAATGGTAACAACCTCCCAACCAGCTTTTGTAATAACTCTCTCTAGCTAGTATACTTTGGGAAATTATAATATGAAATCACTAAATATATCATAGAAAACATATATGTAGTGGGCCCAAAACTAACTTTACTTTCATATACAAATTCTCTACGTCAAGTAAAAAAAAAAAAAATCATATACATAAACTCAAAATACAATTGGACAGTAGTGCCATTCTTTTCTGCTTCTTGACGTTCCATCCGATCACATCTCACCTACTAACTGCAAAAACAGTGAATTCAACGGAGTCAGCACTAATTGCTCAGTAAGTAAACCCACTATGCTACTCCTTCTTCCTCCATTATTCATATTCTGAATTTCTTTCCTTATATCAAACTTATCTATTCTTTTCTGCTCTCTCTAAGATTCTAGTTTCTTACTTACTGATATATAAGCACAATTTCTGAATAGTAGAAATGGCATAATGCGTATGCACAAATGCATAAGAGATGCATTTTCTTTTCTTCATTTCTGTTTCTCTTCTTTCTTTCTTTCTTTTCTTTTTCTATTCTTTCTTTCTTTCTATTCTCTTCTATTCTGGTTTGCCGATCGGACTTGGTTGAGGTATGGATTCGGAACTCTGGCCATGTGAGTGAGTACAATCCTCATTTACATGCCCTACTCATGGGCTGTACAAGTATGGTATCTCTCTGCTGTGGCCGCTCGCTCATGGCGGCATGCATGTAGGCATGCTTTGCTGGGTACAGTCCTCATCCACATGCACTTCTAACGGACTGCACAACTTCTTCTTTCTATTCTGAGGCCGCTCACTAAAGGCAGCATGCATGTGGGGCTATTCTGTTTCTCTGTCACTCACGGGTTCCCTATCGCAAGAACCTTCTCTTCTCTTATCTTTCTTTTAAATAAGAATTCAGTTTCTTTTCTTTTCTTTAATAATTGAATCTATATTGAGTTTTCTTTTCTTTCATTCTCTTTGTTCTTTAATGTTCTCATATAGGTATCTATGCATGTAGATGGGCTTATTCTTGTTATTCTTTCTAAATTCAAATATTTACATGCAAGAATGCAATATGGCATGCAGACATGTCATTCTTCACTTTCTCTACCATCTATAAAGTCATATTAAGATAACATGCTATCATATTCATACATGCCCTTTCACTTTGACATTTCATCAAAAGCTTTTTATGCACAAACAAAACACTAAGTTGATTACACCTCCATATCAATCTCTAACCACCAAAATTTGGAGCAAAGCTCCTTAAAATCAACACCAAACCTGGCCAGGAAATCTGTAATGCCCACATCGAGGTACGTAGCTTTACTTATGCCCTAATACCCCTAGTTGAATTTTGTTAAAGTTATCTTGAACAAGTGTGAAGAAAATGTCTTAAAATTTCATTAGGGGTAAAATGGTCTTTTCACTCATAATTAGTTGAAAAAGTGGGGAGTGAAAAGAAGTAGAATAACATGGAGAAGTTAATAAAAATAAGGGTATTTTTGTAATTGACTAAGGGACATAGATGGAATTTCATAGAAAGTGCAAGGGTAAAATGGGAAACTACAAATAATATTTTGTTATATCAAGAGTTGAAGAATGAAACCCTAGCCATTTCTTCTCCTCTTTCATGCCACCTTCATCCCCAAATTCTCTCAATTTCTTCAATTCTTTTTCAAGGGAAATTCATAGAATTTGGGTTATTTTTAGTGGAATTTCAATCCCAAGCATCCTTAGGTAAGATCCTTGCACTAAGATATGAGTTTTAATTTTTAAAGTGTTGAATTCTTATGATTTGTGTTCATAGGATTTAAGAGAAAGGGAGTTGGATCAAAGAAGACTATTTAAGTGTTGGATTGCTCACATCTACGGTAAGTAAATCCAATCCTAGTTATGATTGGAGCAATATTGTGTAAAGAATTCCTTTTATGCATATATGTGTTTATATGAAGAATTGTTAATGGAATGGATGTTGAATGATGGTTAGAATTTATCCATGAGAAGTAGTGTGTGTGTACTTGATGTTTGATGAGAGTTTGGATGAATTATGGAAGAATTGAAGTAGAAATTATGGATTGTAAATCCTGGACAGGTTTGGCTTTAATCATAGAGAATTTTGTTCCAAATTTTGGTGGCTTAGAAGAGAATTAGAAGTGTAGCTAATTTAGAGTTTATATGTGCATATAAAGTGTTTGATGAAATGTCAAAGAGAAGTGCATACATGATTATGATTACTTGATATCTTGAGATGAGTTTGTAGATGGTAGAGAATGACATGTTTACACTTCGTATTGCATTATTGCAGTTAGGAAACGATCCAGTTACGCAGCGAAAAACGAAAATTTAATAACAACACAGATCGTTCCTTAGAACCAAGATCAGAGTACAAATTTACAGTTTATATCAAAATAAGAATCTGCAGAAAATTAGTTTAGAGTTTAAGAAATCATACGCTTGTTTGGAGGCTCCTCCAACTTTGTATCTGCACGTATTTTGCTACCGACCCAAATGTAGGATCGACCCGTAGTAGTCCACATGAAGATAACCTCAAGGAACTAAAAAAGGATTTGCTAGATCCTCTTTAGCCTTTAAGATCCAAAAAGAAAATCAAAAGAATTTGATTCCAAAGCAAACAAGCAATTTGGCGTGGGAGTGGTTTTGGGGCTGGAATGTTTTCTTTCTTTTCAATGAATGAAATGAATTAATGAAAAACTTACTCTCTCTCACTTAAACCTTTTCTTTTATAGTGCAAGTTTAATTGCCCTATTCCCTTATGGAATAGGCTTGGGCTCTAACCCAAACACCCCTTGTTTCCAAACACTCCCATTTAGATATTTTAATTTTGTTTATCATTATCTCAATTAAAATCAATTAATATATATTTAATATATTAACATTTAACAATAATGATAATTTACTTAAATATATGCGAACACATATTTAAACGTAATCTCAGTTATTTAATTTTTCTAACAAATTAAGTAAAGGCTACGACCTTAGCAAATTTAATTGCATTGTGAAATTACCAAAATACCCTTTCGCCTAAAAAGACGAAAACTCCCTTCTTCTAAGCTAGTTCTTAAATTATCTTCTATGTGTGTGACCCGTAGGCTCCTTATCATACCGGTAATGTGTAGTATTGCGATTAACACCAATTAATTGTCTCACTACACACAGACCAAGATTGGCCCCTAGTAAGGCATCATGGCCATCCGATAGATTCGGATTCATCGAAGCAGCTACCTGTCAACGATATGGTTACCGTGTAATCCAATCCTTTCATCATCAGTTATCTAGATGAGACCGGGGCATAGAAAGAGTGTCAACCTTGGTTACTCTCGATATTATGTATTCAGTTACTGGACCAATGACCTGTATTATAAATTGGATAGAGCAACAACGCAATCCCACTATGGCCACAGTTTAAGTGTCATTGCCATTTACTGAATTGCATCATGAGATAACTTCTCCCGTACCTGGGAGTGATGAATCCTCTATCTATCCACCATAGTCTTGATACACTCCTTGATGTAGCCAATCACTATCGTATTGATAGCTCTGAATAGAACTGCATCAGGCTAGTGTCAAACTACACCAATCGGTGCACAAGGCACTCCGATGATCTCAAGTCTAAGGATCACATGCACCACCATTCGTTAGAGGATTTGTTCCATAGACACTGGGGTTACCATCCATATGGAATCCTCTAGTGGGTTAGTCTAGTGAACTTGCATACAGCAAGCACCCATGTGTTGCACCAGGTTGTCACCAAACAACCTTGACAAGTGAGATCATCACTGCCTTTCGACAGTGTCGTTCAACACTATGATAGCTTTACCGTATTATGGTAATTGACTAAGGGACACAAATGAAATTTTAGACAAAGTGCAAGGGCAAAATGGGAACACATGCTTATATTAATTGCTATAAGGCTTTATTTGAAGAAACCCTAACCCATATCCAGCCCTTGTTCACGCCACTCTACCCCATTTTTCTCTCAATTTTCTTCATTAAACTTCAAAGGAAAATCATAGGATTTGGTCTAGATTTTTGGAGATTTTCAATCTTCAAGCATCCTAAGGTAAAATTCTAGCAAAAGGAGTGTGATTAAACTTTAAAGTTTTAAATTCTTATGGTTTTTATATGATTTAGGTCCAAGAGGAAGAGATTTGGAGAAAAAGGGAAGTGATCTCACATATTCAAGGTAAGTAAACCTACTTTGAAACTTAATTTAAGTAAAACATGTGTTGAATGAATTTTTGCATGTTTATATGTGATGGTATGAGAGAATTATGGGCTGTTTTTTATGTTTATTGATGTATTAATTCTAGCCATGAGAACTAGTGTATGGTTATGTGATGATTTGGTGAAGTTGTGGAAGATTTTGTGTTGAAATTTTTGAAGTGTAGAGAATTGTGAAAATGGATAGGTTTGATGCTATAATTAGTGAGTTTTTGGATCACAATTTGGTTGAATTAAAGATTTGTGGAAGGGTAGCCTACAAGGTAGTTGCATGTGCATATGAAGTGTTTGATGAAAATCCACAAAGAAATTGCATGCATGAGTTGGCTAAACCCTAATGAGGAAAGGGTTAGAGAAAGGCAAGGCTTGAAGTTTGAATGTATTTTATTGATCTTTTAACCTGTTTTCACAGGGTAGAATGGTTAGGAAAGGTTAGGGAGTAAGTGGAGGTAAATAGGTATGGAAAAGCCTTAAAGTAGGCATGTTACCAGGGTTGCCTTGTGAAACCCGTGACCTTCTGAGTGATTTTTGGGCATCTTATCTTTAGAACTGGGTTGAGTCATAAACATAAAAGTTGTAGCCCTTTCTCTAAGCTTTAAAATGAGACCAAGATCATAGCAATCTGATGTGTATAACTGGAGATATGCCTTAAATTTTTGGTATCAGAGAGTCGATTTTGGGAAATTGTTGACGTGTCGTAGCCGATCATTGTAAGTTATTTCTTTTCTCACTTGTATTAGCTGACTAATGGTATTAATGCTATGTGTTTTAGATGAGACGGACGACTCGATCCAGTAAGAAGAATGCAATGAGTACAGGTGAGCCATCCAACCCATTTGGATCTACTCTCCCTGTCCTCGATGAGGCGAGGATTCGTACTATTATTCAATAGGTATTGGCAGAGAGCCAGGGGAGACCTATATCAGAGAGAGTTGAGACCCCAGTTGTTGTACTGCCGACCACTAGAGAGGAGAGAGGAATGCCGATACCTCCGATAGTATAGAGTCATCTTGAGCCCATTTATAGGTTACCTAGTCAGCATCAGTCGTTAGAATTTTGAGGTACGATTGATCCATCAGTGGTAGAAAAATGGATTAGATCTATGGAGTGCACGATAACACTTTTTCCCATGACAGATTGGGAGAATATCCGGTATGTGAGTTTCTTGTTTAAGAGTGATGCCTAGATATGGTGGGAGCTAATGGAGGAGACTCATGATTTAGCCACGATGACCTGGGGAGATTTCAGATGACTTTTTGAGGCAGAATATAGGACAGCTGACAGAATGCATGAAAAGATACAGGAATTTATTAACCTATGTCAGGGAATCAATTCAGTGAAGGAATACTCCATTAGTTTTAATTCCTTGGTAAGGTTTATACCAGGTATAGTGAGCACACCAAAGTTGAGGAGGGACAAGTTTGTGCATGGGCTGAATCTAGAAATAGCCTAAGATGTGATGGCAGGTGCCCAGCCCCCTCAGACTTATAGTGAGGCTTTGGAGCGAGCTTTACAAGCTGAAGTATTTGTGAATAAGTTGATTTCATTGACTTCATCAACAACAGTGTCCAGTGTTCCACCTCCCACTCCACAGAGAGACAGATTTGATACCCCCAGCAGTAGAGAAGGGAAGAATAAGAAAAGATTTCAGTCAAAGAAGAACAAGAGGGAGGGGAAGAACAAACGGCCAAGAACTATTGAGTTTCCCTAATGTTAGAAATGCAAGAAATATCATCCGGGAGAGTGTCTCAAAGGTGTGTTTTAGATGCCGACAGCCCAGACATATGATGAAAGATTGTAAGGCCCCTCCTACATCCATAGCACAGACATCTAGAGGTACTAATGCTCGGTATTTACGGTTGCACAGAGTGAAGCCGAGGCCAACCCATCGGCAGTTACTGGTCAGTTATTATTTCATTCAGTTTCCCTTTATGCATTAGTTGATTCTAGAGCCACACACTCATTTATTACACATGGGATTATAAAGAGATTGGGTTTGAAACCTATTATAATAGATCAACCCATTAAGATAGAATTGCCAGATGGTGATAGTGTAGTAACTTAGGAGATGCTTCCAGGGGAGTCCATAGTGATCCATGGAAGAATGTTACTGGTAGATTTGATTGTGTTTGACATGCCTGACTTTGATGTTATTTTGGGCATGGATTTCCTAGGGAGATATGGAGTAGAAATTGATTGCCGAAAGAAGAAAGCAAGATTTAATCTTGATGACGGCGATAAGTTTAGTTTCGGAGAGGGCCATCAACTTTGTATGTTAATTAGCTGTGTAAAGGCTAGAAAGATGTTAAGAAAAGGGTGCTTCGAATATATTGCCCATGTGGTACAAAGCAATGATGTCCCTCGATCAGAGATCCAGAATGTGCCAATAGTCCGAGAGTTTCTAGATGTATTTTCTGATGATTTGCTAGGTTTACCTCCAGAAAGAGAAATGGAGTTTAGCATTGAACTAGCACCAGGGACAGCACCTATTTCTAAAGCCCCTTACCGGATGGCCCCAGTTGAGCTACAGGAGTTGAAGAAGCAACTTTAGGAACTCCTAGATAAGGGTTTTATTTGACCCAGCCATTCTCCTTGGGGAGCTCCAATCCTATTTGTGAAAAAGAAAGATGGGTCCCTACGGATGTGTATAAATTATAGAGAGTTGAATAAAGTGGCAGTGAAGAACAAGTACACTTTACCTCGCATAGATGACTTATTTGATCAATTGAAAGGAGCAGCAGTGTTTTCAAAGATTGATTTGAGGTCGGGTTATCACCAAGTAAGGGTGGTAGAGCAAGATATTGCCAAGACTGCATTTCGGACTAGATATGGGCATTATGAGTTTGTGGTAATGCCTTTTGGGTTAACCAATGCCCCAGCAGTCTTTACGGATTTAATGAACCGGGTATTCCATGATTGTCTTGATCAATTTATAGTGGTGTTTATTGATGATATCCTGGTTTATTCTAAGACAAGAGAAGAGCATGAAGAGCATTTGACATTTGTGCTACAGTGAAAGAGAGATAAGAAGCTATTTGCCAAATTTTCTAAATGTGAGTTTTGGCTAGATCAAGTTATCTTCCTGGGCCATACTGTCTCTAAGGAAGGCATATAAGTGGATCCTAGTAAGGTGAAGGTAATTTTAGAGTGGCAAAAGCCAAAGACAGTAAAGGAGGTTAGAAGTTTCTTGGGGCTTGCAGGTTATTACAGGCAATTTGTAATAGGATTTGCCCAGCTGGCTAAGCCACTTACAACTCTTACCAAACATGGAACTCCTTTCATATGGTCGAATGCTTGTGAAGAAAGTTTTCAATAGTTAAAAAGAAGATTAACCACAGCTCATATTCTAGTATTACCACAGGAGGGTGTAGACTATGATATTTACACAGATGCCTCACTTCAGGGACTTGGTGCAGTGTGGATGCAGTTGGGTAGGGTAATAGCCTATGCTTATCGACAGTTGAAAGAGTAGGAGACAAGATACCCTACGCATGATTTAGATTTGGTCACAGTAGTTTTTGCACTAAAAATATGGAGGCATTACTTATATGAAGCAAAGAGCAATATTTATACTGATCATAAGAGTTTGAAGTATTTCTTCACCCAGAGGGTGCTGAATATGAGACAGAGGAGATGGTTAGAGCTGGTTAAAGATTATGGCTATGAAATTAAGTATTAGTCGGGAAAAGCCAATGTAGTAGCCGCCGCCTTGAGTAGAAAAGCTTATTCATCTCGACTCACAAGGTAGAACGAATTAATAGAAGAATTGTGCAAAGAACAGATTGAGGTCATACTAGGAAGAATTGCCAGGTTAGAGGTTCAATCCACTTTACTAGAAGAAATCAAAGGAAAGTAAGCTGCCGATAAGTGGTGTCAGAAAATAAGTCAACAAGTTATTGAGGGTAGAATACCAGAATTCCATCTGTTAGATAGTGTAACGCCCCGCTTGAGGTACGTTGTTACTGTTTCCTCTTTCGCTCTTATTTTGAGTTGATTTTGGTGTTATTGTTTGATTTAGTGTTGTGTTGAATGGTTGCCCTGAAATTGGTTGAAAACAGAAGAAATTCAGTCTGCCGTGCTTCGCCGGGGCGAAGAAGAATCTTCGCCACGGCGAAGAGAGGTTGCCACAGGGGGAAGCTGCTGGACAGTTTCGCCGCGGCGACAACCCGAATAAATTGTTGATTGAGTTTTAGATATTTTCTTCCTTAAGGACAATTTGACCTTTCTACCCCTCATTAGCAGGAAAAGTGGGGAGTTAATTGTAAGTATTTTTCATGGAGAATAGGTTGAGATAGGGGTGAGTTTGTAAAGAATCAAAGGATATGGATGGAATTCCCAAAGAAGAATAAGGGCAAAATGGGAATGAGTGTGTTTATATTTCATTAAAAGGAATTAGAATCAAAGAAACCCCTCATTTCTTCTTCTCAAACGTGACTCTTCATTCTTCTCCTCTCCGCTTCTCTTTTCTTTTGATCAAGGAATTTCAAGGGGTTTTTGAAGTGATTTGGAGTTGAAAAGCAACCTAAGGCTTCCTAAGGTAAGGATTTCTCCTTAAGTTGTGTGATTTGGGAGTTTTAACCCATATTGAAATTTGAGGGTTTTCCTTCTTTTGGTTAAGATAAGAGGAAAAGTCAAGCTAAGCAAGTGAAAGGAAGGATTTGTGAAGTCTCTACATAGCAAGTAAGTAAAACCCAACCCAAGTTGAGATTTATGAATTTTCTTGATTAGGGTTTTGATAGAAATGATGCATGTATGTGATGTGCATGTATTATAGCATGTATGAAAGATTAAATAGAGATTTCTATGCTTTGTGAGTGTTAATACCTTGCAAATTTGAGAAATGGGTTGTTGGTTTAGCAAGGTAGTTGAGATGGAATTTAAGGGGTATTATGGATCCCCTTTTTGGAAGTGTTTTCTATGGCAGGTTTTATGGCTTTGTGAAGGGGTTTTTCCCCATTTTGGATGGTTAAGAAAAGTTTTAGAATCATGGCTATGATAGAGTTTCATAGTGCACATGAGTTGTTTGATGAAATGCCTAATAGAGGTTTGAGTATGAGAAATGAACCTTAATTCTTGCAACATTGCATGTTGGCATTTCATAAGTGCATTAGTAGTGATGAACCATCCATAGGCACTAATTGTGCATTGAAAAGTGACCTAAGAAAGTGTAAGGAAATGGTTTATGCAATTACCCTATGAGTAGAGAGCTTAGTGGGTAAAATTACTCTAAGGGTAGAGAGCATTGAAAAATGCTACAATAGAGTGAATTAGAAGGGTAGTATAGTTGGGATGATGCTTTGTGATCATCACCCGACCGTTATGGGAATCGGATTGATGCTTTGTGATCATCATCCGAATAGCCCTTAGAGAGATGGGTCGACGCTTTGTGATCGTCACCCGATGAGTAGTAGAAATGGGTAGATGCTTTGTGACCACTACCCGGTTAGTTAAGAGATATGTAGGTTGATGCTTTGTGATCATCACCCAACGGCTAGTAGAAGCGGGTTGATGCTTTGTGACCATCACCCGATAGTGACTAGAGACGGGTAAATGCTTGGTGATCGTTACCCAAAATCCATGAGGAACGGGTAGGTGCTAGGTGACCTCCACCCGATAGTTAGAAAGAACCGAGTTGATGCTTTGTGATCCTCACTCGGTAGTCACTAAGAACGGGTTGGTATTGTATGAATTCCACCCGATAGCCATAGAGAGTGAGATGGTGCTGTGTGAACGCCATCCGGCCGTACCTCCGGTAAGATGAGGCCATGAGATTACTAGGAACAGAAACAGAATCAGAAATAGCATAAGGAAAGAATTAAAAGTTATTCATACGGGGACAGACGAGAGAGAGTTTTACTTATCGAGGCATTATTTTGTGCTCACCCGTTATTTTCCTTTGTGGATGCAGGGTTCTAGGTGATGCGGTGCGGAGGGCGCCAAGCGAAGAGAGATAGCTACTGTTTCCCTGTTTTGTCTTTTTAAAATACATTTTTTGTAAATACTCTTTATGTATAAAAGACACATGCTTACTAATGAAAAGAAAGTTTTGGGCCCAATTTTCTATTGTTATTATGCATGCATTGTACTAGTTTTCAGTAGTTGTTACAGATAGTGTCCTCTATTCCAGGAGTCGTTTGTACATTCCTCAAGATGATGAGTTAAAAAAGAGAATTCTTACGGAGGCTCATGACACACCATACTCTGCTCATCCTGGAGCAACCAAGATGTATCAAGACTTAAAGAAAAGCTATTGGTGGCCAGGTATGAAGGAAGATATTGGAGATTTTGTAGCTAAATGCCTAGTTTCTTAACAAGTGAAAGCAGAACACCAAAGGCCATCAAGGTTGCTTCAACCGCTTAGTATTCCTGAATAGAAATGGGAGAGTATTTCGATGGATTTTATTACAGGTCTCCCTAAAGTGCAAAAAGGGTTTAATGCTATATGGGTGATAGTAGACAGATTGACCAAGTCAGCCCATTTTCTTCCAGTAAAGGAGAGCATTACTTTAGATCAATTGGCCTAGATTTACATTAAAGAGATAGTGAGACTGCATGGAGTACCCAAAACAATAGTATCAGATAGAGATTCTAGATTTGTCTTAGCTTTCTGGACTAGTTTACAGAGGAACTTGGGTACCAAATTGGCTTTTAGTACAACCTACCATCCTCAAATAGATGGCCAGACAGAGAGAATGAATCAGATACTTGAGGATATGTTGAGGGCTTGTTGCATGGATTACAGAATATCCTGGCATGAGATGTTACCCTTGGTGGAATTTGCTTATAATAATAGCTATCGGTCTACAATTAAGATGGCTCCTTACTAGACCTTGTATGTGTTGGAGTAGGTGCCTTAGAGCCAATCAATTATTGTAGAATTGACTCTTTGTAATAATGTTCATTAATCAATAATAAAAGGCATCTTATTCTATATCGTGTAAATCATTATTATTGCAATATGTATTGATATATGTTCTTAGAATGGTAGAACCATGACGAGGATATCAAGTGTTTCAAATCTTGATAGTGAGAACCCTATGAGCACAAATGATGGCCATTCTAGAAACGTCCGTAGCCCCAGTATCATTTTGAAGTAAGGGCACAGATAATACAGTAAGGCTATCATAGTGTTGAATAATCCTGTCGAAAGGTAGTGACTGATCTCACTTGTCAAGGTTGTTTGGTGACAACCTGGTGTAACACATAGGTGCTTGCTGTAGGCAATAACACCGCAGCAAGTTCACTGGACTGACCCACCAGAGGATTCCATATGGATGGTAACCCCAGTGTCTATGGAACAAATCCTCTAACAAATGGTGGTGCATGTGATCCTTAGACTTGAGATCACCGGAGCGCCTTGTGCACCGATTGGTGTAGTTTGACACTAGCTTAACGCAGTTCTTTTCAGAGCTGTCAATACAGTGGTGATTGGCTACATCTAGGAGTGTATCAAGACTATGGTGGATTGACAGAGGATTCATCACTCCCGGGCACGGGAGAAGTTATCTCACGGTACAATTCAATATATGGCAATGACACTAAAACTGTGGTCATAGTGGGATTGAGTTGTTGCTCTATCCAGTTTATGAAACGGGTCATTGGTCTAGAAACTGAATACATAATATCGAGAGTAATCGAAGGTTGACACTATTTCTATGCCTTCATCTCATTTCGATAATGTATGATGAAAGGATCGAATTGGACGGTAACCATATCGTTGACAGGTGGCTACTTTGCTGAATCCGAATCTATCGAGTGGCCACGATGCCTTGCTAGGGGCCAATCTTGGTCTGTGTATTAGTGAGACGATTAATTGGTGTTAATCGTGATACCATACACTACCGGTATGATGAGGAGCCTATGGGTCACACACATAGAAGATAATTTAAGACTCAGGAAGAAAGAAGGGCATTTTCGTCTTTTAAGGCGAAAGGGTATTTTGGTAATTTCACAGTGCAATTAAATTTGCTGAGGTCGTAGCCTTTATTTAATTTGTTAGAAAAATTAAATAAGTGAAATTACGTTTAAATGTGTGTTCGCACATATTTAAATATATATTATCATTATTGTTAAATGTTAATATATATATATATATATATATATATATATATATATATATATATATATATATATATATATATATATATATATATATATATATATATATATATATATATTTAAATATATATATTAATTGATTTTAATTGAGATAATGATGGAAAAATAAAATATTAAATTGGGAGTGTTTGGCAATATGGGGCGTTTGGGTTGGAGCCCAAGCCTATTCCGTATGGGATTAGGGCAAATTGATTAACTATAAAAAGAAAAGTGTGTGTGTGTTAATTGATTAAGGAATTGATTTCTTTTAGAAATTAAAACACACAGCAGCCCTCTCAATCACTCCCACGGCAGTAACACTTTTTGGCCTAAAAATCAATTCAATTGATTTGCTTTCTTCTTAATCTTGAAGCCAAATAGGATCTAGCAAATCCCTCTTTGGTTCTTTTGAGATTGTCTTCGTGTGGACTACGTGGGTTTGATCCTACACTTGGATCAGTAGCAAAACATTCATTGACAAATTTGGAGGAGCCTCCAACGTGCGTTTGTTTTTCTTTAAACTCAGATTTATTTTTCTGCAGCTTTTATTTAATATGAATTGTAAAATTATACCCTTGATCTTGGCTCATGTAAACGATCCCTGAATTATTTGTTTTTGTTTCCGCTGCGTGTATGGGACCGTTTACAAATAGTGGTATCAGAGCCTAGGGTACTGAATTTTACAATTTTTATTTGAATGGTTGATAACATGTATTTGATGATATAATGTTGCCTTATAAAATCTGCCTTAAATCATGTTTTTGAGAAATTGATTAATCAATTAATCTGATTTGTTGATGAACTACAAGTTTGGTTTAATGCATGATAGATTTTTGTTGAGATTAATGTGTTTGATTGATTGCAAAATCCGTTTAGAGTGTTTTTAGTTACTGTATGAACAGATCCGGAGCTACGGATCTGTGTACACTCGCCGTGGCGATATAACCCATCGCCGCAGCGAGCATTGTTCACACTAGCGCTGGTGACGCAACCAGCGCTCGCCACGGTGATATAAAGCATCGCCATGGCAATCGTCCTCTGGACGAGCACTGTAAGAAAACAGCGCTCACCGCGACGATATAATCCATCGCCGTGGCGATCGTCCTTAGGATGAGCACTGTACTAAATCGCCGCGGCGATCGTCCTTAGGACGAGCACTGTACCAAATCGCCGCGGCAAACATACGTTAAGCATGAACGTCAAGTTACCAATGCACGCCGCGGCGATCTAACTCATCGCCGTAGCGAGTACACTTCCGAGTGTGCAGGGGGCTAAAATGTAAAGTTTCAAAACTTTTAGACCACACTGTAGTTTTGCAAATTGTCAGGGGGTAAATGGTAATTAACCCACAAATTTCAAAAAATTGATTGTTTTTTAAATGTATGATTTGTATATTGCATGATGCCTGGTACATGAGCCTTAGACCTAAGGGTGAATGTTTTAAAATATTTTTGGGTATGTATGGTTGTATAATTTATTAAATAGGGCCTGCGTGTCCTGCCTTTCTCCTTTTTCTTAATGTACATTCTCTTCTCATCTAACTCCCTTCGAATGTAAATCGAGGTTTCTAAATTTATTGATGTAAAGAATTTTGTATTATTATTCTTTTGTAAATTTAAAAGTTTTGTAATGTACTTGAAGATGGAGCAAAGGACGCGGCAACCATACTTGAAGACTCAAGATGTTTATTACAGGACCCCTAGGTGACCCACCGATTCCTCTAGGCTTGAGGAAATCGGTTTTAGTTGGGCCATGTACCGACATGTTTTAATATTTTGTTTAGAATGCATGATAAGGTTGAATGTTCAATAACATGCCAAACAATGTCATTCTAACAAAGATAATAATCTGATGAGACATTAAATAACAAAACCCTCTATCAAAGTATATTAAGTCACGAAAGCCTTCCATCACCATGGTTTTAATCAAACCACTATTCGTCGAAACCTTGTTTGTAATAACTGCTTCATACTAGGGTACTCATAGAAATACATAAAGTAAAATGCATTTATATTAGCAAAAGTAAATGGGCCCGAAATTTTCTTTTAATACATATAATCATTCTTTATACAAAGTAAGGTATCATTTGTAAAAGTTATCAAAAATAGTGGACAGTGTAGCTATTGCTCCTCGTTTGCTGATGCCCATTCTACCGCGTCCTCACCTAGATCCTGCAAACACAAAGAGAAACAACGGGGTGAGCACAAAATAATGCTCAGTAAGTAAATCTTCTACTCGTCTGTCCCACCCCGTAACTCTTTCTCTTAATTCTTTCCTTACACTCTTCTTATCTCATTTATTTTCTCTTTCTGTTTCTCTTTCACATAGCTCTTTTCTATTAACTTTCTATCGTATGTCATGGCCTCATCTTACCGGAGGCACGGCTGAGTGGATATCACAAAGCACCCACCCACTCTTCGTGACTTCTACTCATTCTCTTCCTCTATTCTTTCTCATATTTTCTCATTCTTTCTCACTTGAATGTCATGGCCTCATCTTACCGAAGACACGGCCGGGTGGAGTTCACAAAGCACCAACCCACTCTTCGTGACTTTTGGGTGGATTTCACTAAGCACCAACCCATTCTTCATAACTTCCGGGTGGAGTTCACAAAGCACCAACCCATTCTTCATAACTTCCGGGTGGAGTTCACGAAGCACCAACCCATTCTTAGATTTTTCTCATTTCTTTACTTTTAGAGTAGCTCATTCACAAAGTTCTCTACTCTTTCTCAAACTACTTCTCAATGCACAATTAATGCATAAGGATGGTTCATGCTTAAAGTTTCTTACTTAATGCACTTATGAAATGCACAAATGAAATATTGCATCAAGATAGTCATTCTGCATAGGTCACATTCAAAAAGGCATAACTTGAGTTATACACATCGGATTGCTACGATTTTGGTCTCGTTTTAAATCTTAGAGACAAAGCTACAACTTTTATGTTTTGGTCTCAGCCCAGTTCAATCGGTAAAATGCCCAAAAATCACTCAGAAAGTCACGGCTGTGACAGGGACAGTTTTCACTTAGGCATTTCATCAAACAACAATTGTGCATAAACAAACCCTAATTCAATTATCATTCTATTTATTTCTCAAACCATCCAAAATGAGAGAAAAACTCTCTTGTAGCATCACATACCTACATGGCAAACACACTCCCAAAAAATTTCTCCAATTCTTCCAATTTCAACCCATCATCAAATCATCACATATACTTCTCATATTCAAATATATCCAACAATAAGCATAATTCATCATACATCTCATCTCAATTTCTCAATAATCACAACATATGCATATTTAAAAGAAATCTCTACTCACTTGAATTCTTAAATTTTAGCTTGAGTTGGATTTTGAGTGGAATTTACTTACCTTATGCTTGAATATTCTCTCCTATGCTCTCTACTCTTGTTGGATTCCAATCTTCTCTTAACCCTAAGCATAAACTTCATAAGAACTCAACTTTTACACAAATAAAACATAGATAAAGAGCATGAATTCTCACCTTTTGATGCCTTGAATCAAAACCCTATGAAAATCTACTCAAAAGCCCTCAAATTCCTTGGAGAAGTGAATGAAAATATGAGAGAAAAAAGGAGGAGTGTGGGGGGTGGAATGAATGAAAATTAGGGTTTCAAACCCTTAACACTTTAATTTATAACCACACTTTCCCATTTTACCCTTGCTCTTTCTTGGAAATTTCATCTATGTCCCTTAGTCAATTACAATAATGCCCTCATTTTTAATGTATTCTCTATGAAATTCTATCTCTTTTCACTCCCCATAATTTCAACTAATTTTGAGTGAAAAGACCATTTTACCCCTAATGAAAGTTTAAGGGATTTTCTTCACATTTTTCTCAAAATAACTTTAACAAAAATTCAACTAAGGGCCAACCAACCAATATTAACAATATATCGACCCAAATGAGAGCAAAACAATAAACATTCAAGCAATACACCATAACTTAGCTACGTCCCTCAAGTGGGGCTTTACATTGTTCGCCAAAGCGAAGGGTACACTTATACCAGTGGGAGGTTAAAATGCATTGGAGTTTTCCTTAATGGTGATGGGTCAACTTAAAATGACGGTTTTGCTTGTTCGCCAAAGTGAAGGTTGATAAACACGCGTCATAGGCATAGTAAAGCATTACACATATTGTGTATACGTGGTGACATGTAGTGTCCACTCTACGGATACTGAGAATCACACTTGAGGACGATGGCATGTAGTGTCCATTGGATTGTGTGATTGGCTTGTTGGCTTTCTCACATTTGAGGTTGATAGTGGGAGCTATCAATGGGTGTAGATTAAGTTTGTTGGCCTACCTAATCAACTCATTTTGGCTTGTTCGCCAAAGTGAAGGTTTGAAATGGGCAGGATGGGATCTCGGTCCACTAGGAAAGTCAACGGGCTTTCCCGAGTTAATGGTGAGGGCTATTGACTTGAGTAAAATAGTGGGAGCTTCGTTTAATAAAATACCATATTAAACAATACCAATGAACATGGTAATAATAGTTATTTTTCTGCACTTGTAGATTCACTTAAAATTGAGCAAAATGATCCCAATATTACTGCGACAAATCATCGAACTAGGAGAGAAATAGAATGGTGAAAATTTCGTTGACTGGTATAGAAGTATAAATAATATACTTCATTAAGCGATAAATTATACACCATTGAGCAAGCTCTATCACCAGAGCTTGCTGATAGTTCTATCCATGAGACTAGGTATGTATATGTGAAGCATACACATGATGCAAAAGCAGAAATGACTAGATACATTGTGTTTGCATCAATGGCACCATTATTGCGAAAGTAGTGCTAGAAAATGGATTTAGCTTCTATTCTTCATTTTCTTCGAAGAAATGAGAAGCATATGGTGTCTCGGTCGTTATTCAGATGTAGGATGGAAGAGGGTACCAAAATTGGCGATCATATACTCAAGTGGATCGAGTATATGAACAAGCTTGAGATTTTAGGATGTGGACTTAATGAAGGTTTAGCAATAAACCTAATATAACAGTCTTTGCCAGATTCTTATTCTCAATTCGTCTATGACTTTATTGAGGAAGATAAGAAGAATACCATTTTCGAGCTTCTGGATTGGTTTAAGGCTACTAAGTCAGGCATGAAAATGTCAGAAACATTGATGTTGGTTGAAGCCAGCTCAAGTGACAAGGAAAGGGCTTAGAAGTCAATGGAAAGAACTGTTGCAAAAAAGGAAAGGCGTTTGTCCTCACTGTGGGAATCCCAGCCACTAGAGGAAACATTACAAGGCCTTCTTAGCAAAACAGAAGAAGAATGTCACTTTTTCGCAGTACGTTTTGAGATTAACTTCTCTTGTAAACATCTAGTTGACACAAGATATGGTTCTCACATTTGATTGATGTGCAGGAACTATGGTAGAGTAGATTGCTCGCCAAGCAAGAGGTGGACCTACCAATTAGAAATGAAGCACGTCTGCTGCATTTGCTGTAGGATCTTATCTTCTGATTTAGCCGATGGACTTGTTTCTTGGAACTTGTGGATTATTATGGTTTATCCTCAGTTTCTAGAAATTATATTTCTGTGTCGACATAGGACAAATGAGAATATTAGTTTACTAATGGATTATTGTCCTTGAGTATAAATAATATTCTTTATGAAAGACAATAAGGATAATCTCAAAATGACAACTATGCCAACTTTGGCAAGTTGAGCTAAACACATCTGAAGGAATATGGGATAGTATCACAACTCACCCCTCCTTATATACCCCAACACAAAGGAGTGTCGGAAAGGAGGAACAAGACCTTACTTGATATGGTTAGGTCCATGATGAGTTTTAGTGATTTACCTGTATTGTTCTAGGGTTATGCCCTGGAGACTGCGACTCACGTTTTGAACCGTGTGCCATCAAAGTTTGTAGATAAGACTCCATATGAGCTATGGAGTGGGCGAAAGCCTAACTTGTCTTATCTAAGGATTTGGGGTTGCGAAGCTTATGTTAAGAAATTGACTTCGAACAAGCTGGGCCCAAAATCCTATAAATGTATATTTGTGGGGTATCCAAAGGATACTACTTCTACCACCCAGAAGAGCACAAAATTTTTGTTGCTCAATCTGGTGTCTTCTTTGAAAAGGAATATTTTCTAAGAAGTACTAATGGGAGAAAAGTAGAACTTGATGAAGTTCTTGAACCACAAGATATACTAGACAAAAGAGGGGATGATGTGCCAGAGGAAGTGGTTGAGCATCATGAGGAGGTTACTCCACAACTTGTGGATCAAAGTGAACCACCTTAGGTAGCACAAGAGCTACGTAGATCTGGGAGAGTACGCCGTGAGCCCGAGAGATACTGTTATCTCGTGACTCAACATGGTGACGTACTAATCTACGAAGACGATATATTAGATCCAGATTTCGTTAAATGGTTTGAAGCCATGAAATCTAAGATGGACTCCATGTACTAGAACCAAGTGTAGGTCTCTGGTGGAACCACCTGAAAGGGGTAAAACCCATAGGGTGTAAATGGGTCTTCAAGAAGAAGACTGACATGGATGGCAACGTGCATACTTATAAAGCATTGTTGGTTGCCAAAGAATTCAAACAAATTCATGGCATTAACCATGAAGAAACCTTTTCGCCGGTTGCCATGATTAAATCCATCCGGATGATGCTTGCAATTGCTGCATATCATGACTATGAGATTTGGCAAATGGATGTCAAAATTGCTTTCCTGAATGGAAACCTTGAAGAGGATGCGTACATGACACAACCTGATGGTTTCATTCTTGATAGTCAAGCCTATAAGGTATGCAAGTTTCAGAGATCCATTTATGGACTCAAGCAAGCCTCAAGGAGCTAGAACATTCGTTTTGATGAAGCCATAAAAGAATTTGGTTTTATCAAGAACGAAGACGAGCCCTGTGTTTACAGGAAAGTGAGTGGGAGCGTAGTAGCATTCCTAGTGTTGTATGTCAATGACATACTTGATCGGGAATGATATACCGAACTTGCGGATCGGTAAAGGCCCAGGGTTATCCAAGTGCTTCTCCATGAAGGACTTAAGGGAAATAGCCTACATCCTTGGAATAAAGATTTATCGTGATAGATCGTGTAAGTTGCTCAAACTAAGTCAAAGTACATAGACAAGGTACTGAACACATTCAGTATAGAAAAAATCCAAGAAGGGATTTCTTCTGATGGCATATATTGTCTATCTGTAAGGATATGTGTCTTTAACCACACAATGAGAGAGATAGAATGAAGAGGATCCCATATGCTTTAGTAAGTGGATCTATCTTGTATGCTAAGATTGATATCTAATGTGCATTAAACACTTGTAGTGGATATCAATCAAGCTCAAGTGAGCAATATGTTATGTACTTAGATTGATGTCTTATGTGCATTCAGCACTAGTAGAAGATATCAACTAAATCCAAGTGAATGACACTGGGTGAGTGTCAATGGACATTCTTAAGTATTTGAAAAGGGCTTAAGAATATATATTCTTGGATTATGGAGAAAAGATGAGCTCACTGTAAAAGAATATAGTGACGCTATTTCCAAATGAGAAAAGGATGATTATAGTTCGCAATTTGGGATTACACAATTTTGTCTCAATATAAGCTGAGGTGGTGGAAGAGCTCGAATCAGTGTACTGCAGCCGAATTCTACAATTGATGCTAAGTGTAACGCATTATTTAATGCAGCCGTGTAGGCGGTTTGGATTAAGAAGTTCATTACTGAACTTGATGTGATTTCAAGCATTGCTAATCCAGTATCGTTGTACTTTGCGATAACAATAGAGCCATTGTTGTGGCTGAGGAATCACGGTCTCACCAGTAATCCAAACACTTACTTAGTTGATTCGATCTGATCTGAAAGATCGATAAGAAAGGGAATGTGCAGATTTGTAAAATACCTACTAACCCACTATTGAAGTTTCTGTTGTAGCAGAAGCATGATGGGCACTTGGGTCATTCAATGTTGAGTGCATGAATGACTGGCTATATGCAGGCACTTGGGTCATTCAGTGTTGAGTGCATGAATGATTGGCTATAGTGCAAGTGGAAGATTGTTGGAGTAGGTGCCCTAGAGCCAATCAATTATTGTAGAATTGACTCTTTGTAACAATGTTCATTAATCAATAATAAAAGCCATCTTATTCTATATTGCATAAATCATTATTATTGCAACATGTATTGATATATGTCCTTAGAATGGTAGAACCGTGACCAGGGTATCAAGTGTTTCAAATCTTGATAGTGAGAATCCTATGAGCACATATGGTGGCCATTCTAGAAACGTCCGTAGCCCCAGTATTATTCTGAAGTAAGGGCACAGATAATACGATAAGGCTATCATAGTGTTGAACGACCTGTCGAAAGGTAGTGGCCCGATCTTACTTGTCAAGGTTGTTTGGTGACAACTGGTGCAACACATGGGTGCTTCTTTGTAGGTAATTACACCGTAGCAAGTTCAACCTGACCGACCCACCGAGGATTCCATATGGATGGTAACCCCGTGTCTATGGAACAAATCCTCTAACGAATGGTGGTGCATGTGATCCTTAGACTTGAGATCACCGGAGCGCCTTGTGCACCGATTGGTGTAGTTTGACACTAGCCTAACGAAGTTCTTTTCAGAGCTATCAATACAGTGGTGATTGGTTACATCAAGGAGTGTATCAAGACTATGGTGGATTGACAGAGGATTCATCACTCTCGGTTATCTCACGGCACAATTGAGTATATGGCAATGACACTAAAACTGTGGCCACAGTGGGATTGAGGTGTTGCTCTATCCAGCTTATGATACGGGTCATTGGTCTAGAAACTGAATACATAATATCGAGAGTAACCGAAGGTTGACACTATTTCTATGCCTTCGTCTCGTCGAGATAACGTATGATGAAGGATCGAATTGCACGGTAACCATATCGTTGACAGGTAGCTACTTTGTTGAATCCGAATCTATCGAGTGGCCATGATGCCTTGCTAGGGGCCAATCTTAGTTTGTGTATCAGTGAGACAATTAATTGGTATTAATCGCGATACTATGCACTACCGGCATGATGAGGAGCCTATGGGATCACACACATAGAAGATAATTTAAGACTCAGGAAGAAAGAAGGGCATTTTTGTCTTTTAAGGCAAAAGGGTATTTTTGTAATTTCACAGTGCAATTAAATTTGCTGAGGTCGTAGCCTTTATTTAATTTGTTAGAAAAATTAAATAAGTGAAATTACGTTTAGATGTGTGTTCGCACATATTTAAATATATATTATCATTATTGTTAAATGTTAATATATATATATATATATATATAAATATATATATTAATTGATTTTAATTGAGATAATGATGGAAAAATAAAATATTAAATTGGAAGTGTTTGGCAACATGGGGCGTTTGGGTTGGAGCCCAAGCCTATTCCGTATGGGATTAGGGCAAATTGATTAACTATAAAAAGAAAAGTGTGTGTGTGTTAATTGATTAAGGAATTGATTTCTTTTAGAAATTAAAACACACAGCAACCCTCTCAATCACTCCCACGGCAGTAACACTTTTTGGCCTAAAAATCAATTCAATTGATTTGCTTTCTTCTTAATCTTGAAGCCAAATAGGATCTAGCAAATCCCTCTTTGGTTTTTTTGAGATTGTCTTCGTGTGGACTACGTGGGTTCTATCCTACACTTGGATCGGTAGCAAAACATTCGTTGACAAATTTGGAGGAGCCTCCAATGTGCGTTTGTTTTTCTTTAAACTCAGATTTATTTTTCTGCAGTTTTTATTTAATATGAATTGTAAAATTATACCCTTGATCTTGGCTCATGTAAACGATCCCTGAATTATTTGTTTTTGTTTCAGTTGCGTGTATGGGACCGTTTACTAACAGTGTGGTAGACGTTGTAGATCTCCACTACATTGGGATGACATAGGTGAGAAAGATGAGTTGAATACAACTCTTGGGCCAGAACTAACTCAGAAAATGATAGAAGATGTCAAGTTAATCAGAAGTAGAATGAAACAAGCCCAAGACAGGTAGAAAAACTTTGCAGACTTAAACAGGAAAGATGATGAATTCGAAGTGGGTGATAAAGTGTTTCTAAGAGTTGCCCCCTACAAACAGGTGATGCGTTTCGGTAGCAAGGGAAAGTTAGCACCGAGATACATTGGTCCATTTGAAGTATTACAGCGAGTGGGAAAGGTAGCCTATAGGTTGGCTCTACCACCCAACATGGACAGAGTACACAATGTATTTCATGTCTCGATGCTTTGAAAATATGTAAGTGATCCCACCCGTATAGTAAGTGTAGAAGATGTGGACTTAGAAGAAAACCTTATGTATGAGGAACGTCCAGTTCAGATATTGGACAGAAAGATTAAGGAGCTCCAAAACAAGAGTATCCCTTTAGTGAAAGTCCTCGGGAGAAATCATAAAGTTGAAGAAGCTACATGGGAGGTGGAGCAAGATATGTAGAACCGTTACCCGGAGTTGTCTATTTGAATTTCGGGGACGAAATTCTTATAAGAGGGGGAGAATTGTAACGCCCACATGGACAAAATTCTTATACCTTTAGTTGATTTTTGCTAAAGTTATTTTGAGAAAATGTGAAGAAAATGCTTTAAACTTGCATTAAGGGTAAAATGGTCTTTTCACTCAAAATTAGTTGAAATTGTGAGGAGTGAAAAGAGATAGAATTTCATGGAGAATGCAATAAAATGAAGGCATTATGGTAATTGACTAAGGGACATAGATGGAATTTTAGAGAAAGTGCAAGGGCAAAATGGGAACACATGCTTATATTAATTGCTATAAGGCTTTATTTGAAGAAACCCTAACCCATATCCATCCCTTGTTCACGCCACTCTACCCCATTTTTCTCTCAATTTTCTTCACTAAACTTCAAAGGAAAATCATAGGATTTGGTCTAGATTTTTGGAGATTTTCAATCTTCAAGCATCCGAAGGTAAAATTCTAGCAAAAGGAGTGTGATTAAACTTGAAAATTTTAAATTCTTACAGTTCTTATATGATTTAGGTCCAAGAGGAAGAGATTTGGAGAAAAAGGGAAGTGATCTCACATATTCAAGGTAAGTAAACCTACTTTGAAACTTAATTTGAGCAAAACATGTGTTGAATTAATTTTTGCATGTTTATATGTGATGGTATGAGAGAATTATGGGCTGTTTTTTATGCTTATTGATGTATTAATTCTAGCCATGAGAAGTAGTGTATGGTTATGTGATGATTTGGTGAAGTTGTGGAAGATTTTGTGTTGAAATTTTTGAAGTGTAGAGAATTGTGAAAGTGGACAGGTTTGATGCAATAATTAGTGAGTTTTTGGCTCACAATTTGGTTGAATTAAAGAGTTTTGGAAGGGTAGCCAATAAGGTAGTTGCATGTGCATATGAAGTGTTTGATGAAAATCCAAAAAGAAATTGCATGCATGAGTTGGTAAACCCTAATGAGGAAAGGGTTAGAGAAAGGCAAGGCTTGAAGTTTGAATGTACTTTATTGATCTTTTAACCTATTTTCACAGGGTAGAATGGTTAGGAAAGGTTAGGGAGTAAGTGGAGGTAAATAGGTTTGGAAAAGCCTTAAAGTAGGCATGTTACCAAGGTTGCCTTGTCAAACCCGTGACCTTCTGAGTGATTTTTGGGCATCTTATCTTTCGAACTGGTTGAGTAATAAACATAAAAGTTGTAGCCCTTTCTCTAAGCTTTAAAATGAGACCAAGATCGTAGCAATCCGATGTGTATAACTGGGGATATGCCTTCTTGGATATGACATGTGCAGAATGACTATCTCAAGAGTGCTTCCACTTTATTAGTTTATATCCATAATTGATTCCAAGTACGAAAATGATGCTTAAAGGGTTGTGAAGCATGTTTGAATGAGTGGTCTTTGTGATTATTTAATGATTGTATGAACATATATGTTTGATGTGATAAATGACCATGGAGGCTATGTTCATAGATGGAAAGTGTATGTGTTTTTTTAAAGAATGTAAGTGTAGAATTTCCATAGCTTGGAAATCATGTTGAAATGTGTATATTATCTCTTTCTATTCTCTTTCTATGTTATACGATGATATAAGGTTTTTGCGATGGGGAACCCGTGGGTGATAGAGGTGCCCACATACATGCCACCACGAGCGAGCGGCATCAGCAGTGAGATATAGTATTTGTACAGTCTGTGAGTAGTGTATGTGGATGAGGACTGTACCCAGTAGATTATACCTACGTGCACACCGCCACGAGCGAGCGGCCATATCAGAGAGATACAATACTTGTACAATCCATGAGTAATGCATGTAGATGAGGACTGTACCCACTCACACGGCCAAGGTTCCAAATCCATGCATCAACCTGGTCCGATCGGCAAACTAGAAAGAAGAAATAAAAGATAGAGAATCAAAAAAGAAAAGAAAGAGATTATAGCATAAGAGAAAGAGAAACAAAGAAGAATGAAGAGTATAATCAAAGAATAAAGTGAGAAAAGAAAAATCAGAATATGAGTAACGGAGGAAACATAGTAGTGTAGTTTGGTTTACTTACTGAGCAATTAGTGCTCACTCCGTTAATTTGCTGTTTTGCAGGTACTAGATGATTTGCGATCGGGTGGGACATCAAGAAGTGGTTTGGCGGCACTGTTCAAGATTACCTTATGTTACTAAAGTATATCAATGTTATGTGTATATATATATATATATATTTATGAATTAAAAATTAGAATTTTTGGATTTACATTATGTATATATGTTTGTAAAAGTTATCTAGTAAATTTTATCTTATATTTCTTACAAAATTACTAGCTATATAGTATATTACATGTAGTGCACAGTAGTGAAGTCCCACAACCAGAGATTCAGAACGTGCGAGTAGTTCGGGAGTTCTTATATGTATTTCCAGAAGATTTGCTGGGTTTGCCTCCGAAAAAAGAAGTAGAATTCAATATTGAACTAGCACCAGGGACCGCACCCATTTTTAAAGCCCCTTACCGGATGGCCCTAGCCGAGTTTCAGAATTGAAAAAGCAACTTCAGGAACTCTTAGAAAAGGGTTTTATTTGACCTAGCCATTCTCCCTAGGGTGCTCCAATTTTGTTTGTGAAAAAGAAAGATGGATCTCTACGGATGTGTATAGATTACAAAGAGTTAAATAAAGTGACAGTGAAGAATAAATACCCGTTACCTTGCACAGATGATTTGTTTGATTAGCTGAAAGGAGCAGCAGTGTTTTCAAAGATTGATTTGAGGTCGGGTTATCATCAAGTAAGGGTTGCAGAGCAAGATATGGCCAAGCCTGCTTTTCGGACTAGATATGGGCATTATGAGTTTGTGGTGATGCCTTTTGGGTTAACCAATACCCCAACAATCTTTATAGACTTAATGAACAGGGTGTTTCAGGATTGTCTTAATCAATTCATAGTGGTGTTTATGATGCGTGTTTATTATAACATGCAAAACTAGCAAGTGCACTAGTAGCTCAAGTAATAAAGTGATGGGTAGGATATCGTTCCCACGAGGATTGTAGCAAAGCACTAAGTTTCCTAACGTTATCAAGTTGAAGTAATCGAATTCTTTGGATTGGTGGGAGCAATTTTAATGAAAAAGAAAACAAAACTGAAAGTAAACAAAGAATTAAATCTTAATTAAGAAAGCAAAATGAAACACAGAATATCAATTCAAGTAAAACGGGTAGGGTTTTGACTTCGTTTGGACTTTTATGGGTTAAACCTAAGAGTTACACTATTTTCACATTCATGCGCAATGGTTGTAAAACGGATTCACTAATATGTTAACATACCCTCTCGGGCTATGTTTTCCTATTCATCCTTATTAACATTCCACTTTTCCCAACAAATTGAAGGTTAATAATTCTAAATTCATTAAGCACAAGAATCCTAAATTGATTTCATTAATTCTTGAATCTATCTCTAGCATCCAATACTATAATGGTGATTACCCAAGAAGCCTAACATGAATTATTTCTCAATCTCATCATGTTCATCACATACAGCATTTAAATTCAGAGTAACACACAACCAAAGCTTATTCACATGGAAATAACACAATCAAATACTTAACCCATATAAAATCCAAACTACAATCAAAACCCTAACCCATAGAAGATTAGTTCATAGCTAAGTTAACACTACAGAAACAAAAAAATAGAAATAAACAAGTTAAACATAATGAAAATGAGATGAAAGATAAGAAATCTCCCCAAAAGATGAATCTTCTAGTAAAAATCTAAATCTTTCTTTCAACAATCCGAAAAACTACAAGCTTTTCTCTCAGAAAAGTATAAAAACGGCTAAACCTAAAAAGCTGAAGATCCTCAACAAAAAGTTAAGTTTTTCTTTTATACTCAGTCAAAAAACCCAGCCAAAAACACGCACAGCACAAACTGTGCGTTTACAAAACTGAATAAGTTGGCTGTCGCCGCGGCGAAGAATGAAAAATTCCACATCGTCTCTACCTTACTTCGCCGCGGCGAAGACAATTTCTTCGCCGGGGCGAAGCTCTTTCAAAAGTTCTGAAATTTACAGAACTGCCACTCTGCTTGCTTCTTCGTTCGATTCTTCGATTTTAAGGCTCTCTTCCTTGGAAACAAGCTTCATCGTGCGTTGTCCTGCTCCGGAACTCTCCTATCTTCTGAAATCCGCTCATTTCTGAGTCAAAACTATCCGATTTTGTCTTTATTCGCTCAAAAACTCCATTTTAACCTGAAACACGAAAAGTAGAGAATTAAGCACCAATTCAGGTAAAAATGCACTAGAAAGTACCTGAAATCTGACAAAAAGATCAAATAAAAAATTGTATAATTTACGGATTATCAACTACCCCCAAACTAAAGAGATGCTCGTCCCCGAGCATACAGTACAAAACTAACGAAAACAAAGACAACAACCAAAAACAAAAACATGAAAACACACAAACAAACTGAAAAACCAAAATCAACAAAACTCAAATGCCACAATGAATTGCCTAGAAATTGCACATGTCTCACAAATTGTTGAAAAATTATTATCAGGAAATGTTCAACACTCCAAGAAGTTATAAGCTACATCGACTGTCTTCCTCGATCGGTCCACCAAGTAGGTGATCCCCACTTCAATCCACATTCCAACTTCCCGGATTATTTTATGCAAAAATTGTAAAGTTTATCAAATGGTGGCAGACTCCATAAGCCTAAATATCAAACTACTCCACTAATGAGGACTAAACACAGATGAGAATCAAAAGGTCTTTAAAAGCTTGTAACGTTAGGCTCGGGTCATGGGCTCCAATAAAAGGATAGGAAGCAAAGCAAGAGAACTCGTTTGTCCTAAAGCAAAACTAAAATCACATCGAAACCCACACTTTCTCAACATCAATCGACATGTCTACTAGTTCACAGCCTTCAAACGCGTATCCTTAAAAACTTTTGAATACCATAAATGCAAGGGAGACTCGTTTAAGGTGTACGTGGCGTTGTTAAACCCGAGGTCGCCAAATCTTGCTAGGCGGTTTTAAGGCGGGTTACAGTTTCAATGGTGGGTATACCCTTAAACTAGGCCGCATTGTGTTCAAATTTTTTTTATTTTTTTTATTATTTTATTATTATTTTATTTTTATTTTTTTGAGAACACACAATCAAAAGAATTGAATTGAGGTGACTACCTCCTTTGTTTTTATTCTTTTCTCTCAACCTCCCACATCATTCTTTTTGGTCTCTTCTTCATTCTTCTTCTCTTAACCCCCAAACTAATCTTTTACTCATTTGTACACTCGTTTCGTTCTTTGTTTTGCACTAGGACCGAATTCTCCTAAAGGTACGATACAGTGTTTAAGGCAGCAAGGAATTTACAATTCTGTTGTTTTCCAAGAAAAATAAAGCAAAGTTAATATGGCTGAAATGGGTGACTAGGGATAATTTCATTCATGGGTTGGCTAGAAAGGCTCAAACGTTACGAAAAATGCCTAAATCATTTCCTTAACCATGTCTACTCCTAGAATTTCGCCTCAAGCATTTCTCAACTAGGTTCTAGAGTCCACCAACATTATCAAGACTTTACCTAATCACATAAAATGAATCTAAGCATGCCGAAAAAGAATGAAAATCGTGGTTGAACCACTCAACAAACCTCAATCAAAATCCAGTCAATAAACGTAAACTTGAAGCAATGCTTAACATTTCTCAACAATAAAAAGTCAACAATCTTATTCTCATCATTGATTTATACAACTCATCATCGGCAAAACAAAACAACCAAAAGAAAAATGCAACACAAAAATAAGAATTTTTTTTTTTCATTTTAAGGTGTACGCGGCGTTGTTAAACCCAGAATCGCCAAATCTTTGCTAAAGAGGCGATTTTTAAGGTAGTTACTGGTTTCCAGCCAATATACCCTTAAACTCAAAATCAATTCCCTACCCCCAAACTAAATATGACATTGTCCCCAATGTTCCAATATGCATAAGTCAGGAATAGAGAAAAAACAACAAAGGAAAAACAAATGAACAATATAAAGGTACGAGAATGCTCCCTGGTTAAGTCATGAATTGTCGCTCCACAATGTTCACCCGTTCTCGGACTTTTCATCATCCAAAATCTGTTAAAACAATAAACTGTGGTGTCCCTCATGTTAGAACGAATTCACAACTAAATTGAAAGTATTACAACCTAATCTCGCCCTTTTAACAACTACTAATTAAAAACATCAACTAAACAACTAACAAAATAAACACAATCCAAAAACCAAAATAAAATGAGTTAAAGTTTCAACTGGACAAAAATTAAATGAAAGCAATTAAACAAAACATAAACAGGTGCTCCGGTTCAGTCTTCTTCTTCCTCTTCTTCCGCTTCATCTTCCTCGTCTTCCTCTGATTCCGGCCACTCATCTGAGTCCTAGTCAACCCATTGATATGCGGAAGTGTCTACCTTCAGCTCTTTGAAACTGTCTGTCAGCAATTCATGAATGCTCTGTGTCCGCTCCATCATCCAATCCTGTTGTCTCTTGTAACGCCCCGCTTGAGGTACGTTGTTATTGTTTCCTCTTTCGCCCTTAATCGAGTTGGTTTTCGTTATTATTGTTTGATTGAGTGTTGTGTTGAATGGTTGCCCTGAAATTGGTTGAAAACGAAGGATTTGTCTGTGTGCTTGCAGGGCGAAGAAGAATCTTCGGCCGCGGCGAAGAAGGTTGAAGCCTCGGGGAAGGCTGGCTGGGACCAGTTTCGCCGCGGCGGCAGTTTCTTCGCGCGGCGACAACCCGATTAAATTGTTGATTGAGTTTTAGATATTTTTCTTCCTTAAGGGCAATTTGACCTTTCTACCCCTAATTAGCAGGAAAAGTGGGGAGTGAATTGTAAGGATTTTTCATGGAGAATGTGTTGTTATGGGGGTGAGTTTGTAATGAATCAAAGGATATGGATGGAATTCCCAAAGAAGAATAAGGGCAAAATGGGAATGAATGTGTTAATATTTCATTAAAAGGAATTAGAATCAAAGAACCCCTCATTTTCTTCTTCTCAAACGTGACCCTTCATTTCTTCTCCTCTCAATTTCTCTTTTCTTTTGATCAAGGAATTTCAAGGGGTTTTTGAAGTTATTTGGAGTTGAAAAGCAACCTAAGGCTTCCTAAGGTAAGGATTTCTCCTTAAGTTGTGTGATTTGTGGATTTTAGTTCATTTTGGTTTTTGAGGGTTTTCATTCTTTTGGTTAAGAGTTGAGAGAATAGTCAAGCAAACCAAGTGAAAAGAGGATTTGGTGAAGTCTCTCCATAGCAAGTAAGTAAAACCCAACCCAAGTTGAGATTTATGAATTTTCTTGATTAGGGTTTTGATAGAGATGATGTATGTATGTGATATGCATGTATTATAGCATGTATGAAGGATTAAGTAGAGATTTCTATGCTTTGTGAATGTTATTACCTTGCAAATTTGAGAAATGGGTTGTTGGTTTGGCAAGGTAGTTGAGATGGAATTTAAGGGGTATTATGGAACCCTTTTTTGGAAGTGTTTTTATTTGACAGGTTATTGTGACTTTGTGAAGGGGGTTTTTCCCCATTTTGGATGGTTAGGAAAAGTTTTAGATCCATGGCTATGATAGAGTTTTATAATGCACATGAGTTGTTTGATGAAATGCCTAATAGAGGTTTGAGTGTGAGAAATGAACCTTATTTCTTGCAACATTGCATGTTGGCATTTCATAAGTGCATTAGTAGTGATGAATCATCCATGTGCATTGTTATATGCATTGAAAAGTGACCTAAGAAAGTGTAAGGAAATGGTTTGTGCAATTACCCTATGAGTAGAGAGCTTAGTGGGTAAAAATTACTCTAAGGGTAGAGAGCATTGAAAAAATGCTATAATAGAATGAGTTAAGAAGAGTAGTATAGTTGGGATGATGCTTTGTGATCATCACCCGGCCGTTATGGGAATCGGATTGATGCTTTGTGATCATCATCCGAATAGCCTTAGAGAGATGGGTCGACGCTTTGTGATCGTCACCCAATGAGTAATAGAAATGGGTAGATGCTTTGTGACCACTACCCGATTAGTTAAGAGATATGTAGGTTGATGCTTTGTGATCATCATCCAATGGCTAGTAGAAGCGGGTTGATGCTTTGTGATCATCACCCGATAGTGACTAGAGACGGGTAAATGCTTGGTGATCGTTACCCGAGAATTCATGAGGGACGGGTAGGTGCTAGGTGATCTCCACCCGATAGTTAGAAGAGAGAGTTGGTGCTTTGTGATCCTCACTCTTGGTGAGTCACTAAGAACGGGTTGGTACGTGTGAATTCCACCCGATAGCCATAGTAGAGTGAGATGGTGTCGCTGTGAACGCCTTATCCGGCCGTGAGACCTCCCTGTGGTTGATGAGGCCATGATGTTATAGAAACAGAAATAGAAACAGAATTAGAAAAGGAAAGAATTAAGAGTCACACAGGGGACGAGACCGAGTTAGAGTTTTACTTATGAGCATTATTTTGTGCTCACCCCGTTATTTTCCTTTGTGGATGCGGAGGTTCTAGGTGATGATGCGGTTGGAGGGGCGTCGGGAGCGCGAGGAGCAATAGCTACTGTTCCTATTTTGTCTTTTGAAATGCATTTTTGTAAACAAGAACTTTTGTGTATAAAAAGACATGTGAATTGTAATGAAAAAGAAGCTTTTTGGGCCCAATTTTCCATTGTTAATTGCATGCATTGTACTAGTTTTCGTAGGTGTTACATTTTTGGTATCGAGCAAAGATTTTGGGATTGAACAGGTGTACTATTCTCATCGCCACGCGTCCTCCCTAACCGACCCGTGTGAGTAATTCTTTCCTTACGTAATTGTTTCTTGAGTTCATTAGTGTGATCATTTTGTAGATGAGGCGTAGTTATCGAAATCGCGATAAAGGTGTGGTGAATGAAGGAGAACCTTCTAACCCACGAGTCTCGCCCCCTCCCTTGGATGAAGCTAGAATCCAGGGGAATTATTCAGCAAGTTATGGCTGAAACTCGGGGAGGGGAGTTGTACCTCCCGCATGGACACCGCCGATTCTACGCTGTTGAGAGCAGGGCGGCGGGTACCTCCCCGATCTGCGAGCAGTGGAGCAGTTCCCACGGTCTTTCCGGTCGGCATCAACCCTCCCGAGTTTAAGGGTACTCACCGATCCGGTGATGAGAAGAGTGGCTTGGGTCGATAGAACGAGCCACGGGGAGGGGCTTATTTCCCATGTCGGACCGGGGAGAAGATCCCGGTATGCGAGTTTCTTGTTTCGGGGTGATGCCCGAATTTGGTGGGAATTGATGGAAGAAACTCACGGCCCTTACAAGATAATGACGTGGGAAGAGTTTAGGCAAGAGTTTGAGGCCGAGTATAGATCGAGGACCAAGTTCATGAGAAGGTCCAAGAATTTATCGATCTGACAAGGAATTAGCGCGTGAAAGAGTACTCGGTGAAGTTCAACGCTTCTTGCAAGGTTTGCCACCGGGAATAGTTAGCACTCCGGCCTTGAGAAGGGATAAGTTTGTGCATGGATTGAAGCCGAGATGGCAGGATATTATGACAAGCTCCGACCCTCCTCGGAATTACAGGTGAGGCCTTGAGGCGGGCAATGAAGGCGGAGATTTTTGAGAATAAAATCTTCCCAGTAGGATCCCCTCGGCGGGGGAGGACCGAAGGAGCCTACCCTCCGCTCCTCTAGAGAGAAACATGAGGATGTGAAGGGTAAAGACATGAAGAATCGAAGAAGAAGTTTCGGTATAGACAGAATAGAAAAGAGTGGAAGAATAAGCGACCTCGAGCGGAAGGGTTTCCTCCTTGCCCTAAGTGCGGGAAGAATCACTCGGGAGAGTGTCGAGGGATCGAGAGTATCTATAGGTGCCGACTGACCGGGGCACATGATGAGGGATTGCAAAGCTCCTCTTCCACCAACCGCTTTCGAGTTCGGGAAGGTGCTGCGAGTGCGAGTTTTTCTTGTGGCACAAGGGAAGCGAGGCGATCCATCATTATTATTGTTGGTCGATTATTATTTCATGCGGTCCCTTTATATGCTTTAATTGACTCGGTGCTACCCATTCATTTATATCTTATGGGATGCTTGAGAGATTAGGTTTGAAACCTACTAGAGCGACTCGACCCATTAAGATAGAACTACCCGATGGGGTTAGTGTTGTGACTCAAGAGATTTTGTTAAGAGAGTCCTTAGTGATCCGGGGTAGAGAGTTGACAGTTGACTTAATAGTCTTTGATATGCCCGATTTTGATGTGATTAAGGGCATGGATTTCCTAGGGAGGTATGGAGTAGAGATTGGTGTCGGAAAAAGAAGGCGAGGTTTAACCTCGATTGTGGAGATAAGTTTAGTTTTGGAGAAGGCCATCGGTTGAGTATCTTTGATTAGTAATGTAAAGGCCAGGGGAAGATGTTGAGAAAGGGGTGTTCAGGGGTATATTGCCCATGTAGTGCGAGTGGTGATGTTCCACGCTTAAGAGATCCGAGAGGGTGCCGGTAGTTCGAGACTTTCTAGATGTGTTTCGGAAGAGTTCTGGGTTTGCCTCCGAGAGAGAGGTAGAATTTAGTATCGAACTAGCACCGGGGATAGCACCAATATCCAAAGCCCCTTGTCGAATGGCCCCGGTGAGCTCCAAGAACTAAAGAAGCAACTCAAGAGTTAGATAAAGGCTTTATCCGACCAAGTCATTCCCCTTGGGGAGCTCAATCTTGTTTGTGAAAAAGAAGGATGGATCACTAAGGATGTGTATTGATTATAGGGAGCGAATAAAATTCTGATGAAGAATAAGTACCCATACCGGATAGATGATCTTTTTGATCGGCTTGAAAGGAGCGAGTTGTTCTCCAAAATTGATTTGAGGTCCAGGTATCATCGGTGAGAGTGGTTGAACAAGATGTGGCTAAGGCGCCTTTCGTACAAGGTATGGGCATTATGAATTTGTAGTAATGCCGTTTGGTTTGACCAATGCCCCAGCAATTTTTATGGACTTGATGAACAGGGTATTTCACGAGTACTTGGATCAGTTTATTGTTGTCTTCATCGCGACATTGATTTACTCAAAGTCAAGAGAAGAGCATGAGAAACACTTGGGATTAGTATTGCAACGGCTGAGAGAAAAGAAGTTGTGTGCTAAATTTTCCAAGTGTGAGTTTTGGGCCTGAACCAAGTGATATTCTGGGTCATACCGTGTCGAAGGAGGGGATTTCGGTAGATCCGAGTAAAGTGCAGGCAATCCTGGAATGGCAAAAGCCGAGAACAGTGAAAGAAATCAGGAGCTTCTTAGGCTTAGCAGGCTACTACCGGCGATTTGTAGCGATTCGCCGGAGGTTGGCTAAAGCCGGGTTGCTGACTCTTACCAAGCGAAAACTCCTTTTATGCAGTGGCGGCTCGTGAAGAAAGCTTTCAAGAGTTGAAGAAGAGGCTAACATCAGGCTCTCGTACTAGTGTTACCACGGGAGGGTGTAGATTATGACATTTATACGACGCCTCTTTGCGAGGACTCGGAGGCTGTGTTGATGCGATTAGGTAGGGTTATAGCTTATGCTTCTCGTCAATTGAAAGAAAGTACGAGACCCGATACCCTACGCATGACCTAGAGTTAGCAATGTGGTCTTTGCTTTAAAGATTTGGAGGCATTACCTTTATGGTGTGAAGAGTAATATCTACACCGATCATAAGAGTCTAAAGTACTTCTTCACCTCAAAAGGAGTTGAATATGAGGCGAGAGGAGGTGGTTAGAATTTGGTCAAGGATTATGATTGTGAGATCAAGTATCAACCGGGGAAAGCCAATGTAAGTGCGAGATGCCTTGAGTAGAAAAGCTCATGTTTTCCGGCTTACCAGTGAAAGAGTTAATAGAAGAATTGTCTGGAAGGCAGTTGAGGTAGTTAGGGAAGAATTGCCCGACCTAGTAGTACATCCTCTTTACTAGAGGAAATTGAGAGAAGCAAATGGCAGGATGAGTGGTGTCGGAAAATAGTTCGGCAAGTGCATGAGGGCGGGACATCGAGTTCTTTGTGAGAGATGGTGCCTTATTTCGAAATCGGTTGTGCATTCCTCCATATGAGGAGTTGAAACAGAAAATCCTCTTAGGGAGGGCTCATGACACACCGTACACCGCTCATCAAGGGAGCAACCAAGATGTATCGGGATATCAAGAAAGGCTATTGGTGGTGGTGGGGTGAAGAAGAAAGGCGTTGCGGGGAGTTTGTGGCTAAATGCCTAACTGTCGTGGTGAAGGCGAACACCAACGGCCATCGGGGTTGCTTGAACCATTGAGGTATCCCAGTGGAAATGGGAGAGTATTTCGATGGATTTTATCACGGGTCTCCCAGTACGAGAGGGTATAATGCTTTATATGGGTGATTGTGGACAGGCTAACCAAATCAGGCCCATTTCTTCCCGTAAAGGATAGTACCACTACAGGATCGGTTGGCTCAGTTACCTCAAGGAGATAGTCGATTGCATGGTGTGCCCCAAGACTATAGTATCGGATAGAGATTCAGTTTGTTTCGGACCCCTTACGGACAAGTGGTGTCTTTGTCATAGGCACCCCGAATTAAAACCTAAAAATACACGTAGTAGTGTAAGTCGGTCGATCCCACGAAGAGTGTCTAGCTGAATTTCTTTGTTATGTGAACAAGGTGGGGGGTTACGTGTAAAACGAGGAAGCGTTCTTAGCAAAAAACCAAAAAACAAAAAAGCAGTTCAATTTGAAATCAATTAATATAACGAAACTTGGTCTCCGTCACATCCACCATCGGAATCTCACAAGTGATCATTGATGCAAAAATAATCAATTCATACATTGAATATTCACCGTTGGAACTATTTTCCTATCTCTCCTTAATTTTAATTAATTAGGAAACAAGCGCTCTTAATTAATCTTACCACTAAACAACCTAGACAAGCGCTCAAGATTTAATCTAGTGGTAGCCTTAAGAATTAGAGAGATCGATGAAGCTAAACAACACAAACGCAGGCGGTTGTATTTAATTTAGTTGAATGTTCTTCGTAAGGTTATTAATTCTGATGCACAAATTACTAACCTAATTGCTTCGCAAGTTGGAGGATCAAACAATTACGGATTTGATATCTAACTTAGCAGTGGGTTGTGACAATTAATAAACTAGTAGGCCTCCCTAGTAATTAAACGCAACAATCATAAAATTAGGCATAGAAAAATATCCAATACTCAAACACGAAAATTGAACACAAAGAAAAAATATATTAGATCTCACGATTTATCGATTAAGAGGCTTCCGTTTTACTTGACCAAGTTATCAAAATCAGCCTCTCATGGCCATCAACGAATTACAGAGGAAAAGTTCGAGAAGACCAGAGAGGCGTGTGTCCCCCAAAACCTACCTGATCCCCCTTTTAAAATCTAATTTAAGAATTCAAATCCCACTCAATCTCCTAAAAGAAATATTCTCCTATCCTATCCTAAAATAACATTAATCCTAATTTAATTCTAATTGGAAATAAAATAAAATAGAGTCCTAATACAATACGGAAGGTGGTGTTTCCAGCTGTAATTTTCGTGCAGCATGTATGTCTTTAAAACGTGCAATAATAGACCTGACTTGCATAACAAGTCGAAGCGCTCCAGGGACGTCGGTAATGCAGGTGCGTCAACTTCAAGCTCGATTACAACCTTGATTCAGTCAGTATCTCTAAAAACTCAAAACATCAAAGTTGTAGATATATTTCTTAGCGTTCCACAGCATTTTGAATCATCTCAATCGGAGCTCGGATGAGAGAATTATGCCCAGAATACGAAGCAGTGGCGAAACTGTCCGAATTCCCCTAATTAATTCCGTTTTTCAATTAACACCTCCATTTGCTTCCTAAACCAAAATAAAGTAATAATGAGTACAATTAGGAAACAAATATGTATAAAAGACTAAACATTAAGGGGGTTAAATATGACATTTTGCATTCCCATCAAATTCCCCCACACTTAGCTTTTGCACGTCCTCGGGCAAACTAATTCAAACAAACCCTACACTCAAGTCATATCAGGAACACCATCATCTCAAGTCATATCCAGAACATTAACATGATGCATAAGAAACAGTATTTAATTCATGCATATTCATACCTAACTTAGGAAGCAGCAAAATAAAATAAAGTAGAGTTAATGACATTCATCTCTCTTCATCATTTTCCACAATTACTCTCAATTAGTCAATGCAAACAAGGAAACTAATCACAACCAATTCGTGTACAACTCACCTCTCAATTTTTCTTTTACTGTTTCTCTTTACTACTACAAACTGGGTAGCAAACTAAGGATACAATTTTTTTTCTCTTTTTTTTTTTTTTTTTTTTTTTTTTTTTTTTTTTTTTTGTTTTGAAAAAGAATGAGTGCATTTTATGCTCCATCTCATTTCATGGTTGTGTTTATGAGTGAGTGCGTTTTACGCTCCATCTCGACCCACCACATACCTTTCTTTTCTTTTTTTCCTATTTGCTTAAACCCAAATTTAGGACTAGCTTAAGAGAAACAATTTTTTTTCTTTTTCTTTTAAGGGTTGTTATACACTCCTCAATCATGCTTCGTCACCAAGTCTACACAACTTCTCAAGACATATTATTTCAAACTACAAAGATTCAAATATGATTGACTCTATTTTATGAAAGATTGCTAACATCCTAAGTCAAGGAATATGCTCAACAACAAAGTCAAGTTACTATTTCATGCATCACTAGACGTTCAAAGACATGACTTAAAGCATAAACCTTCCTAAAAACAAATGCGGATTTCGTTTAAGGTGTACGTGGCGTTGTTATACCCGAGGTTGCCAAGTGCTTTGCTAGGAGGCGGTTTTTAAAGGCGGGTTACGGTTTCCAAGGCCGATATACCATTAAACTAGGCTGATTTTTTTTTTTTTTTTTAAAAACCAGAACCTAAACAAAACCTAAATCCCCTCCCCCACACTTAAAATTGACATTGTCCCCAATGTAAGATGAAATGCAAAGAAAAGGCAACAATAACCAAAATTTAAAAATGCTAGAAAAGAAAACAAACTCCCCTTGGGGTTGCCTCCCAAGCGCTGCCTTTGTTTATTGTCGTTGGCTCGACTCAAAGCTGTCGTCTTCAATCTGAATAAGTCGGATCCTCAAGGTCCAATCCTGCCACATTTTCTTCTTGGAGACCTTCATAGAAAGTCTTAAGTCTATGGCCATTCACCTTGAACACTTTGAAGTTCCTAAACTTTGAATTTCAAGCGCACCATGAGGAAAAAATATTAGTAACAACAAAAGGTCCAATCCAACGAGAACGCAATTTACACGGGAAACAAAGCGAAGTCGTGAATTGTATAGAAGGACTTTTTGACCAACTTTAAACTCTTTCCTAGAGACTATCTGTCATGAAAAGCCTTCGTCTTTTCCTTGTAAATCCTTGCATTCTCATAGGCCTCATTGCGAATTTCCTCTAACTCTTGCACTTGCAACTTCCTATGTTCTCCACTTTCATCCATCTTCATGTTAAAACTCTTAATCGCCCAATAAGCCTTGTGTTCTAACTCAAGTGGAAGATGGCATGCTTTCCCAAACACCAAACGAAAAGGTGACATACCAATGGGCGTCTTATATGCGATCCTATATGCCCACAGGCATCATCCAAACGCAAACTTCAGTCTTTTCTACTTGGATTGACCGTCTTCTCAATGATGGACTTGATCTCTCGATTTGACATACCTTGTCCACTAGTTTGCGGATGATAGGCGTAGACACTTTGTGGGTTACATGATACTTTCGTGACAAAGCCTCCACGGATTCGATTGCAAAGTGAGTGCCTCGATCACTTATTAGAGCTCTTGGAATTCCAAACCTGCAGAAAATGTTAGACTTGATAAAATCTGCAACAACTTTAGAATCATTAGTCCTAGTGGCTTTAGCTTCCACCCATTTCGAGACATAATCAACAGCAAGCAAAATATAAACATAACCAAAAGATACAGGAAACGGTCCCATGAAGTCGATGCCCCCAAACATCAAAAAATTTCGCAAAATAGAATGGGGGTTTGTGGCATCTCATTTTTTTGGGATATATTACCTGTCCGTTGACAATTATCGCATGACTTACAAAAAGAGTATGAATCTCGAAATAAAGATGGCCAAAAGAAACCACATTCTAGCACTTTTTCTTTTGTCCTCTTGGCTCCAAAGTGACCTCCACATGCATAAGAATGACAAAAAGGTGAGAATGGAAAAAATTTCAGTTTCTTGAACGCACCTTCTTATTACTTGATCTGCACAATGCTTCCATAAGTAGGGGTCATCCCACACATAGTATTTGGCATCACTCTTGAGCTTATCTCTTTGAGCCCTAGACAAACCAGGAGGTAAGATGTTAGTAACCAAATAATTTACAAGATTCGCATACCAAGGTAATGTCACACTCGTGAGAACAATTGCTCATCGGGGAACATTTCTTGCAAATGAAGTTCATCCTCCACGTGAACTAGGCGACTCAAATGATCCAGCGACACGATTTTACGTCCCTTTTTTGTCTTTGATCTCCAAATTGAATTCACTCAAGAGAAGTATCCACCTTATTAATCTCGGTTTTGCCTCTTTCTTCGTCATCAAATAACGCAAAAGTGCATGATCGGAAAAAAACAACTATTTTAGTACCAAGCAAATAAGATCGAAACTTTTCTAAAGCAAAAACAACGACTAAAAGTTCTTTCTCGGTGGTGGAATAATTTTTAGGGCATCATTCAAAATCCTGGAAGCATAATAAATGGCATGAGATGCTTTTCCAATCCTTTGACCCAAACAGCGCCCTCTTTGCATAATCACTTGCGTCTGTTATCTCAAAAGGAACATTCAATCAGGGGTGGATAAGCGGGGTAGAAGTCGGAGGTTCCTTGACTTGTCAAACGCCACTTTACATGCCTCATCGAGCTCAAAAACCACATCCTTTTGCAGCAACTTACATAGGGGTAATGCTATTTTGGAGAAGTCCTTGATGAATCTTCGATAAAAACCTGCATGTCCAAAAGAAACGAACTTCCCGCACACTAGTGGGATAAGGTAAAGATTGAATAATGTCAACTTTGGCTTTATCTACCTCAATACCCCTAGATGAAACAACATGACCCCAAAACTAGACCTTGATCTACCATAAAATGACATTTTTCGAATTTAAAACAAGGCTAGTTTCTATGCATCTTTGAAGAACAAGTGTAAGGTTATGTAAACAATTATCAAAAGAGTTTCCATAAACTGTGAAATCATCCATAAAAACTTCTATGATATGCTCAACATAATCTGAAAATATGCTAACCATACACCTTTGGAAAGTGGCAGGGGCGTTGCAAAGGCCAAAGGGCATACGGCGATATGCAAAAGTTCCAAATGGGCATGTAAAAGTCGTCTTCTCTTGATCCTCCGGGGCAATCGCAATCTGAAAATAACCTGAATAACCATCAAGGAAAGCGAGTAAGAATGACCACTAACCTTTCAAGCATTTGATCAATAAAAGGTAAAGGAAAGTGGTCCTTGCGGGTTACTGACATTTAATTTCTGTAATCTATACAAACCGCCACCCATTTTGAACACGGGTAGGAACTAACTCCTCATTCTGATTTTTCTAGCTTATTCCGGTCTTTTTTAGGAACCACTTGAGCAGGGGGCTAACCCAATTGCTATCTGAAATGGGATAAATTACTCCAACTTCAAGAAGTTTCGGGATCTCCTTCTTCACAACATCCATCATGGCGGATTCAATCTCCTTTGCGGTTGAGAAAGGTTTTGCTCCTTCTTCAAGCAGGATACAATGCATGCATGTAGACGGACTAATTCCTTTAATATCTGCAATTTTCCAACCAATAGCCGTCTTATGCTCCTTAAGGACCTGCACAAGTTTCTCTTCTTGCGATGCACTAAGTTTGCTAGAGATGATCACCGGTAACGTTTCTTTGTCTCCAAGGAACACGTACTTGAGGTAGCTGGGGAGGGGCTTCATTACGGAATAGGGGCACGCAAAAGCAGAGGGTAAAAACCTCTCATCGAAATTGGTAATGCCATAAAGCGTTACACATTCTGTAACTTTGGAGAATCGTTCAAAGCTGCAACAGTTTCCTGCAAATCAGAACTCCAAGCTAATTCCTCATCCTCTTTCTCAAGATGCTCACTAATGGCAACTTCCAATCCATCTTCTCTGTCAAGTTCAAAAAACTTCCTGTGCTAAAGAATCAATCACATCAATAGAATAAACATGATTATCATCATCATCAGGATATTTCATGGCATCATAAATATTAAACTTGACAATTTCACCATCAAATTCCATGGTAAGTATACCACTTATGAACATCTATCTTAGTCTTGGATGTTTTTTAAGAATGGTCTTCCCTAACAAAATAGGGGCGTTTGATCACCATTTTCCATATCAAGCACATAGAAATCGGTAGGGAAGACTAAGCCATTAGCAGACCAAAATATCTTCAACTACTCCCTTAGGATAGGCATTAGATCTATCGGCTAATTGAATCACCACACGAGTTTTATTCAAAGGTTCAAGTTTCAAAGAAGCATAAATAGAGTATGGCATGACATTTATAGAAGCTCCTAAGTCTATCATGGCCTTCTCAAACCTAGTGTTACCTATCGTACAAGGGATAGTAAACATACCTGGATCCTTGCACTTGGCATTTGGGGAGTTTTCTGCGAATCACGCGAAACATTCTCTCCCACTCTCACCTTTTCACACCCCTTAAGTTTCTGTTTCCTCTTAAGTGTACACAGTTCCTTCAAAAATTTGGCATAACGAGGTACTTGTTTGATAGCATCTAAAAGTGGAATATTTACCTCGCATCTACGAAAAGTCTCATACATATCTACTGTTTTGCTCATCTTTTACGGATTACGCTAAAGCTTGAGGAAAAGGTAGGTGCTTGGTTTATACTCGAGACAAAGGCGGAAACTTACGCTTAGGAACACTATCGTCGTTAGGAGCGTTCTTGTCTACAACTACATCTTTCTCCTTTTCTTCCTTGACGATGCGGGAGGCTGTCTTTGTTGGAATCTCAACCTCTTTACCACTTCTCAAGACAATCGCACTTGCATTTTCTTTTGGGTTGACCACTGTTTGAGAAGGTAATTTCCCCGAACTTTGTGCCTCACTGCTTGATTGCGGTTGCCATCTCCCCATTTGATTCTCTAAACTTTGAACACTAGCCCTCGTCTCCCTGTTGAAATTGCAAAGTGTTAGTAGCAAGAGACTTAACAATATCTTCTAAAGACATACGAATTAGCGGCTTTGGTCGGTTGTTGTCTAGGGGGTATGGAGTGCTTATCATCTTGCAATAATTTGGGCGATTTTGAGGGTAGGGTGACTCATTTGTTGATTCCATAGCCAAGATTAGGGTGATCCCTCCATCGAGGGTTATATGTGCTTGAATAAGGATCATACTTCCTTTGCGGTTGTCCGGGGAGGAAACCACGTGCATTCAACTTGCTCAGGCTCCTCTTGAAGAGTTGGGCACATGTCGATTGGATGCCTACCTCAGAACAAATCCCACCAAGCCTTCACTTTGTTTGCATGTTACCTACAGCCATTTGACGAACAAGAGAAGTTAGACTAGAGATTTGTTGTTCTAGGGAAGAAATATTTACCTCATTATCACGCCTAGATGGAAGGTCGACCCTCTTGCCAAATTGTTGAGAATTGGCTGCCATATTTGCAATCAAAGTTCTCGCGGCCTCGGGAGTCTTATCCACCAACGCTCCTCCACTTGCAGCATCAATCATGCTCCTATCCCAGTATATGTAAGGCCCTCATAGAAATATTGGATAAAGTACTGCTCACTAATCGATGATGGGGGCTGACTTACTAATTTCTTAAAACGCTCCCGGTATTCATGTAAGGACTCTCGTTGTCTTGCCTTATACCACAAATTTCTTTCCAGAATGTTTGCCCTCGAAGGCAGGGAAGTATTTCTCCAAAAATAATCTCTTCATCTCGTTCCCATGTGGTTATAGTTAGGAGGGTAGATAATAGAGCCAATCCTTGGCCGCATCCTTGAAAAGCGGGAAGGCTCTTGGTTTGATTTGCTCTCGGTCACCCGTAGGGTTTCATACGTGCAAACCATTTATTTGAGTGTTAGTAACGGGTCCCCGTTATGCGCGCGGAAAGGGCGAAAAAAATAAAATAACTGGATCGTTTTACAAGAGCCAAGATCAAGGGTATGATTTTAACAATTTATATTAAAATAAAATCTGCATAAATATACAACATGAGTTAAGAGAAACAAAGCTCGTTGAAGGCTCCACCCAAATTTGTCGTCGAGCGTTTTGCTACCGAATCCAAGTGTAGGATCGAACCTGCGTGGATCCACACCGAAGACAATTTTCTTAAAAAAGAACCAAAGAGGGATTTGCTAGATCCTCTTTGGAACAAGGATTAAAAAGAAGAAAAAGGAAAAGAATCAATTGAAATTGATTTTTCCAAAAGGGCCCTGAATCAATGCGCGGGTGAGTGTTATTCCAAAGGGAGTGCTTGTGTGGTATTTTGGTTTTCAAAGAAAAATCTCTTAATTAAAAATTTTCACACACACTTTTTCCTTTTATACTTAAAAACAATTTGCCCCTAATCCCATACCCCGGGGAATAGGCTTGGGCTCCAAACCCAAACGCCCATGTTGCCAAACTCTCCCAATTTGATTTATTTTAATTTTTTCCATCATTAATCTTCAATTAAAATCAATTAATATATATAAATATATATTAACATTTAACAATAATGATAATTAATATTTAAATTTAAATGTCGAACACATATTTAAAACGTAATTCCCCAACCCCTTTATTTAATTTTTCTAACAAATTAAATAAAAGGCTTACGAACCTTTTCAAGCAAATTTAATTGCAGTGAAATTACCAAAATAAAACCAACCTGGCATTTTTAAAAAGTAGAAAACGACTTCTTTCTTCTTGCATCTTAAATTTGTCTTCTATGTGTGTGACCCTTAGGCCTCTCATCCAATATTCCGGCGGATGTCCTGATATTGACGTTAACACCTAATTAATCGTCTCGTATACACAGACCAAGATTGGCCCTGTGAAGGCATCATTGGTTACCCGAATGGGTGGATTGGCCAAAGTAGCTACCATCCAACGTATGGTTACCGTACAATTAAAGATCCTTTTCATCATCGTTATCTCGGCGAGCGAAGGCATAGAAATAGTGTCAACCTTGGTTACTCGGGATATTATTTATTCGGAGGGTTTTGGACCCAATGAACGATATTATAAATTGGATAGAAAGCAACGGCTCGGAATCCCCACCCCTTTGTAGCCCGACGTTTAGTGTCATTGCCATATCTTGAATTGCCGGCCGGGTGAATAACTCTCCGTGCCCAGTGATAAATCCTCCTGGTCAATCCACCATAGTCTTGATACACCTTCTTTGATTTGGGCGGCCAATCACCATTGTATTGACGGTCGAAAAGCTGCGTTAGGCTAGTGTCAAACTACCAATTGGACGGGTGCACAAAGGCACTCCAGTTGATCTCAAGTCTAAGGATCATGCACCATTATTCGTTAGGAAGGATTTGTTCCATAGACAAGCAAGGGGTTACCATCCCATATGGAATCCTCACGGGTGGTGATCCAAAGTTGAACTTGTTGTGGTGTAATCGTTACTTCTTTGAACAAACCCACCCGTGTGTTTGCACCCAAAGGTTTGTCACCAAACAACCTTTGACAAGGTGAGATCGATCCAGCTTTGCCTTTGGTCGTTCAACACTATGATTAAGGGGCCTGCCAGTATATTCGCCCTTAGTTGGGAAGGAATAATCTTTGGCCCGGGAAATTTGGGGAACCGGAAAACGTTTCTAGAATGGCCACCATATGTGCTCATAAGGGGTTCTTCCCACCTACTCAAGGGATTTTGGGAAAACACTTGATACCCTCGTCCATGACTTCTGCCATTCTAAGGACATATATCAATACATATTGCAATAATAATGGTTTATTTGTGATATAGAATAAAAAGCCTTTTATTGATTAATGAACATTATTACAAAGAAGTCAATTCTACAATAATTGATTGGCCTCTAGGGCATCTACTACCAACAATCTCCCACTTGGCTATTGGCCAATCATTCATGCCAAACCTTGGACTTGAATGGACAAAGGTGACTATTGGCCTGAATCCATTCATGCACCCTTCAACCAAATTGAATAGTCAAGTGCCCACCTTGTGGCTTGCTCATAGAAACTTTAATAGTGGGTTGTTAGGTATTGCGCCAAATCTGCACATTCCCTTTCATATCGATCTTGGATCAGATTGGAATTCCCAACTAAGTAAGTGTTTGGATTTACGGTGAGGCGGTTGGAATTTTGGGCTTCGCATAACAATTGGCTCCATTGTTATCGGCCGATACCAACTATCTGGGATTAGCATGCTGGGAAATCACATCAAGTTGATAATGAACTTCTTGATCCAAAGCTGCCTACAGGTTTGCCAAATAAAAATCGCTGTACACTAGCATCAATTGCAGAATTCCCTGCTGATGTACCAACCAATTTGAGCTCTTGGCGCTCTACTGCTTGGATATTATGGACAAAATGTGTAATCCCTTTAAATTACGAACCTATAATCATCCCTTTTCCCTGTTTGGAAATAGCGTCTGTATTCCTCTTACGGTGAGCTCATCTTTCCTCCATAATCCAAGAATATATATTCTTAAGCCTTCAAGCACTTAAGAATGTCCATTGACACTCCAAAGGTGTCATTCACCCTTGATTTAGTTGATATCTTCCTACTAGTCTGAAATGCACATAAGACATCAATCTAAGTACATAACATATTACTCACTTGGAGGCCTGATTGACATCCTTTACAAATCTTTGAATGCACATTAGATATCAATCGAACATAATAAGATGGATCCACTTGCTAAAGCATGTGGGATCCCTCTTCGTTCCTATCTACTGCGTTGTGAGGTTAAAGACACATATCCCCTTCTCTAGAGATGACACCATATGCCATAGAAGAAATCCACCCTTCTTGGATTTTCTTATATTGAATGTTGTTAAAATCCTTGTCTATGTACTTTGACTTAGTTTGAAGCAACTACACGATCTATCCCGATAGATCTTTATACCCGGAAAGGGATGTGGGAATGTTTCCCCTGAAGTCGCTTCATGGAGAAGCATACTTGGAGTAACCGTCTTTGGACTGAGGAAATTCGGTATATCATTCCCGATCTATTGTATGTATGACATACAACACTAGGAATGCTCTGCGGGCTCCCACTCACTTTGTTGCAAACCACGAGGGCTCATCTTCGTTTCTTAATAAAACCGAATTCTTTTGGCTTCATCAAAAGCTGAATGTTCCGGCTCCTGAAGCTTGCGAGTCCATAAATGGATCTACCTTGCTACTTGCGTACCTTATTAGCTTGACTATAAGAAGCGAAACCATCAGGTTGTGTCATATACACATCCTTCCTCAAAGGTTTCCGTTCGGGAAGAAGCGATTTGACATCCATTTGCCAAATCTCATAGTCATGATATGCGCATTGCAAGCATAATCCGGATGGATTTAATCATGACACCGTGAAAAGGTTTCTTCATAGTCAATGCCATGAATTTGTTTGAAACCTTTGGCAAGCCAAGGTTAGGTGCTTTGTAAGTATGCGCGTTGCCATCCATGTCGGAAATTTCTTCTTCTTGAAGACCCATTTACACTATGGGTTTTACCCCGCCGGTGGTTCGCGAGAGACCAGCGGTTGGCCGTACATGGAGTCCCATCTCGATTTCTTGGCTTGAAGCCATTTAAGCGGAATGGCTGGATCCGATATAGCGTCTTATGGTTACGGGTTCATCGTCTTGGTAGACCGATCGTCACCATGTTGAGTCACGAGATAACCTGTATCTCTCGGGCTCATGGCGTACTCTCCCGATCTCGTAGCTCGTGACTACCTTGAGGTTAGGTCTTTGATCCTGAAGTTGTGGAGTAACCTCCCACCCTCATGATGCTCAAGCAACTTGGTAGCTCATCCCGATCCTTCCGTCTAGTATGCCTTGTGGTTCTAGAACTTCGCGAGTTCTACTTTTCTCCCCACTAGTTACTTCTTAGAAAATATTCCTTTTCTAGAAGACACCCGATCCCGGAGGCAACAAAAATTTTGCGCTCTTTTGGGTAGGTAAAGAAATAGTATCCTTTGGTCTCCTTTGGATACCCCTTTTGCAAATATACATTTACGGGGAGTTTTGGGCCAGACTTGTTCAAGTCAATTTCTTAACATAAAGCGCTGGGGAAATCCTTAGATAAGACAAGTTGGGCCCTTTCGCCCTACTCCCATAGCTTCATATGGAGTCTTATCTGCAGACTTTGGCGGACGCGGTTCAAAACGTGATCGCTTGATCTCAGGAGGGCATAACCCCGAGCATGCGGGGAAATCACTAAAACTCATCATGGACCTAACCATGTCCAAGTAAAGGTCCTATTCCTCCATTTCCGACCACCTCATTTGTGTTGGGGTGTATAAGGAGGTGAGTTGTGATACTATCCCCACATTCCTTTAAGGTATGTTTAGGCTAAACTTGCCCCCAAAGTTGGCATAGTAGTTTCATTTTGAGATTATCCTTGTTGTTTCCCTCTTAAGAACATATATTATGAAATAGGTTCCATAAAAGAATATTATTTATACTCAAGGACAATAATCCATTAGTAAACTAATATTCTCATTTGTCTATGTGGACCACGAAAATACATAATTTCTAGAAACTAGAAAAACCATAATAATCCACAAGTTCAAGAAAACAAGTCCATCCGGCCCTAAATCAAGCGATAAGATCCTCTGACAAATGTAGCGGTTCGTGCTTCATTTCCCAGCCCGATGAGGTCCACCTCCCTCCCTCCGGCGAGCAATCTCTCTACCATAGTTCCCCACACATCAATCAAATGTGGGAGTACCACATCTTGTGTCAACTAGATGTTTATGGGAGAAGTTAATCTCGGAATAACATGCACGCGAAGAAGTAACATTCTTCTCTTTTTGCTAGGAAAGCCTTGCAATGTTTCTCCCGGTGTGGGATTCCCACAAAAAGGTGAGGGACAAACACCTTTCCGCCTTTACGCGAGTTTCTCCAATCCGACTTGGGGAAGGCCTTTCCTTTCCGGGCCGAGGTTGGCCCTTCAACCGGGCGTCAATGTTTTGACCCCATTTCATGCGCTCGGTGAGTTCCCTGACAAATCGGGAGCTCGGAAAGGGTAGTTCTTATCTCCCTTTTTCAATAAAGTCATAGACAAATTGAGAATAAGAATCCCGTAATAAGGCTACGTAATTATTAGGGTTTATTGGCTTACTTGGGCCCTTCTTTAAGTCCCACATCCCAAAATCTTTCAAGCTTGTTCATATACTGATCCACTTGAGTATATGATGCTTGGGAATTTTGGGTACCCTCTTCCATCTACATCGAATAACGGCTGAGACACCATGCTCTCATTTCTTGAGAAAATGAAGAATAGAAGCTAAATCCATTTTCACTAGCATCTTTGCGATAATGGTGCCATTGATGCCCAAGCACATTGTATCTTAGTCATTTACTTTTTGCATCATGTGTATGCTTCACATATACATACCCAAGTCTCATGGATAGAACTATCGGCGAGGCTCGGTGATGGGAGCTTGCTTTTCAATGGTGTATAATTTCTTTTATCCCGCTTGATAAGTATATTATTTATACTTCTATACCGATCCAACGAAAATTTTCACCATTCCATTTCTTTCTCCCGATTCGATGATTTGTCGCGTGATGTTGGATCATTTTGCTCAAATTTAAGTGAATCTACAAGTGCGAAAAAGGGGTAACCGTTATTACCATGTTCATTATTATTGTTTAATATGGTCTTTTATTAAAAGCAAGCTCCCACTATTTTACTCAAGCCAATAGCCCTCACATTAACTGGGAAAGCCCGTTGACTTTCCTAGTGGACCAGATCCCATCCTTGCCCATTTCAAACCGGGCTTTGGCGAACAAGCCGGGAAAATGAGTTGATTAGGTAGGCCAACAAACTTAATCCACACCGTTGATAGCTCCCCGCTATCAACCTCAAATGTGAGCCCAACAAGCCAATCACACAATCCAATGGACGGAATTACATGCCATCGTTTTTTCCTCAAGTGTGATTCTCGTGTCGATAGTGGACACCTTACATGTCACCACGTACACACAATATGTGTCTTGCTCTACTATGCCTATACGCATGTTTATCAACCTTCGCTTTGGCGAACAAGCAAACCGTCATTTTAATCGACCCATCACCATTAAAGGAAAACTCCAATGTATTTTAACCTCCCTGGTAGAAGTGTACCCTCCCGCTTTGGCGAACAAGGTTTGAACGAACGGTGGTTTGATTAAAACCATGGTGATGGAAGGCTTCGTGACTTAATATAACTTTATTGAGGGGTTTGTTATTTAATGTCTCACCCATTATTATCTTTGTTAGAATGACATTGTTTGGCATGTTATCAAACATTCAACCTTAGCATGCATTCTAAACAAAAAATTAAACGAATGCCGGTACATGGCCAACTAAACCGGGATTTCCCTCGAGCCTAGAGGGAATCGGTAAAGATCCTAGGGGTCCCTGTAATAAAAATCTTGAGTCTTGAAGTATGGTTGCTCGTCCCTTGCTCAGAGCTTCAAGTACATTACAAAAAATATCTTTCTAAATTTACAATAAATAATTATACAAATTCCTTTACATCAATAAATTTTAGAAACCTCGATTTACATTCGAGGGGAATTAGATGAGAAGAGAATATACATGAGAAAGAAGGAGGAAGGAAAGGCGACACGCGCTTCATTTAATAAAAATACAACCATACATACCCAAAAATAATTAAAACATTCACCCCTTTAGGGTCTAGGCTCCCATGTACCGGGCACCATGCAATATACAAACAAGTACAAACATACATTTCAAAAACAATCAATTTCTGAAATTGTGGGTTAATTACATTTACCCCACCCCCGATAATTTCTGATTTCTGATTAAAGGTCCAAAAAGTTTTGAAACTTTGCATTTTACCCCTACACACTTGGAAGTCGCTCGCTGCAGCGATAGTTAGATTACGGCAGGGCGTGGCATTGGTTTTGTCGCGCTGCGTCCCGGAGCCCATTACGCCTGCGATAGGGTTATATACCGTCGCTGTTTTCAATCTGCTCGTCAGCGTCGCCGCCGGGCGATGATTATATCGCGTGGCGGACGTCGGGCTCGGGGCGATGGATTATATCGCGCGCGCGTACGATCCTCCGTAGCCCTCGGATCTGTTCATCACGAACCAAAAACAGACTTTTCTAAACCAGATTTTTGCAATCAATCAAACACATTGATCTCGAAACAAAAAATCCATCATGCATTAAACCAAACCGCATCATCAACAAATTAAATTAATCGATTGGTCGTTTTAAAACATATTTCAAGCAGTTCTGATTCAATATGGCAACATATTATCATCAAATACATGTTATCAACCATACACATAAAAATTGTAAAATTCGGTACTTAGGCTACGATAACCACCGTTAGTAAAGGGCGGTCCCCGTATAACGCGCCGAAAGGGCGAAAAATAAAATAACGGAGATCGTTACAAGAGCCAAGATCAAGGGTATGATTTTAACAATTTATATTAAATAAAATCTGCATAAATATACAACATGAGTTAAGAGAAACAAACGCACGTTGGAAGGCTCCTCCAAATTTGTCGTCGGAAGGCGTTTTGCTAGATCCAAGTGTAGGATCGAACCCTGCGTAGTCACGAAGACAATTTTCCTTTTAAAAGAACCAAAGAGGGGATTTGCTAGGGGGATCCTCTTTGGCTTCAAGTTAGGAAGAAGAAAAAGAAAATCAATTGAATTGATTTTCAGCAATCCAATCTGTGGGAGTGTGTTATCCAAGAATTTGGGGCTTGTGGTGTATTTTAGGGGTCAAAGAAAAAATCTCTAATTAAAAAATCACACACACTTTTTCCTTTTTATACTTAAAAAACAATTTGCCCTAATCCCATACTTTTGGAATAGGCTTGGGCTCCAAACCCAAACGCCCCATGTTGCCAAACACTCCCAATTTGATTTATTTTAATTTTTCATCATTATCTCAATTAAAAATCAATTAATATATATTTAAATATATATATATTAACATTTAACAATAATGATAATATATTTAAATATATGAACACATATTTAAAGGGCGTAATTTCACTTATTTAATTTTTCTAACAAATTAAATAAAAGCTCGACCTTCTTCGCAAATTTAATTGCTGTGAAATTACCAAAAATACCTTTTACCCCGGCTTTAAAAAGCAGCCCCAGCCTTCTTCTTCTTGCATCTTAAATTGTCTTCTGTGTGTGACCCTTTAAAAGGGCTCCTTCGTCTATCGGCGTGGTATGATGTGCGATAACACCAATTGGTCGTCCCTCATAATACAGACCAAGATTGGCCCCTAGCAAGGCATCATGGCCAACCCGATAGTTCCGGATTGAAACAAAGTAGCCTACCATCAAGCGATATGGTTGCCGTACAATTCGATCCTTTTCATCATCGTATCTCGCAGAGGCGAAGGCATAGAAACAGTGTCAACCTCGGTTACTCATATTATTTATTGAGTTTTGGACCAATGACCCAGTATTATAAATTGGATAAAGAGCAACAACTCAATCCCACCGTGGGCCACGCTTTTAGTGTCATTGCCATATACCTAATTGCGCCGTGAGATAACTTTCTCGTACAGGAGTGATAAATCCTCCCTTGTCAATCCACCATAGTCTTGATATACCCTTGATGCGACCAATCACCACCGTATTGACTCTGAAAAGAACTGCGTAGGCTAGTGTCAAACTACACCAATCGGGGTGCACTGGCGCTCCGTGATCTCAAGTCTAAGGATCACATGCACCACCATTCGTTAGAGGATTTGTTCCATAGACTGGAGGGGTTACCATCCATATAGGAATCCTCTGTAGGGTGGGAGGGTCCGGAATTGTTGAACAATTGTGGTGTAATCGTTACAACAAACAAACCCACCCATGTTGCACCAGGTTGTCACCAAACAACCAAGGCCTTGACAAGTGAGATCGATTTTCAAGCTTGCGGTCGTTTCAACACTATGATAGCCTTACCGTATTATCTCAGCCCTTAGTTCAATAATACCCGGGGCTACTGACGTTTCTAGAATGGCCACCATATGTGCTCAGGTGGGTTCTCACTATCAAGTTTTAAACACTTGATACCCTCGTCCACGGCTTCTACCATTCTAAGGACATATATCAATACATATTGCAATAATAATGATTTACGCGATATAGAATAAAATGCCTTTTATTGATCAATGAACATTATTACAAAGAGTCAATTCTACAATAATTGATTGGCTCTAGGGCATCTACTCTAACATGAAGCTCCTTTAGATGCTTGTGAGGATCTTCACCTGCAAGACCATGAAAAGTGGGCAAGAGATGTATTAGTCCGATTTCAATTCAAAAGTAGTAGCAAAGATCTAAAACAGGAAAAGTTATGCATAAAGGTGCTTGATTCAAATCGGGGTGACAAGCTCTTTCAAAGGTTCCGATTTCCACCATGACGCTTCCTCTTCTAAATCAGAATTGCTTTCCTCGAAATCTCTCCGAACTTCCTTTCTTAACTTGCGCAAAGTGGTCTCTATTTCCGGATCGAATATTAAATCACCAAGATGAGAGGACCTGGTCATAAAACAAAAAAATCCCATAAAAAGAAAAAAAGGAAAAATAATGAAAACCGACTAAAAAAAATAAAAAAATAAAAAAATAAAAATTGACCAGAAACACAAAAACAGCCAAAAACCCTATCAAACAACGTTTTTAAGGATTCACTAGTCTTGTGCGGAATTTCGTTTTCTTGGCAATGAAGCATCTCGCACCACTCCTAATTCCAGAAATTCCCTGCAGTGAACAAGATCTTGCCAAAAAATATTTTTTTGTTTGGAAAAATAAAAATAAAATAACAAAAAACAAGATAAAAAATCACAACAAACACAAAAACAAAAAAAATCAACTAGAATCACTCCCAACAAACGGCGCCAAAATCACGGTGTCTTTGTCGTAGGCACCCAATTAAAACCTAAAAATACACGTAGTAGTGTAAGTCGAGGTCGATCCCACGAAGAGTGTCTAGCTGAATTTGTTGTTATGTGAACAAGGTGGGGGTTACGTAAAACAGGAAACGTTCTTAGCAAAAACCAAAAACAAAAAGCAGTTCAATTCGAAATCAATTAATATAACGAAACTTGGTCTCCGTCAACATCCACCATCGGAATCTCACAACTGATCATTGATGCAAAAATAATCAATTCATACATTGAATATTCACCGTTGGAACTATTTTCCTATCTCTCCTTAATTTTAATTAATTAGGAAACAAGCGCTCTTAATTAATCTTACCACTAAACAACCCTAGACAAGCGCTCAAGATTTAATCTAGTGGTAGCCTTAAGAATTAGAGATCGATGAAGCTAAACAACACAAACGCAAGCGGTTGTATTTAATTTAGTTGAATGTTCTTCGTAAGGTTATTAATTCCCCGACGCGACAAATTACTAACCCTAATTGCTTGCAAGTTGGAGGGATCAAACAATTACGGATTTGATATCTAACTTAGCAAAGAGATTGTGACAATTAATAAACTAGTAGGCCTCCCTAGTAATTAAACGCAACAATCATAAAATTAGGCATAGAAAAATATCCAATACTCAAACACGAAAATTGAACACAAAGAAAAATATATTAGATCTCACAGTTTATCGATTCCGAGGCTTCCGTTTACTTCGACCAAGTTATCAAAATCAGCCTCTCATGGCCATCAACGAATTACAGAGGAAAAGTTCAGAGAAGACCAGAGAGGAGTGTGTCCACCCAAAACCTACCTGATCCCCCTTTTAAAATCTAATTTAAGAATTCAAATCCCACTCAATCTCCTAAAAGAAATATTCTCCTATCCTATCCTAAAATAACATTAATCCTAATTTAATTCTAATTGGAAATAAAATAAAATAGAGTCCTAATACAATACGAAGGTGGTGTTTCCAGCTGTAATTTTCGTGCAGCATGTATGTCTTTAAAACGTGCAATAATAGGTGACTTGCATAACAAGTCGAAGCCCAGCTCGGGGCGTCGGTAATGCAGGTGCGTCAACTTCAAGCTCGATTACAACCTTGATTCAGTCAGTATCTCTAAAAACTCAAAACATCAAAGTTGTAGATATATTTCTTAGCGTTCCACATCATTTTGAATCATCTCAATCGGAGCTCGGATGAGAGAATTATGCCCAGAATACGAAGCAGTGGCGAAACTGTCCGAATTCCCCTAATTAATTCCGTTTTTCAATTAACACCTCCATTTGCTTCCTAAACCAAAATAAAGTAATAATGAGTACAATTAGGAAAAAATATGTATAAAAGACTAAACATTAAGGGGGTTAAATATGACATTTTGCATTCCCATCAACAAGTTTACAGAGGAGTTTGGGTACCCGTTTAGCATTCAGTACTGCCTATCATCCTCAGACAGATGGCCAAACCGAGAGCAGAATCAGGGTGCTCGAGGATATATTGAGAGCCTTTGTTGCATGGATTACAGAGTATCCTGGCATGAGATGTTACCCTTAGTGGAATTTGCCTATAACAACAGTTATCAGTCTACAATTAGAATGGCGCCTTACGAGGCTTTGTATGGTAGACGATGTAGGTCTCAGCTTCATTGGGATGAAGTAGGAGAGAGAGATGAGTTGAGTACCGCTCTTGGGCCAGAGATGACTCAAAAGCTAGTAGAAGATGTGAAGTTAGTCAGAAATAGAATGAAACAAGCCCAAGATCGACAGAAGAGTTATGCCGATTTGAAGAGGAAAGAGGTAGAATTCCAAGTGGGCGATAAAGTATTTCTGAAAGTTTCCCCTTACAAGCGAGTAATGCGCTTTGGAGGCCAAGGGAAGCTAGCACCGAGGTATGTAGGTCCTTTTGAGGTCTTGCAACGAGTGGGGAAGGTGGCCTATAGATTGGCACTACCACCTAGTATGGACAGGGTGCACGATGTCTTCCATGTCTCGATGCTACGAAAGTATGTAAGTGATCCCCTCCATGTCCTGCGTAGAAGACGTTGAAGTATCAGAGAATCTAGTATATGAAGAACGTCCGGTTCAGATTTTTGGATCGAAGGGTTAAAGAACTTGAACAAGAATGTTCGCTAGTGAAGGTCCTTTGGAGGAATCACAAAGTGGAAGAAGCCACAAGGGAAGTAGAGCGGGACATGCGGGAATCGTTTCCCAGAGTTATTTGTTTGAATTTCGGGGACGAAATTCTTTTAAGGGGGAGAATTGTAACGCCCCGCTTGAGGTACGTTGTTATTGTTTCCTCTTTCGCCCTTAATCGAGTTGGTTTTCGTTATTATTGTTTGATTGAGTGTTGTGTTGAATGGTTGCCTTGAAATTGGTTGAAAGCGAAGGATTTCATGTCCGTGCTTACGGCGGGGAAGAAGAATCTTCGCGCGGCGAAGAGGTTGAAAGCCTCGGGGAAGGCTGGCAGACAGGTTTCGCCGCGGCGGCAAGTTTCTTCGCGCGGCGACAACCCGATTAAATTGTTGATTGAGTTTTAGATATTTTCTTCCTTAAGGGCAATTTGACCTTTCTACCCCTAATTAGCGGGAAAAGTGGGAGTGAATTGTAAGGATTTTTCATGGAGAATGTGTTGTTATGGGGGTGAGTTTGTAATGAATCAAAGGATATGGATGGAATTCCCAAAAGAAGAATAAGGGCAAAATGGGAATGAATGTGTTAATATTTCATTAAAAGGAATTAGAATCAAAGAACCCCTCATTTTCTTCTTCTCAAACGTGACCCTTCATTTCTTCTCCTCTCAATTTCTCTTTTCTTTTGATCAAGGAATTTCAAGGGGTTTTTGAAGTTATTTGGAGTTGAAAAGCAACCTAAGGCTTCCTAAGGTAAGGATTTCTCCTTAAGTTGTGTGATTTGTGGATTTTAGTTCATTTTGGTTTTTGAGGGTTTTCATTCTTTTGGTTAAGAGTTGAGAGAATAGTCAAGCAAACCAAGTGAAAAGAGGATTTGGTGAAGTCTCTCCATAGCAAGTAAGTAAAACCCAACCCAAGTTGAGATTTATGAATTTTCTTGATTAGGGTTTTGATAGAGATGATGTATGTATGTGATATGCATGTATTATAGCATGTATGAAGGATTAAGTAGAGATTTCTATGCTTTGTGAATGTTATTACCTTGCAAATTTGAGAAATGGGTTGTTGGTTTGGCAAGGTAGTTGAGATGGAATTTAAGGGGTATTATGGAACCCTTTTTTGGAAGTGTTTTATTTGACAGGTTATTGTGACTTTGTGAAGGGGTTTTTCCCCATTTTGGATGGTTAGGAAAAGTTTTAGATCCATGGCTATGATAGAGTTTTATAATGCACATGAGTTGTTTGATGAAATGCCTAATAGAGGTTTGAGTGTGAGAAATGAACCTTATTTCTTGCAACATTGCATGTTGGCATTTCATAAGTGCATTAGTAGTGATGAATCATCCATGTGCATTGTTATATGCATTGAAAAGTGACCTAAGAAAGTGTAAGGAAATGGTTTGTGCAATTACCCTATGAGTAGAGCTTAGTGGGTAAAATTACTCTAAGGGTAGAGAGCATTGAAAAATGCTACAATAGAATGAGTTAGAAGAGTAGTATAGTTGGGATGATGCTTTGTGATCATCACCCGACCGTTATGGGAATCGGATTGATGCTTTGTGATCATCATCCGAATAGCCTTAGAGATGGGTCGGACGCTTTGTGATCGTCACCCAATGAGTAATAGAAATGGGTAGATGCTTTGTGACCACTACCCGATTAGTTAAGAGATATGTAGGTTGATGCTTTGTGATCATCATCCAATGGCTAGTAGAAGCGGGTTGATGCTTTGTGATCATCACCCGATAGTGACTAGAGACGGGTAAATGCTTGGTGATCGTTACCCCGGAATTCATGAGGGGACGGGTAGGTGCTAGGTGATCTCCACCCGATAGTTAGAGAGAACCGAGTTGGTGCTTTGTGATCCTCACTCGGTAGTCACTAAGAACGGGTTGGTACTATGTGAATTCCACCCGATAGCCATAGAGAGTGAGATGGTGCTGTGTGAACGCCATCCGACCGTACCTCCGGTAAGATGAGGCCATGATGTTATAGAAACAGAAATAGAAACAGAATTAGAAAAGGAAAGAATTAAGAGTCACACACGGGGACAGACAGTTAGAGAGTTTTACTTACTGAGCATTATTTTGTGCTCACCCCGTTATTTTCCTTTGTGGATGCAGGTTCTAGGTGATGATGCGGTTGGAGGGGCGTCGGAGCGAGGAGCAATAGCTACACTGTTCCCCTATTTTGTCTTTTGAAATGCATTTTTGTAAACAGTAACTTTTGTGTATAAAAGACATGTGAATTGTAATGAAAAGAAGCTTTTTGGGCCCAATTTTCCATTGTTAATTGCATGCATTGTACTAGTTTTCAGTAGGTGTTACATCTCTTCATATATTTCATCATGCCCATCATTTCTTGCATCATCTCTTTTTGTGACCCTATGGAGCTGGATGATGTGGCCATGCTCGTTCTCTGCCTCTTCGCCCCTGCTCTTGGTTGGGCAGCTTCCGTTCGGTCAAGGTGTTTCTTGAAATAGTCGGCATCTAGAGTTGGAGCCGGATGAATACGCGGCTCATCATCTTGAACCTTGACCCCCGTTTTTAGGCACATGGCTGTGATGAGATGCGGGAAACAGTAACTTGATCGCCCCTTTTTGGATGCTATCCTGACACTCTCATAAATGATGTCTCCCACATCCATACTCTTTCCTGTGGCAATAGAGAAGAGCAATTCCGCCTTCTCATGAGTCATTGTGCTGTAGTGCGTCTCCGACATTAGTTTAGCACAGACAAAGTACTGCCACAGCCGAGCCATTGGTGTCAACTGTGTTCCTTTGAGTGTCTTTTTCTGTTTTTTAGACACTTCCCATGCTGCCCCAGGTTTCGCAATGACCGGCAAGATAATATCATCCTCATAGGCTGATCTTTTGAACACCACATACTCATCAGCGGAACTGAAATGGTGGGCAAGTTATAGAAGTTGTTGATATCCTTTGCTGAGAATGGCACATCCTCCCCTCATACAAACACAATCTCATCCTGACTTTTGGGGAAGTTGGCATAGAACTCCCTCACCAACGGTTCTACAGCCAGCACATCAGGAGCATGCATGAACATGTCCCAACGTCTACCCCTACTCCAGTCCACAGATTGTGGTGCTGTCAATCCACGTTCAGGGATGAAACCCTTATCCTTTTGTTTGATCACCTCCTCATAACGTTTACGGGCTGCCTCGTTAACAAACCGGTTGTCAACGTTCTTCCCCTTGCTCTTGTGCTTAATTTTCGGAGCCATTGATTCACTGAAATTCAATCCAACTATTAACCCCAAGGAAGTAGACCTACAAAAACACAGCCACGTCAAACCTGCAAAAGCAATCCACACTTCCAAAAATTCGCAATTCAACCCCCAAACTACGATTTTGTTTTCTATTTTTAAGGTGTACGCGGCGTTGTTAAACCCGAGGTCGCCAAATATTGCTAGGCAGTTTTTAAGGCAGTTACTGGTTTCCAGCCAATATACCCTTAAAATAAATTCCACGTCAAACCTGCAAAAACAATCTACACTTCCAAAAATTCGCAATTCAACCCCCAAACTACGATATTTCAATTCAACACAAACACTCCAAATAATCAACACCCACACTTCTAACAATCAATTGGTTCACAAACTTCTCAACATTAATCACAATCACAACTCAACAAACCCAAAATTTCTCAAGTCAAAAGTTCACATAATTCTTAGATCTATGATTATAGACTAAAATTTTTCCAAAATAAAGCTTTGGGTTTTCGAGATCTTACCAATATGAAGGAGTTTGCACCACCAATTGACTCGGAAACGATCCAAACAAGAAAGCCCCAAATTTTCGATCCAAAAATTTTTGTGAAATTTTCGTGAAATTTGTTGTTGAAACGGGTTGTATTGGTGTTTAGGAATGTTATAGAGTGATAATTTTGGTTGGAAAAACAAAATAGAAGTGAAAGATTGAAAGTTGGAAAATTTTCTCTCAACTCAAAATGCAAGGCGGCGTGAAAATGAGAAGAAGAAAAGTTGGTATATATAAAAAAAGCTCTTCGCCGCGGCGAAGTTCATCAATTATAAACCCTAATCAACTTTTCCAGGTCTCATCGCGGCGAAGTTCATCGTTCATGAACCCTAAAAAAAATCCCCAGGTTTCGCCTCGGCGAAATCTTCCCGAGAGCACAAGGCGTACTTCGCCTCGGCGAAATGCCTTAGCCATTTTTCAGCAACGTACTCCTTTTCTTCGCCGAGGCGACTACAATTTCTTCTCCGCGGCGAAATCTTCCAGTAGCTAACCTGGTTTTCTTCATGTCGTTTCGCCGCGGCAAAGCCTGGAAATTTTCAATACCTTCCTTTGGCTCAAGACTTCACCTGAAACACCCAAAACAACATCAAATTTTATACAACTGATAATGAAGTAAAATAAACTTGAACAACCAAAATTAAACTCAAAAAGTTAACAACACTTGGGTTGCCTCCCAAGAAGCGCTTGTTTATAGTCGGAAGCTCGACTCTTTCCATCATTTAGGTTGGGATTTCAAGTCGGATTGGGGTGAACTTGCAACTCATCACCCCCTCAATGTATGGCTTCAACCTCTGTCTATTAACCGTGAACGTGCCCTTTTCCTCATGTGTGACTTCCACTGCTCCGGATGCATGTATCTTCGTAATAGTGAATGGTCCGGACCATCTAGACTTAAGTTTTTCGGGGAAAAGCCTAAGTCTAGAGTTGAACAACAAAACCTTCTGTCCAACTTCAAAAATCTTGACCCGGATGTGCTTGTCGTGCCACCTTTTAGTCTTCTCTTTATAATTCCGGGCATTTTCATATGCTTCGAGACGAAACTCATCAAGCTCGTTCAAAGTCAGCATTCTCTCCTCTCCTGCGGCTTTCAAGTCCATGTTCAACTGCTTGACGGCCCAGTATGCCTTATGTTCAAGTTCTACCGACAAGTGGCACGCTTTCCCATAAACCAATCTAAACGGAAACATACCAATTGGGGTTTTGAAGGCAGTGCGATAAGCCCATAAAGCATCGTCCAACTTCCGTGACCAATCCTTCCTCGAGGCATTAACTGTTTTTCTAAAATCCCCTTAAGTTCTCTATTCGACAGTTCCACTTGCCCGCTCGTTTGTGGATGGTAGGGTGTCGCAACTCTATGTGTGACTCCATACTTACTCAGCAATGCGTCCATTTGCCTATTGCAAAAATGCGATCCTCCATCACTAATGATTGCTCGTGGTACACCAAACCTTGAGAAAATATTCTTCCTCACGAAAGTAATCACCACCCTAGCATCATTAGTTGGCAATGCAACTGCCTCAACCCATTTCGACACATAATCCGCTACTAAGATATACATGTTCCCAAAAGAACTTGGGAAAGGACCCATGAAATCTATCCCCCAAACGTCAAAAATTTCAACCACCAGGATATTGTTCAACGGCATCTCATCTCTTTTTGAAATATTTCCCATCCGTTGACATTGGTCACACTCCTGAATCATCCGAAAGGAATCCTTAAAGAGGGTTGGCCAATAAAACCCAGATTGTAGCACCTTCGCTGCTGTTCTAGCTCCCCCAAAATGGCCACCTACTTCCCTCTCATGACAATGCCTTAAAATGCTCTCCATTTCTTCCTCTGGGACACATCTCCGTATCATTTGATCCGCACAATGCCTATATAGGAACGACTCTTCCCAAAAATAGTACTTTAAATCAGAGAAAAATTTCCTCTTCTGTTGAAATGTCATACCACTTGGGAGCACCCTTGATGATAGATAATTTGCAAAGTCCGCATACCATGGTGCTTCTTCCACTCTCATCGGCTTCTCATCCGGAAATGTTTATGAAATTGGCATTTCCAACTCATTTCCCTTTATTGGTCTCTCAATTCTTGACAAATGATCAGCTACCACATTTTTCGACCCCTTCTTGTCTCGAATCTCCAACTCAAACTCTTGAAGTAGTAGAATCCATCTTATCAACCGAGGTTTTGCTTCTTGCTTCGCCAGTAGGTGTCTGAGTGCTGAATGGTCCATGTAAACGATCACCTTCGCACCTAATAAGTAAGAACGAAACTTGTCAAAAGCAAACACAACAGCCAATAATTCTTTTTCAGTGGTGGTGTAATTCAATTGTGCATCAACGAGTGTCTTGCTAGCATACTGAATTACATGCAACACTTTATTTTTTTCTGTCCTAATACTACCCCTAAAGCAAAGTCACTAGCATCACACATTAGTTCAAAGGGCAGTCCCCAATCGGGAACTGCAATAATAGGTGCAGATACTAGTAATTTTTTTAGAGTTAGGAAAGCATGCATGCAATCATCATTAAAATCAAAAAACAACATCTTTATTCAATAAATTGCAAAGGGGTTTAGAGATCTTTGAAAAATCCTTGATGAAGCGTCGTAAAACCCCCGCATGCCCCCAAGAAACTCCGGTTGCTTTGACATTTGATGGTGGTGGTAGCTTTTCAATCACTGTCCTTTGCCCGATCAACTTCAATCCCATCCTTGGAAATACTATGCCCGAGCACTATTCCCTCTTGGACCATGAAGTGACATTTCTCCCAATTCAGCACCAAATTTGTTTCCTTACACCGCAAAACAAGAGACAGATTGTTAGACAGGTTATCAAATGATGATCCAAAAGCGAAAAGTCATCCATGAAAACTTCTATGAATTTTTCCACCATGTCTCCAAAGATTGACATCATGCATCTTTGGAATGTTGTAGGGTGCATTGCATAACCCAAAGGGCGGCATTCTTCGGTAAGCAAAGGTGCCGTAGGGGCAAGTGAAGGTCGTTTTCTTTCTTGATCCCCCAGGAGCGATGGCAATTTGGTTATATCCTGAATAGCCATCCAGGAAACAATAGTATGCATGTCCTGCCAACCTCTCCAACATCTGATCGATGAAGGGCAATGGAAAATGATCCTTCCTTGTCGCCTCGTTCAGTTTACGGTAATCAATTCACACTCTCCAACCCGTTACCGTCCTTGTTGGAATCAACTCATTACTCTCATTCTTCACAACAGTGATCCCTCCTTTCTTTGGAACAACTTGTACCGGGCTCACCCATGGACTATCAGAAATCGGATAGATGATCCCCGCATCTAAGAGTTTCACCACCTCCTTTCTCACCACTTCCTTCATTGAAGGATTCAATCTCCGTTGTGGTTGTACCCTCGGCTTAAGTCATCCTCCATGAGAATCTTATGCATGCAAAATGAGGGTGAGATACCTCTAATGTCCGTAATGGTCCATCCAATTGCTAGTCTATGTTCCCTCAACACTCTAATCAACCTTTCTTCCTCTAAGGCATTCAATTCTGCACTAATTATTACCGGAAAAGTTTCTGAGTCTCCAAGATAGACATATTTGAGGTGAGGTGGTAAGGGTTTCAGTTCAAGCCTTGGAGCTTCTTTATTATTTTCCTTTGCCCTCTCTTTGTCAAAATCAAACTCCTCAAATTCTGCATCTTGACTCTCCTCAATCGGTTGAAGTGCTAACATTCTAGCACAATCGTTCCTTGCTGATTCTTCTACCTCTACCGTTTTTGATTTGGCTATACATGCTTCTAGAGGTAATTCTGGGATGTTTTCTTCCATGGACTCCACAACAAGTTCGTCCACCACATCCACACTAAAACATGAATCTGCTTCCGACGGAAACTTCATTGCATCAAACACATTAAAAGTTACTATTTCATCTTGAACCCTTAACAGCAACTTTCCTTCCTGCACATCAATCAGTGCTCTCCCCGTGGCCAAGAATGGTCATCCCAAAATGAGAGGAATCTCCTTATCCTCTTCCATGTCCAACACTACAAAGTCCGCTGGAAAAATTATCTTCCCCACCTTCACTAATACATCTTCAACTATCCCCCTCGGGTGCTTTATCGACCGATCCGCTAGTTGCAACGACATTGTCGTTGGCTTCACTTCACCAATCCCTAATCTCCGAAAAGCAGAAAAGGGCATCAAATTTATACTAGCTCCTAAATCACATAGCACACAATCAAAAGTAATATCCCCACATAACAAAAGGAATAGTAAAACTCCTGGATCTTTGAGCTTGGGGGTAATTTCTTCGGAGGATTACCACCGCATTCTTCCGTTAGCATCACCGTTCCTCATCTTCTAATTTCCTTTTGTTCGAAAGGATTTCCTTCAGGAACTTTGCATAACTCGGCATTTGCTGCAATGCATCTGCAAAAGGAATGTTAATATGCAATTTTTTGAAAATTTCAATGAACTTCGAAAATTGCTTATCCTGATTCTTCTTCTTCAATCTCTGAGGAAAAGGTACGGGTGGGGTGTGATGTGCTAATTCTGGTGGTATCTCGGGAATGGCAATTTCTCCTTCTTCTTTTGCCTTTCATCCTCTTTTCTTTTTCTTCCCCCAAGGCACCAATTCTCTTCACAATTAATCTCTTCGTCAATTCTCTCTTCAAACTCTTCCTTTCCAAGGGTTGCTCCACCTCTTTGGTAGTGTGGCCTACCTCTTCCAACACTGTCCCACTTCTCAAAATTATGGCATTTGCTTGTTCACGTGGGTTAGTCACGGTATTGCTTGGTAGAGAACCCTATGGTCTATCATTCACTTCTCGGCTAATTGGCCCATCATTACCTCAAGATTCGAATGGGACGCCCCTTGATTTCTAAAGTTTGTCCTCGTCTCATTCATGAACCCTGTAGTCTCTTGCATGAATTTACCGAACATATCCTCCAACTTCATCACTCTTTGATCTCCCGGTTGATTAGTCACCCCTGGTGGGTTATTTGGAACTTGCCTCTGGTTCCATTGGTTACCTTGTTGATTCTGATTTCCCCAAGCCAGATTCGGATGATTTCTCCACCATGGGTTGTATGTGTTGGAGAACGGGTTGTTCGGTTGTCTTTGATTTCCTGCCAAGTAGTTCACTTGCTCCGTTGATGAAGATGACGGTGCAAAAGTGTTTCCAACTTGGCACTCGCTGCTCACATGGTTTCCTGCACAAAAATCACATGTTAATTGAGGTGCTTGTATAGAATTTACCTGTATAGTTCCCAACTGTTTTTGGAGTGCAGTGAGTTGGGCTGAGATGGTTGTGAAAGCATCTACTTCATGAAGACCCGAAGATTTCCTCGTTGTTACTCTCTCATTCGGTCTTTGATAGTTGTTGCTTGCCAAAACCTCAAGCAACTCATATGCCTCCTCGTGTATTATTATTCTGCAAAGCCCCTCCTGAAGTTGCATCAACCATGGTTTGCACGTTACCCATCAAACTATTATAGAATGTTTGGACTTGAAGCCAAACCGGCAAACCATGATGTGGGCACTTCCTCATTAATTCCTTGTATCTTTCCCATGCCTCGTACAACGACTCGGCATCATCTTAGAGAAATGATGTGATATCATTTCTCAATTTCGCTGACTTCACTGGAGGAAAGAACTTGGTCAAGAATTTTTGTGCCAGATCATTCCATGTTGTTATCGTTCCCGATGGTAATGCCATTAACCACCCTTTTGCTTTATCTCCCAATGAAAATGGGAATAAACGCAGCCTAATAGCATCATCCGACACTCCATTTGACTTGAAGGTGTCGCAAATTTCCAGGAAATTTGCAATGTGCTGATTTGGATCCTCATTCAAATCACCGTTGAATCCAATCAACTGCTGGATCATCTGGATGATTGCCGGCTTGATCTCGAAGTTGTTTGGTTGTACTGTAGGTCTAGTAATACTTGACCCACTTCCATTCACTGTGGGAACTGAAAATTCCCTCAGTGTCCTATTTTCTTGTTCAGCCATTTCAACAACAACTTCTTGATTCTCGGTAAGTGTATCTCTTTCTTCTTCTCTCTGTTTAATCTTCTTACAGTCCTCTCAAGCTCAAGGTCAACAGGAACCACTGGTTGACGTCTTGCTCTACACATAAACTGAACGAACACAATTCAAAGAAAAGTGAAATCACAACTCTACAAAAATTAAAACTTCAATCTAGTTAAACTCAAGGAAAAACTTAATGTTAACTTAAAAACGGTTCACAACACGGCGCCAAAAACTTGATGCGTGTTTATTATAACATGCAAAACTAGCAAGTGCACTAGTCGCTCAAGTAATAAAGTGATGGGTAGGATATCGTTCCCATGAGGACTGTAGCAAAGCACTAAGTTTCCTAACGTTATCAAGTTGAAGTAATCGGTTCTTTGGATTGGTGGGAGCAATTTTAATGAAAAAGAAAACAAAACTGAAAGTAAACAAAGAATTAAATCTTAACTAAGAAAGCAAAATGAAACACAGAATATCAATTCAAGTAAAACGGGTAGGGTTTTGACTTCGTTTGGACTTTTATGGGTTAAACCTAAGAGTTACACTATTTTCACATTCATGCGCAATGGTTGTAAAACGGATTCACTAATATGTTAACATACCCTCTCGGGCTATGTTTTCCTATTAATCCTTATTAACATTCCGCACCCAACAAATTGAAGGTTAATAATTCTAAATTCATTAAGCACAAGAATCCTAAATTGATTTCATTAATTCTTGAATCTATCTCTAGCATCCAATACTATAATGGTGATTACCCAAGAAGCCTAACATGAATTATTTCTCAATCTCATCATGTTCATCACATACAGCATTTAAATTCAGAGTAACACACAACCAAAGCTTATTCACATGGAAATAACACAATCAAATACTTAACCCATATAAAATCCAAACTACAATCAAAACCCTAACCCATAGAAGATTAGTTCATAGCTAAGTTAACACTACAAAAACAAAAAAAATAGAAATAAACAAGTTAAACATAATGAAAATGAGATGAAAGATAAGAAATCTCCCCAAAAGATGAATCTTCTAGTAAAAATCTAAATCTTTCCTTCAACAATCCGAAAAACTACAAGCTTTTCTCTCAGAAAAGTATAAAAACGGCTAAACCTAAAAAGCTGAAGATCCTCAACAAAAAGTTAAGTTTTTCTTTTATACTCAGTCAAAAAACCCAGCCAAAAACCAAAAACACACAACACGAAGCGTAGCGTTTACAAAACTGAATAAGTTAACTGTCACCGCGGCGAAGAATGAAAAAATTCCACATCGTCTCGCCTTACTTCGCGGCAGACAATTTCTTCACTGGGCGAACTCTTTCAAAAGTTCTGAAATTTCTGAAGCGCCACTCGCTTGCTTCTTCATTCGATTCTTCGATTTTCGGCTCTCTTCCTTGCAAACAAGCTTCATCGTGCGTTGTTCTGCTCCGGAACTCTCCTATCTTCTGAAATCCGCTCATTTCTGAGTCAAAACTATCCGATTTTGTCTTTATTCGCTCAAAAACTCCATTTTAACCTGAAACACGAAAAGTAGAGAATTAAGCACCAATTCAGGTAAAAATGCACTAGAAAGTACCTAAAATCCGACAAAAAGATCAAATAAAAACTGTATAATTTATGGATTATCAGTTTATTGATGATATCTTGGTGTATTCTAAGACAAAAAAGGAACATGAAGAACACCTAAGATTTGTGCTACAGCGATTGCGAGATAAAAAGTTGTTCGCCAAATTTTCTAAGTGTGAGTTTTGGCTAGATCAAGTTATCTTTCTGGGCCATACCGTCTCAAATGAGGGTGTATTAGTGGATCCAAGTAAGGTAAAAGCAATTCTAGAATGGCAACAGCCAAAGACAGTAAAGGAAGTTAGAAGTTTCTTGGGGCTAGCAGGTTATTATAGGTGGTGTGTAGCAGGGTTTGCTCAGTTGGCCAAACCACTTATAGCTCTCATCAAGCAGAGAACTCCTTTCATTTGGTTGAATGCCTGTGAAGAAAGTTTTTAAGAGTTAAAAAGAAGATTGACCATAGCTCCTATTCTTGTGTTACCACAAGAGGGTGTAAATTATGACATTTATATAGATGCTTCATTTCAGGGACTTGGTGCAGCATTTATGCAGTTGGGTAGAGTAATAGCTTATGCTTCTCGTCAGTTAAAAGAGTATGAGACTAGATACCCTACACATGATCTAGAGTTGGCTGCTATAGTTTTTGCACATAAAATATGGAGACATTATTTGTATGGAGCAAAGAGTAACATTTATACAGATCATAAAAGCTTGAAGTATTTCTTCACCCAAAGAGAGCTGAATATGAGACATAGGAGATGGTTAGAGTTGGTTAAAGATTATGACTATGAAATCAAGTATCAACCTGGGAAAGCCAATGTAGTAGTCGATGCCTTGAGTAGAAAAACTTACTTGTCCCGACTTATTAAGGCAAAAAGAATTAATAAAAGAATTGTGCATAGAACAGATTGAGGTCATACCAAGAAAGATTGCCAGGTTAGAGATTCAGTCTACATTACTGGAAGAAATCAGAGGAAAGCAAGTTACCGATGAGTGGTGTCAGAAAATAAGTCAACAAGTGCCTGAGGGTGAGATACCAGAGTTCCATCTGTTAGATGGTGTCCTCCGTTCCAGGAGTCGTTTGTGCATTCCTCAAAATGATGAATTAAAGAGGAGAATTCTTACGGAGGCTGATGACACACCATACACTGCTCATCCTGGAGCAACCAAGATGTATCAAGACTTAAAGAAAGGCTATTGGTGGCGAGGTATGAAGAAGGATATTGAAAATTTTGTAGCTAAGTGCCTGGTTTGTCAACAAGTGAAAGCAGAACACCAAAGGCCATCAGGGTTGCTTCAACCGGTTAGTATTCCTGAATGGAAATGGGAGAGTATTTTGATGGATTTTATTACAGGTCTCCCTTGAGTGCAGAAAGGGTTTAATGCTATATGGGTGATAGTAGACAGTTGACCAAGTCGACCCATTTTCTTCCGGTAAAGGAGAGCACTACTTCAGATCAATTGGCCCAGATTTACATTAAAGAGATAGTGAGACTACATGGAGTACCCAAGACAATAGTTTCAGATAGAGATTCCAGATTTGTCTCAGCTTTCTAGACTAGTTTACAGAGGAACTTGGATACCAGATTGGCTTTAAGTACCGCCTACCATCCTCAAATAGATGGCCAGACTGAGAGAACGAATCAGATACTTGAGGATATGTTGAGGGCTTGTTGCATGGATTACAGAATGTCCTGGCATGAGATGTTACCCTCGATGGAGTTTGCTTATAATAATAGCTATCAGTCTATAATTAAGATGGCTCCTTACGAGGCTTTGTATGGTAGACGTTGTAGATCTCCACTACATTGGGATGAGATAGGCGAGAAAGATGAGTTGAATACAACTTTTGGGTCGGAACTAACTCAGAAAATGATAGAAAATGTCAAGTTAATCAGAATTAGAATGAAACAAGCCCAAGATAGGCAGAAAAGTTATGCAGACTTAAAGAGGAAAGATGTTGAATTCAAAGTGGGTGATAAAGTGTTTCTAAGAGTTGCCCCCTACAAACAGGTGATACATTTCGGTAGCAAGGGAAAGTTAGTATCGAGATACATTGGTCCATTTGAAGTATTACAGTGAGTGGGAAAGGTAGCCTATAGGTTGGCTCTACCACCCTAAAATGGACAGAGTACACAATGTATTTCATGTCTCGATGCTTCGGAAATATGTAAGTGATCCCTCCCATATATTAAGTGTAGAAGATGTAGACTTAGAAGAAAATCTTGTGTATGAAAAGCGTCCAGTTCAAATATTGGATAGAAAGATTAAAGAGCTCCGAAACAAGATTATCCCTTTAATGAAGGTCTTGGAAAAAATCATAAAGTTGAAGAAGCTACATGAGAGGTGGAGTAAGACATGCAGAACCGTTACCCAGAGTTGGTTGTTTGAATTTCGGGGATGAAATTCTTATAAGAGGTGGAGAATTGTAACGCCCACATGGAGGTACTTAATTTAATTTATGCTCTTATACCTTTAGTTGATTTTTTTTGCTAAAGTTATTTTGAGAAAATGTAAAGAAAATGCCTTAAACTTGCATTAAGGATAAAATGGTCTTTTCACTCAAAATTAGTTGAAAAAGTGGGGAGTGAAAAGAGGTAGAATTTCATGGAGAATGTATTAAAAATGAGGGCATTATGGTAATTGACTAAGGGACATAGATGGAATTTTAAAGAAAGTGTAAGGGCAAAATGGGAAAGTATGCATATTAATATGAGATATTAAGAGTTCAAGCAAAAGGGCCCTATCATTCTCTACTCCCTCTCACGCCACTTCACTCTCAATTTGTCTCATCTCTTCATCAAATTTCCAAGGGACTTTAGAGGGCTTTTGGTTGGATTTTGGTAGAGATTTGATCCTAAACACCAAAGGTAAGAATTCTTGCAATAGATGTGAGATTAATTTTTAAAGTGTTGAATTCTTATAGTGTTTATGCTTAGGGTTTTAGAGAAAGAACAAGTCTACCAAAGAAAGAGAGATTCTAGTGGAATTACTCAAGCACAAGGTAAGTAAATCCTACCCTAAGTATGATTTAAGTTATGTTGTGTAGAGAACTTTCTTTATGCATATATATGTGTTATATGTAAAATTGTTGATAGATTTGGTGTTGAATAATGATTAGAACCTATCCATGAGAAGTTGTGTTGGTGTAATTGTTATTTGATGAATTTTTGGATGAGATTTGGAAGAATTGAAGTGAAAATTTTGAAGTGTGTATTTTGGGCAGATTTGGTGTCAATTATAGAGGAGTTTATTCCAAAATTTTGGTGGCCTAAAATAGAGATGGAAGTGTAGCCAAATTAGTGTTGATTTGTGCACATGAATTGTTTGATGAAATGCCAAAGAGAAATGCACGTATGAGAATGATTATGTGTTACTTTGGGATGAGTTTGTAGATGGTAGAGAATGACATGTTTGCATTCCATAATGCATAAGTGCATTTAAATATGTGAATTTAGAAAGAATTATAAGCATGAAACCATCAACATGCATACATATTCATAAGAGCATGAAAAAGCCCTAAAATATGTTAAAGAGCAAATAGAAAGAAGTGAGAATATTAAAGATATTCAAAGATATTAAAGATATTCAAATCTGAATTTTGCTTAAAGAAGTGTAAAAAAAAGATAAAAAGAAGAGAAGGTTGTTGCAATGGGGAGTCGTGAGTGACATAGTCCCACATGCACACCGCCTTTAGTAAGCGGCCTCAGAAATTCAGAAAGAAGAATTGTATAGTCTGTTAGAAGTGTGTGTGGATGAGGACTGTACCCAAAATTAGAGAATTCACTCACACGGCCAAGACTCCAAATCCATGCCTCAACCAAGTCCGATCAGCAAGAATAGAAAGAAAGAAAGTAAGAATAGAAAGAAAGAAAGAAAGAAAGAAAGAAAAGAAAAGAAAAGAAAGAAAGAATAGAAAGAAAGACTAGAAAAGAAAGAAATAAATAAATAAAAAGAAACAGAAAACAAAATAGGAAAAATAGAAAAGAAAATGCATAATTTATGCATTTGTGCATTTGCATCATGAATATGCATAATACCATGCTCATTATCATGGGTAGTGAAAAAAATTAGAAAACAGAGAGAAAAACAGAGAGTAAAATAGAGAAAGAACAGAGAAAGAATGGAGAATACTCAGGAAATGGGCTGTAAGAAAAACAGAGAGCAAAACAGAGAAAGAATAGAGAATACTCGGGAAATGAGCTGTAAGGAAAAAAAATTCAGGATTTAAGCAATAGAGAGAGAAGGGTAGCATAGCGGGTTTACTTACTGAGCCATCAGTGCTCACTCCGTTGTTTTTAATGTTTTGCAGGTAATAGATGAGTTGCAGTTGCTCGGAACGTCACGCAGTGGAAGGGTTGGGCTACACTATTAAGTTGATATTTTTGAGAACATTTTGTAATTATTTGTATATAAAGAAAAATTAAATATAGGCCCATACTTTATTACTCGTATATATATTTGTATTTTCTTATATATTTTTTTAATGAGTTTTAGTGATTATTTTACGAGTATACTAGCTAGAAAGAAACCATTACACGCCACTTTCCACCCAAGTTCTCTCAAATTTCTTCAATCATTTTTCAAGGAAATTCAAAGATCTTGGTTCATTTTTAGTGGAATTTCAATCTCAAGCATCCTTAGATAAGATCTTTGCACTATGATGTGAGATTTAATTTTTAAAGTGTTGAATTCTTATGATTTGTGTTCATAGGGTTTAAGAGAAAGAGAGTTGTATCAAGGAAGACTACTAAAGTGTTGGATTGCTCACATCTAAGGTAAGTAAATCCAACCCTAGTCATGATTGGAGCAATATTATGTAGAGAACTTCTTTTATGCATGTATGTGCTTATATATGAAGAATTGTTGATAGAATGGATGTTAAATGATGGTTAGAATTTATCCATGAGAAGTAGTGTTTGTGTACTTGATGTTTCATGAGAGTTTGGATGAATTATGGAAGAATTGGAGTAGAATTTATGAAATGTAAATCCTGGCCAGGTTTGACGTTGATTTTAGTGAGTTTGATTCCAAATTTTGGTGGCTTAGAAGAGATGTAGAAGTGTAGCCAATATAGAGTTTGTGTGTGCATATAAATTGTTTGATGAAATGTGAAAGAGAAGTGCATGCATGAGTATGATTATTTGTTATCTTGAGATGAGTTTGTAGATGGTAGAGAATGACATGTTCACATTCCATATTGTATTATTTCATCCAAACATGTGAATTTAGAAAGAATAATAAGCATGAGCCCATCTACATGCATACAAACTCATAAGAGCATTAAAGAATATTAAAGAACAAATAGAAAGAAATGAGAAATATTAAAGAACACTTTTAAAGAAGAGAACTGAAGGTTGTTGCGATGGGGAACCCATGAGTGAACTAGCCCTGCATGCACACCGCCTTTAGTGAGCGGCCTTAGAATCAGAAAGAAGAATTGTACAGTCCGTTAGAAGTGTATGTGGATGAGGACTGTACCCAAAATTAGAGAATACACTCACACGGCCAGGGTTCTGAATCCATGCCTCAACCGAGTTCGATCGACAAGAAAGAAAGAAAAGAAAAGAAAAGAAAGAATAGAAAGAATAGAAAGAAAGAAAGAAGAGAAAAGAAGAGAAAATTTAAATAGAAAAACAGAAAAGAAAATGCGCATCCTATGCATTTGTGCATTTACATCATACCTATGCATGATACCATGCCTAGTATCATGAATAGTGAGAAATTAGAAATTGGGAAAGAACAAAGAAAGAACCGAGAAGAGTAGAAAAGTTTGATGTAAGGAAAGAAATTAAGAATATAAGCAACGAAGAGAGAAGAGTAGCATAGCGGGTTTACTAACTGAGCAATTAGTGCTCACCCCGTTGTTTTTAATGTTTTTGCAGGTAGTAGATGAGATTGCAGTCGCTTGGAACGTCAAGAAGCGGAAGGGTTTGGCAACACTGTCGAGTGGATGTTTTGTGACTTTATTACATTATATAAAGATTTATATATAAAGAAAAATTAGATATGGGCCCATTTTTTGATACTCATATATATATATATATATATATATATATATATATATATATATATATATATATATTCTTATATATATATATATATATATATATATATTCTTATATTACTGTTTATTTTACGAGTATACTAGCTAGAAAGAGAAAGCATTACACTTCAAGATGTCTTCACGCCTTTGCCTCGTCTTCAACACTTATTCTACTTTACATTGAATATAAAGAAACATCGAGTTACATTCGAGGGGATTTAGATGAGAAGAGAATTACATTGAGAGTTTTGGGGAGAGGGAGGACACAGAAGTTCTATTTTATAAAAATTACAACATCCATAAAACATAATAAATCCTAAGGTCGATGGCCAAGTACCAAACACCATGCATTATCGACCCCAATAAGATATAGCATATATTCAAATTTACCAAATTTGAATTTATTGGGTAAATTACGTTATCCCCTTTAATTGTGCAAAGTTCCATTGGTCCCTAAACTTGTAAAATTTGTAGTTTAGTCCTTACCCAATTTGAAAACAAATTAAACAGTCTAGAATAGTGGCAACTTATTCTATTCTTAATGTTGGCAAAAACGTTCAAAACGCCACCTTAAAATCCCTAAAACGCCCTTACCTTGTAACAACAGGAAAGTCCCTTTCACCTTCCAATTCACACATGAAAGCTCGCAAGGATTCTCTCCTTGATGGGACGTTGGTAGCGATGACTACCAATACCGTAGCAGCCCAAAAATCGAGCCACTACCATTAGGCTGGCGCATGTAATGGTAAGCCTAAAAATTCTCGGGTGGTTGCGCATGTTAGTGCACAGCCTTGGCTTACGTTGGTAGGACAGTGTCGCATGCTTGTGCTCACGGTAAACATTAGGTGTCTTGGACAGGTGCCTGAAATAGGCATCTGGATAAGGCTACGCATGGTGAAGCACACACCCTATGCTGTGGCGAGTCATGCGTTAATGCACGACCAAGGGCTTGGAAGATGCAGCCTAGATAGTTTGCTGCGTATGCTAGCGCGCAGCTTGCATGGGAGTTGTGTGTGGTTCCATGGTTGTGCGTAGCCCAGATAAAGGGGGTTGTGCACGGAAATGTGCAGCCAGGGATTGTGGCTACGCATTCAGGGACAACGGTTGCATGTGGAAAGACGCAGCTAGGGAACAACCACTAAATTTTTAGGGTCTTTGGAACCCTAATTTACAACCAATTTTACAATAACTCATTCAACAAAATTAAATAAAATTATACCGGGTGTAAAGAAATCAAATTAAACCCTAATCCATGCATACTAGCACACACCAAAATATACGAGTTGCAGTTATCAAACCTAAGCTCTGATACCATTTGTACGGATTTCTATCGCAACAAGCACGGAATCACAAAAAAATTTCTACGATAGAGTTTCGTAACCCAAGATCACGATTCGATAACTATAACCACAATATAATTAAACCATACAAGGTTAGATTTTATACCTTCGTTGGCGCCTCTTTCTCTAGATGTCTCCAAGGTATCGCTATTGACCCAAAGTAGGATGGAGCATGACGGTATCCACACAAAAGTTGGTTGTGATCACTCTTGGATTGTTTGCTAGATCAAGCCAAGAGCTTAAGAGGAGTGGCAGATTTGAGAGAAAATTCTCTCTAGGGTTGCGGCTAGGGTTTTATGTTTAGGAGGTTTAGTTTAAAAATTAAACTAAAACTTTGTTCTCAAAAGTTGTAAAATCAACTTATCAAAAATCAAAACCCAAGTCCTCTTTTATAGTGCAATCCATAGCAAGAATTTAATTATGATTGTGAATCTCCAAATTCCTTTTCAATTTGGATTGCAACTCTAAAAGGATTTGGAATATCTCTAAGCGATTTTCTCTTATTAAATATGTTTCCCAATTAAATATATATACCTATATAAATACATATTCCTACTTAAATAAACATTACTATTTATTTAATCCATATATATTTATATATACATATTTAATTAATGGGTTTTAATATATTTAATTAAATTAAATATATTCCTCCATATTAATTAATATTGATATGATTCCAATTTTGCTAAAATTCCTTCAATATAAAATATTGAATATTGGCGTCAACCCTAGCAAAATTACCCAAATAACCTTTCCGCCCAAAAGGACGAAAATACCCTTTTCCTCCCAAATTATAGAAATACCCTTTTTGCCCAAGGGACGGAAATGCCCTTCCAATCCATTGTCTCTCTTAACTATCTTTTATGTGTGTGACCCGAAGGCTCTTTATTTTGTTGGCAGTGTCCCCATACATAATTAAGCATCAACCAATTAGTGTTTTGTACACCAATCAAGATTAGCCTCTAGCAAGGCATCATGATTACCTAGCAAATAAAGAATCAGCGATTAGGCTTACCTTTTCTACAATATGGTTACCATGCAATTCAATCTATTCATCATCTTATATCTCATCAAGTTTTGAAGTACATAAATAGTGTCAACTTCAAAGTATTAACCTTGGCATGTTTATATATGGTTGTTGAATCTATGACTATACAAAATTAGATTCGAGCACCAACTCAATTCCACTGTGGCCACAAATTTGCGATCGTCGTTCTTAACCAAATATCTCATCGAAATAAGATCTCTTGTAACCAGGAGTGATGAGTCCTTTGTTGATCCACCACATTCATAGTGTACTTATCGATGTAACCAACCACCACTATTATGGTAATCTCTACGAAATACGATGTTAGGCTAGTGTCAAATCACATCAATATTTACACATGGCGCTCTAGTGATCTCAAGTCGAAGAATCACATGCACCACTATCTGTAAGAGGATATATTCCATAGACACTAGGTTTACCATCTTGTATGAAATCTTTTGATGGGTCAGTCTAGTGGACTTGCACAAGTAAGCACCCATGCGTTGTACCAGGTTGATGCCAACAACATTGACATGTGAAATCTGTCACGACCTTTCGGTAAGGTCGTTCAACGTGATGATAGTCTTTCCGTATAATCTGTGTCCTAGGTCAAAGTTATACTATTACTATGGACAATTTTAGAATGGCCACCATATGTGCTCATAGGGTTCTCATAATTAAGATTTATGACACTTAATTCCCTCGTCACAGGTTTCAACATTTCTAAGGACATATGCTATTTTCTTTATACACAATAAATAGATGCTATAGTATGGATGCTTGTAATAAGCAATGCCTTTATTGATTATAAATAATGTTTACAAGAGACAAATTATTGGCTCTAGTGCACCTACGCTAACAAGTTCCATAATGAATATCATTCAAACTAAAAGACATTGATCTATTAGCAATCTCAAAATGATATCCATAATCATCCAAAGTGGACACCAAAATAATATTCTTCGAAATAGTAGGAACATAATAACAGTTCTCTAGTTCTATGATAAGGCTCGAAGGCATTGATAAATAATAAACTCCTATGGCTAATGTAGTAACTCTCACTCAATCTCTAACGCGTAGGTCCATCTCCCCTCGGCCGAGCACTTTACTCTGTCGTAGTCCCTACACATTGGTACAAATGTGAGAACCACATTTAATGTCAATGACCTAAGATGTTATAGGAGAAAAATTTATCTCAATCATAAACATACCTAATAAAGAAGATGCATTCTTCTTCTTGCTTGCTAGGAAGGTCTTGCAATGTTTCCTCCAGTGGCTAGGATTCCCACAGTGAGGACAAACGTCCTTCCTTTCTAAAATAATTCTTTCCAATGACTCTTAAGCCTTTTCATCTACACTTGAGTTAGCTTCAACTAACATCAATGCCTTAAACATATTCATGCCTAGCTCAGTAGCCTCCAACATATCTAGAACCTCAGGAAGGGTTTTCTTCTCATTGTTCTCGACAAAGTCATAGACAAAGTGAGAATAAGAATCTGGCAAGGACTATAATGTTAGGTCTATTGCTAAACCTTTATTAAGTCCACATCCCAAAATCTCAAGCATGTTCATATACTTTGTTAACTTGAGTATATGAGAGCCAATTTTGGTACCCTCATCCATCTCGCATCTGAATAGTGGCTATGACACCTTATACTTTTCCTTATTCCGAAGAGTATATATTATGGTAGGTAAGTCCATATTTTCATACTTCATTTGTAATAATGGCGTCGTTGATGCTAACATGATATACCTTGTAAGTTTGACGTTAAAATCATGTGTACGTTTCATATAAACGTACCCAGTTTATTGGGTGGAACTATTAACAGGCTCTAGTGACAAAGCCTCTTCGATGGTGTATAATCCGTTATTAGTCTTGGTAGTTCTATACCAGTCTACAAAATTTTCACCATCAAACTTGTTTCTTAGTTCAATGATTGATTGCAGTGATGATGTGTTCATTTTAGGATCTACAAGTGCAAAAATAAATAGAATTAAAACATGTTCAATTATTTAATAAGGTCTTTTAATTAAATAATTACTCCCACTATTTTACTCAAGTCTTGATAGCCCTCACTATCAAACTCAGGATGGCCCGTTAGACTACCTAGTAGGCCAAGATCCCATTAATTCCATTCCAAACCTTTGCTATGGCAAACAAGTCAGAATGGGTTAATTAGGTAGGCCAACAAACTCAATCTTATACTAGCTAATGGCACCGACCATTAATCCTCAAATATAAATTGAGCCAATAAACCAATTACACAATCTGTTGGCACCAACTATCATCCTCAAGTGTAACTCTCGAGTAAATAGAGTGGACACTACATGCCTCACGTATACTTTGGTAAATATACTTCTCTATTATGCCTCTAGTTTACTTATCAGGCATCACTGTGGCGAACAAGCAAAACACACTCAGTTAAGTCAAACCCATCACCATTAAGGAAAAACTCCAATGACCTTTTAACCTCTCATTGCTAGAAGCATACCTTTCTCTGTGGCAAACAAGGTAACGACGAATAGTGGTTTGATCAAATTCTGGTGATGGAAGGCTTTAGGTTTCTTTGTTTGACTTAATATCTTTTACGAGGGTTTTGCTATTATGTCTCATCAGACATTGTTGTTTTGACATGCTTTCCAAATGTAAAAACATCTAGCATGAATTCTACAATAATAATAAATATGTGCCAGTACATGGCCCATCTAAAATCGATTCCCCAACCCAAGGGGAATCAGTTGGTCAACCTAAGCATCCTGTTAAAACAAATCTTTGGGAATGGCTTCACTTTTTCTTCTCAATTTTCTTTACATCATAAATACAATTACAAAAGATAGAAACCTCGATTTACATTTGAGGGGAATTAGATGAGACAAGAAATTACAAGGAGCTTATTAGAAGAAGGTAGGACACACAAGTCCTATTTAATAAAATAAAATTTTACAACCATTCATTCCCAAAAATTGAAAAAACCCCATAGGTCTTAGGCTCATGTATTAACACCATACAATCTCAACCATCATGGGATTGCATATTAGAAATCAAAATAAGAAAAAATGATGTTTGATTGGTATTTGGTAAATTATGATTACCCCTTGAATAATTTTAGAATCTCAAATTGGTCCTAAACTTGCAAACTTTGTAATTTAGTCCCTATCCAGTTCAAACAAAACTGAATAGTCAAGAACAACATTAACTGTTTTGTTTTTTATGCCTTGGCAAATGCCAACTCTACAGTTCCCAAAAGACCTTTCTCCTATAACAATGTGACCCTACCAATTCCACACGAAAGCTCGTGAGAAAAAGCCTATCGAACGGGCTGCTGTTGGCAACAACCGGCAACCACCCGATAGCTTGAAAGCAAGCTTCTATGTACAGATTGTCACAACAGTGCACAACCTTGGCTTGTCATGAGTAGGCCATGGCTATGCAAAAATACATGCGGTAAAGTTGGGACAGTCGTGTGCAAGCACAAATGACACCTGGCACAGCCGCGCATAAATGCGCATGACATCAGGTCCAACTGCGCTGCAATCATGCGCGACATCTGGGACAGTCGCGCACAAATGCATGTGACACTTGGGACAGCACTACACGCAGTTGCGAGCTCCCAGCCCTATCCCAGCCTCCTACATTCAGCAGTGCACAACCTAGGGATAAGAGGGTTACACACGGCCACGCGCAGCCTTAGGGAAGCAGTCGCAAGCAATAACGCACAACCATGGACAGTGGTTACGCGCGGCAATGCGCAGCCCCGCAAATCAGCCACAACAATTTAGGGGTTTTCAAACCCTAATCCATTAATCAATTCCCCAACATTTTAATTAATCAATTTTAACAAAATCAATCAATTTGATGAAAAACCCAAAACATGCTATTTTAGTCAACAAATCAAATACATGCTTTTTCATCATAATCAAAAGGAAATATATATATTTTCCCATAGATTATCAACATCTAATCCATAGCTCTAATACCATTGTAAGGTTTTAATCGAATAAAGTGCGGAATTGATAGATACAAAGTTCAATTCTTCGCAAGTGCATGTGATAAGTGTTTGAAAATACATTTATACTTAGTGGTTTATAGGTATCATTTGTGGGAAACTAGGATTAATTCGCATGAATTAACTTAATTGTTTCATAAACGCACTTTTCGGGATCACAGGTATTTTTTTTGTGTTTTCAGGGAATAAGGCTAAAAAATAATATTCGGATGAGAGATGATGTTGGCGAGAGAATTTGTGATGACTGGAAAAAACGGATTGAGAATCGGAGTTGAATTGAAGAAGTAATGGAAGTTGAAGTAAAGAGAAGATTCTAGATTACGTTCCAGCTTGAGCATGCCTCAGTATTTTGAGAATATCCTGAGATATATAACTCGGATTAGATGATTCTTGGACTATTGGAAAGCTGATTCAAAGGTATGCATTTCATATGTTTACCACTTTTCCAAATTTCATCGTTATCGAGTTCAAAAATCACCATCTCTAAAGAACAGTGGAATGATATGGGAAGAAGACCAATAGCTACAGTGCCCCGGCACTATACCGTGGCACACTTTTTCCAGTAGCTACTGTGCCACATAGTCCCGAGGCATAGTCACGGAAGTTAAAAACTGATTATCCATTTTTAAGTAGGAGAATAGGGTTAAGAGTCCTAAAATAACTAGAATTAAGGAAAACAAAATGCTAACCCTTGTGGGATATAAATAAAAGTCTGTTAGCATTATTTTGGGGAAATTCGTTTAGAGATAAAAAAGAGAGAACAAAGATATTCAAGAACTGAAGAAAAAGGGAGATTAAAGAAGGCTTGGAGAAGAAGAATGGGAGGAGATCATCATCAACTTCATTAATCCAACCAAGTTTCACTAAGTTTTTCTTTTTCTTTGTTATTATTATTTGTTATGAATAATACAATGATGTTCTCATATTTATTCATGAAGAACTAATTCTTTTGTTATTGAGGGTGATTTCAAAACCCTAGACATGTCTTGTGTTTAATAAAATCTGCATCTTTTTATCTTTTGATTCCTCTTGGTTATGTGATTATTTCTCTGAAAATAGGGTCTAACTAGATTTTTCTAATTGTTTAAGTGGCCAATTAAATCATTAGGATTAATCTATTAATGCCAATTTAGGTTGTTTAATACATAATCACTTTATTAACCTAAATAACTAGTGGTAAAATGTATGCCTGCATACATGGGGGATAATCACTCAAGATAACTAAACCGACCATATGAGTTTAGCCTTGATTTAGTAGGTCTCTCGCAACTTAATGCTTTTATTACTTTGAATCTAGAGATCATATCCTAGGTTATTTAATAAATAGGGAACTGTGTTATAACCGTGTTTAGTCCAATGACTTAGTAAGGAAAGATGAGACTTATCAACGTTTGGTATTTTCTAAACTGATGTGATCAAGAGGGTAGAAAGTTAAAGAGTGCTTTTATTAAATGCAATCCGTGTCTAGTGGTGCGAATAAACCTTCAATCTTGTTTATCTCATTGATTTCTCTTTCGTTATTAGTTGCTTGATTTACATTGTTTGCTTTGAGATTTTTTTTAGTTTTTGTTGACTTTTTATAATTTGTAACAAACCCTGTTAAAAGTAGATAATTAATTAAGTTCACAAATCCTCTGTAGGAAAGACACTTACTTGCTCTTTGCTATTACATGACTTTGCATTAGAATTTAGTGAGGTAAAATTAGGTGTTGCATTTGCAAGCATCAAGTTTTGGCGCCGTTGCCAAGGATTTTCATTAACTTAATTATTTGTTTACTTTTTGTTTATTTTTCAATTTTTATTTGTTCTTTGTTTTTGAGTTGTACGTGTTTTTGGTGAATGAGCTCGCGATACAATTTGAGATCGAATCTGCATTCTGATTTGATTCCACCTATTACTCATTCGAAACAACCTTTGCATAGATGAACTCTTGATCAAGCAATCCATACCGATCTTCCACTCACAAGTGATTTTTCTGATTTTTCTGATCAAGAGGAGATGGCTAATCTAACTCTCAAAGAGATGGTTGTACCAACCGTTGACCAACAACCTTTATGCATTTGATACAATGATATGGCAGGGGGAGCTTTTGAGCTTAAATCTGGGATGATTCATCTTTTACCAATTTTCAGAGGTTTAGCAGGAGAGGATCCAAACAAGCACCTTAAGGAGTTCCATGTGGTGTGCTTGAGTATGAAACCAAATGGAATAACGGAGGAACAAGTGAAGTTAAGGGCGTTCTCATTTTCTTTAGCAAATAGTGCTAAGGAATGGCTTTATTACCTACCATCCAAGACCATAACTACTTGGAATGAGATGAAAAGGTTGTTCTTGGATAAGTATTTTCTAGCATCTCAAGTCACACTCATTAGGAAAGAAATTTGTGGGATTCGGCAATACAATGGGGAAAACTTATATGAATATTGGGAAAGGTTTAAGAAATTGTGTGCTAGCTATCCACATCATCAAATAAGTGAGCAATTACTTCTCCAATATTTTTATGAGGATTGATGCCAATGGAGAGGAGCATGATAGATGCAGCAAGTGGAGGAGCGTTAGTTGATAAAACTCCTATAGAAGCAAGGAACTTAATTGCAACCATGGCGGCAAACTCTCAACAATTTGGTACTCGATTTGATCCACCACCAAGGAAGGTAAATGAAGTGGGGATATCCAATAATCTTGAGCAACAATTGAATAATTTGATTGCACTTGTGCAACAAATTGCAATTGGACAAGTGAAGACATGTGGAATTTGCTCCAATGTGGGACATCCTACCGATATGTGTCATACCCTTCAAGAGATAAATACAGAACAAGCAAATGCCATAGGAGGATACCAAGGACAACAAAGGCAAATGTATGATCCATTTTCCAATACCTATAATCCAGGATGGAAGGATCACCCTAATCTTAGCTATGGAGGAAATCAACAAGTTGCTGTCACTAATAATCCACCTGGTTTCCCTTACCCACGAGCTCCACAACTGTACCAAGCAAGACCCCAAAATGTTTCCCAACCTCAAAGTAAGTCTTTGAAGGACTTGGTAAAGTCATTAGCAACTAGCTCTTTTCAATTTCAGCAAGAGAATCTCAAGTTCCAACAAGAAACAAAAATGTCACTCAAGAATTTGGAAAGCCAAGTTAGTCAATTGGCTACTACTCTTGGAAGATTAGATGCGCATGGGTCCAGAAAACTTCCTTCCCAACCTTTGGTTAACCCTAGGGAGAATGCTAGTGCCATTACTTTGAGAAGTGGTAGACAACTTGAGAAGACTCACAAGAAGCCAAATGATGAGAAAGAAGTTGGAGATGAGTTGATTCAAGGTGGAACAAAGTAGCCCAAAAGTGCAAAAAAAATTGCCAACCGATTCTTCCAATGCAAAACATCCACCTAAGGTACAATCTAAAGTTCCTATTAATACTTACGAACCTCCTTTGCCTTTTCCTAGCAGGTTTGCCACATCAAAGAAGGAGGATCATGAACAAGAAATTTTGGACACTTTTAGAAAGGTACATGTAAACATTCCTTTGTTGGATGCCATAAAGTAAGTGTCGCGTTATGCAAAATTTCTTAAAGAATTGTGCACCAACAAGAGAAAACTGAAGGGAAACGAGGTGGTGAGCATGGGAGAAAATGCCTCAGCGGTTTTGCAAAGGAAGCTTCCAACAAAGTGCAAAGATCCAAGTAGTTTCACCATACCATTCATCATAGGCAACACAAGGTTTGAGAAAGCAATGTTAGACTTAGGTGCTTCTATTAATGTCATGCCTCACTCAATTTATCTTGATTTAAATCTTGGTACTCTTAAAGAGACTGGCATAGTTATTTAACTCGTTGATCGATCTAATGCCTATCCAAAGGGAGTTGTGGAAGATGTTTTGGTGCAGGTAAACGAGCTTGTTTTTCCATTGGATTTCTACATGCTTGACATGAAAGATGAAACAACTGTGAAAATCACGACATTGCTTTTGGGGAGACCATTCATGAAAACAGCCCATACGAAAATAGATGTGCATAATGGGACATTGACAATGGAGTTTGATGGGGAAGTCATTCAATTTAACATTTTTGACGCAATGAGGTATCCTAATGATGAAAATGATTGCTTTTCCATTGATGTACCTGACTCTTTAATGCATCAAATGTTCAAGCTTAAGGGTAAAGATCCATTGGAAGTGGCAATATGGAATGGGTTGTCAACCGAGGAACCTCAAAGTTTTAATGAAGACGTAGAGTTGGGAGAAGAGCTAAATGAAACTATAGCAATGTTGGATGAGCTTCCAAAGAAAAATCCAAGGTATGAAATCTCCTATATTTCTCTTCCCATATCTAATGAGAAACTTTTACCTTCCATTGTGCAGGACCCTACCTTGGAGCTTAAGCCTTTACCAAGTCATCTCAAGTATTTATACTTAGGAGAAGGAGACACATTGCCCGTGATTGTAGCAGCCAACCTTTCAAAGGTGCAAGAAGAGAAACTTGTTCGTGTGTTGAGAGAGTACAAAACGGAAATTGGTTGGACGATTGCTGACATTAAAGGAATAAGTCCTTCCATGTGCATGCAACACATATTATTAGAGGAAGGATCGAAGCCTACAAGAGAAGCGCAAAGACGGTTGAATCCACCAATGATGGAAGTAGTAAAGAAGGAAATAATCAAGTTGTTAGATGTTGGTGTGATCTACCCAATTTCGGACAGTAAATGGGTTAGTCCGGTCCAAGTAATTCCTAAGAAATCTGGAATAACTATGGTAAAGAATGAAGATAATGACTTAGTTCCCATCGCATTCAAACGGGATGGCGAGTGTGCATAGATGTAACGCTCACATGGAGGTATGTAATTTAATTTATGCTCTTATACCTCTAGTTGATTTTTGCTAAAGTTATTTTAGAAAATGTGAAGAAAATGACTTAAACTTGCATTAAGGGTAAAATGGTCTTTTCACTCAAAATTAGTTGAAATTGTGGGGAGTGAAAAGAGATAGAATTTCATGGAAAATGCAATAAAAATGAGGGCATTATGGTAATTGACTAAGGGACATAGATGGAATTTTAGAGAAAGTGCAAGGGTAAAATGGGAACACACACTTATATTAATTGATATAAGGCTTTATTTGAAGAAACCCTAACACATATTCAGCCCTTGTTCACACCACTCTACCCCATTTTTCTCTCAATTTTCTTCACTAAACTTCAAAGGAAAATCATAGAATTTGGTTTAGATTTTTAGAGATTTTCAATCTTCAAGCATCCTAAGGTAAAATTCTAGCAAAAGGAGTGTGATTAATCTTTAAAGTTTTAAATTCTTATGGTTTTTATATGATTTAGGTCTAAGAGGAAGAGATTTAGAGCAAAAAGGAAGTAATCTCACACATTCAAGGTAAGTAAACCTAATTTGAACTTTAATTTGAGCAAAACTTGTGTTGAATGAATTTTTGCATGTTTATATGTGATGGTATGAGAGATTTATGTGCTGTTTTTTTTATGTTTATTGATGTATTAATTCTAGCCATGAGAAGTAGTATATGGTTATGTGATGATTTGGTGAAGTTGTGGAAGATTTTTTGTTGAAATTTTTAAAGTGTAGAGAATGGTGAAAATGGACAGGTTTGATGCTATACTTAGTGAGTTTTTGGCTCAAAATTTGGTTGAATTAGAGAGTTGTGAAAGTGTAGCCAACAAGGTAGTTGCATCTACATATGAAGTGTTTGATGAAAATCCAAGGAGAAATTGCATGCATAAGTTGGCTAAACCCTAATGAGGAAAGGGTAAGAGAAAGGCAAGACTTGAAGTTTGAATGTATATTATTGATCTTTTAACTTGTTTTCACAGGGGAGAATGGTTAGGAAAGGTTAGGGAGTAAGTGGAGGTAAATAGATATGGAAAAGCCTTAAAGTAGGCATGTTACCAAGGTTACCCTGTCAAATCCATGACATTCTGAGTGATTTTTGGGCATCTTACCTATTGAACTGGGTTGAGTCCTAAACATAACAGTTGTAGACCTTTCTCTATGCTTTAAAATAAGATTATAGCAATCTGATGTGTATAACTCGAGATATGCCTTCTTAAATATGACGTGTGCAGAATGGCTATCTCAAAAGTGCTTCCACTTTATTAGTTTATTTGTAGTCTAATAATCTATGATTGATTCTAAGTATGAAATGTTGGAGTAGGTGCCCTAGAGCCAATCAATTATTGTAGAATTGACTCTTTGTAATAATGTTCATTAATCAATAATAAAAGGCAATTTTATTCTATATCGCGTAAATCATTATTATTGCAATATGTATTGATATATGTCCTTAGAATGGTAGAACCATGACGAGGGTATCAAATGTTTCAAATCTTGATAGTGAGAACCCTATGAGCACATATGGTGGCCATTCTAGAAACATCCGTAGCCCCAGTATTATTCTGAAGTAAGGGCACAGATAATACGGTAAGGCTATCATAGTGTTGAATGACCCTGTTGAAAGGCAGTGACTGATCTCACTTGTCAAGGTTGTTTGGTGACAACCTAGTGCAACACATGGGTGCTTCTTTGTGGCGATTACACCGCGGCAAGTTCAACCGGGTGACCCACCAGAGGATTCCATATGGATGGTAACCCCAATGTCTATGGAACAAATCCTCTAACGAATGGTGGTGCATGTGATCCTTAGACTTGAGATCACCGGAGCGCCTTGTGCACCGATTGGTGTAGTTTGACACTAGCCTAACGCAGTTCTTTTCAGATCTGTCAATACGGTGGTAATTGGCTATATCAAGGAGTGTATCGAGACTATGGTGGATTGACAGAGGATTCATCATTCCCGGGTACGGGAGAAAGTTATCTCACGGCGCAATTCAGTATATGGCAATGACACTAAAATTGTGGCCACAGTGAGATTGAGTTGTTGCTCTATCCAGTTTATAATACGGGTCATTGGTCCAGACACTGAATAAATAATATCAAGAGTAACTGAAGGTTGACACTATTTCTATACCTTCGTCTCGTCGAGATAACGTATAATGAAAGGATCGGGAATTGCGGTAACCATATCGTTGAGGTAGCTACTTTCTTGAATCCGAATCTATCGGGTGGCCATGATGCCTTGCTAGGGGCCAATCTTGAGTACGTGTATTAGTGAGACGATTAATTGGTGTTAATCACGATACTATACACTGCCGATATGATGAGGAGCCTATGGGTCACACACATAGAAGACAATTTAAGATCCAAGAAGAAAGGAAGGGCGTTTTCGTCTTTTAAAGAAGAAAGGGTATTTTGGTAATTTCACGGTGCAATTAAATTTCTTTGAGGTCGTAGCCTTTATTTAATTTGTTAGAAAAATTAAATAAGTGAAATTACATTTAAATGTGTGTTCGCATATATTTAAATATATTATCATTATTGTTAAATGTTAATATATATTTAAATATATATTAATTGATTTTAATTGAGATAATGATGGAAAAATAAAAATATCAAATTGGGAGTGTTTGGAAACATGGGGCGTTTGGGTTGGAGCCCAAGCCTATTCCATATGGGATTAGGGCAAATTGATGTACTATAAAAAGAAAAATATGTTAATTAAATGTGACATATTTTTTTTCTTTGAAAAACACAGCATGTAATATCCCACTTGAGGTACGTATTTAAGATTTGCTGTATTATTTAAAAGTTTATTGTTTCAACTTTAATTGAGTTTGTATGTTGAGTTGGTTGAATTGTTGCCTTGAAATTGGTTAAGTTTTGGTGAAGTTTGGAAATCCAATCTTCGCCGGGGCGAAGGAGAAGCTTCGCCACGGCGAGGGAGGAGAGTGCACCCACGGGTAGGTTTTGCCTTGTTTCGCCGGGGCGACAGAAAGTTTTTAGGCTGCGGCGAGCCTAAAACAAAGTTTCTTGAGTTTTCTAGAGAATCCTTCTTTTGGGACACAATGACCATTCTACCCCTAATTAGTAGGAAAAGTATGGAGTAAAATGAAAGGAAATTTAGTAGAGATTGTGTTTGGATGGGGGTGTATTTGTAAAGAATCAAAGGATATAGATGGAATTTCCAAAGAAGAGTAAGGGCAAAATGGGAAAAGATGCTTATAATATGAACTAAAAAGAAGTAAAGTGTAGAGAAAGCCTTTATTCATTTCATTCCACCGCCTCTTCCATTTGCCCATTTTCTCTCAATTTCTCCATCCAATCTTCCAAGTTTTCTAAGGGATTTAAGAGGGGTTTTGAGTAGAGATTTCATCTAAAGCATCCTAAGGTAAGGATTCATGCTTTAGATGTGAATTTTCTTATAATTGTAGTGAAGTCTTATATGGTTGCTGCTGTCCTTGTGGTTGTTTTGAGTTGTAGAGAAGAGACAAGACCACAAAGGGAAGGAAAATTGCTAAAGAAGTCATCTTTGCACAAGGTAAGTAAATCCAACCAACTTGAGTTTTAAACAAGCTTTTTGTGTAGAGATGTATGCATGATCAGTATGTAGTATAATTGATGAGAAAATTGAGTTGAGATGAGTAGCTATTTTGTAGTTGTTGGATAGATTCCATGTATGAGAAGTGTTTTAATGTGTATTGAGAAGTGGAATTTGAGATGAAGTTGAGAGATGTTGTGTAAACAGATTTGGAAGTGCTTTTCTTGACAGGGATTATGAGTATTTGAGGGAGTTTCTCCCCAATTTGGATGGCTAGAGAATGAAGTATAGTAGTAATTTTAGTAGAGTGTTTATATGCACATGAGTTGCTTGATGAAATGCCTAGGAGAAATCTGCCCTGTCACTGCCGTAACTTTCTATGTAATGTTTGGGTATTTTACGGACTGAACTGGGCTGAGACCAAAACATCAAAGTTGTAGCCCTGTTTCTAAGCTTTAAAACGAGACCAGAACCGTAGCAATCCGAGGTGTATAGCACAAGTTATGGCCGTTTTAGTGTGACCTGTGCAGAATGACTGTTTTGGGGAAATCTTGTAGTTGGCATTTCATTAGTGCATTAGGGAGCATGAGCTAGCTCTACACCTTTGTTTATACACTTGAGAAGTAGCTTGAGATTTAGTAGAGAATTTGAGTATAAGTTCCTTAAGAGTTAAGAGAATAGAGTAGGTTGTGCGATGGGGAACCCGTGAGTAATGGGTAGAGTATTCCCGCATGTACGCCGCATTGAGAGAGCGGCATGAGTATCAGATAGAGAAGTGGTGTAGCTCGTGAGAGTGCATGCGGATGAGGGCTATACCCGAGTACCCGAGAGAGAGAGATTATACACTCACATGGCCAAGGGTTCCGAATCCATGCATAACCGAGTCCGATCGGCTAGAATGAGTAGAGGTCACGTAGAGTGGGAGTGAGTCCCGGCCGTGCCCCCTGGTAAGATGGGGTCGTGATTTATGAAAGAGTTATGAGAAAAGAGTTCTAAGGGAAAGAGAAAGAGAAAAATAGAGAAGTACCCAAAGAGAAATTGAATGAGGAGTTGTAAGGAAAGAATTAGAGAGAGAGTTACGGGGATAGCATGACTAGAGGATTTACTTACTGAGCATTATTTTAGTGCTCACCCCGTTGTTTTCCTATGTTTTGTAGGACCTAGGTGAGGATACTGTCGGATGGATGTCGGCGTTCGAGAAGGAGCGGTGTAACGCCCCACTTGAGGTACGTAGTTACTGTTCTTTCGGTTGCTCTTAGTTGAGTTGGTATCGTGGTATTATTGTTTGATTAACATTAGTACGAGTGTGGTGTTGATTAATTGCCTTGAAATTGGTTGAAAAAGCGAAGAAGAAGTTCATGCATGCGCCGAAGCCTTCGCCGCGGCGAAGAGGTGTTGAAGCCACGGGAAGGCTGGCTGGGATTTAGCTGCGGCGACAAGTTTCTTCGCGCGTGAGCCGTTTAAAATGTTTGTTAAGTTTTAGATATTTTCTTCCCTAAGGGCAATTTGACCATTCTACCCCCTAATTAGCGGGAAAAGTGGGGAGTAAATTGTAAGGAAATTTCAAGGAGAATATGTTAGTATGGGGGTGTGTTAGTAAGGAATCAAAGGATATGGATGGAATTTCCATAAAAGAGCAAGGGACAAATTGGGAAGAATGAGTTTTAAGAGGTATTAAAAAGGGTTTAGCCTTTGATTGTTCTTCATTCTTCCAATTCCACCGCCTCCTTCATTCTCCTAAACTCTCTCAAATTTCCTTTAATCTTTCAAGGATTTCCAAGAGCCTTTTTGAGTAACTTTTTGTGGGGTTTTAACCTAAAGCTTCCTAAGGTAAGGATTTGTACTTTAGTTGGGAGTTTTCTTATGTTTTGACTAGAGTCTCATGTTGTGATTGTTGGCTAAGTTGTAGAGGAAAAGCAAGCTTCCAAAGGAAAGGAGAAGTGTTAAAGAAGCCAATTTCTCATAAGGTAAGTAAACTCAACCTAAGTTGAGATTTAAGAACTCTTTTGAGTGGATTGAAATACATATGTGCTTTCTTTAAATTGTTGAATGTGAGAAGTAATTATGTTTGAGTTATGAATTATGAGAAGTGTGGTATTTGCTTGATGTTGGGTTGAGTTTGATAGAAGTTGGAGGAAGTTTTGAGCAAGTTTATGGAAGTGTTTCTCTTTTGATAGGGAATTTAGGGTTTATGAGGGAGTTTTCTCCCATTTGGTTGATTAAAGAAAACAGAAAAGTTAGAATTAGAGTAGAGTTATTCATGCACATGAGTTGTATGATAAAATGCTCAAGAGAACAATAAGTAAGAGTAGAAAGCCCTAATTGTTGCTATATGTTATAGTTCCCTTTCATAAATGCATTAATGAGTATGAGTCATTGATGTGCATTAATTATGCTTTACTTATGCATTAAAAGAGAGTAGAGACTTATGAGTTTAGACTACTCTAAGAGTAGAAAGAAAAAGAGAATGAGCACTATAGAGTAAAGCTAGAGTAGTGCTTAATAAGAGAGTAGTGCTTAATAAGAGAATAGTGTAGGTTGTGCGATGGGGAACTTGTGAGTACGGGTAGAGTATTCCCGCATGTACGCCGCATCAGTAAAGCGGCCAGAATATCAGAAAGAGTAGTGGTGTAGCCCGTAGTGTACATGCGGATGAGGGCTATACCCAAGTTTACCCGAGAGATTCTATGCACTCACATGGCCAAAGGTTCCGAATCCATGCATAACCAAGTCCGATCGGCTAGGCGAGTAGAAGTCACCGGGAGTGGGAGCGAGTCAGCGTTGCCTCCGGTCGGATGGGGCCGTGACTTACTAGAAAAGAAAGTTAGTATAGAGAAGCTACGAGAAAGAGTAATTAGACGTGAGTAAAGAAAGAGTTACGGGAATAATCGAGTTTAAGGGTTTACTTATGAGCCTTGTTTGTGCTCATCCGTTGTTCCCCTATGTTTTTGCAGGTTCTAGATGAAGGACACAGTTGGATGGACATCGGCACACGAAGAGAAATGGCTACACTGTCCCCCCTTTTTTGATAGTTTTGCATATGTCACAAGCATTGTATAAATTTGTATAAAGAATGCATGTGTTCAATGAAAGAAAAATTTTGGGTCCAACTTTTTATATTAAAGCTACGTGTATTTTCACTGTGCATATTTTTATAAGAATCGAGTCGTTACATTTTTGGTATCGAGCAAAGATTTTGGGATTTGACAGGTGTACCATTCTCATCGCTACGATGTCCAATAGCCGACTGTGTAAGTTAAATCATTTCCTTATGTAGAGTGTTCTTTTAAATTGATCCGATATGATCGTTTTGTAAATGAGGCGTAGTAACCGTAATAAGGGTAAGAGGGTGATGAATGAGGGAGAATCCTCTAACCCCCCAGAACCAAACCCCCCTACTCTTGATGTGACATTGATTCGGAATATTGTTCAAGAGGTGCTAGCGAGAGTCGGGGAGGGTTGTACTGAAAGCCGAGACCCACGGGACGAGGACGGCCCGAAGACAAGAACGTGAGGGGCGGTACCTCGGATGAGTACCGCATCGAGTTGATCCGGTTCGAGGGGCTTGCAAGTCAACACCAGCCGTCGAGTTTAAGGGCACAAGGGATCCGTTTGGAAGTAAGAAGTGGTTTAAGTCCGTAGGCGGATAGTGGCCTTGTTTCCCATGAACGACCGAGAGAGAATTAGATATGCTAGTTTCCTATTTCGGGAAGATGCCCGAATTTGGTGGGAACTAATGGAAGAGACTCACGACTCGGCTTTAATGACTTGGGCAGAATTCAAAAGACTGTTTGAAGCCGAATATCGAACGGAAGGGCAGTACATGAAAAAGTCCAAGAGTTCATTAATTTGAAGCAGGGGACTAGTACGGTGAAGGAGTATTCGGTAAAATTTAATTCCCTCGCCCGATTTGCACTGAGATAGTGTACACCTCCGGTGTTGAGGAGGGACAAGTTTGTACAGGGGTTGAAATCCGATATTGCTCGAGATGTGATGACAGGGGCCGAGCCTCCTCATACCTACGATGAGGCTTTAACAAGGCGTTAAGGACGGAGATTTATGTGAATAAGCACATCGCCGACGAGTCATCGTTACAGGTACTCGGTGAACCATCCCTGCGTTGCGAGGGAGAGGCTGGATGCATCAAGGAATAGAGAAGTAAGGGTTAAGAAGAAGTTCCAACCCAAGAATAACGGGAGGGATTGGCGAGAACAAGCGGCCCAGGCCCGAAGGGTTGGCCGCCCTTTGTGCTAAATGCGGAAGGAACCATTCGGGGGAATGTTTAAGGGATATAAATGTGTGTTACAGGGTGCCGTCGGCGGGGCATCGAAGAAGGATTGTAAAGCTCCGTTTCCACCCGCGGCTCAAGGTGCGAGAGGTGCTAATGCCGAGTTTTTACGGTGGCTCGGGGTGAGGCGAGGCCGATCCATCAGGTATGGCGGTCGGATTGCTATTCCATCTTATTTCTTTATATGCTTTAATTGATTAAGGGGCTACCCATTCTTTTATATCGCTTGGGATGATCGGGAGATTAGGTTTGAAACCTAGCGAGAATGAGTCAACCTATTAAGATTGAGTTACGATGGGGGTGAGTGTGTTGACTCAGAAATGTTGTTAGGAGAATCTATAGTGATCCATGGTCGAGTTAGCAATCGATTTAATAGTCTTTGATATGCCCGACTTTGATATGATTTTGGGCATGGATTTCCTAGGGAGGTATGGAGTAGAGATCGATTGTCGAAAGAAGAAAGCGAGATTTAATCTCGATAACGGGGATAAATTTAGTTTTGGAGAGGGCCATCGGTTGAGTATGTTAATTAGTAGTGTGAAGGCTAGAAAGATGTTAAGAAAGGGGTGTTACGGATATATTGCGCATGTAGTGCAGTGGTGATGTCCCACGGCCCGAGAGATTGAAGGTGCCTATAGTTCGAGTTTGTGGATGTGTTTCGGAAGATTTACCGGGCTTGCGGCTGGAAAGAGAGGTTGAATTTAGTATCGAACTAGCACCCTGTGGGGACAGCACCTAATATCTAAAGCCCCTTATCGAATGGCCCTGAGAGCTTCGTGGAGTTCAAGTTAACTGAACTCCAAGAGCTATTGGACAAGGGTTTTATCCGACCGAGTCATTCTCCCGGGAGCCCCAATTTTGTTTGTCAAAAAGAAGGACGGATCGCCTTGATGTGTATTGATTATAGAGAGTTGAATAAGGTGACTAGCACCGGGGACAGGCACCAATATCTAAAGCCCACCCCCTTATCGAATGGCCCCGTGACTTCGGGGAGTTGAAGAAGCAACTCCAAGAGCTATTGGACAAGGGTTTTATCCGACCGAGTCATTCTCCCCCACAGGGAGCCCGATTTTGTTTGTCAAAAAGAAGGGACGGATCGCCTTCCGGATGTGTATTGATTATAGAGTTGAATAAGGTGATTTGTGAAGAATAAGTACCCGCTACCCCGAATAGATGATTTGTTTGATCGGTTGAAGGGGGCAGCATATTTTCTAAGATTGACACGAGGTCAGGTACCATCAGGTTAGAGTGGCTGGGCAAGATGCGGCTAAGGCCCTTTCCGTTCGAGGTATGGGCATTATGAGTTTGTAGTGATGCCGTTTGGTTTGACAAATGCCCCAGCAGTTTTTATGGACTTGATGAACCGGGTATTCCATGATTGTTTAGATCAGTTCATAGTGGTTTTCATAGACGATATCCTGGTTTATTCTAAGTCAAGAGAAGAGCATGAAGAACACTTGAGAATCGTACTGCAACGGTTGAGAGAAAAGCAGTTGTATGCTAAGTTTTCAAAATGTGAGTTTTGGCTCGATCGAGTAATATTCTTGGGCCATACTGTATCGAAGGAAGGGATCTCTGTGAGCCCGAGTAAAGTGCAAGCAATCCTCAGTGGCGAGACCGAGGGACAGTAAAGGAGGTCCGGAGTTTCTTAGGCTTGGCGGGTTACTACAGCCGATTCATGGTGGAAGGGTTCGTCAGCTTAGCCAAACCATTGACAACTCTTACCAAAGCAGAAGACTCCTTTTGTATGGTTCGAAGCTTGTGAGAAATGTTTCCAAGAATTGCGAAGAGGTTAACAACGGCCCCAGTGTTAGTGTTGCCACATGAGGGTGTAGATTATGACATCTATACGGATGCCTCCTTGCAAGGACTTGGTTCGGTGTTAATGCAATTAGGTAGGGTTATAGCATATGCCTCTCGGCAATTGAAAGACCATGAAATGAGATACCCTACGCATGATTTAGAGTTGGCAGCAGTGGTCTTTGCCTTGAAGATTTGGAGGCATTACCTCTATGGTGCAAAGAGCAACATCTATACCGATCATAAGAGTTTGAAGTATTTCTTTACTCGAAGGAGTTGAATATGAGGCAGAGGAGATGGTTAGAAGCGGTTAAAGATTATGAGTGCGAGATCAAATATCAACCGGGAAAGCCAATGTAGTGCTTGATGGCACGAGTAGAAAAGCCTATTTGTCCCGACTCACTAAGCAAAGAGAATTGATAGAAGAGTTGTGTAAGGAGCAAATTGAAGTGATTCGGGAGGGATCGCAAGGTTAGAGAATTCAAACTACTTTCTTGGGGGAAGTGAAAAGAAAAACAAATGGCCGATGAGTGGTGTCGGAAAATAGTTCAACGAGTACTTAGAGGTAAGGACAAAGCAGAGTTTTGTGTGAGAGATGGCACTGCTTTACTTCGTGGGAATCTTGGCCTTGTGTATTCCTTCGAACGGTAAGTTGAAGCAGAAAATTCTTTTGGAGGCTCATGACACACCATACTTGCTCATCCCCTGGAGCAACTAAGATGTATCAGGGACGTAAAAGAAAAGCTATTGGTGGGCAGGTATGAAAAAAGACATTGCGAGTTAAGTAGCTAAATGTCTAACTTGTCAACAAGTAAAAGCGAGAACATCAACGGCCGTCGGGGTTGCTTCAGCCATTGAGTGTTCAGTGGAAATGGGAGAGTATTTCAATGGATTTCATCATTGGTCTCCCTAGAGTCGAGAGGGTATAATGCTTTATGGGTGATTGTGGATAGGTTAACCAAATCAGCCCATTTTCTTCCAAAGAAAGGAAAGCACTACTACGGATCAAGTGCTCGATCTACATTAAGGAAATTGTCGAGTTACATGGTGTGCCCAAAACAATAGTGTCCGATAGAGATTCCAGTTTGTTTCACCTTACGGATGAGTTTATGAGAGGAACTTGGGTACTAAATTGGCATTCACCTTGCCTATCATCCTCGACGGATGGCCAAACCGAGAGGACAAATCGGGTGCTTGAGGATATGTTGAGAGCTGCTTGTATGGATTATAGAGCATCTTGGCACGAAGTGTTACCCTTGGTGGAGTTTGCCTACAACAACGGTTATCGATCTACGATTAAGATGGTGCCTTACGAGGCTTTGTATGGCGACGATGTAGGTCTCCGCTACATTGGGATGAGGTAGGTGAAAAGGATGAGCTAAGTGCGCTCTTGGGCCGAGGTGACTCAAAAATTGATAGAAGATGTGAGGCGATCGAAGGGCAGGGATGAAGCAAGCCCAAGATCGACAAAAGAGCTATGCCGACTTGAAGAGAAAAGAAGTCAATTTCAAGTGGGTGATAAAGTGTTTTTGAAAGTTTCCCCCTTCAAGCGAGTAATGCGGCGGAAGCAAAGGGGAAGTTAGCACCGCGATACGTAGGTCCATTTGAAGTCTTGCAACGGGTAGGAAAGGTGGCTCTGATTGGCACCTACCGCCTAGTATGGATAGGGTGCATGATGTCCTTCATGTCTCGATGCTACGGAAATACGTAAGTGATCCCCTCCATATCTTGAGTGTAGAGGAAGTTGAAGTGACAGAGAACCTAGTATATGAAGAACGTCCGCTTCGATCTTAGATCAAAGGGTTAAAGAGCTCCGGAACAAGAGTGTTCCGTTAGTGAAGATCCTATGGAGGAATCACAAAGTGGAAGAGGCCACTTGGGAGGTAGAACGGGACATGCAGAATCGCTTCCCAGAGTTATTTATTTGAATTTTGGGGACAAAATTCTTTTAAGGGGAGAATTGTAACTCCCCACTTGAGGTACGTATTCTTGTTTCTTTCGGTTGCTCTTAGTTGAGTTGGTATCGTGGTATTATTGTTTGATTAACATTAGTACGAGTGTGGTGTTGATTAATTGCCTTGAAATTGGTTGAAAAACAAGAAGTTCGTCAGATTCGCCGGCGAAGAATCCTTCGCCGCGGCGAAGAGGTGTTGTCCGCCACGGAAGGCCTCTTGGGACGCTGCGCTGCTTCCGCGGCGACAGGCCGTTTAAAAATGTTTGTTAAGTTTTAGATATTTTCTTCCCTAAGGGCAATTTGACCATTCTACCCCTAATTAGCGGGGAAAAGTGGGGAGTAAATTGTAAGGAAATTTCAAGGAGAATATGTTAGTATGGGGGTGTGTTAGTAAGGAATCAAAGGATATGGATGGAATTTCCATAAAAGAGCAAGGGACAAATTGGGAAGAATGAGTTTTAAGAGGTATTAAAAAGGGTTTAGCCTTTGATTGTTCTTCATTCTTCCAATTCCACCGCCTCCTTCATTCTCCTAAACTCTCTCAAATTTCCTTTAATCTTTCAAGGATTTCCAAGAGCCTTTTTGAGTAACTTTTTGTGGGGTTTTAACCTAAAGCTTCCTAAGGTAAGGATTTGTACTTTAGTTGGGAGTTTTCTTATGTTTTGACTAGAGTCTCATGTTGTGATTGTTGGCTAAGTTGTAGAGGAAAAGCAAGCTTCCAAAGGAAATGAGAAGTGTTAAAGAAGCCAATTTCTCATAAGGTAAGTAAACTCAACCTAAGTTGAGATTTAAGAACTCTTTTGAGTGGATTGAAATACATATGTGCTTTCTTTAAATTGTTGAATGTGAGAAGTAATTATGTTTGAGTTATGAATTATGAGAAGTGTGGTATTTGCTTGATGTTGGGTTGAGTTTGATAGAAGTTGGAGGAAGTTTTGAGCAAGTTTATGGAAGTGTTTCTCTTTTGATAGGGAATTTAGGGTTTATGAGGGAGTTTTCTCCCATTTGGTTGATTAAAGAAAACAGAAAAGTTAGAATTAGAGTAGAGTTATTCATGCACATGAGTTGTATGATAAAATGCTCAAGAGAACAATAAGTAAGAGTAGAAAGCCCTAATTGTTGCTATATGTTATAGTTCCCTTTCATAAATGCATTAATGAGTATGAGTCATTGATGTGCATTAATTATGCTTTACTTATGCATTAAAAAAGAGAGTAGAGACTTATGAGTTTAGACTACTCTAAGAGTAGAAAGAAAAAGAGAATGAGCACTATAGAGTAAAGCTAGAGTAGTGCTTAATAAGAGAATAGTGTAGGTTGTGCGATGGGGAACTTGTGAGTACGGGTAGAGTATTCCCGCATGTACGCCGTCATCGCGGCGAGAATATCGAAAGAGTAGTGGTGTAGCCCGTAGTGTACATGCGGATGAGGGCTATACCCAAGTTTACCGAGAGATTCTATGCACTCACATGGCCAAAGGTTCCGAATCCATGCATAACCAAGTCCGATCGGCTAGACTGAGTAGAAGTCACCGGGAGTGGGAGCGAGTCCCAGCCGTGCCTCCGGTCAGATGGGGCCGTGACTTACTAGAAAGAAAGTTAGTATAGAGAAGCTACGAGAAAGAGTAATTAGACAGTGAGTAAAGAAAGAGTTACGGGAATAATCGAGTTTAAGGGTTTACTTATTGAGCCTTGTTTGTGCTCATCCAGTTGTTCCCTATGTTTTTGCAGGTTCTAGATGAAGGACACAGTTGGATGGACATCGGCACACGAAGAGAAATGGCTACACTGTCCCCCCTTTTTTGATAGTTTTGCATATGTCACAAGCATTGTATAAATTTGTATAAAGAATGCATGTGTTCAATGAAAGAAAAAATTTTGGGTCCAACTTTTTATATTAAAGCTACGTGTATTTTCACTGTGCATATTTTTATAAGAATCGGGTCGTTACAAGCGGTTACTCTGTCCCTTATGTTTTTGATGACTTTTATATATGTTATACATTTTGTGTAAAAATGTATATGTTTGTAAAAGAATATATGTATATATTTAATAAAAGAAAATTTTGGGCCCAATTTCTTTATGTTATTTTTTTATGTATTTCATTATAAGCTTTTGAGTAGTAGTGGCTATTACACAGAAGCCCCTCTTTGAAGACACTCCCACGGCAGAAACTTTTTTGCTTAGAAATCAATTCAATTTGATTTGTTTTTCTTCTGAATCTCGAAGCCAAAGAGGATCTAGCAAATCGCTCTTTGGTTCTTTTGAGATTGTCTTCGTGTGGACTATGTGGGTTCGATCCTACACTTGGATCGATAGCAAAACATTCGTCGACAAATTTGGAGGAGCCTCCAACGTGCATTTGTTTTCTCTTAACTCATGATTAATATTTCTGCAAATTCTTATTATGATAAAATTGTAAAATTATACCCTTGATCTTGGCTCATGTAAACGATCCCTGAGTTTTATTATTTTTGTTTCCGCTGCGTATACGGGACCGTTTACTAACATGAAAATGATGCTTAAAGGGTTGTGAAGCATGTTTGAATGAGTGGTCTTTGTGGTTATTTAATGATTGTATGGACATATATATATTTGATGTAATGAATGACCATGGAGACTATGTGTAATATGTTACATAGCACCTAAGTATGAGCTTGTGTATGTATAAACAAGCCTAGGGATGATATGTTTCTATGAATTTGTTATGCATCCATGAAATGATCATGATGAAATGATCATGATGAAATGATATGTTCATATATGGAAAGTGTATGTTTTTAAAGAATGCAAATGTAGAATTTCCATAGTTTGGAAATTCATGTTGAAATGTGCATAGTATCTCTTTCTATTCTCCTTCTATATTGTTCTATGATATTAGGTTTTTGCGATGGGGAACCTGTGAGTGATAAAGATGCCCACATACATATCGCCACGAGCGAGCGACATCAGTAGAGAGATATAGTATTTGTACAATCCGTGAGTAGTGTATGTGGATGAGGCCTGTACCCAGTAGAGTATATCTACATGCACGCCGCCACGGGAGAGCATCGAAGATCGAAGATTCAAGCAAAGAAGCGAGCGGAGGGCAATTTTGTAATTTTAGAATTCTTCATGGAGGTTCGCTGCGGTGAAGTTTCTTCCTCGCCGCTGCGAAATGAGTCATGTACGAGAATCCAGTTTACTTCGTCGCCGTGGCGAGATTTCTTCTTCTCTGCGGCGAAGTCTGCAGTTTTCAGTTTCTTTAAAATGCACAGTTTCAATTTTAGGCAAAGTTTTTAGGTTTTTGGGTGAGGTATAAAAAGGAAACTTTACCATTTTGAGAGGGGTCGTTCGTTTTTAGTAGACAGCAGCTATTTCCATTTCCTTAGGTTGATTTTGGGCAAACTTTGATTAAAAAGGGTGAAGATTCGAGATTAAAACCAGTGGATTTGTCATTTGGGAGATCTCTTGTCCTTTCTCTTATTTTCATTATGTTGAACATTGGGTTTTTTGTTTCTTTTGTTTGTGTTGTTGATTTAGCTATGAACTAACCCATTTTGGGTTAGGGTTTTGATGTAGTTTGGATTCTCATGGATTAAGCAATTGATTTTTATTATTTTCATATGCTATTGCAATGATTGTGGGGTTATTCTGTTTTAAATGTTATTAAGTGATGAACATGATGAGATTGAGAAATAATTCATGTTAAGCTTCTTGGGTAATCACCATTGTAGTATTAAATGCTAGAGATAGATTTAAGAATCAAGTAAATCAATTTAGGATTCTAGGTACTTAATGAGCTTAGAACTATTAATCTTCAAATTGTTGGGTGCAGAAGTTTAATAGGGAAAAGTAGGAAAACATAACCTGAGAAGGTATGTTTACAATTTACAGAATTTGATTTACAATCAATACATGTGAATATGGAAAGAGCATAATCTATAGGTTTAATCCATAGAGTCCGAATGAAATCAAAACCCTACCCATTGTTTTAAAACTGATATTACCTTGTTTTTAATCTTGCTTTCATAAATTAGCTTTGAATATTTAGAAATTTTGTTTTAGTTTTAAGTTTAATTTTCTCCCATTAATCCAAACGACTTGATTGCTCCAACTTGAAAACAGTAGAAAACTTAGTGCTTAGCAACCAATCCTCTTGGGAACGATACTCACTCATCACTTTATTACTTTTTGCGACTCGTGCACTTGCTATACATATGCATGTTGTAGTAACAACGCATCAAGTTTTTGGCGCCATTGCCGGGGATTGAGTTTTGTGTTAACATTAAAATTTTCTTGTGTTAGCAAGATTAGAGTGTTATTTTTACTTAATTGTTATTTGTTTAATTTTCGTTATTTATTTATTTATTTTTGTTTGGTGTGATTTCACTCTTTCTACTTTTTTGTGTAGTTTATGCAAAGAACAGGACGTCAGCTAGTGGTTCCTGTTGATCTTGAGATTGAAAGAACCACTCGAAGACTGAACAGAGAAAGAAGAGAAAGAGAAGCTACAATTGAACCAAAAGTAATAGTTGTAAAGATGGCAGAGAATAGAACACTGAGGGAATTCTCTGTTCCCACAGTTAAAGCCAGTGAGTATTACTAGACCAGCGGTACAAGCCAACAACTTCGAGATAAAGTCGACAATCATCCAGATGATCCAGCAGTCGGTTCAGTTCAGGGGTGATTTAAAGGAAGATCTAAATCTACACATTGCAAATTTTTTAGAGATTTGTGATATTTTCAATTCAAACGGAGCGTCAGATGATGCAATCAAATTAAGACTATTCCCATTTTCATTGAAGGATAAAGCTAAGGGATGGTTACTGGCGCTACCATCAGGAACAATCACCACATGGAATGATTTAGCATAGAAGTTTCTAACCAAATTCTTTCCTCCAGCAAAGTCGGCAAAGTTGAGAAATGACATCACGTCATTCATTCAAGAAGAGTCAGAATCATTGTATGAGGCTTGGGAGAGATACAAAGAATTACTAAGAAGGTGTCCACATCATGGGTTGCCAGTTTGGATGCAAGTCCAAACATTTTATAATGGATTAACGGTGAATGTGCAAACTATGGTGGATGTAGCCTCGGGAGGAGTATTATAGAATAAGACTCCAGAAGAAGCTCACGAGTTGCTTGAGGTTCTGGCAAGCAACAATTATCAAAGACCTAATGAGAGGGTGCAACTGAAGAAATCTATGGGTCTTCATGAAGTTGATGCATATACAGCCATTTCAACCAAGGCGCAAAGACTTGACACGGTTTTGGGAAGTATCAGGTAAATTCCATTCAAGCTCCTCAACTAACATGTGATTTTTGTGTAGGTAATCACGTGAGCAGTGAATGTCAAGTAGGGAACATGTTTGCCTCAGCATCGTCATCATCGAAGCAGGTTAACTACTTGGCTGGAAATCAAAGGCAATCGAACAATCCGCACTCTAACACATATAATCCTGGTTAGAGGAATCACCCGAACCTGTCTTGGGGCAATCAAAACCAACAAAATCAGCAAAACAATCAATGGAATCAAAAGGCATTGCCAAACAACCAAACAGGGGTGAACAACAAACAAGGAGACCCAAGAGTGACAACATTGGAGGACATGTTTGGGAAGTTCATGCAAGAGACCACAGGTTTTATGAATGAGACGAGAACTAATTTTAGAAATCAAGGGGCATCCATTCGAAACCTGGAGGTACAGATGGGGCAGTTAGCTGAAAAGCTAAATGAGAGACCACAGGGGTCTTTACCAAGCAACACAGTGACTAACCCACATGAGCAAGCAAATGCAATAATTTTGAGGAGTGGGACAGTTTTGGAAGAGGTGGAAAAATCAATAGAAGAAGAAAAACCACCAAGGTAAAAGGAAGAATCTGATGAGGAAGTAGATGAAGAGATAGTTGCTGAAGAGAAATCATCTATTTCTAGGGAAGAAGAATAGAAACGAGAAGAGGCAAAAGAGAAGGAAAGAGAAATTGCCATTTCCCGAGATACCACCAGAATTGGCACATCACACTCCACCTGTGCCGTTTCTTCAAAGACTGAAGAAAAAGAATCAGGATAAGCAGTTTTCCAAATTCATTGAAATATTTAGAAAACTGCATATTAACATTCCTTTTGCAGATGCATTGTAACAGATGCCGAGCTACGCGAAATTTCTTAAGGAAATTTTATCAAACAAAAGGAAGTTAAAGGATGAGGAAACAGTGATGCTGATAGAGGAGTGTAGCGCCATTCTCCAAAAGAAGCTACTCTAAAACTCAAAGATCTAGGGAGTTTTACTATTCCTTGCATTATAAGAGATATTACTTTTGATCGTGTTTTATGTGATTTAGGTGCTAGCATCAATTTAATGCCTTTTTCTGTTTTCAAGAGATTGGGCATTGGTGAAGTAAAGCCAACAACCATGTCGTTGTAACTTGCAGATAGGTCCATAAAACATCCACGGGGTATAGTTGAAGATGTGTTGGTGAAGGTGGACAAGATTATTTTTTCAGTAGATTTTGTTGTATTGGACATGGAGGAGGATAAGGAAATGCCTCTTATTTTGGGTCGACCATTTCTAGCCACAGGAAGAGCACTCATAGATGTGCAAGAAGGAAAGTTACTGTTGAGGGTTCAGGATGAAACAGTAACATTCAATGTGTTTGAGGCTATGAAGTTTCCATCCAAGACGGATTCATGCTTTAGTGTTGATATGGTGGATAAACTAGTAGCGGACACCATTGAAGAGAATATTCCACAATTACCTCTAGAAGTATGTATTGCACAATCTAGAACAGTAGAGGTAGAGGAATCGAAAAAGAATGAATGTGTTAGATTGTTGGAAGCACTTCAGCCGATTGATGAAAACCAAGATCTTGAATTTGAGGAATTTGATTTTGACAAAGAGAAGGCAAAGGAAAGAAATGAGGAAACTCCACAGCTTGAATTGAAACCCTTACCTTCCCACCTCAAATACATGTATCTTGGGGAATTGGAAACATTCCCAGTAATCATCAGTTCAAAGTTGAGCAACTTGGAAGAAGAGCGATTGATTCGGGTTTTGAGAGAACATCGATCAGCAATTGGATGGACTATTTCGGATATCAGAGGCATCTCTCCATCTTTTTGCATGCATAAGATACTCATGGAGGATGATATCAAGCCTAGAGTTCAACCACAACAAAGACTAAATCCTTCGATGAAGGAAATGGTGAGAAAGGAGGTGGTGAAACTACTAGATGCAGGAATAATTTATCCCATTTCTGATAGTCCATGGGTGAGTCCGGTGCAAGTGGTTCTGAAAAAAGGAGGTATCACAGTGGTAAAGAATGAGAGCAATGAATTGATACCAACTAGGACGGTCATAGGCTGGAGAGTGTGTATTGATTACCGAAAATTAAATGAAGCGACAAGGAAGGATCATTTCCCACTTCCTTTCATCGATCAGATGTTAGAGAGGTTGGTAGGGCATGCTTACTACTATTTCCTGGATGGTTATTTTGTTAGAGTAGATGCCCTAGAGCCAATCAATTATTGTAGAATTGACTCTTTGTAATAATGTTCATTAATCAATAAAAGGCTTTTTATTCTATATCGCGTAAACCATTATTATTGCAATATGTATTGATATATGTCCTTAGAATGGTAGAATCTGACGAGGGTATCAAGTGTTTCAAATCTTGATAGTGAGAACCCTATGAGCACATATGGTGGCCATTCTAGAAACGTCCCAGAGCCCCAGATTATTCTGAACTAAGGGCACAGATAATACGGTAAGGCTATCATAGTGAACGAACCCTATCGAAAGGTAGTGGATCGATCACTTGTCAAGGTTGTTTGGTGACAACCTGGTGCAACACATGGGTGTTTGTTGTGGCGATTACACCACAACAAGTTCACCTGGATCGACCCACCGCCGAGGATTCCATATGGATGGTAACCTGTCTATGGAACAAATCCTCTAACGAATGGTGGTGCATGTGATCCTTAGACTTGAGATCACCGGAAGTGCCTTGTGCACCGATTGGTGTAGTTTGACACTAGCCTAACGCAGTTCTTTTCAGAAAGTCAACACGGTGGTGATTGGCTGCATCAAGGAGTGTATCAAGACTATGGTGGATTGACAGAGGATTTATCACTCCCGGCACGGAGAAAGTTATCTCACGGCGCAATTCAAGATATGGCAATGACACTAAAATTCCGTGGGCCACAAAGGTGGGATTGAGTTGTTGCTCTATCCAAAACTCGAATAAATAATATCGAGAGTAACCGAAGGTTGACACTATTTCTATGCCTTCGCCTCGTCCGAGATAACGTATGATGAAAGGATCAATTGCACGGTAACCATATCGTTGACGTAGCTATTTTCTTGAATCCGAATCTATCGGGTGGCATGATGCCTGCTAGGGGCCAATCTTGGTCTGCGTATTAGTGAGACGATTAATTGGTGTTAATCGCAATACTATACACGCCGATATGATGAGGAGCCTAAGGGTCACACACATAGAAGACAATTTAAGATGCAAGAAGAAAGAAGGGGCATTTTCGTCTTTTAAGGCGAAAGGGTATTTTGGTATTTTCACAGTGCAATTAAATTTGCTGAGGTCGTAGCCTTTATTTAATTTGTTAGAAAAATTAAATAAGTGAAATTACGTTTAAATATGTGTTCAGACATATTTAAATATATTATCATTATTGTTAAATGTTAATATATATATATATTTAAATATATATATTAATTGATTTTAATTGAGATAATGATGAAAAATTAAATTCCGGGAGTGTTTGGCAACATGGGGCGTTGGGTTGGAGGGGGCCCAAGCCTATTCCGTATGGGATTAGGGCAAATTATTTTTAAGTATAAAAGGAAAAAGTGTGTGTGTTTTTAATTAAGAGTTTTTTCTTTGTAAAACAAAATACACACAAATTCTCTTGGATAACACACTTCCCCACGGAAAGAATTTCTGTGTGCCAAAATCAATTCAATTGATTTTCTTTTTCTTCTTAATCTTGAAGCCAAAGAGGATCTAGCAAATCCCTCTTTGGTTCTTTTTAAGGATTGTCTTCGTGTGGACTACGCAGGTTCGATCCTACACTTGGATCGTAGCAAAACGTCATCGACAAATTTGGAGGAGCCTTCAACGTATGCTTTGTTTCTCTTAACTCATGTTGTATATTTATGCAGATTTTATTTAATATAAATTGTTAAAATCATGCCCTTGATCTTGGCTCTGTAAACGATCCCGTTATTTTATTTTTCAAGCCCTACCGCAGTATACGGACCGTTTACTAACAAAGGGTATCGAGCTGAAGTGGCAATCGAATTTTACAATTTTTATGTGTATGGTTGATAACATGTATTTGATGATAATATGTTGCCATATTGAATCTGCGTAAATCTGTCTTGAAATATGTTTTAAAAACTGATTAATCGATTAATTTAATTTGTTGATGATCTATTGGGTTTGGTTTAATGCATGATGGATTTTTGTTGAGATCAATGTGTTTGATTGATTGCAAAAATTCTGGTTAGGGTGTTTTTGGTTGTTGTAGGACAAGTTCCGGGGTAACGATCTGTGTACGCCGCGAGTATAATCCATCGCCGCAGCGATCGTGGGTTGCCGCTGGCGATCGCCCTTTGGACGAAGCGTTGTATGAAAAACAACGCCGCCACAGGAGAGTAACCCATCGCCATGCGATCGGGTCCGTCCGGACGTGTGCTATACCAAAACCAATGAACGCCGCGGCGATCTAACTCATCGCTGCAGCGAGCGCACTTCCAGGTGTGCAGGGGGGTAAAATGCAAAGTTTTAAAACTTTTGGACCAAATCAGAATCTAAATTATCGTGGGGTAAATTGTAATTAACCCACAAATTTCAGAAATTGATTGTTTTTTGAAATGTATGCTTTGTACTTGTTTGTATATTGCATGGTGCCCGTACATGAGCCTTAGACCTAAGGGTGAATGTTTTAATTATTTTTTGGGTATGTATGGTTGTATTTTATTAAATCGCGTGTCCCTCCTTTCTCCTCTTCTCGATGTATATTCTCTTCTCATCTAATTCCCCTCGAATGGGTCGAGGTTTCTAAATTTATTGATGTAAAGAATTTGTATAATTATTTATTGTAAAATTTAGAAAGATATTTTTGTAATGTACTTGAAGTCGGAGCAAAGGACGAAGCAACCATACTTGAAGACTAAGATTTTTTTATTACAGACCCCCTAGTGACCCACCGATTCCCTCTAGGCTCGAGGAAATCGGTTTTAGTTGGGCCATGTACCGCACGTTTAATTTTGTTTAGAATGCATGCTAAGGTTGAATGTTTGATAACATGCCAAACAATGTCATTCTAACAAAGATAATAATTTGGTGAGACATTAAATAACAAAACCCTCAATTAAAGTATATTAAGTCACGAAAGCCTTCCATCACCATGGTTTAATCAAACCACTGCTCGTCAAACCTTGTTCGCCAAAGCGAAGGGTACACTTCTACCAAAGGGGAGGTTAAAATGCATTGAGTTTTCCCTTAATGGTGACGGGTCGACTTAAAATGACTAGTTTTGCTTGTTCGCCAAAGCGAAGGTTGATAAACACGCGTCATAGGCATAGTAGAGCAAGACATATTGTTGTGTACGCAGACATGTAGTGTCCACTCTACTGATACTGAGAATCACACTTGAGGACGATGGCATGTACTGTCCATTGGATTGTGTGATTGGCTTGTTGGCTTTCTCACATTTGAGGTTGATAGTGGGAGCTATCAACCGGTGTGGATTAAGTTTGTTGGCCTACCTAATCAACTCATTTTGGCTTGTTCGCCAAAGCGAAGGTTTGAAATGGGCAGATGGGATCTTGGTCCACTAGGAAAGTCAACGGGCTTTCCCGAGTTAATAGTGAGGGCTATTGGCTTGAGTAAAATAAGGTGGAGCTTGTTTAATAAAAGACCATATTAAACAATAATAATGAACATGGTAATAACGGTTACTTTTTCGCACTTGTAGATTCACTTAAATTTGAGCAAAATGATCCCAACATCAATTGCGACAAATCATCGAATCGGGAGAGAAATGGAATGGTGAAAATTTCATTGGATCGGGTATAGAAGTATAAATAATATACTACCAAGCGATAGATTATACACCATTGAGCAAGCTCTATCACCGAGCCTCCCTGATAGTTCTATCCATGAGACTGGGTATGTATATGAAGCATACATGATGCAAAAGCGTAAATGACTAGATACATTGTGCTTGCATCAATGGCACCATTATCAGACAAGAAGGCAGGGGAAAATGGATTTAGCTTCTATTCTTCATTTTCTTCAAGAAATGAGAAGCATATGGTGTCTCGGTCGTTATTCGATGTAGGATGGAAGAGGGTACCAAAATTGGCGATCATATACTCAAGTGGATCGAGTGTATGAACAAGCTTGAGATTTTGGGATGTGGACTTAGAGAAGGTTTAGCGATAAACCTAATATTACAATCTTTGCGCATTCTTATTCTCAATTTGTCTATGACTTTATTGAGGAAGATAAGAAGAATACCCTTTCCGAGCTTCGATTTGTTGAAGACTCTTGAGTCGCATGAAAATGTCAAACATTGACGTTGGTTGAAGCCAACTCAAGTGAAAAGGAAAGGGCTCAAGTCGATGGAAAGAATCACACAGAAAGAAAGGTGTTTGTCCTCACCGTGGGAATCCCAACCACCGAGGAAACATTGCAAGGCCTTCCTAGCAAAAGTGGGAAGAAGAATGTTACTTCTTCTGCGTATGTTGTTGAGATTAACTTCTCCCATAAACATCTAGTTGACACAAGATGTGGTACTCACATTTGATTGATGTGTAGGAACTATGGTGAGAGATTGTGCTCGCCGAGGGAGAGGTGGACCTACCGTTGAAATGAAGCAACGTGTCTCCACATTTGCCTTTGTAGGATCTTATCGCTTGATTTAGCCGATGGACTTGTTTCTTGGAACTTGTGGATTATTATGGTTTTTCTTTAGTTTCTAGAAATTATATATTTCTGTGGTCCACATAGGACAAATGAGAATATTAGTTTACTAATGGATTATTGTCCTTGAGTATAAATAATATTCTTTATGGAACTATTTCATAATAATATGTTCTTAAGAAAGACAACAAGGATAATCTCAAAAAGACTACTATGCCAACTTTGGCAAGTTGAACTAAACATACCTAAAGGAATGTGGGATAGTATCACAACTCACCCTCCTTATACACCCCAACACAATGGGAGTGTCGAAAGGAGGAATAGGACCTTACTTGACATGGTTAGGTCCATGATGAGTTTTTAAGTGATTTACTCGCATCGCCTGGGTTATGCCTGAGACCGCGACTCCACGTTTGAACCGTGTGTCCACAAAGTCTGTAGATAAGACTCCATATGAGTATGGAGTGGGCGAAAGCCCAACTTGTCTTATCTAAGGATTTGGGGTTGCGGAAGCTTATGTTAAGAAATTGACTTCGAACATTCGGGCCCAAAATCCCGTAAATGTATATTTGTGGGGTATCCAAAGGAGACCAAAGGATACTATTTCTACCACCCAGAAGAGTGCAAAATTTTTGTTGCTCGATCTGGTGTCTTCCTAGAAAATGAATATTTTCTAAGAAGTACTAGTGGGGAGAAAAAGTAGAATCGATGAAGTTCTAGAACCACAAGGCATACTAGACGAAGGACGGGATGATGTGCCACAAAAAGTGGTCGAGCATCATGAGGAGGTTACTCCCACAACTTGTGGATCAAAGTGAACTACCTCAAGTAGCACAGGAGCTACGTAGATCTGGGAGAGTACGCCATGAGCCCGAGAGATACGGTTATCTCGTGACTCAACATGGTGACGTACTGGTCTACCAAGACGATGAACCCGTAACCTACGAAGACGCTTATATCGGATCCAGATTCCGTTAAATGGCTTGAAGCCATGAAACTGAGATGGACTCCATGTACCGTGAACCAAGTGTGGTCTTCCGGTGGAACCACCTGGGAAGGGGTAAAACCCATAGGGTGTAAATGGGTCTTCAAGAAGAAGATCGACATGGATGGCAACGCATACTTATAAAGCACGGCTTGGTTGCCAAAGGTTTCAAACAAATTCATGGCATTGACTATGAAGAAACCTTTTCTTCGGCGGTTGCCATGATTAAATCCATTCGGATTATGCTTGCAATTGCCGCATATCATGACTATGAGATTTGGCAAATGGATGTCAAAAACCGCTTCAACGAAAACCTTGAGGAGGATGTGTACATGATACAACCTCGATGGTTTCGTTTCGATAGTCAAACCAATAAGGTATGCAAGTTACAGAGATCCATTTATGGACTCAAGCAAGCTTCAACAAGCCCCGGAACATTCGTTTGATGAAGCCATAAAAGAATTTGGTTTTATCAAGAACGAAGATGAACCCTCCCCGTGTTTACAAGAAAGTGAGTGGGAGCCGCAGAGTATTCCTAGGTGTTGTATGTCAATGACATACAATAGATTGGGAATGATATACCGAACTTGCAATGGGTAAAGACTTGGTTATCCAAGTGCTTCTCCATGAAGGACTTAGGGGAAACAGCCCACATCCTTGGAATAAAGATCTATCGTGATAGATCGTGTAGGTTGCTCAAACTAAGTCAAAGTACATAGACAAGGTAATCGAACACATTCAGATAGAAAAATCCAAGAAGGGATTTCTTCTTGATGGCATATGGTGTCTATCTCTGTAGAGATATGTGTCTTTAACCACACAATGAGAGAGATAGAATGAAGAGGATCCCACATGCTTTAGCAAGTGGATCCATCTTATATGTTCAGATTGATATCTAATGTGCATTCAAACATTTGTAAGTGGATGTCAATCTGGCTCAAGTGAGCAATATGTTATGTACTTAGATTGATGTCTTATGTGCATTCAAGCACTAGTAAGAAGATATCAACTAAATCCAAGTGAATGACACCGGGTGAGTGTCAATGGACATTCTTAAGTGCTTGAAAAGGGCTTAAGAATATATATTCTTGGATTATGGAAGAAAAGATGAGCTCACCGTAAGAGAATACAGCTGACGCCTATTTCCAAACAGGAAAAGGATGATTATAGTTCGCAATTTGGGGATTACACATTTTGTCTCAATATAATCTCAAAGTGAGCTGCAAGAGCTCAAATTGGTGTACCGCAGCGGATTCTACAATTGATGCTGTTGTACCGCATTTTTAACGCACTGTAAGTTGGTTTGGATCAAGAAGTTCATTACTGAACTTGATGTGATTTCAAGCATTGCTAATCCAGTATAGTTGTACTGCGATAACAATGGAGCCATTGTTATGGCTGAGCAATCACGGTCTCACCGTAAATCCAAACACTTACTTAGTTGATTCAATCCGATCCAAGGATCGATATGAAAGTGGAATGTGCAGATTTCGCAGTAATACCTAACAACCCACTATTAAAGTTTCTATTGAAGCAGAAGCATGATGGGCACTTGGATCATTCAATGTTGAGTGCATGAATGACTGGCTATAGTGCAGGCACTTGTGTCATTCAGTGTGAGGGCATGAATGATTGGCTATAGTGCAAGTGGGAGATTGTTAGAGTAGATGCCCTAGAGCCAATCAATTATTGTAGAATTGACTTTCTTTTGTAATAATGTTCATTAATCAATAAAAGGCTTTTTTATTCTATATCGCGTAAACCATTATTATTGCAATATGTATTGATATATGTCCTTAGAATGGTAGAAAGCGTGCGAGGGTATCAAGTGTTTCAAATCTTGATAGTGAGAACCCTATGAGCACATATGGTGGCCATTCTAGAAGCTCAGGTAGCCCGTTTGATTATTCGAACTAAGGGCACGAGATAATGCGGTAAGGCTATCATAGTGTTGAACGACCCTATCAGAAAGGCGTGTGATCTCACTTGTCAAGGTTGTTTGGTGACAACCTCCGGGTGCAACACATGGGTGTTTGTTCAAGTAAAGCGATTACACCACAACAAGTTCACCGGGATCGACCCACCAGAGGATTCCATATGGATGGTAACCCCAAAGTTGTCTATGGAACAAATCCTCCCTAACGAATGGTGGTGGCATGTGATCCTTAGACTTGAGATCACCGAGTGCCTTGTGCAACCACGGGTGTAGTTTGACACTAGCCTAACGCAGCTTCTTTTCGTAGTCACAATACGGTGGTGATTGGCCTGCATCAGGAGTGTATCAAGACTATGGTGGATTGACAGAGGATTTATCACTCCTGCACGGAGAAAGTTATTCTACGGCGCAATTCAGATATGGCAATGACACTAAAATCGTGGGCCACAAAGTGGGATTGAGTTGTTTGCTCTATCCAATTTATAATATGTCATTGGTCCAAATCGAATAAATAATATCGAGAGTAACCGAAGGTTGACACTATTTCTATGCCTTCGCCTCAGCGAGATAACGATGATGAAAGGATCGAATTGCACGTAACCATATCGCTGGGACGTAGCTATTTTGTCGAATCCGAATTCTACTCGGGTGGCCATGATGCCTGCTAGGGGCCAATCTTGGAGACGTGTATTAGTGAGCGATTAATTGGTGTTAATGCTAATACTATACTATGAAGATATGATGAGGAGCCTAAGGGGTCACACACATAGAAGACAATTTAAGATGCAAGAAGAAAGAAGGGGCATTTTCGTCCTTTTTTTAAGGCGAAAGGGTATTTTTGGTATTTTTCACAAAGGCAATTAAATTTGTGAGGTCGTAGCCTTTATTTAATTTGTTAGAAAAAATTAAATAAGTGAAATTACGTTTAAATATGTGTTCGCACATATTTAAATATATTATCATTATTGTTAAATGTTAACTATATATATATATTTAAATATATATATTAATTGATTTTAATTGAGATAATGATGAAAATTAAATTGGGAGTGTTTGGCAACATGGGGCGTTTGGGAGGGTTGGGAGCCCAAGCCTATTCCGTATGGGATTAGGGCAAATTATTTTTAAGTATAAAAGGAAAAAAAGTGTGTGTGTTTTTAATTAAGAGTTTTTTTCTTTGTAAAACAAAATACACACAGCGCCCTCTTGGATAACACGCTCCCCTCAGCCTTGAAATAACTTTGTGTGTGCCAAAAATCAATTCAATTGATTTTCTTTTTCTTCTTAATCTTGAAGCCAAAGAGGATCTAGCAAATCCCCTCTTTGGTTCTTTTTAAGATTGTCTTCGTGTGGACTACGCAGTTCGATCCTACACTTGATCGTAGCAAAACGTCGCCGACAAATTTGGGAGGAGCCTTCAACGTGCGTTTTGTTTCTCTTAACTCATGTTGTATATTTATGCAGATTTTTATTTAATATAAATTGTTAAAATCATGCCCTTGATCTTGGCTCTTGTAAACGATCCTGTTATTTTATTTTTCGTTTCCGCTGAGTATACGGGACCGTTTACTAACATATTTAGGATACAATCAGATTGCCATCGCTCCTGAGGATCAAGAGAAGACGACCTTCACTTGTCCATATGGCACCTTTGTTTACCAAAGGATGCCCTTTGGGTTATGCAATGCACTAGCCACATTTCAGAGATGCATGATGTTGATCTTTGGTGATATGGTGGAGAGGTTTATAGAAGTCTTCATGGATGACTTCTCTGTTTTTGGTTCGTCCTTTGATCATTGTTTATCTAATCTTTCGTTTGTTTTGCAGCGATGTCAGGAGACGAACTTGGTGCTTAATTAGGAGAAGTGCCACTTCATGGTTCAGGAAGGGATAGTGCTTGGTCATAGAATCACTAAAGACGGAATAGAAGTGGATCGAGCAAAAACGGACGTGATTGAGAAGCTACCACCACCTTCTAATGTTAAAACAGTTTGAAGTTTCTTGGGGCATGCAGGGTTTTACAGACGGTTCATCAAGGATCTTTCTAAGATTTCTAAACCCCTTTGCAATTTATTGATTAAAGATGTTGCTTTTGAGTTTAATGATGAATGCATGCATGCTTTTCAAACTCTAAAGAAATTACTTGTATCGACACCTATTATTGCAATCCCTGATTGGGGACTACCATTTGAATTGATGTGTGATGTTAGTGATTTTGCTTTGGGAGCAGTGTTAGGACAGCGAAAAAACAAAGTGTTGCATGTAATTCAATATGCTAGCAAAACACGTACTGATGCACAATTGAATTACACCACTGAAAAAGAATTGTTGGCTGTGGTTTTTGCTTTTGATAAATTTCATTCATATTTATTAGGTGCCAAGGTGATAGTCTACATGGACCATTAAACACTCAAGCACCTGATGGCAAAACAAGAAGCGAAACCTCGACTGATAAGATGGATCCTATTGCTACAAGAGTTTGAATTAGAGATACGAGATAAGAAAGGGTTGAAAAATGTGGTAGCGGACCACTTGTCAAGGATTGAACGACCAATTCAGGGAAATGAAGAAGAAACCCAAATCAGAGAAACATTCCCAGATGAGAAATTGATGAGAGTGGAGGAAGCACCATGGAACGCAAATTTTGCAAACTACTTGTCAACGAGAGTGCTCCCCATTGGCATGACCTTCCAACAAAAGAAGAAATTCTTCTCAAATTTGAAATACTATTTCTAGGAAGAACCATTCCTTTATAGACACTGTGCTGATTAGATGATACGGAGGTGTGTGCCGGAAGAGGAAATGGAAAGTATTCTAAAGCATTGTCATGAGAGGGAAGTATGTGGCCATTTTGGAGGAGCTAGGACAACAACCAAGGTTCTTCAATCTCGGTTTTACTAGCCAACCATTTTTAAGGATTCTTTTAGGATGGTTCAGGAATGCGACCAATGTCAACAGAGTGATAATATTTCAAAAAGGGATGAGATGCCGTTGAACAACATCCTTGTAGTTGAGTTGTTTGATGTATGGGGAGTTGATTTCATGTGGCCCTTCCCAAATTCTTTTGGGAACACATACATTTTGGTAGCAGTGGATTTCGTATCAAAGTGGGTGGAAGCAGTTGCATTGCTGTCTAATGATGCTAGGGTAGTGATTAATTTTGTGAGAAAGAATATTTTCTCAAGATTTGGAGTACCAAGGGCGATTATTAGTGATGAAGGATCGCACTTTTGCAATAGGCAATTTGATGCTCTTTTGGGAAAGTATGGGGTAAAACATAAAGTTGCAACACCTTACCATCCATAGACCAGTGGGCAAGTAGAACTATCGAACAGAGAATTGAAGGGAATTTTAGAAAAGATAGTAAATGCATCTAGGAAAGATTGGTCACGGAAATTGGATGATACATTATGGGCATATCGAATTGCATTTAAGACTCCGATTAGAATGTCTCCATTCAGGATGGTTTATGGGAAGGCATGTCACTTGCCGGTAGAACTTAAGCATAAGGCCTATTGGGCAGTAAAGCAGCTCAACATGGATTTACGAGTCGATGGGGAAGAAAGGATGCTAACTTTGAATGAGCTCGATGAGTTTCGTCAAGAAGCTTATGAGAATGCTAGAATGTACAAGGAAAAGACCAAGAAGTGGCATGACAAGCATATTTGGAAGAAGAACTTTGAAGTGGGTCAGAAAGTGTTATTGTTTGACTCTAAACTTAGGCTTTTTCGAGGAAAACTTAAGTCAAGATGGTCCGGACCCTTCATAGTTACAAGAGTCTACCCATTTGGAGTGGTGGAAGTGTCACATGAAGAAAAAGGCACATTTAAGGTCAATGGCCAGAGGTTGAAGCCATACATCGACGGAGTGATGAGTTGCAAGTCAAGTCCTCTCCGGCTCAACATTCCAACATGAGAACTTAAAAGAGTCGAGCTTTCCGACTATAAACAAGCGCTACTTGGGAGGCAACCCAAGTGTTTTCATTTGTTGTTGTTTACTTTTAATTGTTTAGTTTTCCTATAATTTTAGATGAAGTCTAATTTGTGTGTTTTTGGGTGTTTCAAGTGAGTTATCGAATCAAGGTGGAAAACGGAATTGTCTAGTTTTCGTTGTGGCGGAGATTGTTCTTCGCCGCGGTGAAACACATTTGTGAAAAATTGGAATTCAAAAAATCCCAAACCTCGCCGTGGCGAAGAATCTTTTTTGCTGCGGCGGTGCGCTACTGTAATTTTTCACCGCGGCGAAGAATTTTGTTTCTTCACAGCAAAGAAAGTTAAGCAAAATTTTCAAAGGAAAATTCACCGCGGCGAATAATTTGTCTTCGCCGCTTTTTAAAAAACCCTAAAATGACATGATGAACTTCGCCGCGGCGAAGTCTGCTTTATATGAATACCCACTTTTCGTTATTCATTTTCCACGCCACCCTTCAAACACATTTGAGAGAAATTTTTTTTTCACTTTCAATCTTGGTCCTTTCTAGTGCATTTCCATCACTTCATCTCACTCCTACACCATCCCAAACATAGACACAACTCGATCTAACCAAGAGTTTTGCGAAAAATTGAAGGAAATTTTGGATTTAAGAAATTGGGGGTTTTTGCAATCTAGGTGATTTTTGGCTAAATTGGTGGCGACTACTCCATTGTTTTGGTAAGATTTCAAAGTCCCTAAGCTTTTAATCGAAATTTTTCGTGTTAAGAATTGTAGATCTGAAAATATTGATTGTGGTTGAGTTGTGGATTTTGGTGATTTTGTGCATAAATTTTGTGTTGGAGGAAGTGTGATTTTGCATTGTGTGATATTGAGAAGTGTGGATTTTGATTTTTGGAGTATTTGGTTGATTACGAAAAATTCGTAGTTTGGGAGTCATTTTGCAGTTTTTGGAAGTTGTGGTGCTTGTGCAGGATTGAATGTAGTTATTCATAGGGTGTTTAGAATTGAAATTGTGAGTTAAATTGTTGTGGAAAGATGCCGATCAAAGTGTTGTCCAAGGGGAAAGGAAAAGGAAAGAAAGTGGACAACCGATTTGTGAGTGATGAGGCCTAGAAACACTATGAAGGGGCAGCCCAACGGAAGGATAAAGGATTTATCCCCGAGTATGGATTGACCGCTGACCACGCTAACAAATATAGTCAAGGGAGGCTTTGGGGGCTGTTTATGAGTCAACCCGAGCATGCGACCGTAGAACCGATTGTGAGAGAGTTCTATGCCAACCTCCCTGAGTGTAATGAGGGGGTTGTCTATGTGAGGGGGATTGATGTACCTCTTGATGTTAAGGAGATCAATAGATTCTTTGAGTTACCAAAAATTTCCAGTGATGGGCATACGGAGTGGAAGTCGAAACAATTTGATGATGATGTAATACTTTCGGTCTTAACAAAATCGGGTACCACTTGGGAGGTTTCGAAGAAAGGTAAGAAGTCTATCAAGGGAACAAATCTGACTCCGATGGCTCGATTGTGGCAATATTTTGTGAGTGCGAGGCTGATTCCGGAGACAAATTATAGCACAGTAACTTATGAAAAGACATTGCTTCTTTATTCCATTGCCACAGGGAAGAAAATTGATGTGGGGAACACCATCCCAAATAGTATCAAGAATGCAGCTCAACCGGGGCGAGGCAGTTTTCCATTTCCATAGCTCATTACAGTATTGTGCCTCAAAGTAGGAGTCGAGAAGTCTAAAGATGAACCATTGATCCATGCTGCCCCAATCGTCGACTCAGACTACTATCACAAACACCTTGAATGTACAGACGATGAGCAACCTAGCGTCAGGATGAAACGACAGAGAACCACACAGGGAGTTGCCACATCATCCAGTTTCACAGCCACTATGAAGGAAATGGTGTAGCAGATGATGGGTCAAATGAGACATATGACAAAACGTCAGGAATGGCTAGCGGAGCAGACCCGGATAATGTTTGACATGCAGAAGAGTGGCTTCAACAAGCTCAATGTTGATACTACGGCATTCCAATGGGTTGGCTGGCATTCAGATGAGTGGATGGGCTCCGAGTCAGAAGAGGACGACGCTGAGGGAGACGAGGAGGCCGACGAATGAGCCGGACCACCTGTTTTGTATTTTGTTTTTGTTTGTTTTTATTTTGGTATTATTGTTAGGTATTGTGGAACTTTGAATTGATTTTTGATTTGTTTGTGGTTTGTTTTGGATTGTTTTTCGTTTAGTTTAAATTTGTGTTGAACTTTTTAGTTGAAAAGACGGGATTAGGGTTGTAATATTTTCATAGTAGTTCGTGAAATGTTTTCTAACACAATGGACACCACAATTCTGAATTGTGCTTACAGATTTTGGTGATGAAAAAGTCAAGGACCGGGTGTGCACAATTTTGAGCGACACTTCAGCTTCACAGATTAATCAGGGAACTATCTCGTACTTTTATAGATTTTTGTTTTTCTATTCCTAATTTGTACATAATGTGACATTGGGGACAATGTCATCTTTAGTTTGGGGGTAGGAAAAATTAGAGAATTTTTGAACTTTTTATTTTATTTTATTTTATTTCTATGTTTTGTTGTGTATGCCAATGATGAATTGTATAAATCAATGATGAGATTAGGGTTGTTGGGATTTTATTGTTGAAAAATGTTAAGCATTGCTTCAAGTTTTTATTTATTGACTGGATTTTGATTGAGGTTTGTTGAGTGGTTCAGCCACCATTTTCATTTATTTTGGCATGCTTAGATTCATTTTATGTGGTTAGGTAAAGTTTGATAATGTTGGTGGACTCTAGAACCTAGTAGAGAAGTGCTTGAGGCGAAATTCTAGGAATAGACATTGTTGAGGAAATTATTTAGGCATTTTTTGGAACGTTTGAGCCTTTCCAACCAACCCACGAATGAATTTTTCCCTAGTTACCCACTTGAGCCTTATGAGATTATCATTACGTTTTATTTTCTTGCAAACCAAAAATGTCCCAATCCAACTACCCTAAACACATAATCATACCCTTTAGGAGAATTTTGGACTTAATGCAAACACAAGGAACCTAAAGAGTTGTATGAATGAACTAAAAGAATAGTTTGGGGGTTGTGAGATGAGCAAAAAGAATAAGAGAGGTAGTTAACCTCAATTTGAATGAGTTTTATTGTTTTTAGTAATTGATGTAAAAAAAAAAGAATTATTTTTTTTGAGCACTGCATTGCAGAAGCAAAAATAAGAATTGTGCATGGTTGAGGGTTGTTAAGTGGTTGACACATTGAGTGATGGTTGAGAAAGGAAGTGGGAGTTTGATTAAGTCTTAGTGTTTGCTTTAAGGAAACCAAATTCTTTTGTTTGTTTATCGTTTTCCTTTCCTTTGGAGCCCACTACCCGAGCCTAACGTTATAAGCCTACAAAAAGCTTTTGATTCTTAGCGATGTCTAATCCTCATTAGTGGAGAGTAGTTCGATATTTAGGCTTATCGAGTCTGCCGCCATTTGATAAACTTTACATTTTTGCATAAAATAATCCGGGAAGTTGAAAGGTGGATTGAAGTGGGGATTACCTACTCGGGGGACCAATAGAGAAAGATAGTCGATGTTACTTATAACTTCTTAGAGTGTTAAACATTTTTCTAGTAATAATTTTGCAACAACCGTTGAGATTTGTATAAATTCTAGGCAGTTTGCTTGTTGAGTTGAGTCTTATGTTTTTCTTTTTAATTTTTGTCAACTTTGCTGTTTTGCATTTAATTGGGCGCTTGTTGTTTCTCTTTCATTTTGTTTTGTACCTGATGCTCGGGGACGAGCATGTCTTTAGTTTGGGGGTATTTGATCATCTGAGAATTATAATGTTTTTATTAGGCTTTTAGGCTGGATTTTAGATACTTTTTAGTTCATTTATGCCTGAATTGCCACTTATTTCTTTACATTTTGTGTTTCAGGCTAAAATGGACATTTTGTGTTTCAGGCTAAAATGGACATTTTGAGCAAATAATGAGCGAATTGGAGTTTCTGGACTCAGAAGTAAGCGGATCTCAGAATTTGGGAGAGTTCTGAAGTAAAGTGAAGCACTATGAAGCTTGTTCCCATGGGAGAGCATCGAAGATCGAAGATTCAAGCAAAGAAGCGAGTGGAGGGCAATTTTGTAATTTTTGAATTCTTCATGGAGGTTCGCCGTGGTGAAATGAGTCACACACGAGAATCTAGTTTACTTCGTCGTCGTGGCGAGATTTCTTCATTGCCACAACGAAGTTTGCAGTTTTCAGTTTCTTTAAAACGCACAGTTTCAATTTTAGACAAAGTTTTTAGGTTTTTGGGTGAGGTATAAAAAGGAAACTTTACCATTTTGAGAGGGGTCGTTCGTTTTTAGTAGAGAGCAGCTATTTTCATTTCCTTAGGTTGATTTTGGGCGAACTTTGATTAAAAATGAAGATTCGAGATTAAAACCAGTGGATTCATCATTTGGGGAGATCTCTTGTCCTTTCTCTTATTTTCATTATGTTGAACATTGGGTTTTTCGTTTCTTTTGTTTGTGTTGTTAATTTAGCTATGAACTAACCCATTTTGGGTTAGGGTTTTGATGTAGTTCGGATTCTCATGGATTAAGCAATTAATTTTTATTATTTTCATATGCTATTGCAATGATTGTGGGGTTATTCATTTTTAAATGTGATTAAGTGATGAACATGATGAGATTGAGAAATAATTCATGTTAAGCTTCTTGGGTAATCACCATTGTAGTATTAAATGCTAGAGATAGATTTAAGAATCAAGGAAATCAATTTAGGATTCTAGGTACTTAATGAGCTTAGAACTATTAATCTTCAAATTGTTGGGTGCAGAAGTTTAATAGGGAAAAGTAGGAAAACATAACCTGAGAAGGTATGTTTACAATTTACAGAATTTGATTTACAATCAATACATGTGAATATGGAAAGAGCATAATTTATAGGTTTAATCCATAGAGTTTGAATGAAATCAAAACTCTACCCGTTGTTTTAAAACTGATATTACCTTGTTTTTGATCTTGCTTTCATAAATTAGCTTTGAATATTTAGAAATTTTGTTTTAGTTTTAAGTTTAATTTTCTCCCATTAATCCAAACGACTCGATTGCTCCAACTTGAAAACAGTAGAAAACTTAGTGCTTAGTAACCAATCCTCGTGAGAACGATACTCACTCATCACTTTATTACTTTTTGCGACTAGTGCACTTGCTATACATATGCATGTTGTAGTAACAACGCATCACCCATTCACATGGCCAGGGTTCCAAATCCATGCATCAACCTAGTTCGATTGGCACACTAGAAAGAAGAAATAAAAGAAACAGAAACAGAAAATAAGAGAAAGAGATACAGCATAAGAGAAACAGAAATAGAAAATAATGAAGAATATAATCAGAGAATAAAGTGAGAAAAGAAAAAAAAATCAGAACATAAGTAATGAAGGAAACACAGTAGTGCAGTTTGGTTTACTTACTGAGCAATTAGTGCTCACTCCGTTAATTTACTGTTTTACAGGTACTTGATGATTTGCGATCGGGTGGGATGTCAAGAAGTGGCGGAGTTTGGCGGCACCGTTCAAGATTACCTTACGTTTACTAAAGTATATCAATGTTATGTGTATGTATTTATATGAATTAAAAATTAAAACTTTCAGATTTACATGATGTATATATGTTTGTAAAAGTTATTTAGTAAATTTATCTTATATTTCTTATAGAATTACTAGATATATAGTATATTACAATAGACTACCGCAAGCTCAATGCCACAATGCACAAAGATCATTTTCCTCTTCCATTTATCGATCAAATGCTTGAACATTTAGCGGGCCATTCTCACTATTGTTTTCTTGATGGATTTTTAGGTTATAATCAAATTGTGATTGCACTGGAAGATCAAGAGAAGACGACATTTACATGCCCCTTTGGCACTTTTGCTTATCGACGCATGCCATTTGGCCTTTGTAATGTACCCGCCACTTTTCAAAGGTGCATGGTAAGTATTTTCTTTGATTACATAGAGAACATTATAGAGGTATTTGTGGATGATTTTAGTGTCTATGGGAACTCATTTGATAATTGTTTGGGTAATTTGACATTAGTTCTTAAAAGATGCATAGAAACTAATCTCATTTTAAATTGGGAAAAATGCCATTTTATGGTAAACCAAGGGATAGTTTTAGGGCATATTATCTCATCTATGGGGATTGAAGTTGATAAAGCTGAAATAGATCTTGTACGTTCCTTACCACCTCCCACTTGTGTGAGGGAGGTACGTTCTTTTCTTGGACATGCAGGATTTTATAGGAGATTTATCAAGGATTTCTCTAAGATCACAAGGCCCTTATGCTGTTTGTTACAAAAAGAGGTAGCGTTTGAGTTCGATGAAGAGTGTATAAAGGCATTTGAGAAACTAAAAGAACTCCTAACCACATCCCCAATTATTCAGCCACCTGATTGGAGTCTTCCATTTGAGTTGATGTGCGACGTAAGTGATTATGCCATTGGAGTTGTGTTAGACAAAGAGTTGGAAAGTTACCACACGCCATTTATTATGCTTCAAGAACATTGAATGACACTTAACTTAACTACTCCACAACTGAGAAAGAACTTTTGGTAGTTATTTTTGCATTAGAAAAGTTTCGTTCCTATCTAATTGGCACTAAAGTTACTGTTTTTTCTGACCATGTAGCTCTTAGGTATTTGCTTATGAAGAAGGAGGCTAAACCAAGGCTTATAAGGTGGATTCTATTGCTACAAGAGTTCAACCTAACAATCAAAGACAAAAAAGGGAGCGAGAATGTTGTAGTAGACCATTTAAGTAGGTTGATAAACCAAGAAGATGCTCTTCCATTGAAAGATGATTTCCCAGATGAACAATTACTTGCGATGACATCCTCGGGACCATGGTATGCAGATATAGTAAATTACATAGTGACCAAGAGAACCCCACCCAACATGTCACGTGCTAGCAAGGACAAACTGAAAAAGATCACTAAGCAATACGTGTGGGATGATCCATATCTTTGGAAATATTGCCCTGACCAAATCATAAGAAGGTGCGTTTCCAAAAGTGAATTTAATTCAATTTTAACTTTTTGCCATTCCTATGCATGTGGAGGACACTTGAGCAAAGAGGACAACTCTCAAGGTTCTTGAGAGTGGATTCTATTGGCCTACACTCTTTAAAGATGCATATTGTTTTTGCAAAACATGTGATAGATGTCAACGCTCAGGTAATTTAGGCCCAAGAAATCAAATGCCCCAAAATCCGATTTTATTTGTTGAGATTTTTGATGTATGGGGTATTGATTTCATGGGACCCTTTTCGTCTTCTTATGGTTACTTTTACATCTTACTTGCTATTGATTATGTGTCTAAATGGGTAGAAGCAAAGGCCACTCAGACTAATAATTCTAAAGTTGTTGTAGATTTTGTAAAATCTAACATTTTTGCAAGGTTTGGAACACCTAGAGCCATAATTAGTGACGGGGGCACTCATTTTTGCAACCGTACATTTTGGGCTACCTTGAAGAAATACAACGTCACCCACAAGATCTCTACGCCATACCATCCACAAACGAGTGGACAAGTCGAAGTCTCTAATCGGGAAATCAAGTCTATCTTACAGAAAACCATGAATCCAAATAGGAAAGATTGGAGCTTGCGACTTGATGACGCATTATAGGCGTATAGGATAGCATATAAGACACCAATTGGAATGTCCCCATTCCGAATGGTTTATGGTAAACCATGTCACCTTCCCATTGAATTAGAGCATAGAGCCTATTGGGCAATTAAGCAACGCAATATGAAACTAGACGCAGCGAGAGAACAATGGAAATTGCAATTGAATGAACTTGAGGAGATACGGAATGAAGCTTATGAAATTTCACGTATTTACAAGGACAAACAAAGGCCTTCCATGATAGAATGATCCAGTGAAAGCATTTTGATGCTGGGCAAAAAGTTATTCTATTCTATTCATGTCTTAAACTTTTTCCCGGTAAGTTATGTTCCCGTTGGGTTGGTCCTTTTGTGATTACTAATGTTTTTCCTAATGGTGTAGTGGAAATTAAGAGCATGAAGACTGGGAAAGACTTCAAGGTCAATGGCCATCGTCTAAAGCCATACTACGAGCCATTCATGGAACAATTGGATGAAGTACCTCTCCAGGAACCAATGGACATGGATGGTTAAGCAAAGAACAATGTCAGGCTAATGACGTTAAACGAAGCGCTACATGGGAGGCAACCCATTGAGTTGTGTTAGTTTTCATTTTTCCTAATGATTTTTGTTTAATACTGATTAATAGAGCACTGAGGACATTGCCCAATTTAGGTTGGGGGTGGGACATAGAAATATTAATTCTTTGGTATGTCTAAGTATGTGTTTACATGTTTGCATTTGTGTGTTTGCATTTGTTGTTGCTGTAGGTTTTTTTTAGTGTTTGCATGTTTTTAGGATTAAATTTTTTTTGTTTGTTGGATTAATTTATGTGTCAATGATATGATTATAATTGTGATAACATGTGATGTTTAGAAGATTTTAAATGTTGCTTAGGTTTAGGGGTAATTTTGAATAATTAGTTTCATCTAGTTTGAGACTCTCATGCTATGTGGTATGATTTGGTTGGTTAGTCTTAAGGCTTAGTGATGTTTGTTATGTATGAATTTTTATAGACATTTTTGCGATCTCAACAAATTATAGAACTCACTTGATAACTACTTGAGGCGAAATCCTAGAATACATATTACTTAGGATATGATTTAGGCTATCTTTGGATCGTTTGAGCCTTTCAAGCCAACACTTTATTTAAATTATCAGTAGTTACCCATTTGAGCCATTATTAAACACATTTAGCCTTGATTTTCTTTCATGTAACCTACATTAACCCACCATTATTTTGAGCCAAAAACACATTCCTACCCTTTAATTTTTAAGAGACTTAATCTAAGTACAAGATTGGTGAGAGCAATTAAAGAAGTGAGGGTGAAGGTTTGTGAAAATTGTCAATTTATTCCAAATGTGCTCAAAAGAATAGGTTGGGGGTTGTGGAGTGCTTTTTAATCAAGAGTTGGGGTAGCATTTTTAGCTTTCTTTTCTTTCTTCTGAATGAAAAAAAATTGAAAGAAAAAAAAAAAAGAAGAAAAGAAAAATAGAGAAGAAAGAAAGAAAGAAAAAAGGAAATTTATTGAGAAACATTGCAAAGTATAAATGATGCAATGAAATTATTTTTGATAAAGGGTGGAAAAAGTGGGGTGTAAAGAAGAATGGTGGTGCTTGAATGAAAGTGTTTGAAAGAAATAGGATCGAGTCTCTTATTTTTGCTTATCTTTTCCGTTCTTTCATAACCTTATAACCTAGCCTAACGTAACAAGCTTAATAAAGACCTATTTATCCTAGGTAGTGTGATCATTCTACATTAGCGGAGAGTAGTTTGAAAAGTGAGCCTATGGAATTTGATTCTATACATTATATTACATTTTTAAAATTTTGAGATCAATTCTTTGTTTGTGAAGTTTGTGCATGTGATCATCCGGGTTTTGAGATTAATGATAATCCGTAAATTATACAGTTTTTATTTGATCTTTTTGTCGGATTTCAGGTACTTTCTAGTGCATTTTTACCTGAATTGGTGCGTAATTCTTTACTTTTCGTGTTTCAGGTTAAAATGGACTCTTTGAGCGAATAAGAACAAAATTTGATAGTTTTGACTCAGAATTGAAGGATTTCAGAAGATAGGAGAGTTCCGGAGTAGGACAACGCACGATGAAGCTTGTTTCCAAGGTGGAGAGTCGAAAATCGAAGAATCGGACGAAGAGGCAAGCAGAGTGGCAGTTCTGTAAATTTTAGAACTTTTGAAGGAGCTTCGCCCCGGCGAAGAAATTGTCTTCGCTGCGGCGAAGTTAGGCAGATTCGAATTGGGATTTTTCATTCTTCGCCGCGGCGAAAGTCAAAGTTTTCAGTTTTGTAAACGCACAGTTTCGGGTGTGCGTGTTTTTGACTGGGTTTTTTTAGGACTAGGTATAAAAGAAAAACAAAAACTTTATACCAAGGGGTCCGAGCTGTTAGGTTAGCCGTCTTTTACATTTCTCTTAGAGAAAAAGCTTGAGTTTTTCGGATTGTAAAAGAGAAGGTTCAAATTTTGACTGGAAGATTCATCTTTTGGGGAGATTTCTATTCTTTCATCTCAGTTTCACTATGTTTATTCTGTTTACTTTTATTTTCCGTTTTTATTATGTTAATTTAGCTATGAACTAATCTTCTATGGGTTAGGGTTTTGATTGTAGTTTGGATTTGAAATGGGTTAAGTATGTGATTGTGCTATTTCCATGTGAATAAGCTGTGGTTGTGTGTTGCTCTGAAATTAATTGTTTTATGTGATGAACATGATGAGATTGAGAAATAATTCATGTTAAGCTTCATGGGTAATAACCATTATAGTATTGGATGCTAGAGATAGATTCAAGAATTAATGAAATCAATTTAGGATTCTTGTGCTTCATGATTTAGAATTATTAACCTTCAATTTGTTGGGTGCGGAATGTTAATAAGGATGAATAGGAAAACATAGCCCGAGAGGGTATGTTATCATAGTAATGAATCCGATTTACAACCATTGCACTTGAATGTGAAAATAGTGTAACTCTTAGGTTTAACCCATAAATAATCCAAACGAAGTCAAAACCCTACCCGTTTTACTTAAATTGAATTTCTGTGTTTCATTTGCTTCCCTTTTAAGAATTAATTCTTTGTTAAATTTTATTTTGTTTTCGTTTAATTACAAATTGCTCCCACAAATCCAAGATTTTCGGTTGCTTCAACTTGTTAACGTTAGGAAACTTAGTGCTTTGCTACCAGTCCTCGTGGGAACGATATCCTACCCATCACTCTATTACTTGAACAACTAGTGCACTTGCTAGTTTTGCATGTTGTAAGAAACAAGCATCAATTAACGGGTTAGTGGAATGATTGATGTGTGAGAGTTGATAATGAAAATGAAATTGATTTTTGAGTTACCTTCAGAATTGGGTGATGTTTAACTATTCTTTATGTTATGTGTTGTATGCAATTTTTGAGACGCATGTATATTCGGAGACTAATGTTTTGTTTGTTTGTTTTTAATTTTCAAGTCTAGGTTAGGTTTAGTATGGATGTTTGTGGGTATCATCGCTGGAAACCCTCACAAGACTACAACTCGTCCAACAAGGGCCACCTAGGGGTTCAAAGGCTTGTTGCATATACTAAATGCAATCGTGACAATCTATGGAAGTGATTTGGGGTAGATTAGATTTATGCTTATTTTATTTTAATTTTCAAACTAGAAGACATATTTTTATCGCTTAGCTTGCTAGGGACTAGCAAGAAGCTGGTTGGGGGTTGTGATAAGTGCTTGAAATTGCACTTATACTTAGTGGTTTATAGGTATCATTTGTGGGAACTTTGGATTAATTCGTATGAATTAACTTAATTGTTTCATAAATGCACTTTTTGGGATCACGGGTATTTTCGTTGTGTTCTCAGGGAATAAGGCTAAAAAATAATATTCAAATGAGAGATGATGTTGGCGAGAGAATTTGTGACGACTGGAAACAAACGGATCAAGAATCGGAGTTGAATTGAAGAAGTTATGGAAGTTGAAGTAAAGAGAAGATTCTAGATTACGTTCCAGCTTGAGGATGCCTAGGTATTTCGAGAATATCTTGAGCTATAAAACTCGGATTAAGACGATTCTTGGACTGGTGGAAATATGATTCAGAGGGCTGCATTTCATATGTTTACTACTTTTCCAAATTTCATCGTTATCTAGTTCAACAATCACCATCTCTAAAGAATAGTGGAATGATGTGGGAAGAAGACCAGTAGCTACTGTGCCCCGGCACTATGCCACGGCACATTTTTCCAGTAGCTACTATGCTGCAGCACAGTGCTGGGGCATAGTCACAGAAGTTAAAATTGATTATCCGTTTTTAGGTAGGAGAATAGGGTTAAGAGTCCTAAAACAACTAGAATTAAGGAAAACAAAACCCTAACCCTTGTGGGATATAAATAAAAGTCTTTTAGCATTATGATCAGAATGCAAAATGACATATTTACCCCCCTTAATGTCTAGTCTTTTATACTTATTTTTTGCCTAAATGTACTCATTATTATTCTATTTTGATTTAGGATGCAAATGTAGGCGTTAAATGCAAAATAGAACTAATTAGGTGAATTTGGACAGTTTTGACATTGCTTCGTAATCTGGGCATAACTCTCTCATTTGAGCTCCGATTAGATGATTCAAAATGCTGTGAAACTAGAAGAAACAAATTGACACATATACTCCTCTCTCTTCTCTCTCTGCTGGAATTCGTTTTTCTTGAGTTTTTCATAGCCATGAGCGGCTAAACTTTCATAACTTGGTCGAAGGAAACAGAGACCTCAGAATCAATAAAACCATGAGATATATCTGTTTTTAGTGTTCAATTTATGTTTTGAGTATTGGATGTTCTTCTATGCATATTGTCATGATTGTTGCATTTAATTACTAGGAGGCCTACTAGTTCATTATTTGTTGCAATTTACTGCTAAGTTAGATATCAAATCCGTAATTGTTTGATCCCTTTAACTTGTGAAGCAATTAGGGTTTAAGAATTTGTTGCGTTAGGAATTGTTAAGTCTTAAGAACATTTGACTGAATTAAATACAACCACTTGTGTATGTGTTGTTCAGCTTCATCGATCTCTTTAGGTCTTAAGGCTGCCACTAGATTAAACCTTTAGCGCTTATCTATGGTTGTTTAGTAGTAAGATTAATTAGATCGCTTGATTCCTAATTAATTACAACTAAGGAGAGATAGGAAAATAGTTCCAACGGTGAATACTCAAAGTAAGAATTGATTTATTTTTGCATCAATGTTCAGTTGTAAGATTCAGATGGTGGATGTTGACTTAGACCAAGGTTCGTTATTTTGATTGATTTTGATAGTTTAATTTAAATTGGTTTTCCTGAAATTGTTTTTGTTTTACTCAAACCCCCCAGCTTTGTTCACATAACAAAAATTCGGTTAGACACTCTCCGTGGGAACGATCCCTACTCACACTACTACGTGTATTTTTAGGGTTTTAATTATGGGTGCCTACGACAGCACACCACATTATTTTGGGAAATTATTTTAGAGATAAGAAAGAGAGAACAAAGATATTCAAGAACTAAAGAAAAAGGGAGATTAAAGAAGGCTTGGAGAAGAAGAATTGAAGGAGATCATCATCAACTTCATTAATCCAACCAAGTTTCACTAAGTTTTTCTTCTTCTTTATTATTATTATTTGTTATGAATAATACAATGATGTTCTCATATTTATTCATGAAGAACTAATTCTTTTGTGATTGAGGGTGATTTCAAAACCCTAGACATGTCTTGTGTTTAATAAAATCTGCATATTTTTATCTTTTGATCCCTTTTGGTTATGTGATTATTTCTCTGAAAATAGGGTCTAACTAGATTTTTCTAATTGTTTAAATGGCCAATTAAATGTTAGAGTAGATACCCTAGAGCCAATAAATTATTTTAGAATTGACTCTTTGTAATAATGTTCATTAATCAATAAAATACATTTTATTCTATATTGCGTAAATCATTATTATTGCAATATGTATTGATATATGTCCTTAGAATAGTGGAACCGTGACGAGGGTATCAAGTGTTTCAAATCTTGATAGTGAGAACCCTATGAGCACATATGGTGGCCATTCTAGAAATGTCCGTTGCCCCAATATTATTCTGAAGTAAGGGCACAGATAATATAGTAAGGCTATCATAGTGTTGAACGACCCTGTCGAAAGGCAATGACTGATCTCACTTGTCAAGGTTGTTTGGTGACAACCTGGTGCAACACATGGGTGCTTGCTGTAGGCGAATATACCACAGCAAGTTCACTGGACTGACCCACCAGAGGATTCCATATGGATGGTAACCCCAATGTCTATGGAACAAATCCTCTAACGAATGGTGGAGCATGTGATCCTTAGACTTGAGATCACCGGAGTGCCTTATGCACCGATTGGTGCAGTTTGACACTAGCCTAACGCAGTTCTTTTTAGAGTTGTCAATACGGTGGTGATTGGCTGCATCGAGGAGTGTATCAAGACTATGGTGGATTGACAGAGGATTCATCACTCCCAGGTACGGGAGAAGTTATCTCACGGCGTAATTTAGTATATGGCAATGACACTAAAACTGTGGCCACAGTGGGATTGATTGCTCTATCCAATTTATAATACAGGTCATTGGTCCAGAACTGAATACATAATATCGAGAGTAACCGAAGGTTGACACTATTTCTATGCCTTCGTCTCATCGAGATAACGTATGATGAAATGACCGAATTGTACGGTAACTATATCATTGACAGGTAGCTACTTTGCTGAATCCGAATCTATCGGGTGGCCATGATGCCTTGCTAGGGGCCAATCTTGGTCTGTGTACAATGAGACAATTAATTGGTGTTAATCGCGATACTATACACTGCCGGTATGGTGAGGAGCTTATAGGTCACACACATAGAAGATAATTTAAGATCCAAGAAGAAGGAAGGGTGTTTTCATCTTTTTAAGGCAAAAGAGTATTTTGGTAATTTCACAGTGCAATTAAATTTGCTGAAGGTCGTGACCTTTATTTAATTAGAAAAGTTAAATAAGTGAAATTACGTTTAAATATGTGTTCACATATATTTAATTAAATCATCATTATTGTTAAATGTTAATATATAGATGACGTATTTCTTAATTGAGTTTAATTGAGAAAATGATGAAATAAATAAAATATCTACTTAGGGAGTTTTTGGTAACATGGGGTGTTTGGGTTGGAGCCCACATTAAAGTTTTACTATAAAAGAAAATGTTTATTTGTAAAATGGAACAATTAATTGATTAGCTCATTTTCATTGTAAAACCAAATACATAGCAGCCCCATTTCTCTCCCATGGCAGAAACCCATTTTGCCTAAAATCAATTCATTTTGATTTCATTCTTCTTTAATCTTAAAGCCAAAGAGGATCTAGCAAATCCCTCTTTGGTTCTTTGTGATTGTCTTCGCGTGGACTTCATAAGTTCGATCCTGCGCTTAGGTCAGTAGCAAATACGTACAAAGACTATTTTGGAGGAGCCTCCAAACGTGCATATGTTATTCTAAACTCTTGATTAACCTTTTGTGCAGATTTTACTTTAATATAAATTGTAAAATTATACCCTTGATCTTGGCTCATGTAAACGATCCTTATATTATATTTTTTTTGTTTCCGCTGCGTATATGGATAATTTACTAACAGTGGTATCAGAGCCTAGGGTATCAAGTTTTACAATTTTTATTTGGATGGTTGATAACATGTATTTGATGATATAATGTTGCCTTATAAAATCTGCCTTAAAATCATGTTTTAATATATTTATGAATCGATTAATTTAATTTGTTGATGATCTGCAAGTTTGGTTTAATGGTTGATGGATTTTTGGTTGAAATCAGTGTGTTTGATTGATTGAAAATCTGTTTGAGTGTACATGGTTACTATATGAACAGATCTGGAGCTACAGATCTGTGTACGCTCGCCATGGCGACATAACCCATCCCTGCAGCGAGCGTTGTTCACGCTGGCATTGGTGACGAAACCAGCGCTCGTCGCGACGATATAAAGCATCACTGCAGTGATCGTCCTCTGGACAAGCACTGTACGAAAACAGCGCTCTTCACGGCGATATAACCTATTGCCGCGGCGATATAACCTATTGCCGCGACGATCATCCTTAGGACGAACGTTGTACCAAATTGCTGCGGCAAACGTACGTTGAGCGTGAATGTCAAGTAATCAATGCACGCTGCGACGATCTAACTCATTGCCACCACGAGTGCACTTCCGAGTGTGTAGGGGCTAAAATGTAAAGTTTCAAAACTTTTGGACCAAATACAGATCTGCAAATTGTCAGGGGTAAATTGTAATTAACCCAAAAATTTCAAAATTGATTGTTTTTGAAATGTATGCTATGTATTTTTTTGTATATTGCATGGTGCCTGGTACATGAGCCTTAGACCTAAGGGTGAATGTTTTAAAATATTTTTGGGTATTTATGGTTGTATAATTTATTAAATAGGGCTTGCGTGTCCTGCCTTTCTCCTCTTCTTGATATACATTCTCTTCTCATCTCATTCCCCTCGAATGTAAATCGAGTTTTCTAAATTTATTGATGTAAAGAATTTGTATAATTATTTTATTGTAAATTTAGAATGATATTTTGTGATGTACTTGAGGACAGAGCAAAGGTCAAGGCAACCATACTTGAAGACTCAAGATGTTTATTACAGGACCCCTAGGTGACCCACCGATTCCTCTAGGCTCGAGGAAATCGGTTTTAGTTGGGCCATGTACCAGCATGTTTTATATTGTGTTTAGAATGCATGCTAAGGTTGAATGTTGAATAACATGCCAAACAATGTCATTCTAACAAAGATAATAATCTGATGAGACATTAAATAACAAACCCTCAATTAAAGTATATTAAGTCACGTATGCCTTCCATCACCATGGTTTTAATCAAACTACTGTTCGTCGAAACCTTGTTCGCCAAAGCGAAGGGTACACTTCTACCAGTGGGAGGTTAAAATGCATTGGAGTTTTCCTTAATGGTGATGGGTCGACTTAAAATGATGGTTTTGCTTGTTTGCCAAAGCGAAGGTTCTTAAATGCATCATAGGCATAGTAGAGCAATACACATATATTGTGTACATGGTGACATGTAGTGTCCACTCTCCTGATATTGAGAATCACACTTGAGGACAATGGTTGGAGCCATTGGATTGTGTGATTGGCTTGTTGGCTTTCTCACATTTGAGGTTGATAGTGGGAGCTATCAACTGATGTGGATTAAGTTTGTTGGCCTACCTAATCAACTCATTTTGGCTTGTTCGCCAAAGCGAAGGTTTGAAATGGGCAGGATAGGATCTCGGTCCACTAGGAAAGTCAACGGGCTTTCCCGAGTTAATAGTGAGGGCTATTGGCTTGAGTAAAATAGTGAGAGCATCGTTTAATAAAAGATCATATTAAATAATAATGAACTTTATAATAACTTTATGTTTTCTGCAATTGTAGATTCACTAAAATGAGCATTATAAACCTGCGATCGATAATTGAGAAAGAAAACAGGTTGGATGGATCCAATTTCTCAGACAAGTATCGTAATCTTCAGATTATACTCAAGTTAGAAAAGAAATTGTATATCCTTGAAAAGCCATACATGCTGAGCCTGATCCTGATGCCACTCAGGAAGTTAAGGATACTTATCAAACGTTCCTTGATGATGCTGATAGTGTTTAATGCTTGATGTTAGCATTGATGACACCTATGCTGCAAAAGCAGCATGAGAATATGGACGTTTCTTCCATTATTCTACACCTCAAGGAGCTTTTTGAAACAAATGCTCGATATGAGAGGTACAAGGTGTCGAAAGCACTGTTTGGGAGTCGTCTAACTGAAGGAGCCCAAGTTGGTCCTCATGTGCTCAAGATGATCGAGGACATAGAGAGACTTGAGACTTTGGGATATGGTTTGGATGCAGAATTACAAATGGATTTAATTTTGCAATCTTTGCCTGACTCTTATGCTCCGTTCATAATGAATTTCAATATGAACACGATGGAGAAAACCCTGTCAAAACTTTTGAACATGCTGAGGACTCTAGAGCAGAACTTGAAAAAGTCCAAGCTTGTTTTACTGGTTACTGCCAGTAAAGCAAAAGGTAACGGCAAGGGTAAGGCCAAGGCCAAACCCAAGCCTAAGCCCAAAGGACAGGTTGCTCTTGGACCTGAGAGTGGCATAGGGAAGGGCAAGGGAGTCTGCTTCTTTTGTGGCAAGCTTGGCCACTGGAGGATATACTGCAAGGCTTTCCTAGCAAGGAAGAAGAAGTCAGAGGCTACGACTTCAGGTATTTTTATGATTGAGATTAATTTCTCTCCCTTAACATCTTGGGTCATTGACACAGGATGTGGTACTCACATTTGCACTGATGTGCAGGGACTAAGGCAGAGTAAAGTGCTCGCCAAGGGAGAGGTGGACCTACGAGTTGGAAATGGAGCACATATGGCTGCATTAGCTGTAGGGACTTACTGTTTATCTTTGCCTACGGCCTTGTTGTTGGAACTACATAACTGTTATCACATACCTTCTATTTCTAGAAATATTATTTCAGTATCATCTTTGGATAATATGGGGTATCATTTTGAGATATCTAATGGATTGTTGTCCTTTAGTTTGAATGGTATTCTATTTGGAATTGCAAGGTTATATAATGGATTGTATGTTCTTGATTTAAACAATAAAAATATTCTTAATATTGAAACCAAGAGAGCTAAACGTAGTGATCAAAACCAGACATATCTTTGGCACTATAGATTGTGTCATGTTAATAAGACCTGCATTGCAAAACTTCAGAAGGATGGAGTTTTGGACCCTTTTGACTTTCAGTCATTGGAGGTATATGAGTCATGCCTGTTAGGCAAGATGACCAAGTCTCCTTTCACAGGACAAGGTGAAAGGGCTACTGAGCTATTAGGCATCATCCATAGTGATGTATGTGGTCCACTACCAGTTGAAGCCAGAGGTGGATATTCATACTTCATCACATTTATTGATGATTTCAGTAGATATGGTTATGTCTACCTTATGAGACATAAATTTGAAGCCTTTGATAAATTCAAGGAATTCAGGAATGAAGTACAGAATATGTTGGGCAAAAGTATTAAAGCTCTTCGGTTGGATCGAGAAGGTGAATACTTAAGCTCAGGGTTTTCAGAGTACCTGAAGGAATGTGGGATAGTATCACAACTCACCCCTTCTTATACACCTCAACACAATGGAGTGTCAGAAAGAAGGAATAGGACCTTACTTGACATGGTTAGGTCCATGATGAGTTTTAGTGATTTACCTGCATCGTTCTGGGGTTATGCACTAGAGACTGCGACTCACGTTTTAAACCGTGTGCCGTCAAAGTCTGTAGATAAGACTCAATATGAACTATGGAGTGGGCAAAAGCCCAACTTGTCTTATCTAAGGATTTGGGGTTGCGAAGCTTATGTTAAGAAATTGACTTCGAACAAGCTGGGCCTAAAATCCTTGTAAATGTATATTTGTGGGGTATCCAAAGGAGACCAAAGGATACTACTTCTACCAACTAGAAGAGCACAAAATTTTTGTTGCTCGATCTGATGTCTTCTTAGAAAAGGAATATTTTATAAGAAGTACTAGTGGGAGAAAAGTAGAACACAATGAAGTTCTAGAACCACAAGATATACTAGACGAAGGACGGGATGATGTGCCACAAGAAGTACTTGAGCATCATAAGGAGGTTACTCCACAATTTGTGGATCAAAATAAACCATCTCAAGTAGCACAGGAGCTACGTAGATCTAGGAGAGTATGCCATAAGCCCGAGAGATACGGTTATCTCATGACTCAACATGGTGACATACTAGTCTACCAAGACGATGAACCCAGAACCTACGAAGACGTTATATCGGATCCAGATTCTGTTAAATGGCTTGAAGCCATGAAATCTGAGATGGACTCTGATGGGAATGCAAAATGTTATATTTATCCCCTTTAATGTTTAGTCTTTTATATTTATTTGTTGCCTAAATGTACTCATTATTATTCTATTTTGATTTAGGATGCAAATGGAGGCGTTAATTGCAAAACAGAACTAATTAAGTGAATTCGGACAGTTTCAACGTTGTTTCGTAATATGGGCATAAGTCTCTCATCCGAGCTCCGATTGAGATGATTCAAAATGATGTGGAAGGAGAGATACTCACTGCATCAAGGTTGTAATCGAGCTTGAAGTTGACGCATCTGCACCGGACGTCCCCCGGAGCATTCGCCTTGTCATGCAAATCAATTGGGCGCTTTATTATTGGAAGATTTGAGGACATGTGGCACGCAAATTACAGCTCAGAATCACCACTTTCCTATTTTATTTTAGGATTTTATCTTATTTTAAATTAATTAGAATCAAATTAGGATTAATGTTATTTTAGGATATTAGAATATTTCTTTTAGGAGATTGAGTGGGATTCAAATACTTAAACTGGATTTTTGCTAAAAGGATCAGATTAGGTTTTGGAAAAAAGGGGACCACGCCTCTCTCTTCTCTTCTCTACAATTTTTCTTTCTTTTTGAGTTTTTGTTTATGGCCATGGGTGGCTAAATTGTTGTAACTTGGTCGAAGGAAACAGAGACCTCGGAATCAACCAATTGTGAGATCTAATCTATTTTATTTTAGTGTTCAATTTTCGTGTTTGAGTATTGAATGTTATTCTGTGCATATCTTCATGATTGATGCATTTAATTACTAGGAGGCCTACTAGTGGATTATTTGTTGCAATCTACTACTAAGTTTGATATCAAATCCGTAATTGTTTGATCCCTCTAACTTGTGAAGCAATTAGGGTTAATAATTTGCTGCGTAAGGAATTAGTAATCTTAAGAGGAACATTCAACTAAATTAAATACAACCGCTTGTGTTTGGGTTTTTTAGCTTCATTGATTTCTCTAATTCTTAAGGCTACCATTAGATTAAATCTTCAGCGCTTGTCTAGGGTTGTTTATTGGTAAGATTAATTAAGATTGCTTGTTTCCTAATTAATTACAATTAAGGAGAGATAGGAAAATAGTTCCAACGATGAATATTTAAACAAGAATTGATTTATTTTTGCATCAATGATCAGTTGTAAGATTCCGATGGTGGATGTTGACGGAGACCAAGTTTCGTTATATTAATTGATTTTGATTTAATTTTTTTTGTTTTGATTTTTGCCAAGACTGTTTTCTATTTTACTCAAAACCCCCCAACTTTGTTCACATCATCGAAAAATTCGGCTAGACGCTCTTCGTGGGATTCGACCCTTACTTATTCTATTTACAGTTAGTAGTTAGGTTAGAAAGGTTATTAATCTTGGTTGCCTATGACAGCACACCAGACTCCATGTACTAGAACCAAGTGTGGTCATGGTGGAACCACCTGAAGGGGTAAAACCAAGTGTAAATGGGTCTTCAAGAAGAAGACTGACATGGATAGCAACGTGCATACTTATAAAGCATGACTGGTTGCCAAAGGTTTCAAACAAATTCATGGCATTGACGATGAAGAAACCTTTTCGTCGGTTTCCATGATTAAATCCATCCGGATGATGCTTGCAATTGCTACATATCATGACTATGAGATTTGGCAAATGGATGTCAAAACTGCTTTCCTGAACGGAAACCTTGAAGAGGATGTGTACATGACACAACCTGATGGTTTCGTTCTTAATAATCAAGCTAATAAGGTATGCAAGTTGCAGAGATCCATTTATGGACTCAAGCAAGCTTCAAGGAGCTGGAACATTCGTTTTGATGAAGCCGTAAAAGAATTTGGTTTTATCAAGAACGAAGATAAGCCCTGTGTTTACAAGAAAGTGAGTGGGAGCGCAGTAGCATTCCTAGTGTTGTATGTCGATGACATACTTCTGATCGGAAATGACATAGCAAACTTGCAATCGGTAAAGACTTGGTTATCCAAGTGCTTTTCCATGAAGGACTTAGGGGAAGCAGCCTATATCCTTGGTATAAAGATCTATCGTGATAGATCGCGTAAGTTGCTTGGCCTAAGTCAGAGCGCATATATTGACAAAGTACTTAAGAGATTCAGTTTGAAAGAATCCAAGAAGGGATTTCTTCCGATGTCACATGGTGTTTATCTCTCTAAGGAATTGTGTCCTAGAACACAAGATGAGAGAGACAAGATGAAGAGGATCCCATATGCATTAGCAATTAGATCATCCTGTGTGCCATGCTATGTACTCGGATTGATATCTCATGTGCTTTGAGCACTTGTAGTAGATATCAATCAGATCCAAGTGAGCGTCATTGGATGGCCGTCAAGAATATTCTTAAGTACCTAAAGAGGACTAAGGATATGTTCTTAGTTTATGGAGGGGAAGATAAGCTCACTGTAAGAGGATACAATGATGCTAGTTTCCAAACGGACAAAGATGATTATCGATCGCAATCAGGGTTTGTATTTTGTCTCAATGGCAGTGTAGTGAGCTGGAAAAGCTCCAAGCAAAGCACTATAACAGACTCTACAATGGAGGTTAAGTATATTGCATTATTAGATGTGGCCAAGGAGGCAATCTGGATTAAGAAGTTTATTACTGAACTTGGTTTGGTTCCTACGATTGTTGATCCTATAGACATCTATTGTGACAACAATAAAGCAATTGCTCAAGCCAGGGAACCACACTCTCATTAGAAATCCAGACACATACTCAGGTGATTCCATCTCATCAGAGAGATATTTGAGAGGAAAGACATGCAGATTAGTAAATTTCATACTGACGACAATCTCACAGATCCACTAACAAAGCCTCTGTCACACCAGAAGCATGACAGGCACTTGAGATCATTTAGTATTAAATACATGAATGATTGGCTATAGTGCAAGTGGGAGATTGTTAGAGTAGGTGCCCTAAAGCCAATCAATTATTATAGAATTGACTCTTTGTAATAATGTTCATTAATCAATAAAAGGCATTTTATTCTATATCGCGTGAATCATTATTATTGCAATATGTATTGATAGATGTCCTTAGAATGGTGGAACTGTGACGAGGGTATCAAGTGTTTCAAATCTTGATAGTGAGAACCCTATGAGCACATATGGTGGCCATTCTAGAAACGTCCGTAGCCCTAGTATTATTCTAAAGTAAGGGCACAGATAATACGGTAAGGCTATCATAGTGTTGAATGACCCTGTCGAAAGGCAGTGACTGATCTCACTTGTCAAGGTTGTTTGGTGACAACCTGGTGCAAAACATGGGTGCTTGATGTAGGGGAATACACCACAACAAGTTTACTGGACTGACCCACCAGAGGATTCCATATGGATGGTAACCCTAGTGTCTATCGAACAAATCCTCTAACGAATGGTGGTGCATGTGATCCTTAGACTTGAGATCACCGGAGTGCCTTATGCACCGATTGGTGCAGTTTGACACTAGCCTAACGCAGTTCTTTTTAGAGCTGTCAATACGGTGGTAATTGGCTGCATCGAGGAGTGTATCAAGACTATGGTGGATTGACAAAGGATTCATCACTCCCGGGTACAAGAGAAGTTATCTCACGGCACAATTCAGTATATGGCAATGACACTAAAACTGTGGCCACAGTGGGATTGAGTTGTTGCTCTATCCAATTTATAATACAGGTCATTGGTCCGGAAACTGAATACATAATATCGAGAGTAACCGAAGGTTGACACTATTTCTATACCTTCGTCTCGTCGAGATAACGTATGATGAAAGGATCGAATTGTACGGTAACCATATCGTTGACAGGTAGCTACTTTGTTGAATCTGAATCTATCAAGTGGCCATGATGCCTTGCTAGGGGCCAATCTTAGTCTATGTACAATGAGACGATTAATTGGTGTTAATTACAATACTATACACTGCTGGTATGGCAAGGAGCCTATAGGTCACACACATAGAAGATAATTTAAGATCCAAGAAGAAAGAAGGGCGTTTTCATCTTTTTAAGGCGAAGGGGTATTTTGGTTATTTCACAGTGCAATTAAATTTGTTGAAGGTCATAGCCTTTATTTAATTAGAAAAATTAAATAAGTGAAATTGCGTTTAAATATGTGTTCACATATATTTAATTTAAATCATCATTATTGTTAAATGTTAATATATATATTAAATATATATTAATTGAGTTTAATTGAGATAATGATGAAATAAATAAAATATCTACTTAGGGAGTGTTTGGTAACATGGGGTTTTTGGGTTGGAGCCCAAGCCTATTCCATATGAGAATAGGGCATTAAAGTTTTACTATAAAAGAAAATGTTTATTTGCAAAATGGAACAATTAATTGATTAGCTCACTTTCATTGTAAAAACAAATACACAACAGCCCCATTTCTCTCCCACGGCAGAAACCCATTTTGCCTAAAATCAATTCATTTTGATTTCATTCTTCTTTAATCTTAAAACCAAAGAGGATCTAGCAAATCTCTCTTTGGCTCTTTGTGATTGTCTTCGTGTGGACTTCATAAGTTCAATCCTATGTTTGGGTCGGTAGCAAATACGTACAAAGACTATTTTGGAAGAGCCTCCAAACGTGCGTATGTTATTCTAAACTCTTGATTAACCTTTTGTGCAGATTTTACTTTAATATAAATTGTAAAATTATACCCTTGATCTTGGCTCATGTAAACGATGCTTGTATTATATTTTTTTTTGTTTCTGCTGCGTATCTGGATCATTTGCTAACATTAAATCATTAGGATTAATCTATTAATGCCAATTTAGGTTGTTTAGTACGGAATTGCTTTATTAACCTAAATAACTAGTGGTAAAGTGTATGCCTGCATACATGGGGGGTAATCACTCAAGATAACTAAACTGACCATATGAGTTTAGCCTTGATTCAGTAGGGCTCTCGCAACTTAATGCTTTTATTACTTTGAATCTAGAGATCGTATCCTAGGTTATTTAATAAATAGGGAATTGGCTTATGACCGTGTCTAGTCCAACGACTCAGTAAGGAGAGATGGGACTTATCAACATTTGGTAGTTTCTGAGCTGATGTGATCAAGAGGGTAGAAAGTTAAAGAGTGCTTTTATTATATGCAATCTGTGTCTAGTGGTGTTAATGACTCTCTCTCTAGCTAGAATACTTGTAAAATAAACAGTAAAACTCACTATATATATATTACGAAAATATACATGTAGATGAGTATAAAATAATAGGCCCAATTTTTCTTTATATACAAAACTATACATAGTGTAAATAAATTTCTCAAGAAGCTCGACAGTGTTGCCCAACCCTTCCGCATCTTGACATTCCAAGCGACCGCATCTCATCTACTACCTGCAAAAACATTGAAAACACTGGGGTGAGCACTAATTGCTCAGTAAGTAAACCCGCTATGCTACCCTTCTATCTCCGTTGCTCATATTCTGAATTCTTTCCTTACATCACACTTCTCTCTTCTTCTCTATTCTTTTCTATTCTTTCTCTCTGTTCTTTCTCTATTCTTTTCCTGTTCTATCTCTCTGTTCTTTCTCTAGTCTTTTTTCTCACTTACTAACATGTAAGCACAATTGGAGAAACTAATTCTGAATAATATGAATGCCATGATGCATGTGCATAATAAATGCATAAAAAATGCAATTTCTTTTCTATTTTCTGTTTCTCTTCTTTCTTTCTATTCTGTTCTTTCTTTCTGTGTTCTACTCTTTCTATTCTTTCCTTCTTTTCTTTCTTTCTTTTCTTTCTTTCTATGCCGATCGGACTTGGTTGAGGCATGGATTCAGAACCCTGGCCATGTGAGTGGGTATAGTCCTCATCTACATGCACTTCTATCAGACTGTACAACTTTTCTTTCTGATTTTGAGGCCGCTCACTAAAGGCAGCATGCATGTAGGTAAATTCTCTTGGTACAGTTCTCATCCACATACACTTCTAACAAACTGTACACTTACTTCTTTCTAATTCTCAGGCCGATCACTGAAGGTGGCGTGTATGTGGGACTATTCTTCTCTGTCACTCACGGGTTCCCTATCACAACAACCTTCTCTTCTCTTATCTTTTAACAATTAATTCTTTTCTTTCTTTTTCTTTATTCTTTATTATTCTCATCCATGTGTATGTGCATGAAACTATGCTCATTCTTTCCTATTCTTTATAAATGCAAATGTGAGAATGCATTATGGCATGTAAAAATATCATTAGAGAACTAGTATTTTCTACTAACAACATTCCCATACTTGAAATCAATCATAGATTATTAGACTAAAAAATATTTTGAGGTAGTCACTATGCATAGGTCATATTTAAGAAGGCATATCTTGAGTTATACACATCATATTTCTATGATCTTGATCTCGTTTTAAAGCTTAGAGAAAGGGCTACAACTTTTATGTTTAGGTCTCAACCCGGTTCAATCAGTAAAATTCCCAAACATCACTCAGAATGTCACAGCTGTGACAGGGCAACCATGGTAACATGTTTTCTCTTAGGATTTTCATCAAACAAATTGCATGCATACTCAAACTCTATTTGGCTATGCTTCTACTTCTTTCTCAAGCCACCAATATTTGGAGCAAAACTCCATTAAATCAACACTAAACCTGGCCAGGAAACTACACTTCATAAAGTCTACTCAAACTCTTTCTAAATTCAACCAAACTTCCATCAATCACCATATAGGCAAAGTTTACATTCTCATAGCTGAATTTTAATTATCATCAAGTATCACTCTCATAAAAACTTCTCAAAAACATAAGCACATACATACATGTACAAATCTCTACAAACTTACTCAAATCAAACTTAGGGTTGGATTTACTTTCCTTGATCTTGGATAGTTCCACACTAGAAACTCTCTCTTTGGGTAGATCTCCTCCTCTTCTTAAACCCTAAGCATATAACTATAAGAATTCAACACTTTAAGAATTAATCTCACATCATATTGCAAGAACTCTTACCTTTGGATGCTTAGTATTGAATATCTACCAAAATCCAACCAAAAATCCTCTCAATTGCCTTGGAAATTTGATGAAGAAAATGAGAGAATTTGAAGATGAAAGTGGCGTGTGAGGGAGTAGAGAATGACAGAGTTTTCAAGAATGAAATCAAACCATCTCATTTATTACTTCTACTTTCCCATTTTGCCCTTGCACTTTCTATAAAATTCCATCTATGTCCCTTAGTCAATTAAAATGATACCCTTATTTTTATTAACTTCTCCATGAAATTCTATCTCTTTTCACACCTCACTTTTTCAACTAATTATGAGTGAAAAGACCATTTTACCCCTAATGAAATTTTAAGGCATTTTCTTCACACTTGTTCAAGATACCTTTAACAAAATTCAACTAAGGGTATTAGGGAATATGTAAAGCTACGTGCCTCGATATGGGCGTTACATGGTGGCGAATAAACCTTCAATCTCGTTTATCTCATTGATTTCTCTTTCGTTATTAGTTGCTTGATTTACATTGTTTGCTTTGAGTTTTTTTTTTTTTTTTTAGTTTTTGTTGAGTTTTTACAATTCGTGACAAACCCCGTTAGAAGTAGATAATTAATTAAGTTCACAAATCCTCTGCAGGAAAGATCCTTACTTGCTCTTTGCTACTACACGACTTTGCATTAGAATTTAGTGAGGTAAAATTAGGTGTTGCATTTGCAAGCATCAAGTGCATGAGTCACAATTGTAGCATAGTGCACGAGTAAAGGTCGATCCTATAGAGATTGGAAGTGCTCTTGTGATCTTGGAAACTATGCCATGTGAAAACAACAAGAATTGAAATAAAGAAAACATAAAAATGACATTAGTGTAAATCTAAGCCTAACTATCTACAAAGGGTCCTACGGCTTTAACTCCATCATAATCATCAGACTACATGTTCATAATCAAACTATTGTTCTCTACACTCCATTCTAGGGTTTGTACATCTTCGGTTAAACCTAGTACTTTTCATCATCTAAACTAGCTAGTGGCATATAGCCTGGTCTAAATAACAAAGGAACCAATTAGCACAGACACAAATCATCCATTCATAGAGCTAATCAAGATAGGCATGATGTCTCTTGTTTCTAAGGTATTACCACGGTCATTTGGAACAACCTAGTGTTTCCATCAACTAAACTAACTAGTGGCATATAGCCTAGTCTAGTAACAAAAACCCATTAAACACAAGACAATATTTGATGTGTGCTGAGCACAACCAAAAATTAAATTACTTTACTCACAACTTGTAATCACAGTAAGTACAGGTTGATCCATAGAGACTAGCTAATTAGATTACCCAACTTAATATCACAATGAATTAATGAAAAAAAAAGAAATTTACTTCGAAAATTAATTGACACAAGAATAATTACTAATAATAGGAATTAAGTAAAGAGAATTTAATCAAAAATGATCTTGACTAAAGGAAAATTATCCACGGTTGCAAACTGATCACTGACTTCTAATATATATTATTCTTTAATTGAGTATTTAACCAAAGATTATCAAGAAGCCATGCAATCTTTATCTTCCTTAAGTTCATTAATTTGAGCCCCGCACACAAATTAATTCTTGTCAATAAACCACTTGGTATTACGCAATCCTTATGAATTTACTGATAGCATTTTTTGAATCATCTCATTTGAATTTCGAAAGCTTCAGTTATGCCCTTTTAAAGCTCCAATGGTCGAACATAAATCCTACTCTAATTAGGATTCGATTTCGGTTTTCAACTCTTACTTTACACCAACAATTGGAGGCCCAAACGAAGTCATCTTTGGACATGCCATCCAACTTGGAAAGCTTAAGATGTCTACTTTAACTTCATGGATGGTGCAAAAACCAAATTGTAACTCCAAGTCCATCAAAGATCTGCTAAACAGCCCAAAACATCTAAAAGTAAAAATGCTGGAAACTTCCAATTTTAAGTATATTTTACTAACTCTTACCCACAACTGCCTTATACATAAAAATCATCACAAAAGGCACTATAAGATATTAAACATGCCAAATAAACTAAATGCGAGGATAATAAAAATATAAAATTATAAGTCTATCAATATTAAAGACAATTACCAATCTATACTCGGGCAGGGCTACAAATCAATCATTCCACACCCAATCTTGTCTTATACAATCAATTAACTAACATCAAGGTTGATAAAACCCTAATATCAATTAAAGATTGAATTAAACGCAATGAATGAATCTAGAACATAATTGAATGGATCAAACAAATAGATTAACAATAAAACACAAGCCTTCAATTAGATTACATCAAATCCCTAGAAAATAAAACTAACTACATGAAAGAAAAGAAAAGATTACACTTGGAAGCCACGAAGATCCATGAAGAACAAAGGAGAAGAAGAGGAGGAAAACCTCCTCTTCTCTCCAAGCTATTTCCAAGACCCCCATTTTCCTCTCTTCAAGTTAATTGATATAATAAACCCTCACTAACTAAAGTATTTCTAAGGACCTTTATTTATAGTAGTAAGACCATGAGTGTATTATGGTAACAAGTCATTTCAGTTAAAAATATATAAAACACATCTGCTTATCTTTCATGCACTGATGTAACTTTCAGATCCATTTTTAATAGTTTTTAGGTCAAATTGGGCCATAGTTACATAAACATTGTAGGTATGTCTCATAGCTTTAAAACACCTCAAGAATTAGGTCAATCGGAGTTATGTAGCTCAAGTTATGCTTATTTTAGTGTAGCATGGTTTGGTAGAAAAATTCCCGGACATAAAATTCATGAATTGTGTTGTGGCACCAATCTTCCACCAAATCTCCTACACTAAAAATCCTAATCATGCTGTGGCACAATTTTTTGGTGCTGCAGCTTGGTTTATAGTTCTACTGCGGCAAACAATTTTCAAAAATTCATAACTTCTTCGTTTGAGCTCTAATTCACAAACCGTTTGTTTCACATGATTTTGATTCTTTGCTCTTCAATGTGCATATACAATATCCTCATTTTTCAGCATCTAAAGAACTAAAAATTCACAAAACATAACCATGATTCTAGAAACAAAAGAGATACAGAAATTAAGTAAAATTAACCAATTAAACTTAATTCCCACATAAAAAAAACCCTTAAAATCACTATGAGTGCACTTCCAAGCACTCACCACAACTCCCAACCAGCTTATTGCTAGTCCCTAGCAATAAAAGCGATCTAAAAATAAAATCTGGATCCTATCATTGTGTCTAGTTTTCTACAAGGAGAGACTAAAGATAATCTGGAGTTGGCTTTGATAGCAAGGGATGGTGAGTTGAGTGATGATGAAGCTAGGGAGTATGTTGTGGACTTGGATAGTGAGATTAGGGACATGTCTAGTGACCAATTGAGGATAGGGATTGAACATGTTGATGTCAAGTTAGTTTCTTCCATTGAATCTACACCTAAGCTTGAGTTAAAACCCTTACCACCTACCCTTAAGTATGCTTACTTAGGAAAAGATCAAACCCTCCCTGTGATTATAGCTTTAGACCTAACCATAAAGGAGGAGAAGAAATTGCTTCAGGCGTTAAGTGATCATAAGCCAGCCATAGGTTGGACAATAGCAGACATCAAGGGAATTAGCCCCACTATGTGTATGCATAAAGTGTTGTTGGAGGAGGATTCCAAACCAACTAGGGAAGCTCAAAGGAGGTTGAATCCGTATTTGCAACAGGTGGTGAGAGTTAAGGTGTTGAAACTACTTGATGTTGGGATCATTTATCCTATTTTAGACAGCAAATGGGTGAGTCCAGTTCATGTGGTACCAAAGAAGTTGAGCATTACTGTGGTAAGGAATTTGGATGATGAGTTAGCGTTGACTAGTTAACAACTGTTGTAAACTAGTACAATGCATGCATAATAATAATAGAAAATGGGCCCAAAGCTTTTCTTTTTATTATATGTAATAAGTCTTTTATACACAAAGAGCATTATTTACAAAATGCCATTTAAAAAGACAAAAACAGGGGAAACAATGTAGCTATTGCTCCTCGCTTGCCGATGCTCCTCCGACTACATCATCACCTAGATCCTGCATCCACAAAGGAAAATAATGGGGTGAGCACAAAATAATGCTCAGTAAGTAAACCCTCTATTTGTCTATCCCTGTATTTATTTCTCTTAATTCTTTCCTCACTCTTTCTTTCTATTGTTTTCTACTAAACGTCATGGCCTCATCTTACCGGAGGTACGGTCGGATGGCGTTCACACAGCACCATCTCACTCTTCATGACTGTCGGGTGGAGTTCACACAGCACCAACCCGCTCTTAGTGACTACCGAGTGGGGATCACAAAGCACCTACCCGGTTTCATAACTATCGGGTGGAGATCACAAAACACCTACCCGTTTCTCACGACTTTTGGGTGACGATCACAAAGCATCAACCCGTTTCTAATAACTACTGGGTGACGATCACAAAGCATCAACCTGTTTCTAATGACTACGACGATCACAAAGCATCAACCCGTTTCGGATAACTACCGGGTGACAATCACAAAGCATCAACCCGCTTTATAATGCTATTCTCATTCACTTTACTCTAGCACTTCTCATTCTCTCTACCCTTAGAATAGTTGCATTCACAAAGTTCTCTACTTATAGAGCAAGTGCATACACAAAGTTTTCTACTCTTTCTTAAGTCACTTCTCAATGCACAATTAATGCATATGGATGGTTCATCTCCACTAATGCACTTATGAAATGTCAACATGCAATGTTGCAAGTATTAAGGTTCACTACTCATACTCAAACCTTTATTAGGCATTTCATCAAACAACTCAAGTGCATAATAAGACTCTACTATAACAATAATTCTATGTCTTTCTCTAACCATCCAAAATGGGAGAAAACTCCCTCACATAGCCATAATTCCTGCCATAGAATAACACTTCCAAAAATGATTTCTCAATATCCTTCAATTCCATCTGAAACTACATTTCCAACCCACATCTCACTTCTCATAATTGAAGTGTATGAACAATGACAAGCAATAATAATCTCCATTTAAAACTCAATAACATAGCATATAACATGTATATGACATACATACATAATTGCTATTAAATCTCTAATCAAGAAAGTTCTCAAATCTCAACTTGGGTTGGGATTTACTTACCTTGTGATGGAGAGATCTCACTAGCACTTCCTTTCTCTTGGTTTGCTTGACTTTTTCTCTACCCTTTAAACAATTCAACCAAAAGCCTTCAATATTCAAATATACTCAAAATCTCACAAAAATTCACATCCAAAGCAAGAATCCTTACCTTAGGATGCCTTAGATTGATTTTCTACCCCAAAGCACTCCAAAAGCCCTCTAAAAATCCTTGAACAAATGACAGAGAAATTGAGAGGAAGTAAGAAAAGAGAATGGCGGTGGAGAAGAAGAATGAAGGGTTTGCAATGACTTAATTCCTTTTAATACAATTTATGCACAAGCATTCCCATTTTGCCCTTACTCTTCCTTGGGAATTCCATCTATATCCTTTGATTCATTACAAACACACCCCCATATTAACATATTCTCCATGAAAATTCCTTACATTTTACTCCCCATTTTTCCTACTAATTAGGGGTAGAATGGTCAAATTATCCTTAGGGAAGAAAATATCTAAAACTTAACAAACATTTTGGTCGGCACGTCACCGCGGCGAAGAAGCTTTATCGCCGCGGCGCAGCTGTCCAGCAGCTTCCCCGTGGGTTTCAACACCTCTTCACCGCGGCGAAGATTCTTCTTCGCCCCCGCGAAGCCTGGAACACTAAACTTCTTCTATTTTCAACCAATTTCAAGGCAAATATTCAACATACCACTCAAACAAAGGCCAACCAAACAATAATACTAATAAACCGGCTCAAATAAGAGCAAAAGAAGAAACATTAGCTAGGTACCTCAAGTGGGGCGTTACAACTAGGATGACAACAAGATGGTAGGTTTGCACTGATTACATGAAGTTAATGCTAAAACTAAAAAGGAGCATTTTCCTCTTCCTTTTATTAATCAAATGTTAGAAAGATTGGCTGGTCATTTTTGCTATTGTTTCCTTGACGGTTTTTTAGGTTACAATCAGATTCCTATCGCTCCAGAGGATCAAGAGAAGATGACATTCACATGTCCATTCAGAACCTTTGTGCATAAGAGGATGCCTTTCGGATTGTGCAATGCTCTAGCTACGTTTCAATAGTGTATGATGTCCATCTTTTCTGATATGACTGGAAAATTTGTTGGGTGTTTATGGATGATTTTTCTATTTTTGGGTCATCATTTGATAAATGCATTGATAATTTGACTTTAGTTTTGAAAAGATATGTTGAAACAAATTTGACATTGAGTTAGGAAAAGAGTCATTTCATGGTGAAGTATAGAACTGTTTTAAGGCATGTGGTATCTAGTAGGGGTATTGAAGTAGACAAAGCTAAGTTTGATTTGATTGCTAAATTGCCGCCACCCACATCTGTGAAGGGTGTGCAAAGTTTTCTTGGTCATGCAGGTTTTTATAGGCGATTCATAAAGGATTTTTCTAAGACCAGTAGGCCTTTATGTAATCTCTTGGCTAAAGAGACACCTTTTGATTTCAATTATGAATGCTTGACTGCTTTTAATATTCTGAAAGATAAACTCACATTTGCACTTATTCTTATGTCACTTGATTGGTCACTTCCATTTGAGTTGATGTGTGATGCTTCTGATTACGCATTAAGGGTAGTTTTAGGGCAAATAGTTGGAAAATTGCATCATGTTATTCATTATGCGAGTCGTACTTTGAATGATGCACATATTAACTACTTGACCAATGAAAAAAATTCTTGGCTATTGTGTTTGCTTTAGAAAAATTCCACTTTTATTTGATTGGTTCTAAAGTGATTATGTTTCAGATCATGCTGCATTGAGATATCTGTTGAGTAAAAAGGATGCTAAGTCTAGGTTAATAAAATGGATTTTATTGTTTCAAGAGTTTGATTTGACTATTAAGGACAAGAAGGGAAGTGAGAATGTAGTGGCTGACCACTTGTCTAGACTTATGGAGGCAACAAGCCATGAAGAGCATAATCAAGATGGGGAGTACCCTCTCGTTAAGACCTTCCCTGATGAACAACTTTTTTCCATCCTTGGAAAAGAACCTTGGTATGCTGACATTGTGAATTATCTTGCATGTGGTATAATTGACCATGATTGACCTTGCAGGAAAAGAAGAAATTATTATCCACTGTTGGTAGCGTGTCGCATGCTCCAAATTAATAACCTTCCTAACCTGGCTACTGAATTGTATATAGGGTAAGCAAGGGTCGATCCCACAGGGAATGATTCGATTAATTTCTATATTCTAAAACAATGAAAACAACAGAAAAATAAAATAAAACTATAAACAGTAACAGGACAATAGAGTAACGAAAGGGGGTGTGATCAATGCAATCTAAACTGAAAACAAATAATGGTAGAAAATATCAGATTAAAAACACCAGTTCTCGGTTTAAGATCCACCTAAACATGCATTGGACATACTAACTGTAACATTATTCTGTCTCGTTATTATGGAATTACTCACCCTAGGAAACAACAAGCTCTGTTACCCAAATTTTCCCTTAATTGTCACTACTGAAATAAGCTCTCTAAGTAGATACTAACCCTTGAACAACCTAGAATAAGCTCACTAAGTTTAATTCAATGGCAGCCTTAAGAATTAGGAAAATAGATCAATCCAAGCAACAATCACGCAAGTTTGAATTATTTAACTTAGGTTATGTTATTCAAGGTGACACAATGAAAACTTGTCTATAATCATCTATCACCATGTGTTACTCATTGAATAGAAATAAGACAATTACGTATCACAATTCCTAATTCTAACAAATAAAATTCCGATTAAACAATTCAGCAGGCCATTACTAAATCACTCAAATAGAAAATTATAAACAATTAAAACATAATAACATAAACAATTCCAATAAAAACGAGATTGAGAACAATGTTACTGAAGTTAAGTTACACCAATGACATGAATTCAGGCTTCAAAATCCCCTTGAACTGAAGAAGAAAGATTAGCCTCACATCTTGACGTAGAAAGTAAAAGAAAACCTAAGAAAAAACTAAACTCTACTGCTGTCCTCTTCCTCCTTTTTAACCTAACAACTCATCAATAAATAACATGTGTTTTCCTTAATTCTACCCCACGAATGATGGAAATTACTTTCCTAGATCTTTGCTAAAAGACAGACTTCCAAAATTGTCAAAATCTTATCAGATATGGAAAAGGACCTGCCTCCGGCCTTGCACCAGATTCTCATTGTAAAAGAACTCTTCTAGGCTTGGTCACTTCATAAAAGTTGTAGTCCTAGATGTGTATATGAATCTGGGCTTTTTGAATCACCTGCTTCCAATATCTGAAACTCCAGTTAGGCCCATTCGAAGACTCAACACTCACCAGGGGAATCCTTCACCGTAGGATTCCAGGTCCGGTTTTGCAACAACTAATAAGGGCCCAAACAAACTCGGATTCTCATCCATAATACTTTCCTGCAAAGCTTGATTCGTCTACTTTACTTTTCCTGAAGAACCCTCTTGCAATCAAGAACTTTGACTCCATGAAAAACCTGAAAAACGTAGCACTGGTCAGAATAACAAAAATCTGGAATTTCCTAATCTTTTCTCAATTATTTCCTAAAGTCTATCCAAATATGCCAAACTTACAAAATAAACTCTAATCAACTCAACTAGGCATAAAATATGAAAAAAAAAAACATAATATGGAAGGACTAAAAATATATAAATTACACTCTTATCAACTGTTAAACTTTACTTTTGGGATGATCCTTATTTGTTTAAAAGTTGTTCAGATCAAATAATAAGGAGACGTGTCCTCAACTCAGACCAACAAGTCATTTTAAGACATAGCCATGAATCACCATGTGGAGGACACTTTGGTGGCAAGAAAACGACACTTTAAGGTATTGCAATCAGGATTTTATTAGCCGTATTTATTTAAAGACGCTTTTACCTTTTGTGCAGGATGTGATCAATGCCAACAGATAGGGAATATTGGCAAGAGAAATGAGATGTCACTCACAACATTTATGGCAATTGAGTGTGGGGCATTGACTTTATGGGTCAGTTTCCTAACTCTTTTGGTTATACTTATATTCTTGTCGTCGTTGATTATGTTTCAAAGTGGATTGAGGCGATTGCCACAAAGACTAATGACAGTAAGGTTGTGCTCAATTTTCTTAAAGACTTTATTTTTAGCCATTATGGTACCCCTAGAACTATTATTAGTGATGGGGGGAGTCACTTTTGTAACAAGTCTTTTGTAGCATTGTTGAAGAAGTACGACATTAAACATAAGGTGGCAACTCCATATCATCCTTAGACTTCAGGGCAAGTAGAAGTAAGTAACAAGCAAATCAAGGCTATTATGGAGAGAACAGTTTGCATAATAAGGAAAGATTGGGCGGTGAAACTGAATGGTGCTCTATGGACATATCGGACAGTTTTCAAGACTCCACTCAGGATGAGTCCCTATAGGTTAGTCTTTGGGAAAGCATGCCATCTACCAATGGAATTAGAGCATAGGGTATATTGGGCAATCAAGAGATTGAACCTTGACATGGACAAGGCTAGACATAAAAGGAAATTGCAACTAAAGGAGTTGGATGAGCTTAGGATAAAGCGTATGAAAACACTAAGATCTACAAGGAAAGAACTAAGTTGTACCATGACAAAGTAATACGACGGAAAAAATTCCAATCAGGTATGAAAGTGTTACTTTATGACTCACGGTTGCATCTTTTTCCAAGGAAATTGAAGTCAAAATGGATTGGGCTATTCAAAGTTTGAGAGGTGTTCCCTCGTGGAGATAGAAAACTTGAAGACGCGAAACCAATTTGAAGTTAATGGACACCCGTTGAAGGCTTATCGGAAAAATTATGCTCCAAACAAGGAAGTGGAGTACTTCAATGATCCTGAATGACGACTGTGCATCTTATCTAGCCCAAGACAATAAACAAGTGCTTTTTGGGAGGCAACCTGAATGTTTCTTTTCCTTTGTTTGTTTCGTTTTTATTTTATTGTTTTGGTTCATTTTTTGTTTGTTTATTTCAATTTACTCTTTTGATTGCATTAGTAGTGTGTTATTTTGTGTATTTTCTTATGTGTTTGAATTTCTAGGAAATCTAACACTTAGTTTAATTTTTCCAAAAAATCCACTTCATGCCACAACGTAATTTATTCAAGTTGGGGCGCAATTTTGGCGTAACACCTAATGACAACACAAACTGCGGCTTAATTTTATGTGCCGCGGCACAAATGCAGCGATTTTGAAATTGAAAAACCGTATTACGTCGGGGCTCAAAAGTTTCAGGTTGTGATGCGTTTACGTCGTTGTTCATTTTAGTGCTAAAAATCTGAATCACGTCGAGGTGTAAAACTTTGCACTGCGGCACAATTCACAATTTTTTTTAAAAGAACAACATTTCTTCATTTGCGTCGTAGAGCAAAAACTCATTTTTTTCTCTCAATTTTTTGCGATTTTCACCACTCTTTGGCAGAAATCACTTGCTTCAACACCCAATAACTTATCCTAAACACTTGATTGACATTGATTTTGTAGGTTGTGGATCAATTGAGTGCTGGATCAATTTGGGTATTTTGATTTTTGGGGCAAAAATTCTTCAATCAGAGGTATTAGATTGCTATTCGAGTATGGGTAAGCATCCTAAATCACTCATTTGGGATTTTATTTGGACATTTGACTTTGGAAAGTTGAGTTGAGTTGAGTTGAGTTGAGTTGATTGATTTCTTTGAATATTGATTTGGTGCAAAATTGTGATTGGATTCTGCGTTGATTATATGTTGTGTTGTGATTAAAGAATTGGGTATTGTGTGATTGTAGTCTAATTGGGCAAATTGATTGTGGTGTGATGGGGTGTATAGGGATTATTGTGTGGTTGCCGTGTAATTGGGCATTGGATGAGATTGCTTGTGGAGTTGTGTTATTGTTTGATTTTTAGGAGTATCGATATCTTGATATGTTGTTATGGCATCAACTAAGAGGGGTAGAGATGTGGCTAGTTGTAGCGCCCCACTTGAGGTATGTAATTAAATTATTGTTGCATTGCTTGAATGTTTATTGATTTGTTCTCATTTGAGCTTGCATGTTGTTATTTTTGGTTGGTTGGCCCTTAGTTGAATTTTGTTAAAGTTATTTTGAGAAAAATGTGAAGAAAATCCCTTAAACTTTCATTAGGGGTAAAATGGTCTTTTCACTCAAAATTAGTTGAAAAATTGGGGAGTGAAAAGAGATAGAATTTCATGGAGAATGTAATAAAAATGAGGCATTATTGTAATTAACTAAAGGACATGGATGGAATTTCCAAGAAAGAGAAAGGGCAAAATGGGAAACTAATATATATATTATTATGTAATAAGAGTTCAAGAGTAGAAACCCTAGCCACTCTACCCTCCATTCATGTCATTCTCTACTCAAATTTCTTCACCAGATTTACAAGGAAATTCATAGATTTTGGGTATTTTTGAGTGGATTTTCAATCCTAAGCATCCAAAGGTAAGATTCTTACATCAAGATGTGAGATTAAATTTGAAAGTTTTGAATTCTTATGGTTTGATATGCTTAGGGTTTAAGAGGAAAGGAAGTTCTATCAAAGAGAGATTATAGTGTTGGAGTTGCTCAAATTCAAGGTAAGTAAATCCAACCAAGTTAAGATTTAAGAAAATCAAGTGAGTAGAGATTTCTTTTAATTATGTATGTGTTATGATTATTGAGAAATTGAGATGAGATTGATGATGAATTATGCTTGTTGTTGGATATATTTGAATTATGAGAAGTGTTTTTGATTGTATGATGATGGGTTGAAGTTTCATTGAAGTTGAAAGAAGTTTGAGTAAACTTTTGGGAGTGTTTTTCCTTGATAGGTTTTGTGATGATATAAGGGAGTTTTACTCCCATTTTGGATGGTTAAAGAAAGAAGAGGAGTTATAGCTGAAGTAGAATTTATGTTTGCACATTTATTGTTTGATGAAATGCCTAAGTGAAAAGCCTAAGTGAAAACTGCCTTGTCACAGCCATGACCTTTTGAATGATTTCTGGGCATCTTACAGATTGAACTTGTAACAACTACTTTCTTCTACCAAAATCATAATATAGATTAATAAAAAAAAGACAGCATATTTATCAAAACAGTTGGGCCCAAAAAATTTTCTTTACTTAATAATTACATTCTTTACAAGACAAAACATCATGTGTACAAAGACTCTCAAAAACAAAAATAGTGGACAGTGCAGCCAAGTCTCCCCGCTTGCCGACGTCCATCCGACCAAGTCCTCACCTATTTTCTGTACAACAAAGAAAGCAACGGAGTGAGCACAAAGATGCCCAGTAAGTAAAAAAAAATCTCTTACTCTATCATCCCCATGCATTACTCATCAATTCTCTTTGTATTCTTATCAATTTTCTAATTCAAATTCTCATTTTTCTTTCTTTTCTTTTCTTTCTATTCTTTTTTTTTTTTTTTTCTATCTCATTCCGCTTTCTCATGGCAGAGACCGCTCTCTCTCATAGCGGTTTACATGCATTCCGCTCTCTCATGGCGGAGACCGTTCTTTCTCATAACGGTTCACATGCATTATGCTCTCTCATGGCGGAGATCACTCTTTCTCATGGCGATTTACATGCATTCCGCTCTCTCATGGCGGAGACCGTTCTCTCTCATAACGGTTTACATGAGGGTAACTCTACACTCACGAGTTCCCCATCACACAACCTATTTTCTTTTCTTTCCTGTAGCACTTAATAATTATTTTATCCTCTAGTGCTAGTTCTTTCTTTCTCTTTACTCTAAGAGAATTGGTTCTTTTCTTTATCTCTATTCATAGAGTGTTTCTTTCTCATTTCTCATATTTCTTTCTCATGTGGTTACTTAATTAAACATATGCATATGGATGACTCATGCCTAAAATCTTTCTTATATGCATTCATGACATGCAAATATGCTATGTTGCATAAAGTAAGGTTCTCTACTTCTACTCATGCTTCTTTGAGACATTTCATCAAACAAAAAGTGTGCATACACAAACTCTATTCTAACTTTAATTATATTTCTTTCTTAATCATCCAAAATAGGAGTTCAACTCCTTTAACACATCATACAACCTGCAAGGGAAAATACACTTCAAATAATCCTCTCAAATCCTTCAAATTCTATCCACACTTCTTCCCAACTTTAACAACACAATCCACCCTTCTCATGGTGGAAATTCTTTCTTATAACAACCTTGAATTCATCAACTCATTTTAAACATAGAAATTCAAGCATCAAGCACATATCTAAAAATCTCTACACATCATTCAATCAAGTAAAACACAACTTAGGTGAATTTACTTACCTTGGACACAGGTAGAAACCACTTAATCTCTTCACTTTTGATGGCTGGACACTTTCTCTTAACCTTCAATACAAAACTTAATAAGGATCCTACTCTTTCAAAAATAAAATTACTCCTAGAGTAAGGATTCTCACCTTTTTGTGCTTAGGATCAACTTGTAACAATTTTTAGTCAAAAGCTCTTCAAAGATCCTTGGAAACTTGGATGAAAAATTGAGAGAAATAAGGGATGAAAGAGGCGGTGGTAAAGAAGCAAATGAAAGGGTTTCTTAAGCTAACCCTTAATATCACATATTTTCTCCCCTCTTTCCCAAAATACCCTTACTCTTTCTTTGAAATTCCATCTAAGACCTTTCATTCTTTGCAAACACAACCCCAATCAAACTATTCTCCATGCAAATTCCTTACATTTCACTCCCCACTTTTCCTGCTAAAAAGGGGTAGAATGGTCATTGAGTCTCAAAAGGAAGAATCCTCAAAAACTCAAGGGGGACATTCAACCGGGTCGTCGCCGCGGCGAAGCTATTTTCTTCGCCCTGGTGAAAGCTCACAGAAGCTACAAGGGTTGTAGCACCTCCTCATCACCGCGGTGACGATTATTCTTTGCCCCGGCGAAGACTGTAACCCTAATATTTCTCCAAGTCTTACAAATTTTCAGGGAAATCACTCAACCAAACCAAGACACCTTTTCATCCGAGGGTAAACCAAACAATATTAACAACATACAGACTCAAATGAGGGTAAATCAATAAACATTCAAGCCATTCATCAAATCTTAACTACGTACCTCAAGTGGGGTGTTACAGAACTGGGTTGAGACCAAAACATAAAAGTTTTAGCCCTATCTCTAAGCTATAAAACGAGACCAAATTCATAGTAATCCGATATGTATAACTCAAGGTATGCCTTCTTGAGTGTAACCTGTGCAGAATGACTATCTTGATGCAACATTGCATTTGTGCATTTCATGAGTGCATTAATGAGCATGAATCATCCATATGCATTAATTTTGCATTAGAGAAAGAGTAGAAAAAGAGTAGAGAACTTTGAGTGTAAGCTTTATTAAGAGAAAAGAGAGAAAAAGAGAATAGAGTAGGTTGTGCTATGCGGAACCCGTGAGTAATGGGTAGAGTATTCCCGCATGTATGCCGCATTGAGAGAGCGGCATGAGTATGAGAAAGAGAAGTGGTGTAGCCTGTGAGAGTGCATGCGGATGAGGGCTATACCCAAGAGTACCCGAGAGAGATTATATACTCACATGGCCAAGGGTTCCGAATCCATGCATAACCGAGTCCGATCGGCTAAGAACGAGTAGAAGTCATGGAGAACAAGAGCGAGTCCTGGTCGTGCCCCCGGTAAGATGGGGCCGTGACTTACTAAAGAGAGTTAATAGAAAAGAGTTCTAAGAAAGAGAAACAGAGAGAGAGAAACAGAAAGAGAAAACAGAGAGAATTATAAAAGATAGAGTAAATGAGAATTGTAAGGAAAGACTTAGAGAGAGAGTTACGGGGATAGATGACTAGAGGGTTTACTTACTGAGCATTATTTGTGCTCACCCCATTGTCTTTCTATGTTTTTGCAGGATTTAGGTGAGGACACGGTCGGATGGACGTCGACATGCGATGAGGAATGGCTACACTATCTACATAGTTTTTTGGTAGTTTTTGTTTATGATACGAATTTTGTATAAAGAATGTATATGTTTAATAAAGGAAAAATTTGGGCCCAACTGCTTATGTTATTATACATGTATTTTCTTATGTATATTTTTATGAGTATTTGAGTAAGAAGTAGTTATTACATTTTTGGTATCAGAGCCAAGATTTTGGTATTTGACAGTGTACCATTCTCGTTGCTACGATGTCCGAGAGCCGACTGTGTAAGTTAATTTTTTCCTTACGTTAAATGTCCTCTTGAATTGATCAAGTGTGGTTGTTTTGTAGATGAGGCGTAGTAATAGGAAGAAGGGTAAGAGTGTGATGAACGAGGAAGAATCCTCTAACCCACCAGAACCAAGTCCCCCTACTCTTGATGAGACGAGGATTCAAACCATTGTACAATAGGTGTTAGCTGAGAGTTAGGGGAGAGCTGTACAGGAAAGAACCGAGACCCCTAGCAGAGTACTGACCACAAGATAAGAGCGAGAAGGGCTACCTCTGCAAGATGCAGTCGAGTTGATCTGATTCAGGGGCTTGCAAACCAGCACCAGCCGCCAGAGTTTAAGGGTAATAGGGACCCGTTAGAAGCGGACAGCATCACTGTTTCCCATGAATGATAGAGAGAGGATCAAATATACCAGTTTCTTATTTCGGGGAGATGCCCGAATTTGGTGGGAATTAATGGAAAAGACTCATGACATGGCCTCGATGACTTGGGAGGAATTCAGGAGATTGTTTGAGGCTAAGTATCAAACAGAAGATCGAATACACGAGAAGGTCCAAGAATTTATTAATTGGAAGTAGGGACTAGTACGGTGAAAGAATATTCAGTAAGATTCAACTCCCTTGCTCACTTTGCACCTGGGATAGTGTACACACCAAAGTTGAGGAGAGACAAGTTCGTGCAAGGGCTGAGATCAGATATTGCCCAAGATGTAATGACAGGAGTCGAGCCCCCTCATACCTACAGTGAAGCTCTAACATGGGCTTTAAGGGCATAGATCTATGTAAATAAATACATTGCAGAAGGGTTAGCTTTAACAGTATTTAGTGAGCCATCCACCACCTTACAGAGGGAGAGAGTAGATGCCACAAAGAATAGAGAAGTAAAGGCCAAGAAGAAGGTTCAACCAAAGAAGAATATGAGAGATTGGCAGAACAAACGACCCATGACAGAAGGGTTTCCCCTTTGTGCTAAATGCGAGAGGAACCATTCAGGAGAGTGTTTGAGGGACCGAAATGTGTGTTACAGGTGCCGACAGCCAGGGCATTTGATGAGGGATTGTAAAGCTCCTCTCCCACCGACAGTTCAAACTCTTAGAAGTACAAATGCCAAAGTATTTACAGTGGCACAAGGTGAAGCTGAGGCCAATCCCTTAGCCGTAACTGGTTAGTTGTTATTTCATGCTATTCCTTTATATGCTTTAATTGATTCTGGAGCTACCCATTCTTTTATATCTCATGGAATGATAGAGAGATTAAGTTTGAAACCTACTAGAGTGAGTCAACCTATTAAGATAGAGTTATCTGATAGGGTGAGTGTGCTGACTAAGGAGATGTTGTTAGGAGAGTCCGTAGTGATCCATGGTTGAGAGTTAGTAGTTGATTTAATAGTTTTTGATATGCCCGACTTTGATGTGATATTGGGCATGGATTTCCTAGGGAGGTATGGAGTAGAAATTGATTGTCGGAAGAAGAAGGCGAGATTTAATCTCGATAGTGGAGATAAATTTAGTTTTGGAGAGGGCCATTAGTTGAGCATGTTGATTAGTAGTGTGAAGGCTAGAAAGATGTTGAGAAAGGGGTGTTCTAGATATATTGCTCATGTAGTATAGAGTGGTGACATTCCATAGTCAGAAAGTCAAAGGGTGCTGGTAGTTCGAGAATTCCTAGATGTGTTTTCGGAAGACTTACCGGATTTGCCACCGGACAGAGAGGTTGAGTTTAGTATTGAATTAGCACCAGGAACAACACCCATATCTAAAGCCCCTTACCGAATGGCCCCTGCAGAGCTTCAGGAATTAAAGAAGCAACTTCAAGAGCTTTTAGATAAAGGTTTTATCCAACGGAGTCATTCTCCTTGAGGAGCTCCAATTCTGTTTGTAAAGAAGAAAGATGGGTCACTACAAATGTGTATTGATTACAGAGAGCTAAATAAAGTGACAGTGAAGAATAAGTACCCGTTACCTTGGATAGATGACTTGTTTGATCAGTTGAAGGGAGCAGCAGTATTCTCCAAAATTGATTTAAGGTCAGGGTACCATCAGGTAAGAGTGGCCGAGTAGGATATAGCTAAGACTGCTTTCCGTACAAGGTATGGGCATTATGAGTTCATAGTGATGCCCTAGCAGTTTTTATGGTTTTGATAAACCGGGTATTCCGTGACTGTTTGGATCAGTTTATAGTAGTATTCATTGATGATATTCTGGTTTATTCCAAGTCGAGAGAAGAACATGAGGAACATTTGAGAATAGTGCTACAACGGTTGAGGGAAAAGCGGTTGTATGCTAAGTTTTCTAAATGTGAGTGTTGGCTCGACCAGCTAATATTTCTGGGCCATACAGTGTCCAAGGAAGGGATTTTAGTAGATCCGAGTAAGGTAAAGGCAATCCTTGAGTGGCAGATGCCAAAGACAGTAAAAGAGGTTAGAAGTTTCTTAGGCTTGGTAGGTTACTATAGACGATTTGTTGAAGGGTTCACCCAATTGGCTAAACCATTGACGACTCTTACCAAACAGAAGACTCCTTTGTATGGTCAGAAGCATGTGAGGAATGTTTCCAAGAGTTGAAGAAGAGGTTAACAATAGCTCCTGTGTTAGTGTTACCACAGGAGGGTGTAGATTACAACATTTATACAGATGCTTCTCTGCAAGGACTTGGTGCAGTGTTAATGCAATTAGGTAGGGTGATAGCATATGCCTCTCGGCAATTAAAAGAGTATGAGACAAGATACCCTACGCATGACCTAGAGTTGGCAGCCGTGATCTTCGCATTAAAGATTTGGAGGCATTACCTTTATGGTGCAAAGAGTAACATCTATATTGATCATAAGAGTTTAAAGTACTTCTTTACTCAAAATGAGCTGAATATGAGACAAAGAAGGTGGTTAGAGCTGGTTAAGGACTATGATTGTGAGATCAAGTATCAACCAGGGAAAGCCAATGTAGTAGCCGATGCCTTAAGTAGAAAAGTTTATTTGTCCCGGCTCACTAAGCAAAAAGAGTTGATAGAAGAATTATGTAAAGAACAGATTGAAGTGATTTCGAAAAGGATTGCCAGGTTAGAGGTTCAGTCTACTTTATTGGAGGAAGTCAGAGTTAAGCAAGTGGCTGAAAATAGTTCAGCAAGTACATAAGGGCAAGGTAACGAAGTTCCATTTAATAGATGGTGTCCTCTATTTCAGGAATCGGTTGTGTATCCCTTAATGATGAGTTGAGGAAAAGAATACTTACAAAGGCTCATGACACACCGTACACTGCTCATCTTGAAGCAACCAAGATGTACCAAGACATAAAGAAAGGCTACTGGTGGCCAGGTATGAAGAGAGACATTGCAGAGTTTGTAGCTAAATGCCTGACTTGTCAACAGGTGAAAGCAGAACACCAAAGGCCGTCAGGGTTGCTTCAGCCACTTAGTATTCCAGAGTGGAAATGGGAGAGTATTTCGATGGATTTTATCACAAGTCTCTCTAGAGTACAGAAAGGATATAATGCTATATGGGTGATTATGGATAGATTAACTAAGTCCGCCCATTTCCTCCCAGTAAAGGAGAGCACCACTACGGATCAATTGGCTCTAATTTACATTAAAGAGATTGTAAGGTTGCATGGTGTGCCCAAGACAATAGTGTCAGACAGAGATTCCAGATTTGTCTCAACTTTTTGGACTAGTTTACAAAGAAATTTGGGTACCTATTTGGCATTCAGCACTGCCTATCATCCTCAGATGGATGGCCAAACAGAGAGAACAAATCAGGTGCTTGGGGATATGTTGAGAGCTTGCTGTATGGATTATAAAGCATCCTGGCATGAAATGTTACCCTTAGTGGAGTTTGCCTACAACAACAGTTACCACTCTACAATTAAGATGGCGCCTTACGAGGCTTTGTATGGTAGACGATGTAGGTCTCCACTACATTGGGATGAGATAGGTGAAAATGATGAGTTGAGTACCGCTCTTGGGCCAGAGGTGACTTAGAAAATGATAGAAGATGTAAGATTAATCAGAAACAAAATGAAGCAAGCCCAAAATCGACAGAAGAGTTATGTTGACTTGAAGAGAAAAGAGGTTGAATTTCAAGTGGGTGATAAAGTATTTCTGAGAGTTTCCCCCTATAAGCGAGTGATGCGCTTCGGTGCTAAATATGTAAGTCCATTTGAGGTATTGCAACGAGTGGGAAAAGTGGCCTACAGATTGGCACTACCACCTAGCATGGACAAGGTGCATGATTTTTTCCGTGTCTTGATGCTACGGAAGTACGTAAGTGATCCCTCCCATATCTTGAGAATAGAGGATGTTGACTTAGAAGAGAACCTTGTGTATGAGGAGTGTCCGGTACAGATTTTGGACCAAAGGATTAAAGAGCTCCGGAATAAGAGCATTTCATTAGTAAAAGTCCTTTGGAGAAATCACAAGGTAGAAGAGGCCATATGGGAGGTAGAGCAAGACATGTAGAAACTTTACCTAGAGTTATTTGTGTGAATTTCGAGGAAGAAATTCTTTTAAAGGGGGGAGAATTGTAACACCCCACTTGAGGTATGTAGTTAAATTATTGTTGCATTGCTTGAATATTTATTGATTTGTTCTCATTTGAGCTTGCATGTTGCTATTTTCGGTTGGTTGGCCCATAGTTGAATTTTGTTAAAGTTATTTTGAGAAAAATGTGAAGAAAATCCCTTAAACTTTCATTAGGGGTAAAATGGTCTTTTCACTCAAAATTAGTTGAAAAATTGGAGAGTGAAAAGAGATAGAATTTCATGGAGAATGTAATAAAAATGAGGGCATTATTGTAATTGACTAAGGGACATAGATGAAATTTCCAAGAAAGAGCAAGGGCAAAATGGGAAACTATATATATATATATATATATATATATATATTATTATGTAATAAGAGTTCAAGAATAGAAACCCTAGCCACTCTATCCCTCCATCCATGCCATTCTCTACTCAAATTCTCTCAAATTTCTTCACTAGATTTCCAAGGAAATTCATAGATTTTGGGTATTTTTGAGTGGATTTTCAATCCTAAGTATCCAAAGGCAAGATTCTTGCATCAAGATGTGAGATTAAATTTGAAAGTTTTGAATTCTTATGGTTTGATATGCTTAGGGTTTAAGAGGAAGGGAAATTCTATCAAAGAGAGATTATAGTGTTAGAGTTGCTCAAATTCAAGGAAAGTAAATCCAACCAAGTTAAGATTTAAGAAAATCAAGTAAGTAGAGATTTCTTTTAATTATGTATGTGTTATGATTATTGAGAAATTGAGATGAGATTGATGATGAATTATGCTTGTTGTTGGATATCTTTGAATTATGAGAAGTGCTTTTGATTGTATGATGATGGGTTGAAGTTTCATTGAAGTTGAAAGAAGTTTGAGTAAACTTTTGGGAGTGTTTTTCCTTGACAGGTTTTGTGATGATACAAGGGAGCTTTACTCCCATTTTGGATGGTTAAAGAAAGAAGAAGAGTTATAGCTAAAGTAGAACTTATGTTTGCACATTTATTGTTTGATGAAATGCCTAAGTGAAAAGCCTAAGTGAAAACTGCCCTGTCACAGCCGTGACCTTTTGAGTGATTTTTGGGCATCTTATAGATTGAACTGGGTTGAGACCAAAACATAAATGTTTTAGCCCTATCTCTAAGCTTTAAAACTAGACCAAATTCATAGCAATCTGATATGTATAACTCAAGGTATGCCTTCTTGAGTGTGACCTGTGCAGAATGACTATCTTGATGCAACATTGCATTTGTGCATTTCATGAGTGCATTAATGAGCATGAATCATCCATATGCATTAATTATGCATTAGAGAAAGAGTAGAAAAAGAGTAGAGAACTTTAAGTGTGAGCTTTATTAAGAGAAAAGAGAAAAAAAGAGAATAGAGTAGGTTGTGCGATGGGGAACCCGTGAGTAATGGGTAGAGTATTCCCGCATGTACGCCGCATTGAGAGTGTGGCATGAGTATGAGAGAGAGAAGTGGTGTAGCTTGTGAGAGTGCATGCGGATGAGGGTTATACCTGAGAGTACCTGAGAGAGAGATTATATACTCACATGGCCAAGGGTTCCGAATCCATGCATAACCGAGTTTGATCGGCTAAGAACGAGTAGAAGTTACGGAAAGCGGGAGCGAGTCCCGATCGTGCCCCCAGTAAGATGGGACCTTGACTTACTAAACAGAGTTAGTAGAAAAGAATTCTAAGAAAGAGAAACAGAAAGAGAAAACAGAGAGAATTATAAAAGATAGAGTAAATGAGAATTGTAAGGAAAGACTTAGAGAGAGAGTTACGGGGATAGATGACTAGAGGGTTTACTTACTGAGCATTATTTGTGCTCACCCCATTGTCTTTCTATGTTTTTGCAGGATTTAGGTGAGGACACGGTCGGATGGACGTCGACACACGAGGAGGAATGGCTACACTGTCTACATAGTTTTTTGATAGTTTTTGTTTATGATACTAATTTTGTATAAAGAATGTATATGTTTAAGAAAAGAAAAATTTGGGCCCAACTACTGATGTTATTATACATGTATTTTCTTATGTATATTTTTATGAGTATTTGAGTAAGAAGTAGTTATTACACTAGTTCTGGTAGAGGTCCTAGAGGTTCCTCACGGGACACCCATGACCTTAGATTTGTTAGCGCAGTTGTCAAGGAGAGGTATAAGGACAATGCTATTAATGGTAGAGGATTCGTGGATGAGCAAGACTTTGATTTAAAGAGTCCTTATGAGGGAGTTACTGATATTATTAGTGATTTGGGTTGGGAGGAATTTGCAGCCTAACTAGACGCAACTTTTGAGCCTCTCGTTATGGAATTTTATGTCAATGCCTTCGAGCACAGAAATGGAAGAATTAGGATTAGAGGGAAGGAGATGAGATTTGATATTGAGATGATTAACTAGTTATATAGTTATCGAATATTTTTGAAGAGGATGATGATTTCTCCAAACTCCTTACAGACCCAAACTATGATGAGGTACTACAGTGTTGACAGAGGGTTAGGGAGAGTGGATTCTTGGTCCGAACAACAGAAGAAATGGTTTCAATGTTGTGACTTCCACTCTTCCCAAAGGGTTTGTGGGAGTTAATGTTTTATTGATTCCCAAAAAAAAAAAAAAAAGGCAATTCAATAAGGAAGTATGAAAAGGGTACAGATTCAATTGTGGTTGGCGAGATTGATGCAATAATAATAATAATAAAGGGTTTCGGGTTGAGAGTGTAAGTTGTTTTCAGCGACTATATTATGTGAAATGTAAGATTATTCCTCTTAATTAGTTGCTTGAATCCCTTATGTTCTTTCAAAACCTAATACCTTAGCCTAACGTTACAAGCTTAATGAAGTCCTAATGATCTAAAGTTGTGTGTTGCTCTGTATTAGTGGAGAGTTGTAATGACTTCTTTCTACTAGTATTCTTTATAACATATACAATAAAGCATACATACTTAGTATATGAAAATAGCTGGGCCCAAATTTTTCTTTACTTACAAAACATAATTCTTTACATATATCAAAACAACCAATACAAAAACTTAGCAACGGTGGATAGTAATGCCAATCCTCTCCGCTTGTCGACGTCCCTTCGACCGCTGCTCACCTATGTCCTACAAAAACATGGAAAAACAACAGGGTTAGCATAAAAATGCTCAGTAAGTAAATCCCTTAACTCTTCTCCTTCTTTGGTTCTTTCCTTACTTAATTCCTTCTCCTTTCTTCACCGTTTCTTCCTCTGTTTCTTACTCTCACTGTTCTTTTCTTTCTTTCTATTTCTCTCTATTCTTTCTTTCTTGTTCTTTCTATTCTTCCTAACCATAATGAAATTCATGGCAATATGCATGAATAAAATGCATATGCAATAATGCATAAAATGCTTTTTCTTTCTTATTTCTATTTTCTTGTTCTATTTTTCTTTTCTTTTCTTTTCTTTTCTTGGCTTGTTCAAGCCTTCTCATTCTTTCTTATTCTTATTTTTTCTCATTCTTTCTTTTCTTACTCTTTCTCATTCTTTCTTATTCTCATTCTTTCTCATTCTTTCTTATTCTTATTCTTTCTCATTCATTCTTTTCTTACTCTTTCTCATTCTTTCTTATTCTTATTCTTATTCTTTCTTTTTTTATTCTTTGCCAATTGGACTCGATTGATGTATGGATTTGGAACCTTGGCCATGTGAGTGAGTACAGTCCTCATCTACATGCACTCTTGCGGACCGTACGAATTCTTCTTTCTTCTTTCTTCTTAGGCCACTCAATTAAGGTGGCGTGCATGTAGGAATTCTTCTTAGTACAACCCTCATCCACATACACTCTTACGGGTCATACAATTTTTCTTCTTCTTGTGCCACTCAATTAAGGTGGCGTGTATGTGGGAATTTCTTCTTAACACTCACAGTTCCCCATCACAACAACCTATTCTTTTCTCTTTTTTAACACTCTTTAATTCTTTAATGCTTATTCTTCCTTTCTTTTTATTCTCAGAGTGTTTTATTCTTTCTTTCTTTGTTCTTTATTCATCATTCTTTATTCTTTCTTAAGTTTCTACACATACACAATTGTATGCATATGGATGGCTCATGCTTAAAATTCTTACTTAAATGCACTTATGAAATGCACATATGCAATGTTGCATAAAAATTAAGGTTTCTACTCAACTCATACTTCTCTTAGGCATTTCATCAAACAATACTTGTGCGTAAACAATCCCTAATTTAATTATCATTCTATTTATTTCTTAAACCATCCAAATTGAGAGAAAAACTCTTTTATAACATCATCATACCTACACGGCACAAACACTCCCAAAAGATTTCTCCAATTCTTCCAATTTCAACCCATCATCATACCATCACATACTCTTCTCATATTCAAATATATCCAACAACAAGCATAATTCATCATCAATCTCATCTCAATTTCTCAATAACCATAACATATGCATACTTAAAAGAAATCTCTACTCACTTGAATTCTTAAACTTTAACTTGAGTTGGATTTTGAGTGGAATTTACTTACCTTATGCTTGAGTCTTCTCTACTAAGCTCTCTATTCTTGTTGGATTCAAAACTTCTTCTAACCCTAAGCATAAACTTCATAAGAACTCAACTTTTACACAAACAAATCATAGATAAAGAGCATGAATTCTTACCTTTTGAAGTCTTGAATCAAAACCCTATTAAAAATCACTCAAAAGTCCTCAAAATCCTTGGAGGATTGAATGAAAATTTGAGAGAAAATGGGGGAGTAGTGTGGCAGTGGAATGAAGGAAATAAGGGTTACAAACCCTTATCATCTTATTTTATAAACTACTTTAATAAAAATTAACTAAGGGCTATAAAACATAATTTAAATCATATACCTCCATGTTGGGCGTTACAAGAGTGATTTGAAAAGTATGCCTATGAAGTTGTGCTTTTAATGTTTTCTATTTTATGGGATCAAAATGTTGTTTTCTTTGGAGATTGCTATGAAACCACCTTTAAGGCTACGATTAACGGTTTGTTGATTGATTGTGATGGAGAGTTGAGGACGAAGGTGAAAATGACTTTTAGGGTGTTCTTGGATGTGAGTGATTATTGCTTATTCTTGTTGCTATATGTGTATGCAATGTATGAGGCATATTTATTGATGTATCTAGGAAATCCATGTTTTGCATATATGTGTGTTAGGATTGGTAGGATGTTTGTGCATTGCTAAAAACCTTCACGAGACTACAACTTTTCCATTAGAGGGACCTAGGGATTTAAGGGCTTATTACATACGCTAAATGCAATTGTGTTAACCTACTGAAGTGCTTTAGTTAATTAGATTACTTAGGATTAGATATTATTGCTTTCATTACTAGGGACTAGCAATAAACTAGTTGGGGGTTTTGTTAAATGATGGTAATGCGGTTTACTTTTTTTTTTTTATTTTTTTTATTTTTTTAGTGATTTGGGGGGTGAACTTGTAAGGAATTCAAGGTTTAACACATTATTTAGGATGAGTTTCCTTAGTTGTTTTGTTATCTTTTAGAATCACGGGTTTTGTTGTGTTTTCAGGCACTCAGGTGCAAAAAGATGGATTATTCATGCTTGTGTTGGTGTTTGGCCATCTTGGACCCGTTGAGTGCGGATAAATCAAGGCAAGCAAAAAGAGAGTGGAATTTCGAAAGTAAGCTGAAGCACACTTTTCTATGTCGTAGCGTGAAGACAACGCAACTCATATTGCGCCCCAGTGAAGAATCATCACACTACAGCACAAAGTCGACGAAATCCAAATCACGCTATGGCATAATTCAACCACACCATGGTGTGATAGGGTTTTTGTCGAAGCAAAAATTGCCTAGAGCTCCACCGCAACGCCATTCAACTACGCCGCGGCGCAAATCGCAATATTTAGAAAAAACTTCATATTTTCGACCCTATTTTTTACGACCAATATTTATGAGTTTTCCATTTTGCCTAAAAAATATATAAAGGCAACTCTAGTCCGATTTTGAGAGTTATGAGGTTTTCTAAACACATTTTGTAACTTTGGGAAGCTTGGGAATGTTAGAGTAGGTGCCTGAGGGTCAATCCAATTGTATAAATTGACTCTTTGTAATCATGGTTTTATTATCAATAAAAGACATTTATCTATACCATATGATCTTATTATATTCATATAAGAAAATGGTATATGCCTTAGGATGGTAAAACTGTGACGAGGGCATCGAGTGTTTGAAATCTCGATCATAAGAACCTTATGAGCACATATGGTGGCCATTCTAGTACTGTAAGAATTTAGGCTTCTCGTAACAAAATAATTTGTCACTATAAATGTCAAAATTGTGACCATTTTGCTAATGTGAGGAATTGTATTAGTCATCAGGTTGGTCACATTAAGCTCGTACTCTTCACTGTATGGTGACGAAAGAGCGTTTAGTAACCATAGTCTAATTGTTTATTGTGATAATAATAATTAGTTACTGTAAACTAGTTTATTGTGATAAATTATTTGTAACAATAGAAATCAATTTTTATCACTACAAGTAATATTTTGTCACAATTGATTTACATTTAAAGACCAAATGGTAAGCTTTATGGTGAAAAAATATTATATTATGACAAAATTGATTTTGTCAAAATTGTGAATAATGACTAAATTATTTTCTCATAATTTTAATAGTGACCAAAAAATTTTTTTCATCGACTTTATTGTGACAACATTTATTTTATCATATGTTTGTTTATATGGTAATATTATTTGTCAAAAATTGTATAGTGATAGAAATAATTTTGTAAAAAATTTAATAGCATGACAAATAATTTTTAATACAAATATTTTTACATGACAAATCTTTTATTGTCAAAATAATATAGGTGTGTCAATATTTTTTGTCATTTCAATTTACTTTGTTTCTCTATCTTCACATAACCCTTCTTGTATATTTTTTGGGTAAAAGATAATTATATAACGAATAAAAGAATGAGTCCCAAAAAGAGGACCCCTACAAAGTCAAGTTCCTTGGACAAGCCCAAGCAACGAAGCCAAAGAAAACAAAAAAAGGTGGCATGGATTTACCTTCCAAAAAATCCACCAAGGAAGCCTTAAAGAGGACTATACAAAATGACCAGCAACGCAAAAACAATGTCAAACTTCAGTAAACAAAAGCCAACTGCACATGCTATACACAAAAGAATTGTCCACCTAAAGAACCCAAAAATTCTGCACAACAACCACTAAAATCCTACTTATATACGCAACCAAAACAAGAAGAAAAGGAGGGAGCCAGAGCTTGCAGTCTGTAAATGATTCCTCAGCAAAAATAGCTCCAGAAAAGGTTCTGTCAGTGGCAAGAAAAGTCTTCTTCCAAGCCTCCAAGGTTTCAAAATGGTAATATTGTGAGACTATCAAAATTCTTCAATCCTGATAAATAATTATCAAATTCTCATACTAGAGCTATTATATGAGAAATACTTCCGATTATGGAAAAATCCTCATATGAATATGGAAAAGACTGCAATTCAGTTAGATTCCATATCCAAGCAAGCTTCTCTCTCTATATATATAGAAGCCCTTTGAAACCTTTAAACTTGATAATCTCCTTTCTTTCAAAGGTGTGGTATTGAAATTGGTGTCATAAACTATGGATAACGGGTACCATCAAAAGCAGAATGGTGGTCCAATAAAATTGCAGAAAAGGAAAGAGTGAAGAAATTAGAATATCTTATCATCTAACTTTTTAAACATAATTCTTATGCTTTACATTTTACTCAAAGAGAAAGCCAGCAAAACCTGACAATGTGGCCATTCATGGACAAACAATTAAGGGTCCACCATTAGATTTTCACCCTCCCACCTTGTCCTGCCATAAAAAAGAAACAACATTATTAACTATTGGATATGGGTGAGCACCCATGATGGAACCCACCCAAAAGACGTTTCAAGTGGAAACTGCCAAAGGCAGTTTTCGCCTAAAAAAACTACTTGGCAACTGCTTCCCATAAATAAGTGAAGTTTTTCTTTCAGAAGGGTTATTCGCTCTCTCTCTAAAAAAATTTGTTAAATAAAAATACACTATAGTGGTTTTCTCTCAAGATTCAATTTTTGCTTCAAAGTTAAGGAGAAGAGGTATTTATGCTATGAAATTCATTGTAATTCGTTTATGTAAAATGTGATTGCAATGGGTGACTTTTAACATGATGTTGGGATTAATCAGAATATTTGTTATTCTGAATTTTTCCAACATTGGTATCAGAGCCATGGTTTACATTTCTTTTTAAATTTCGTACTATTGTGTTAAAGCATTTTGCATGTTACTTAAATGCAGTTCTGAAATTTCATTTTTCGTGCATAAAGAGTTGTCTTTTTGGTAATAATAATTATATTATTAGATTCCTTATGAAATTATGAAGAAAATGGCTTTTGAATCACAGAAAACGGAGTTAAAATGGCTTAGTTATGCCTTTTTAAAGATTTGGGTTTGTATGGTTGTTTTCCAGGTCGGGCACCAAGTTACAGACTCGGACAGAGGTAGAAGATGACCATAGACCAACAAGTCGTTTTAATTTCAGCCTTAGAAACGACTTTCATTTGTTTTTACTCATTTTTAATAAAAAAAAAATGAAAATATCGAAAGCATTGTGACTTGAACCCGGGCCTGTCAAGGCTATAACTGACCATAAACCATTTGGGCAGATTTTTGGATTATAGCATAACTTCTACCACATTTTTTTTTATTTTTTTAAGGCTACTGCATTTTCTTTATACCATGAGTGAAAAGATAATGTGGATGCTGAGACTTGAACCTTAAGTCTCTACGTAGAAGGGAGATAAACTTAACCACTGGGCTACAATTTCGTTTATGTTAGCCATTCTTACAAATCCTATATATTCATCTCAAGCCCAACCCAAAAACAAAATAAAATGGGTCAAGTTGCCCCGTGTATTTGACCCAGAACTTCAAATGGGTTAGTCAAACCCAGTAATGGTCAACCCCAACCCATATAATCAAATGGGTTACTCAAACCCGGTCAACGCCCGACCCATAAGGTCAAACAAAGTCAACGAGCCAAACCGAGTCAAATTGACCCAGTTAAAGGTGAAACAGGTCAAACCGACCCAAAGTTTATGTGAGGCACGTGACAAGCGTGTGCCTACGGGTAGGGAACCCTTGCCGGCGCATGGCTGTACGTGGGGACTTCTAGGTGGCGCGTGAGGGCATGTGGAGTGTTCTAAAATTGTTGTTTTCTTTGCTTTAAAGAATAAAATGCATACTTGGTATGTTATTAGGGAGTCTATTTTAGTTATTAAGCCATAAACACGTATATAATATTTATCAAATATAGTCAACTTTTATTTGATAAATAAATAGTTTTTTTTTTTTTTTGTATTTGTTACAGAAAAATGTTACGTTATAGACGTGCAATGGCTGCTAGAACACCCACTCAAAGGGAAAGGGTTATGAATATGATTAAAACTCCAAACTCACACCTTAATATTAAGAGACACAGAGGATGAGTTGGTGCAACTCGTAAATCATTTCATTCATGTGATTGAAAAGATTCAGGAAATTGTATGGAAAAGGGGATTAAAGGAAGATGAGTTGAAATACAAAGTCCTTAGAGAGACTCTTAGTTACCCTAATCTCGAAGGTCTCCTTGATCTGGTTTGGAACAAGCTAAAAGTTCAAAACCTTAAAGATGACAATAAAGATTATAGACGTTTAGTCAACAACTACATCAAGGAATACATAGATTGAGGTGCCAAAAAGACGGCTAGTTTATCTATAGGAGTCTCCACTCGTAAAGGACATCACAAGAAATTGGGAGTTCCCTTGCCTAGGGTTACTTACAAGTTAGATAAAGACCTTACGATAAGGATTATCAGATCCTTCCCAGTTTATGAAATGTGGCAGTACATTTAGTTTTTTTTGGAAATTATTTGTTTTAATGTCACTACATGTTGAATTCTATTTACATAATGGAATCAGTTTTTATTTATTATTTTTTTTAATTAAAATTAAAATTTTTACGTGAATTTATGTTGAATTATACTTATATGATTGTGTCTTAATATTATTTTAGAATTGCAATGAATTATATCTATTATAATTGGAGATTAGAATTTTGGATGATGATTGTTGACATAGTTAACTTTTGATTCCAAATCTAATATACAATTATTCTTAATATAATTAATTAAATATATGTATGTTCCGAGCATTGAATAACATGCATTATCCAATGTGTAATTTTTAGAAATGGCATCTACATCTAAGAACATTGTCACCGAACTTAATAAAGGAGAAAAATTTAACAGCAAAAATTATGAGATATGGAGCATGAAAATCCAATATGTCTTGGAAGAACAAGAGGTTCTTGAAGCTCTTACCATGACCATGGAAAAGCCTGAAGAAGGAGTCACGGCTCAACATAGAAGAGATTGTGTGGCTTTTGACATGTGGAAAAAGAAGAATTCCACTACTCGCATCACTTTGTTGAGCAGCATGGACAATGATCTCATGAAAAAGTACCAGGATTACGAATTAGCAAAGGACATGTGGTCCACCCTTGTTACAAAGTTTGGCGGTATGTCCATTACCAAACTCCGGTCACTTACAATCAAGTTTGACACATAAAAGAAAAAGCCTGAACATACTATGAGAGTACACTTAAGGCACTTGTCAAATATGATTAGTGAGTTGAGAGATGCAAGTGATGTCCTAACTGATGAACAATAGGTTCAAGCTATCATAAGATCATTGCCTCAAAATTGGGAACACATGAAAATACACCTTACCCACAATGAGGGCATAAAAAATTTAGAAGATGCCACACGACATCTGGAATTAGAAGAAGATCGCCTTAATGCGAGTAAGGCAAGTACTAATGTGTATATGACTGGTTCCAGTTCACACGGTGGGAAGGGATTTAAACATAAATTCCAAGGTGGATCCCAATGAAAAGGCAATACTAATAAGGCTCAAGGGAAGAAAAGAAAGTTTTATGAACACAGAAAAAGAAAACATCCTGCCAGGAAGAGAAACATGGCAAAGGTGAAATGCTATAACTGTGGCAACAAGGGACATTTTGCTCGCAATTGTAGTGAGCCGAAGAAGGTAAATTACTTGTTTGCACAAGTAAGTTCTATGAATGTTTCCAGTTCTATTTTTCTAACTGAATCTCATCCTTTGTGGACAGTAGATTCAGCAGCAACAGACCACATAGCGAAAGATAGAAGTGCTTTTGTGGAATTTCGACGAATACCACAGGAAACAAAATGGATATATGTAGGTAACAATTCAAAAGTGGAAGTTAAAGGGATCGGCACATGCAAATTGATCATGCGTGGAAGTCGAATCCTATACCTACATAACGTGTTATATGTACCCGATATTCATCGAAATTTGATTTCCGTGTTAGAACTTATTAAACTAGGTTTTAATTTAAACTTTTCTAGTACTGGTGTCCATTTATTTTTGGACACAACATACTATGGTTGTGGTTATATTTCTGATGGTTTTATCATACTTGACATTGCTCATAATTATAGTAATGCTTGTTTTTCCTTCATTACATCTTCCAATAATGATGATGTGAATGTATGGCATGCACAGCTTGGCCATATTGGCCAACAACGAATAAATATACTAGCAAGAGAAGGTTTGTTAGGAACCTTAACAAAAGTAGACTTGACTACTTGTGAACATTGCCTAGCTGGAAAAACAACAAGAAAACCATTTGGAAAAGCAATAAGAGTTGAAGTTTCATTGCAACTAATTCATTCTGACATATGTGGTTCAATGAATGTGAGAGCTAGACATGGGGCTGTTTATTTCATCACATTTATAGATGATTTCACTCGATATGGTTATGTTTTTTTTACTTCTAAAATATCAGAAGCTTTAGAATGCCTTCAGAAGTTTAAAAACTTAGTTGAGAATAAATTAGATAAAAAGATAAAAGTTCTACGAACTGATCGAGGTTGTGAATATTTATCCAATCAGTTTAGAAATTTTTGTGGTGAAATGGGAATAGAACGTCAATTAACTATTCCAAGAACTCTGCAACAAAATGGTGTTGCAGAACGAAGAAACAGAACCCTACTTGAGATGGTAAGGTCTATAATGGCACAAGCAAACTTGCCCATCACCTTTTGGGGTGATGCCTTATTGACTGCCACATATATCCTCAATCAAGTACCCTCCAAATCTATTACTGCTACACCATATGAGTTATGGACAAATCAGAAACCCGATTTGAGTCTCCTAAAGCCATAGGGATGTGCTACCTATGTTCATGATCCTTCCCATAAATATGAAAAATTAGGTCCAAGGGGGAAGAAATGTATCTTCATAAGATACTCAGAACAGTCAAAGAGATACATCTTCATAGGAGAATGATGCGTGTTTCCTACAATATGCAATATGTAGCAAGTATACTAATCGCACAAGTAATATAATGATGAGTAAAGTATCGTTCCCACGAGGATTGTAGCTAAGCACTAAGTCTACTAATATTATCAAGTTGAAGCAAACGACTTCTTTGGATTGATGGGAGCTAATTGCAATTAAACTTAACAATAAATTTTAAACTAAAATTTAACTAAGAGGGCAATATTAAAACACGGAAAATCAATTCAAGTAAAATAGGTAGGGTTTTGACTTCATTTGGATTTTATGGGTTAAACCTAACAATTACACTACAATCACATTCATACGCAATGGTTGTAAATCGAACTCACTAAGATGTTAACATACCCTCTCGGGCTATGTTTTCCTATTCATCCTTATTAACCTTCCGCACCCAACAATTTGAAGATTAACAACTCCGAACTCATTAAGCAAAAGAATCCTAAAATGATTTCATTAATTCTTGAATCTATCTCTAGCATCCAATATTATAATGGTGATTACCCAAGAAGCATAACATGACTCATTTCTCAATCTCATCATGTTCATCACAATATCCATTAAAACTCAGAGTAAACACACAACCAAAGCATTCTCATATGAAAGTAAAACAATCAAACACTTAACCCATTAAAATCCAAACTACAATCAAAACCCTAACCCAAAAAATGGTTAGTTCATAGCTAAATTAACAATACAAAAACGAAAAGTAGAAATAATCAAGTTCAACATAATGAAACTGAGATAAAAGATAAGAAATCTCCCCAAAAGATGAATCCTTAGTTAGAATCGAATCTTCACCCTTGTTACAATCCAAAATCGCATAAAAAACTCTTCCTAAGAAATTGTAAAAGTTGTTTAACCTAAAAACGACGACCCTTGGACAAAAGGCTTAGTTTTCCTTTTATACCTTGCCCAAAAACACGCATAAAATGAAACTGTGCGTTTAACAAAACTGCAAATAATGACCGTCGCCGCGGCGAAGAAGAATTCTTCACCGCGGCAAAGAAAGAAACAGATCTGAAGCGTCTAGCGTACTTCGCCGTGGCGAAGGACAAATCTTCGCCGGGGCAAAGCTATTTGACGAGTTCTGAAATTACAGAACTGCCACTCTGCTTGCTTCTTCGATTCCTTCTTCGATTTTCGATGCTCTCCCTTTGGAATAAGCCTTATCGTGCTTTATCCTGCTTCAAAACTCTCCTAACTTCTGAGATCCGCTAACTTTTGAGTCACAAACTTCCAATTTTGTCCTTATTTGCATAAATTGTCCATTTTAACTTGAAACACATAATGTAAAGAATTAAACAACAATTCAGGTCAAAATGCACCACAAAGTACTTGAAATCCGAATAAAAAGACTAAAGAAAACTGTATAATCCACTGATTATCAAATACCCCCAAACTAAAGATATGCTCGTCCCTGAGCATACGGTACAAAACCAACGAAACAAAAACATAAACAATGACGAAAACGCAAAACACAACAAAACTGGAAAATGACAAAACTAACAAGACTCAAATTCAACAAACAAATTGCCTAGAAATTGCACAAGCCTCAAAAGTTGTTGAAAAATTATAATAAGGAAATATTCAACATTCCAAGAAGTTATAAGCATTATCGACAGTCTTCCTCAATCGGTCCACCAAGTAGGTGATCCCCACTTCAATCCACATTTCAACTTCCCAGATTATTTTATGCAAAAATGTAAAGTTTATCAAATGGTGACGGACTCCATAAGCCTAAATATCGAACTACTCTCCACTAATGAGGACTAAACAAAAATGAGAATCAAAAGGTCTTTAACAGGTTGTAACGTTAGGCTCGGTTAGTGGGTTCCAACAAAAAGGATAGGAATCACAAAGTAAGAAAACTCGGTTTTCCTAATGCAAACGCTAACGTCTAATCGAACTCCACTTCTTCTTAACCACCAATTGAAATGTCTGCTAATTCACCACCCTCGAAACTTTCATTTTTCTTATTCCTGAAACCATAAATGCGGGGGAGATTCGTTTAAGGTGTACGTGGCGTTGTTACACCAGAGGTTGCCAAATACTACTAGGCAGATTTTAAGGCGGGTTCTGGTTTCCACCAGGTATACCCTTAAACGAAAATTATTATTATTATTATAATTTTTTTTTTTTTTTTTTTAACAAAGCATAAAACAACAATTCAATTGAATTGAGGTGACTACCTCTTTTATTTTTATTTCTCTTCTCCCAACCCCCAAACTATTCTTTTGGCTTATTCGTACAACTCTTTCGTTTGCATTAGGACCGAATTTTCCTAAGGGTACGATAAAGTGTTTAAAGTGTTTAGGGCATAAGGATTGGACAATTCTGTTATTTTCCAAGAAAAAAGTAAAACAATAAAATTTAAACAGCTCAAATGGGTGACCATGGGAAATTAATTTCATGGGTCGGCTAGAAAGGCTCAAACGCTTCTAACAAATGCCTAAATCATCTTCTCAACCATGTCTAATCCTAGAATTTCGCCTCAAGCACTTCTCTACTAGGTTCTAGAGTCCACCAACATTATCAAACTTCGCCTAATCACATAAAATGAATCTAAGCATGCCGAAAAAATGAAAATGGTGGTTGAACCACTCAACAAACCTCAATCAAAATCCAGTCAATAAACATAAACTTGAAGCAATGCTTAACATTTCTCAACAATAAAATTTCAACAACCCAATTCTCATCACTGATTTGTACACTTCATCATCGGCAAACAAACAACTAAAAAAAAAAATTAATAACTACAAAAAAAATCTTTTTTTTTTTTTTCAGTTTAAGGTGTACGTGGCGTTGTTAAACCAAAAGTCGCCAAGTACTGCTAGGCAGTGTTTAAGGCAGTTACGGGTTTCAAGCCAATATACCCTTAAACTGGTTTTGGATTTTTGGTCTATTTCCTACCCCCCAACTAAACATAACATTGTCCCCAATGTTTCATTATGCAAAAATCAGGAATAGAAAATACTAAAAACAACAAAGGTACGAGAATGCTCCCTGGTTAATTCGTGAAGTGTCGCTCCACAATGAACACCCGGTCTCGGACTTTTCATCCCCCATAATCTGTCAAAACAATTAAACTGTGGTGTCCCTTATGTTAGCAAAAATTCACAACTAACTTGAAAATATTACATCCTAATCTCGTCCCTTCAACAATCTACGAATTAAAAGCAACAACTAACAATTAAACAACTAAACAAAATCCACAACCAAAATAAAATTGAGTTCAAAGTTTCAAATGGACACAAAATTAAATGAAAACAAATAAACAAGAACAAAATCCAAACAGGTGCTCTGGTTCAATCTTGTTCTTCCTCGTCTTCCTCTTCTTCCTCATCTTCCACTTCTTCCTCGGAGTCCATCCACTCATCCAAGTTCCAGTCGGCCCATTGATATGCGAAAGTGTCAACGTTGAGCTCTTTGAAGCTATTCGTCAGCAGCTCATGCATCATCTCAGTTTGCTCTACCATCTAATCCTGACATCTCTTCATGTATTTCATTAACCCCATCATTTCCTGCATCATCTGTTTCTGTGAACCTATGGAGCTGGATGATGTGGCTAGGCTTGTTCTCTGCCTTTTTGCTCCTGCTCTTGGTTGTGCAGATTTCGAATGGTCTAGGTGTTTCTTGTAATATTCTGAGTCTAGAATTGGAGCAGCATGAATGCGGTGCTTTTCATCCTGAACCTTGACTCCAGCTTTAAGGCATAGGGCTGTGATGAGATGCGGGAAACCGTAACTTCCTCGCCCGGTTTCTTTGCTAGCTTGATGCTGTTAAAAAATCATGTCCCCCACATCAATACTCTTCCCTGTGGCAATCGAGTAGAGCAGCACTGCCTTCTCGTGAGTCACGGTGCTGTAGTGCGATTTCGACATTAGTTTCGCACAGATAAAGTATTGCCACAACCGAGCCATTGGTGTCAACTGCGTGCCCTTAAGAGTCTTTTTCTGTTTCTTTGACACTGCCCACTCTGCACCCGATTTTGCAATAACTGGAAGGATTAAGCTGTCATCAATCCGTGATCTCTTGAACTGCACATACTCATCACTGAGGATTTCAGGCAAGTGAAAGAAATCATTCATCTCCTTCCCCGTAAATGGCACTTCCTCCCCTCTTACAAAAACAGTCTCTTCCTTACACTCCGGGAGATTGGCATAGAACTCCTTTACTAGTGGCTCAACAGCCAACTGCTCAGGAGCTCGCAAAAACATGTCCCAATGTCTCCCTCTACTCTAGTCAAAGGCTTGAGTAGCGGTTAAACCGCGCTCCGGAATAATCCCCTTATCCTTTCCTTGAATTGCCGCCTCATGCCTTTTGCGGGCCTCATCATTCACAAACTGATTGTCAACACTCTTCCCCTTGCTCTTACTCTTGCCCTTGTATGGTTGCTTAACTTTTGGAGCCATTGTTCACAACTTGACTTCAATCTATAAAAATTCACCCAAAAAAAATTAGACCTAGTTATTCAACACAATTAAGTCAATCCTGCAAAAACAACAAACACTTCCAAAAATTCGCAATTCACCCCCTAAACTTTGAATTTTCAATTCAACACAAACACTCCAAAAATTCAAAACCCACACTCCTAACAATCAGTTAATACACAAACTACTCTTCTTTAATCAAAATCACAACGCAAAATCACCCAAATATTCACAATTCAATTGCAATAAAATTCTCAGGTCTACGATTAGAAACTTGAAATTTTTCGATAAAAAGCTTTGGGTTATTGAGATCTTACCAAAATGAAGTAGTATTCGCCACCAATTGAACCAGAATCAACCTAGATTGAAAAGCCCCAAATTTTTTATTCGAAAATTTTCGTGAAATTTTCACGAAAATTGTTGTTGAAACAGGTTGTTTCGGTGTTTAAGAACGTTATAGAGTAAGAAAATTGGTTGGAAAAGCACTAGGGAAGCAAAAGATGGAAGTTTGAAAAATTTTCTCTCAAGTGGACATGCAAGGCGGCATGAAGAATGAAAAAGAAAAGTGAGTATTTATAGAAAAACGTCGTCGCCGCGACGAAGAAGAAACTTCGCCACGGCGACGTTCTTCGTTCATGAACCCTAAAAAATTTCCCAGGTTTCACCGCGGCAAAGAAAAATTCTTCATCGGGGCGAAAACTTCCCGAGGATACAAGGCTTTCTTCGCCCCGGCGAAATGCCTTAGCCAAATTTTCACAAAATTAATTCACCTTCTTCGCCGCGGCAAAAACGTCCAGGAGCTAACTCTTATTTTTAGGTCTCATCGCCGCAACGAAGAATGATTCTTCGCCCCGGCGAAGTCTGGAACATTTTCATACCTTTTCTTTGGTTAACGACTTCACCTGAAACACCCAAAAACAAAAACATAAAAATTTATACAAATCATAATGAAATTAAACAAAATCGAACAACCAAAATGAAAAGCAAAAAGTTAAAAACACTTGGGTTGTCTCCCAAGAAGCACTTGTTTATAGTCGAAAGCTCGACTCTCTCAATCCTTCAAGTTGGGATGTCCAGCCGGATTGGGATGGAATTGCAACTCATCACCCCATCAATGTATGGCTTCAATCTCTGTCCATTAATTGTGAACGTGCCTTTATCTTTATGTGTCACTTCCACTGCTCCGGATGCGTAAATCTTCTTAATAGTGAATGGTCCGGACCATCTAGACTTAAGTTTTCCAGGGAAAAGCCTAAGTCTAGAATTGAACAACAACACCTTTTGTCCAACTTCAAAAACCTTCTTGCGGATGTGCTTGTCATGCCACCTTTTTGTCTTCTCTTTATAAATCTGGGCATTTTCATATGCTTTGAGACGAAACTTATCAAGTTCGTTCAAAGTCAGCATCCTCTCTTCTCCAGCGGCTTTCAAGTCCATGTTCAGCTTCTTAACGGCCCAGTATGCTTTATGTTCAAGTTCTACCGGTAAGTGGCACGCCTTCCCAAAAACCATCCTAAATGGCGACATACCAATAAGAGTCTTAAAGGCAGTTTGATAAGCCCATAATGCATCATCCAGCTTCCATGACCAATCTTTCCTAGATGCATTAACTGTCTTTTCCAAAATCCCCTTGAGTTCTCTATTCGACAGCTCCACTTGCCCGCTCGTTTGTGGGTGGTATGGTGTTGCAACTCTATGTGTCACTCTATATTTACTCAACAGTGCATCCATTTGCCTATTGCAAAAATGAGATCCTCCATCACTAATGATTGCTCGTGGTACCCCAAACCTTGAGAAAATATTATTTCTCACAAACTTAATCACTACCCTAGCATCATTAGTCGGCAATGCTACTGCCTCAACCCACTTTGACACGTAATCCACCGCTACTAAGATAAATGTGTTCCCAAAAGAACTTGGGAAAAGACCCATAAAATCAATCCCCCACACATCAAAAAGCTCAACCACCAAGATATTGTTCAACGGCATCTCATCTCTTTTTGAAACACTGCCCATCCGTTGACATTGGTCACACTCTTGAATCATCCGGAAGGAATTCTTGAAGAGGGTTGGCCAATAAAACCCTGATTGTAAAACCTTGGCTGTTGTTCTAGCTCCCCCAAAATGGCCACCTACTTCCTTCTCGTGACAATGCCGTAGAATGCTTTCCATCTCCTCCTCCGGGACACATCTCTGTATTATTTGATCAGCACAATGTCGATAAAAAAAGGTTCTTCCCAAAAATAGTACTTCAAATCTGAGAAGAATTTTCTCTTTTGTTGATATGTCATACCACTTGGGAGCACCCTTGATGCCAAATAGTTTGCAAAATCCGCATACCATGATGCTTCCTCCACTCTCATCAACTTCTCATCCGAAAATGTTTCTGTAATTGGCAATTCCTCTTCATTTCCCTTGATTGGTCTTTCGATCCTTGACAAGTGATCCGCCACCACATTTTTCGACCCCTTTTTGTCCTGAATTTCCAACTCGAACTCCTGAAGTAGTAAAATCCATCTTATCAGCCACGGTTTTGCTTCTTGCTTTGCCAATAGGTGCCTGATTGCTGAATGGTCTGTGTATATGATCACCTTCGCACCTAACAAATGATAACGGAACTTGTCAAAAGCAAAAACTACAGCCAACATTTCTTTTTCAGTGGTGGTGTAATTCAATTGTGCATCAACAAGTGTTTTGCTAGCATACTGAATTACATGTAACATTTTGTTTTCCTCTATCCTAAAACTACCCCTAAAGCAAAATCACTAGCATCACACATTAATTCGAAAGGTAGTCCCTAATTGGGAACTGCAATAATAGGTGCAGATACTAATAATTTTTTTAGAGTTAGAAAAGCATGCATGCAATCATCATTAAAGTCAAAAACAACATCTTTATTCAACAAATTGCAAAAGGGTTTAGAAATGTTAGAAAAATCCTTGATGAAACGTCTGTAAAACCCTGCATGCCCCAAGAAACTTCGGACTGCCTTGACATTTGATGGTGGTGGTAGCTTCTCAATCACTTCTATCTTTGCTCGATCAACTTCTATTCCATCCTTGGAGATCCTATGCCCGAGCACTATTCCTTCCTTGACCATGAAGTGACATTTCTCCCAGTTTAGCACCAAATTTGTCTCCTTACATCGCTGCAAAACAAAAGAGAGATTAGTTAGACAGCTATCAAATGATGAACCAAAAACTAAGAAGTCATCCATGAAGACTTCTATAAACCGTTCCACCATGTCTCCAAAGATTGACATCATGCATCTTTGGAATGTTGTTGGTGCATTGCATAACCTAAATGGCATCCTTCGGTAAGCAAAGGTGCCGTAGGGGCAAGTGAAGGTCATTTTCTCTTGATCCTCAGGAGCGATGGCAATCTGATTATATCCTGAATACCCATCCAGGAAATAGTAATAGGCATGTCCTGCCAACCTCTCCAACATCTGATCAATGAAAGGTAATGGAAAATGATCCTTCCTTGTCACCTCATTCAATTTACGCTAATCAATGCATACTCTCCAGCCCGTCACCGTCTTTGTTGGTATTAACTCGTTACTCTCATTCCTTACCACAGTAATACCTCCCTTCTTCGGAACCACTTGTACCGGGCTCACCCATGGGCTATTGGAAATCGGGTAAATAATCCCCGCATCTAAGAGTTTCACCACCTCCTTTCTCACCACTTCCTTCATCGAAGGATTCAATCTCCATTGTGGTTGCACCCTAGGCTTAAAATCATCCTCCATGAGTATCTTATACATGCAAAATGATGGCGAAATGCCTCTAATGTCCGAGATGGTCCATCCAATTGCTAGTCTATGTTCTCTCAACACCCTAATAAATCGTTATTCCTCTAATGTACTCAAATCTGAACTAATAATCACCGGAAAGGTTTCTGAGTCTCCAAGATAAGCATATTTGAGGTTGGAAGGTAAAGGTTTCAATTCAAGCTTTGGAGGTTCTTCATTTTTCTCCTTTTCCTTTTCTTTGTCAAAATCAAACTCCTCAAATTCTATATCTTGACCCTCATCAATCGGTTGAAGTGCTTCTAACATCCTAGCACAATCATTCCTCTCCGACTCTTCTACCTTTACTGTTTTTGACTTGGCTATACACGCTTCTAGAGGTAACCGTGGGGTGTTTTTCTTCAATAAGCGTCCCACAACCGGTTTATCCACCACATCGACACTAAAACATGAATCCGATTCAGCCGGAAACTTCATTGCCTCAAAAACATTGAAAGTTACTGTCTCATCTTGAACCCTCAACAGTAACTTCCCCTCTTGCACATCAATCACTGCTCTCCCCGTGGCCAAGAATGGTCGGCCTAAAATGAGAAGAATTTCCTTATCCTCTTCCATGTCCAACACCACAAAGTTTGCTAGAAAAATTATCTTTCCCACCTTTACCAGCACATCCTCCACTATCCCCCTTGGGTGTTTTATTGACCTATTCGCTAATTGCAACGACATGGTCGTTGGCTTTACTTCACCAATTCCCAATCTCCTAAAAACAGAAAAGGGCATCAAATTAATGCTAGCTCCCAGATCACACAAAACACGATCAAATGTAATATCTCCTATAATACAAGGAATAGTAAAACTCCTTGGATCTTTGAGCTTCGGGGGTAATTTCTTTTGGAGGATGGCACTACATTCCTCTATGAGCATCACCGTTTCCTCGTCTTCTAACTTCCTTTTATTCGATAAGATTTCCTTCAGGAACTTCACATAACTCGGCATCTGCAAAAGGAATGTTAATGTGCAATTTTTTAAAAATTTCAATAAACTTTGAAAATTGCTTATCCTGATTCTTTTTCTTCAATCTCTGAGGAAAAGGCACGGGTGGGGTATGATGTGCCAACTCTGGTGGTATCTCTCCGAAATGGCAATTTATCCTTCTTCTTTGCCTTTCATCCTTTTCGTTTTTCTCATCCTCCAAACCACTTGGTTTCTTTTCAGCTTCAATTTCTTCGTCAACTTCCTCTTCAGATTCTTCCTTTTTAGTTTGTTCAACCTCTTCCAAAACTGTCCCACTCCTCAACATAATGGCATTTGCTTGCTCACGTGGGTTAGTCACTGTGTTGCTTGGCAGAGACCTCTGCGGTCTATCATTAAGTTTCTCAGCCAATTGGCCCATCTGTATCTCAAGATTCCGAATGGACGCCCCTTGATTTCTGAAATTGGCCCTCGTCTCATTCATGAATCCCTTGTGGTTTCGCATAAATTTCCCAAACATATCCTCCAACTTTGACACTCTTTGATCTCCCGGTTGATTTGTCACCCCTGGTTGGTTATTTGGAACTGTTCTCTGGTTCCATTGAGTATTTTGCTGGTTCTGATTTCCCCAAGCCAGATTTGGATGATTTCTCCATCCCGGGTTGTATGTGTTGGAGAACGGGTTGTTTGGTTGTCTTTGATTTCCTGCCAAGTAATTTACTTGCTTCCGTTGATGAAGATGACGGAAGCAAATGTGTTCCCAACTTGACACTCGCTCACATGGTTCCCCTGCACAAAAATCACACGTTAGTTGAGGTGCTTGTACAGAGTTTACCTGCATAGTTCTCAACTGTTTTTGAAGTGCTGTGAGTTGGGTTGAGATGGCTGTAAAGGCATCAACTTCATGAAGACCCGAAGATTTCCTTGATGTTGCTCTCTCATTCGATCTTTGATAATTGTTGCTTGCCAAAACCTCAAGCAACTCATAAGCCTCCTCTGGTGTCTTATTCTGCAAGGCTCCTCCTGAAGCTGCATCCACCATGGTTTGCACATTACCCATCAACCCATTGTAGAACGTTTGGACTTAAAGCCAAACTGGCAACCCATGGTGTGGACACTTCCTCATTAACTCCTTGTATCTCTCCCAAGCCTCATACAACGACTTGGAATCCTCTTGTAGAAATGATGTGATATCATTTCTCAATTTTGCTGACTTAGCTAGAGGAAAGAACTTGGTAAGGAATTTTTGTGATAGCTCATTCCAAGTTGTTATTGTTCCCGGTGGTAATGCCATTAACCACCCCTTAGCTTTATCTCCCAACGAGAATGGGAACAATCTCAGCCTAATAGCATCATCCGAAACTCCATTTGACTTGAAGGTGTCACAAATTTCTAAGAAATTTGCAATATGCTGATTCGGGTCTTCCTTTAAATCTCCATTAAATCTAACCGACTGCTGGATCATCTGAATGATTGCCGGCTTGATTTTGAAGTTGTTTGCTTGCATTGTAGGTCTAGTAATACTCGACCCACTACCATTCACTGTGGGAACTGAAAATTCCCTCAGTGTCCTGTTTTCTGGTTTAGCCATTTCAACAACTATTTCTTCTCGCCTAATAACTAAACCCTCTTTCTTTCTTCTCTCTCTGTTACGTCGTCTAATGGTTCTCTCAAGCTCAAGATCAACAGGAACCACTGGTTGACGTCTCGCTCTTCGCATGAACTGCACGAACAAAAGTGAAGGAAAGTGAGATCACAAACCAATTGAAAAATTAAAAAAAATTAAAAACTCCAATCTAGCTAACTATAGAAAGACTCAATGTTAACTTAATACATTCCCCAGCAACGGTGCCAAAAACTTGATGCGTGTTTCCTACAACATGCAATATGTAGAAAATATACTAATCGCACAAGTAATATAATGATGAGTAAAGTATCATTCCCACGAGGATTGTAGCTAAGCACTAAGTCTACTAATGTTATCAAGTTGAAGCAAATGACTTCTTTGGATTGATGGGAGCTAATTGCAATTAAACCTAACAATAAATTTTAAACTAAAATTTAACTAAGAGGGCAATATTAAAACACGGAAAATCAATTCAAGTAAAATAGGTAGGGTTTTGACTTCATTTGGATTTTATGGGTTAAACCTAACAATTACACTACAATCACATTCATACGCAATGGTTGTAAATCGAACTCACTAAGATGTTAACATACCCTCTCGGGCTATGTTTTCCTATTCATCCTTATTAACCTTCCGCACCCAACAATTTGAAGATTAACAACTCCGAACTCATTAAGCAAAAGAATCCTAAAATGATTTTATTAATTCTTGAATCTATCTCTAGCATCCAATATTATAATGGTGATTACCCAAGAAGCATAACATGACTCATTTCTCAATCTCATCATGTTCATCACAATATCCATTAAAACTCAGAGTAAACACACAACCAAAGCATTCTCATATGAAAGTAAAACAATCAAACACTTAACCCATTAAAATCCAAACTACAATCAAAACCCTAACCCAAAAATGGTTAGTTCATAGCTAAATTAACAATACAAAAACGAAAAAACGTAAATAATCAAGTTCAACATTATGAAACGAGATAAAAGATAAGAAATCTCCCCAAAAGATGAATCCCTTAGTTAGAATCGAATCTTCACCCTTGTTACGATCCAAAAATCGCATCAAAAACTCCTCCTAAGAAATTGTAAAAGCTGTTTAACCTAAAAACGACAACCCTTGGACAAAAGGCTTAGTTTTCCTTTTATACCTTGCCCAAAAACACGCATAAAATGAAACTGTGCGTTTAACAAAACTGCAAATAATGACCATCACCGCAAGTAAGAAAGAAAGCAGACCTGAGCTGCTCGGCATACTTCGTCGGGGCGAAACTATTTGACGAGTTCTGAAATTACAGAACTGCCACTCTGCTTGCTTCTTCGATTTTTGATGCTCTCCCTTTGGAATAAGCCTCATCGTGCTTTATCCTGCTTCAGAACTCTCCTAACTTCTGAGATCCGCTAAGTTTTGAGTCACAAACTTCCAATTTTGTCCTTATTTGCATAAATTGTCCATTTTAACCTGAAACACAGAATGTAAAGAATTAAACAACAATTCAGGTCAAAATGCACCAAAAGTACTTGAAATCCGAATAAAAAGACTAAAGAAAACTGTATAATCCACGGATTATCAGAGAACAAGAAAGTGGTAGCATCACTGAGTTTGAATCATGAGATGTCACATTCTTAGAAACCAATTTTCCTAAGAAGGGCGAGATAGGTCAAGATTTGTTTCTATATGAAACACAAGACCAAGGCAATTCTGTTGTTGAAAACCAGTTAGTTATACTACATCCCAATTACAGCAATATGGAAGTTGATGAATCAGTTTCAAATCCTCCATCATTCCCTACTAACGATCCAACTATGATAGCTGGTCTAAGTGGGAGTTGTTAGAGTAGGTGCCTTAGAGCCAATCAATTATTGTAGAATTGACTCTTTGAAATAATGTTCAATAATCAATAAAAGGCAATTTTATTCTATATCACGTAAATCATTATTATTGCAATATGTATTGATATATGTCCTTAGAATGGTAGAACCATGACGAGGGTATCAAGTGTTTTAAATCTTGATAGTGAGAACCCTATGAGCACATATGGTGGCCATTATAGAAACGTCTATAGCCCTAGTATTATTCTAAAGTAAGGGCAAAGATAATACAATAACGCTATCATAGTGTTGAACGACCCTATCGAAAGACAGTGACTGATCTCACTTGTCAAGGCTGTTTGGTGACAACCTGGTGTAACACATGGGTGCTTCTTGAGGCGATTACACCACAAAGAAATTCAACCTGGATCGACCCACCAGAGGATTCCATATGGATGGTAACCCTAGTGTCTATGGAATAAATCCTCTAACGAATGGTGGTACATGTGATCCTTAGACTTGAGATCACCAGAGCGCTTATGCACCGACTGGTACAGTTTGACACTAGCCTAACGCAGTTCTATTCAGAGCTGTCAATACGGTGGTGATTGGCTGCATCAAGGAGTGTATCAAGACTATGGTGGATTGATAGAGGATTCATCACTCCCAGGTATGGGAGAAGTTATCTCGTGGCGCAATTCAGTACATGGCAATGACACTAAAACTGTGGCCACAATGGGATTGAGTTGTTGCTCTATCCGGTTTATAATACAGGTCATTGGTCCAGAAACTGAATACATAATATCGAGAGTAACTAGAGGTTGACACTATTTCTATGCCTTCGTCTCGTCGAGATAATGTATGATAAAAGGATCGAATTTTACGGTAACCATATCGTTAACAGGTAGCTACTTTGCTGAATCCGAATCTACCGAGTGGCCATGATGCCTTGCTAGGGGCCAATCTTGGTCTGTGTATTAGTGAGATGATTAATTGGTTTTAATCGCGATACTATACACTGCCAGTATGATGAGGAGCCTATGGGTCACATGTAATAACTGCTTTATACTAGGGTACTCATAGAAATACATGAAGTAAAATGCATTTATATTAGCAAAAGTAAATGGTTCCGAAATTTTCTTTTAATACTTATAATCATTATTTATACAAAGTAAGGTATCATTTGTAAAAGTTATCAAAAACAGTGGACAGTGTAGCTATTGCTCCTCGCTCTTCGATGCCCATCCGACCGTGTCCTCATCTAGATCCTGCAAACACAAAGAGAAACAATGAGGTGAGCACAAAATAATGCTCAGTAAGTAAATCCTCTACTCGTCTGTCCCCGTAAATTTTTCTCTTAATTCTTTCCTTACACTCTTCTCATCTCATTTATTTTCTCTTTCTATTTCTCTTTCACACGGCTCTCTTTTATTAACTTTCTGTTGTATGTCACGGCCTCATCTTATTGGAAGCACGGTCGGGTGGAGTTCACAAAGCACCAACCCACTCTTCGTGACTTCTACTCATGCTCTTTCTTTATTCTTTCTCATGTTTGCTCATTCTTTCTCACTTGAATGTCACGGCCTCATCTTATCGGAGGCACGACCGGGTGGAGTTCACAAAGTACCAACCCACTCTTCGTGACTTTCGGGTGGAGTTCACAAAGCACCAACCCACTCTTCGTGACTTCTGGGTGGAGTTCACAAAGCACCAACCCATTCTTCGTAACTTCCAGGTGGAGTTCACAAAGCACCAACCCATTCTTTGTAACTTTCGGGTGGAGTTCACAAAGCATCAACCCATTCTTCGTAACTTCCGGGTGGAGTTCACAAAGCACCAACCCATTCTTCGTAACTTTCGGGTGGAGTTCACAAAGCACCAACCTATTCTTAGATTTTTCTCATTCTCTTTACTTTTAGAGTAGCTCATTCACAGAGTTCTCTACTCTTTCTCAAACTACTACTCAATGCACAATTAATGCATAACGATGGTTCATGCTTAAAGTTTCTTACTTAATGCACTTATGAAATGCACAAATGCAATATTGCATCAAGATAGTCATTCTGCGCAGGTCACACTCAAGAAGGCATAACTTGAATTATACACATTGGATTGATACTATTTTGGTCTCATTTTAAAGCTTAGAGACAGGGCTATAACTTTTATATTTTGGTCTAAACCCAGTTCAATCCGTAAGATGCCCAAAAATTACTCAGAAATCACATCTGTGATAGGGCAGTTTGGTAACATGTTTTCACTTAGGCATTTCATCAAACATTAGTTGTGCATAAACAAACCCTAATTCAATTATCATTCTATTTATTTCTCAAACCATCCAAAATGAGAGAAAAAACTCTCTTGTAGCATCACATACCTACATGGCAAAACACACTCCCAAAAAATTTCTCCAATTCTTCCAATTTCAACCCATCATCAAATCATCACATATACTTCTCATATTCAAATATATCCAACAATAATCATAATTCATCATACATCTCATCTCAATCTCTCAATATTCACAATATATGCATATTTAAAAGAAATCTCTACTCACTTGAATTCTTAAATTTTAGCTTGAGTTGGATTTTGAGTGGAATTTACTTACCTTGTAATGGAGAGATTTCACTAACACTTTTCCTTTCCTTTGATAGCTTGTCTGTTCTCTACACCTTTAAACAATAAAACCCTAAGACTTCAATATATATATATATAAGCAAAACTTCACATCTAAAGCAAAATTCCTTACCTTAGGGTGCTTTAGATTAAGTTTCTATCCCAAACTACTCAAAAAGCTCTCTAAAATTCTTGAAATATTGAAAAAAAGAGTTGAGAGGAAGTGGTGAGAAGAAGTTGGCGGTGGAAAAGAAGAATGAAGGGTTTTCTGGACCCAAACCCTTATTAACTCACAATTAACACATGTCTTCCCATTTTGCCCTTGCTCTTTCTTGGAAATTTCATCTATATCCCTTAGTCAATTACAATAATGCCCTCATTTTTATTACATTCTCCATGAAATTCTATCTCTTTTCACTCCCCACTTTTTCAACTAATTTTGAGTGAAAATACCATTTTACCTCTAATGAAAGTTTAAAGGATTTTCTTCACATTTTTCTCAAAATAAGTTCAACAAAAATTCAACTAAGGGCCAACCAACCAATATTAACAACATATCAACCCAAATGAGAGCAAAACAATAAACATTCAAGCAATACACCATAACTTAGCTACGTACCTCAAGTGGGGCGTTACATCACACATATAGAAGATAATTTAAGATCCAAGAAGAAAGAAGGGCGTTTTCTTCTTTTTAAGGCAAAAGGGTATTTTGGTAATTTCACAGTGTAATTAAATTTGCTGAGGTCATAGCCTTTATTTAATTTATTAGAAAAATTAAATAAGTGAAATTACGTTTAAATATGTGTTCGCATATATTTAATTAAATCATCATTATTGTTAAATGTTAATATATAGATTAAATATATATTAATTGAGTTTAATTGAGATAATGATGAAATAAATAAAATATCTAATTTGGGAGTGTTTGGTAACATGGGGTGTTTGGGTTGGAGCCCAAGGCTATTCCATATGGGAATAGGGCATTAAAGTTTTACTATAAAAGAAAATGATTATTTGTAAAAGAGAGGAGATTTCTCATTAGTTCATTTTCTTTGAAAAAGAACAAACACAGCAGCCCCTTAAACACTCTCCCACGGCATATTCATTTTGCCTAAAAATCAATGAAATTGATTTTTCTTCTTCTTAATCTTAAAGCCAAGGAGGATCTAGCTAATCCCTCTATGGTTCTTTGTGATTGTCTTCGTGTGGACTTCATAAGTTCGATCCTATGCTTGGGTCGGTAGCAAATACGTACAAAGACTATTTTGGAGGAGCCTCCAAACGTGCGTATGTTTTTCTATACTCTTGATTAATTTTTTTGCAGATTTCTATTATGATATAAATTGTAAAACTATACCCTTGATCTTGGCTCATGTAAACGATCCTTGCATTATATTTTTGTTTCCGCTGCGTATATGGATCATTTACTAACAAGAGTAACACCAATCAATCTCCAATACGTCGATCAAACAGGAAACAAATTCCACGTCGACGATTTGAGATTGAGGGGGAAATTTTTCTAGTTACTCCATAAGATGAAGAAGAGCCAAGGAATGTAAATGAGGCTCTCAATTACCCTTCTAAGGAAAAATGGATGAAAGCAATGGAAGAAGAATTGGAGTCTATGAAATCAAACCAAGTATGGGAATTGGTTGATTTACCGAAAGGACGCAAAGCCATTGGGAACAAGTGGGTTCTCAAAATCAAGCGTAAAGCTAATGGCAGTATTGAAAGATACAAAGCTCACTTAGTCGCGAAGGGGTATACACAACAAGAAGGAATAGATTATGAAGAAACTTTTTCGCCTGTTGTGTGGTTTACCTCAATCCGACTTATTCTAGCTATAGTTGCTAGCATGGATCTTGAATTGCATCAAATGGATGTAAAGACTGTTTTTCTCAATGGAGAATTAGAAGAAGAAATCTATATGGAACAACCAATAGGTTTTATTAGAAAAGGTCAAGAACACAAAGTGTGTAGACTTTTAAAGTCAATTTATGGCCTCAAGCAGTCCTCAAGACAGTGGTATATTCGATTTCATAATGCGATAATGTCGTATGATTTCAAAATGATAGATGAAGATCACCGTGTATATACAAAGAGATCCAATAACAAATTTGTTATATTATCATTATATGTTGATGATATACTTATAGTTGGAAATGATAAGGGATTTGTCAATGAAATCAAAGGATGGTTATCATCTCATTTTGAGATAAAAGATATGGGTGAAGCTGCATATATTCTTGGAGTCAAGCTTTCAAGATATCACTCAAGAAAATTAGTATCTCTTTCACAAGAACCATACATTAAGAAAATTCTTGAACGATTTCATATGCAAGATTGTAAACCCATAGACAACCCTATCGTGAAAGGCAAGACTTTGAGTCGTAAAATGTGTCCGAAGACTCCACAAGAAAAGGAACAAATGAAGAATGTTTCTTAGACAAGTGCTATTGGAAGTCTCATGTACGCCATGATGTGCATTAGAGCCGACATCTGTTATGCCGTTGGGTTGGTAGATATCAGTCCAACCCAGGACAAGCACATTGGAAAGCAATGAAGAGAATCTTGAGATATCTAAAAGGAACAGTTGATTACTCATTATATTATCAAGGAAATGATTTACACTTAAGAGGTTACACCGATGCTGATTGGGGAGGAGATTTAGATGAAAGGAAATCAACTTCTGGATATGTTTTCTTACTAAATGGTGGGGCCATATCTTGGAGCAGTAAGAGACAATCATGTATAGCCTTATCTACAATGGAGGCTGAGTTTGTAGCATTTTCAGCTACTGTGTAAAAGCCGTTTGGTTGAAACGGTTCATGAATCATCTGGGAATAATTAATGTTGCTATTGAACCAATGAGAGTAAACTGTGATAGTCAAGCAGCAATATCATACACTAAGGATCCCAAATATCATGGTAAAACGAAACACATAGATATAAAATATAATTTTGCGCGAGATTTGGTGGCACAAAAAGAGGTGAACATGAAGTACATATCTACGCATGACATGGTTGCGGATCCATTTACAAAGCCTATACCAAGAGATACTTTCAATAGACATGTTAGATCTCTAGGCTTACGTAGGTGTTGAATGTATCATACTTTGAGATTTCCCAAAATTGTTCACTTTTTGTCTTATCAATATTAAATAATAATATTGTCAATGCTCGATTTCGATTATTATGGAACATACATGAAGGAAAATATATATATACATATTTGTTATGTAAATATTATATATGTTTATTTTGAAAAGCATGTCGGACAGTTAAAAGATTGGCCTTCTCACACTGGCAATCGATCCATTACTTCGTAGGAATAGAGATGAGACGATTTTAAGCTTATTATCTAGGTGATAATAGAGAGCCAAGCTTAAAATATTTAACATCGCCTAAAAATAGAATTAAAATAATGTCATAATGAAATATGACCATAAGTGATAAATAATCACTTTATCTATCTAATTGCCAAATTATAGTTCTGATGAATTAAAAGTATGTAAAGTCAACTCAAGTTAGACATCAGGTATGTCTGAACTAAAATTTGTACGGCATTTACAAGAAAAGAGACATGCACTCCATGGAAAAGGAGGAAATGTTGTAGCATGTGATTCATACCACATATGCAAAATATTGACCAAAGGGGTAATGAAAGTCAAAATCTCAACTCTCATAGAATACCCTTATTACTTAATTCCGTTTCTTGAAAACCTCATTTAATGATTACTATCTTAGAGTATTGCCAAAAGATTAAGATAAATTCAATCTGCTGGGACATTTCTAGAAAAGCAAGTTAAATGAAAATTGCAAGAATTGAGAAAAGAGGAAGATTAAAATTTTGGATTATCACACTATAATCATGTGTATTTATTGGTCAACAAATTATGTTTTACTTTTATGTAAAGACAAAACATAATTATGAATACAACTGATGTTTATTATACATGAGATTGTTAAAAAAGGAAAAAAAGACGTGATAAGTAATTTAGGGTATTGCATACAACATACAACTCAAATTTCACTATTCAAGAAGTTATATATTCCTAATAGATATATGACTAATGTGCTCTTGAAGTATGCATGGTCACACGTCATATTTACTAAAATATAAACCTTAAAGAAGCACAGAGAGAAATAGTCCCATCATGTGTGAGTGGGAGATATTGGATATGGGTGAGCACCCATGATGGAACCCACCCAAATGACGTTTCAAGTGGAAACTGCCAAAGGTAGTTTTCGCCTAAAAAAATTGCTTGGCAACTGTTGCCCATATATAAGTGAAGTTTTTCTTTTAGAAGGGTTATTCACTCTCTCTCTCTAAAAAAAACTGTTAAAGAAAAATACACTATGATGGTTTTCTCTCAAGATTCAATTTTTGCTTCAAAGTTAAGGAGAATAGGTATTTATGCTGTGAACTTCATTGTAATTCGTTTATGTAAAATGTGATTGCAATGGGTGACTTTTAACATGATCTTGGGATTAATCAGAATATTTGTTATTCTGACTTTTTCCAACATGAACTATTTTGCTTCACAAAAAAATCATGAATTTCGCACTAGTAACACCACATGTGTGCAACCAACAATATGTTTTTTTTTTTTTTTCAATTAAATGCACACCGGTAGAGCTTTTAAGTTTTAAGGAGTACAAAGATGAACCAAAACCTTATATTTTTTGGTTAGAAATTTAGAATATTAATGGCATGTATGAACTACGAACAAACAAAACCTTCATAAAAACTCATATCTATATAACATGTAACCAGTGTAACAAAAGAATTAATGTGTATCACAAACAAATTATCATCAAATTAATGACGCTGAATCCAAGAACACTGGATTCACCAAGTAATATGATTTTGATTACAGTAAATCATAATAAAAACACCAACAAACATGCTGAAATTTTGTCTCTATATTTCCACAATTATATATTACTGCTCAATAAATTCCATTTTCCCTTAATTTCTCCCACACAACCAACGCAATGCACCATATAATCAATTTAAACGCGATATGCCAACTCAAATGAAAAAAAATTTAAGCTAAAAACACTAGAGATTCAGTATATAAGCCTTAAAAATCAAACCTTCAAATGAAATTTCACATTATACAGGTGGTTTCACTTTCACATTATAAAAATAAGTTAATTTCAAAGCACCTTCACCATGATTAAAACACAAACTTAGAAGGTTACCTACGTTCTAAACTGTTTGATAAATTCGTTAGGTCTTTTAATATCCTCAACCTTCTTCTTCTTATTATTATTCTGTCCATACTTTCCTAACTCTATCTGAGCTTTTCTCGTAAGGGCCAAAGATTTAGTACTTTTCTTTTTCTTCAACACTATCTCTGATATATATGCCAAGGGCTTTGCCTCCTCTTCTTCAATCTCTATTTCTACTAGTGGCGGCGTACAAACTGGTGGCGAACGATGCGTGTGAGACAAGTAAAGTGGAGTTTGAGTTCTGTTTAAGGTTTTGAATGGAGTTAGAGACCTTGAAGTAGGGTTTTGTTTCGAGCCAGATGACTGTCTCTATATATATGCTTGGTGTGTTACGCAGGCAACCAAAAATAAAATCTATACTCACAAAAAAAAAAGAAAAAAAAAGAATACATGTAGTAGTGCAAATAAGGATTGTTCCCACGGAGAGTGTCTAGCCTAGTTTTATGCTAAGTGAACAAGGATAGGGGGAATTTGAGTATAACGAAAACAATTTCAAGAAAAACAACTAAGGAACAATCCAAATTAAATTATTGAAATCAATCAAAAGAACAAACCTTGGTCTAAGTCAACATCCACCATCGAAATTTTATAAATGATCATTGATGCAAGTATATATCAGTTCATACTCTGAATATTCACCATTGGAACTATTTTCCCATCTCTCCTTAGTTGCAGTTAATTAGAAAACAAGCGATCTAATTAATCTGACTACTAAACAACCCAAGACAAGCGCTAAAGGTTTAATCTAGTAGCAGCCTTAAGAACTAGAGAGATTGATGAAGTTGAACAACACAAACATAAGCAGTTGTATTTAATTTAGTTGAGCGTTCTTCTTAAGATTTAATAATTCCTAACGTAGCAAATTCTTAAATCTTAGTTACTTCACAAATTAGAGGGATCAAACAATTACGGATTTGATATCTAATTTAGCGATAGATTGCAACGAATAATAAACTAGTGGGCATCCTAGTAATTAAACGAGACAATCATGACAATGGGCATAGAGGAACATTCGATACTCAAAGCATAAATTGAACACTAAAAACAAATTAGATCTCAGGGTTTTATTGATTCCGAGGCCTTTGTTTCCTTTGACCAAGTTATGAAAATTTAGCCGCTCATGGCCATCATGAAAACTCAAAGGAGAAGTTGGAGAAGAGTCCTAATATAATAGGAAAGTGGTGTTTCCAGCTGTAACTTTCGTGCACCAGATCTTCAAAACTTCCAATAATAAACCGCATATTTTAATTGCATGATAAGGCCGAATGTTTCAAAACGTCAGTAGTGTAGGTGTGTCAACTTCAAGCCCGATTCCGACCTTGATGCAGTGAGTATCTCTCAAAACTCAACATGAAAGTTGTAGATCTCTTTCTTGGGGTTCCATATCATTTTGAATCATCTCAATTGGAGCTCGGATGAGAGAGTTATTCCCAGATTACAAAGCAATATCAAAACTGTCTGAAATTGCCCAATTAGGTTTGTTTTGCATTTAACGCCTCCATTTGCATCCTAAATCAAAAAAATAAATAAATAAATAATGAGTACATTTAGGCACCAAATAAGTATAAAAGAGTAGACATTAAAGAAGGGGGAATATGACATTTTGCATTCTCATCAATGCTTGTAGTTTGATACCTTCTTAGCTCTTACACTGCCGCCGCCTCCTTGGTGACAATCCCTAGCCAAATGACTATTCTGTTCATAATTGTAATGAGGCCCTCTTTCACCCCACCTTCCTCTTTTGCCTCCCTACCCATCGCCATCACCATAGCCTCCACCATTGTCTAGTTCGCACCAGGCCTGAAATAGCATGGTGCGATTCCGGCAACCAATGCACCCTTAAACCATTACCACAACAAACAAAAACCTCCAAACTACACATTATATTAATCCAACACAAGTAACCAATGCGCCCCAAACAACCATCAAATTCACCTTGAGAATGAACAAATCCATGAAAACATTAAACAAATAGCGAGAGAGGGAAAACAAGAATGAAGAGAGAGAAGAAAATCAATTAGAGAATGTGGCCACCTGCTAGAGTTCGTAGTGATTTTGATTGGAGGTTGTTAGATTTTGAGGAGGTTGTTAGATTTTGAGGATGTTGGAGGGAAGTCAGTAGGGATGGAGGAAATTTAACTCCCTGGACCTCCCAAGTTTGCATTTAAAAAAATGATCTTGAAAATATTTTTCAAATTTTTTTAATTTAGAAAAATTGACGTGGCACACTTAGGATTCATTAAGCATGTAAAATGGGTTAAATTGAAAGGATTTAAACATATGTGGGTAATATTATAATTAACAAAAATTTGTTTAAATTTTGAAAATTAAAAACGACCCCCACCCTTCAAAATCACTTAATAAAGCCAAATACCCAAAAAACGACCGATGAACACCTTTGATTTCTCTGCCATTTTCGACGATGAAAGTGCCCTATTGTAACGCCCCGCTTGAGGTACGTTGTTACTGTTTCCTCTTTCGCTCTTATTTTGAGTTGGTTTTTGGTAATTTAGTGTTGAATGTTTGCCTTGAAATTGGTTGAAAACGGAAGAATTTCGTCAGTGCGGGCCGAGGCGAAGAAGAATTCGCCGCGGCAAAGAGAGGTAAGCCACTGGGAAAGCCGCCGGACAGCACGCGGCGACAAAGCCGACTAAATTGTTGATTGAGTTTTAGATATTTTCTTCCCTAAGGGCGCTTTGACCTTTCTACCCCTAATTAGCAGAAAAGTGGGGAGTTAATTGTAAGGATTTTTTCATGGAGAATGTGTTGATTTAGGGGTGAGTTTTTAATGAATCAAAGGATATGGATGGAATTCCCAAAGAAGAGTAAGGGCAAAATGGGAATGCTTTGGGATATATTTCATTAAAAGGAATTAGAATCAAAGAAACCCCTCATTCTCTTCTTCTCAAACGCAACTTCCCATCCTTACTCCTCTCAACTTCTCTTTTCTTTTGATCAAGGTATTCCAAGGGGTTTTGAAGTGATTTGGGGTGGAAAAAGTAACCTAAGGCTTCCTAAGGTAAGGATTTCTCCTTAAGTTGTGTGATTTGTGAGTTTTAACCCATATTGAAGTTTGAGGGTTTTCCTTCTTTTGGTTAAGATTAGAGGAAAAGTCAAGCTAAACAAGTGAAAGGAAGAATTTGTGAAGTCTCTCCATAACAAGTAAGTAAAACCCAACCCAAGTTGAGATTTATGAAATTTCTTGATTAGGGTTTTGTTAGACTTGATGTATGTATGTGATGTACATGTATTATGGCATGTATGAAGAATTAAATAGAGATTTCTATGCTTTGTGAATGTTTATACCTTGCAAATTTGAGAAATGAGATGTTGGATTGGCAAGGTAGTTGAGATGGATTTGAAGGGGTGTTATGGAACCCTTTTTGGAAGTGTTTTGTTTGACAGTTATTATGGCTTTGTGAAGGGGTTTTTCCCCATTTTGGATGGTTAAGAAAAGTTTTAGAATCATGGCTATGATAAAGTTTTATAGTACACATGAGTTGTTTGATGAAATGCCTAATAGAGGTTTGAGTATGAGTAATGAACCTTAATTCTTGCAACATTGCATGTTGGCATTTCATAAGTGCATTAGTAGTGATGAACCATCCATAGGCACTAATTGTGCATGGGAAAAGTGACCTAAGAAAGTGTAAGGAAATGGTTTATGCAATTACCCTATGAGTAGAGAGCTTAGTGGGTAAAATTACTCTAAGGGTAGAGAGCATTGAAAAAATGCTACAATAGAATGAATTAGAAGAGTAGTATAGTTGGGATGATGCTTTGTGATCATCACCCGATCATTATGGGAATCGGATTGATGCTTTGTGATCATCATCCGAATAGCCTTAGAGAGATGGGTCGACGCTTTGTGATCGTCACCCGATGAGTAGTAGACATGGGTAGATGCTTTGTGACCACTACCCGGTTAGTTAAGAGATATGTAGGTTGATGCTTTGTGATCATCATCTAACATTTGGTAGAAGTGGGTTGATGCTTTGTGACCATCTCCCAATAGTGACTAGAGACGGGTAAATGCTTGGTGATCGTTACCCAAAATTCATGAGGAACGGGTAGGTGCTAAGTGATCTCCACCCGATAGTTAGAAAGAACCGAGTTGGTGCTTTGTGATCCTCACTCGTAGTCACTAAGAACGGGTTGGTATTGTGTGAATTCCACCCGATAGCCATAGAGAGTGAGATGGTGCCCGTGTGAACGCCTATCCGCCGTACCTCCGGTAAGATGAGGCCATGATGTTATTAGAAACAGAAACAGAATCAGAAATGGCATAAGGAAAGAAGTAAGAGTTATTTATACGGGGACAGACAGAGAGAGAGTTTTACTTACTGAGCATTATTGTGTGCTCACCCCGTTATTTTCCTTTGTGGATGCAGGTTCTAGGTGATGCAATCGGAGGGGCGTCCGGCAGTTTGAAGAGATAGCTACAAGTTTCCCTGTTTTGCCTTTTAAAAATGCATTTTTGTAAACGAGACTTTTATGTATAAAAGACATATGACGTATAATGAAAAGAAAGTTTTTGGGCCTAATTTTCTATTGTTATTATGCATGCATTGTACTGGTTTTCGTGAGTTGTTACATTTTTGGTATCGAGCAAAGATTTTGGGATTGAACAAGGTACTATTCTCATCGCCACGACGCCCCTCTAACCGACTGTGAGTAATTCTTTCCTTATAGCAATTGTTCCTTGAGTTTATTAGTGTGATCATTTTGTAGATGAGGCGTAGTTATCGAATCGCGGTAAAGGTGTGGTGAATGAAGGAGAACCTTCTAACCCACTGCAGTCTACGCCCCCTCCCTTGGATGAAGCTAGAATCCGGGAATTATTCAAAGAAGGTATGGCGTAAACTCGGGGGAGAGTTGTACCCTGCTCGGATACCGCTAGTTACACATGTCGAAAGAGGACAAACGGTACCTCCCCAAATACAGTAACGTAGTTGAACCGATACGGTCTTTCTAGCCAAGATCAACCCTCGAGTTTAAGGGTACTACAGATCCAAGAATAGCGTAAGAGTGGCTTGGGTCGGTAGAACGAGCCACGTGTTTATTTCCCATGTCGGACCGGGAGAAGATCCCGGTATGCGAAGTTTCTTGTTTCGGGGTGATGCCCGAATTTGGTGGGAACTAATGGAAGAAACTCATGACGCGACAGAATGATGTGGGAAGAGTTCAAAGAAGAGTTTGAGGCCGAGATAGAACGAGAGGACCAAGTTCATGAGAAGGTCCAAGAATTTATCGCTTACGAGCAAGGGACTAGCGCTGTGAAAGAGTACTTAGTGAAGTTCAACGCTCTTGCAAGGTTTGCACCGGGAATAGTTAGCACTCCGGCCTTGGAGAAGGGATAAGTTTGTACATGGTTTGAAGCCGGAGATAGCCCGGGATATAATGACAAGCTCCAACCCTCCTCGGAATTATAGTGAGGCTTTGAGGCGGGCGATGAAGGCGGAGATTTTTGAGAATAAAATCTTCCCAGAGGGATCCTCGTCGAGGACCGAAGGAGCTACCCTCCGCTCCTCACAGAGAGAAACATGAGGGTGTAAAGGGTAAAGACATGAAGAATCAAGAAGAAGTTTCAAAGATAGGCGTAATAGAAAAGAGTGGAAGAATAAGAGACCTCGGACGGAAGGGTTTCCTCCTTGCCCTAAATGCGGGAAGAATCACCCTAGAGTGTCCGAGGGATCGAGAGTGTGCTATAGGTGCCGGCATGGTGGCACATGATGAGAGATTGTAAAGCTCCTCTTCCACCAACTACTCGGGGTGGTTCGGGTAGGTATCGCGAATGCCGTAGTTTTTACGTGGCACAAGGGAAGCGAGAGGCCACCCATCACCGTTATCGGGTCGGGCTTATTATTTCATGCACTCCCTTTATACGCTTTAATTGATTCAGTGCTACCCATTCATTTATATCTTATGGGATGCTTGAGAGATTAGGTTTGAAACCTACTTGAGCGACTCAACCCATTAAGATAGAACTACCCGATGGGGTTAGTGTTGTGACTCAAGAGATTTTGTTAAGAGAGTCCTTAGTGATCCAGGGTAGAGAGTTAATCGTTGACTTAATAGTTTTCGATATGCCCGATTTTGATGTGATTCTGGGCATGGACTTCCTAGGGAGATATGGAGTAGAGATTGACCTGCCGGAAAAAAGAAGGCGATGTTTAACCTTGATAGTGGAGATAAGTTTAGTTTTGGAGAAGGCCATCAGTTGAGCATGCTGATTAGTAATGTGAAAGCCAGGAAGATGTTGAGAAATGGGTGTTCGGGTTATATTGCCCATGTAGTGCAGAGTGGTGATGTTCCACAGTTAGAGATACAAAGGGTGCCAGTGGTTCGAGACTTCCTAGATGTATTTCCGGAAGAGTTATCGGGTTTGCCTCCAGAGAGAGAGGTAGAGTTTAGTATCGAACTAGCACCAGGGACAGCACCAATATCTAAAGCCCCTTATCGAATGGCCCTAGCTAAGCTCCAAGAATTAAAGAAGCAACTCCAAGAGCTTTTAGATAAAGGCTTTATCCGACCAAGTCATTCCCCTTGGGGAGCTCCAATCCTGTTTGTGAAAAAGAAGGATGGATCACTAAGGATGTGTATCGATTATAGGAGCCGAATAAAGTTACGTTGAAGAATAAGTACCCACTACCCCGGATAGATGACCTTTTTGATCAGTTAGAAGGAGCGGCAGTGTTCTCCAAAATTGATTTGAGGTCCGGGTATCATCAGGTAAGAGTGGTTGAGCAAGATGTGGCTAAGACTGCCTTTCGTACAAGATATGGGCATTATGAATTTGTAGTGATGCCTTTTGGCTTGACTAATGCCCCAGCAGTTTTTATGGACCTGATGAATAGGGTATTCCATGAGTATTTGGATCAGTTCATTGTTGTCTTTATCGACGACATTCTGATTTACTCAAAGTCAAGAGAAAAGCATGAGAGACACTTGAGATTAGTATTGCAACGGCTGAGAGAAAAGAAGTTGTGTGCTAAATTCTCCAAGTGTGAGTTTTGGCTTAACCAAGTGATATTTTTGGGTCATACCGTATCGAGGGAAGGGATTTCGGTAGATCCAGTAAAGTGCAGTAATCCCGAATGGCGTAAGCCGAGAACAAGAAAGAAATCGGGAGTTTCTTAGGCTTAGCAGTTACTACCGGCGATTTGTAGCAGATTCGCCTTAGGGCTAAGTTAAACCGCTGACACTCTTACCAAACAAAACTCCTTTTGTCCTGGGTCAACAACATGTGAAGAAAGCTTTCAAGAGTTGAAGAAGAGGTTAACATCGCCTCCCGTACTAGTGCTACCATAGGAGGGTGTAGATTATGACATTTATACGAGACGCCTTTGCAGGGGACTTGGTCGTGTTGATGCGTTAGGTAGGGTTATAGCTTATGCTTCTCGCCAATTGAAAGAGTACGAGACCGTATACCCTACGCATGACTTAGAATTAGCAATGTGGTCTTTGCCTTAAAGATATGGAGGCACCCGCCTTTATGGCGTGAAGAGTAATATCTACACCGATCATAAGAGTCTAAAGTACTTCTTCACTCAAAAGGAGTTGAATATGAGGCGAGAAGGTGGTTAGAGTGGTCAAGGATTATGATTGTGAGATCAAATATCAACCTGGGGAAGGCCAATGTAGTAGCGATGCTTTGAGTAGAAAAGCCCATGTTTTCCTGGCCACTGTGAGAAAGAGTTAATAGAAGAATTGTCTAAGGAGCAGATTGAAGTGGTTCCAGAAGATTGGCCACCTAGAGGCACTCCTCTTTACTAGAGGAAATTAGAGAAAAGCAAATGGCGAGATGAGTGGTGTCGAAAACAAGTTCCCGCAAGTGCGTGAGGGCAAGACATCAGAGTTCTTTGTGAGAGATGGTGTCCTCTATTTTAGAAATCGGTTGTGCATTCCTCCAAATGAGGAGTTGAAACAGAAAATTCTTATGGAGGCTCATGACACACCGTACACCGCTTCATTCGAGCAACCAAGATGTATCAGATATCAAGAAAGGCTATTGGTGGTCGTATGAAGAAAGGCATTGCGAGTTTGTAGCTAAATGCCTAACCTGTCGGCCGGGTGAAAGTAACAACCAACAACGGCCGTGGTTGCTTCACCCATTGAGTATTCCAGAGTGGAAATGGGAGAGCATTTCGATGGATTTTATCACGGGTCTCCCCAGAGTACAGAGGGGGTATAATGCTATATGGGTGATTGTGGATAGGTTAACCAAATCAGCCCATTTCCTCCCAGTAAAGGAAAGTACCACTACTGCATCTTGGCCCTTGGCCCATTTACCTCAAGGAGATAGGCAAATTGCATGGCGTGCCCAGGACTATAGTATCGTATAGAGATTCCAGATTTGTTTCACCTTCTGGACAAGCATAGAGGAGTTTGGGTACCCGTTTAACATTCGCATCGCCTATCATCCTCAGACAGATGGTCAGACCGAGAGAACAAATCAGGTGCTCGAGGATATGTTGAGAGCCTGTTGCATGGATTATAGAGTATCCTGGCATGAGATGTTACCCTTAGTGGAATTTGCCTACAACAACAGCTTATCGGGCCTACAATCAGAATGGCACCTTACGAGGCTTTGTATGGTAGACGGTGTAGGTCTCCGTTTCATTGGGATGAAGTAGGAGAAAGAGATGAGTTGAGTAACGCTCTTGGGCCAGAGATAACTCAGAAGCTAGTAGAAGATGTGAAGTTAGTCAGAAATAGAATGAAACAAGCCCAAGATAGACAGAAGAGCTATGCCGACTTGAAAAGGAAAGAGGTAGAATTCCAAGTGGGCGATAAAGTGTTTCTGAAAGTTTCCCCTTACAAGCGAGTAATGCGCTTTGGAAGCAAAAGGAAGCTAGCACCGAGGTATGTAGGTCCTTTTGAGGTCCTGCAACGAGTGGGAAAGGTGGCCTATAGATTGGCACTACCACCTAGGATGGACAGGGTGCATGATGTCTTCCATGTCTCGATGCTACGAAAGTATGTAAGTGATCCCCTCCACATCTTGAGCGTAGAAGACGTTGAAGTAATAGAGAATCTAGTATATGAAGAACGTCCGTTCAATTTTTGGATCGAAGGGTTAAAGAACTTCGGAACAAGAGTGTTCCGCTAGTTAAGGTCCTTTGGAGGAATCACAAAGTGGAAGAAGCCACTTGGGAAGTAGAGCGGGACATGAAGACTCGTTTTCCAGAGTTATTTGCGTGAATTTCAGGGACGAAATTCTTTTAAGGGGGGAAGAATTGTAACGCCCCGCTTGAGGTACGTTGTTACTGTTTCCTCTTTCGCTCTTATTTTGAGTTGGTTTTTGGTAATTTAGTGTTGAATGTTTGCCCTGAAATTGGTTGAAAACGGAAGAATTTCAGTCTGCCGTGCTTCGTCGAGGCGAAAAAGAATCTTCGCCGCGGCGAAGAGAGGTTGAAACCACGGGGAAACGCTGGACAGCTGGCGACGACAGTTTCGACGCGCACAGCCGACTAAATTGTTGATTGAGTTTTAGATATTTTCTTCCCTAAGGGCAGTTTGACCTTTCTACCCCTAATTAGCAGGAAAAGTGGGGAGTTAATTGTAAGGATTTTTCATGGAGAATGTGTTGATTTGGGGGTGAGTTTGTAATGAATCAAAGGATATGGATGGAATTCCCAAAGAAGAGTAAGGGCAAAATGGGAATGCTTTGGGATATATTTCATTAAAAGGAATTAGAATCAAAGAAACCCCTCATTCTCTTCTTCTCAAACGCAACTTCCCATCCTTACTCCTCTCAACTTCTTTCTTTTCTTTTGATCAAGGTATTCCAAGGGGTTTTGAAGTGATTTGGGGTGGAAAAGTAACCTAAGGCTTCCTAAGGTAAGGATTTCTCCTTAAGTTGTGTGATTTGTGAGTTTTAACCCATATTGAAGTTTGAGGGTTTTCCTTCTTTTGGTTAAGATTAGAGGAAAAGTCAAGCTAAACAAGTGAAAGGAAGAATTTGTGAAGTCTCTCCATAACAAGTAAGTAAAACCCAACCCAAGTTGAGATTTATGAAATTTCTTGATTAGGGTTTTGTTAGACTTGATGTATGTATGTGATGTACATGTATTATGGCATGTATGAAGAATTAAATAGAGATTTCTATGCTTTGTGAATGTTTATACCTTGCAAATTTGAGAAATGAGATGTTGGATTGGCAAGGTAGTTGAGATGGATTTGAAGGGGTGTTATGGAACCCTTTTTGGAAGTGTTTTGTTTGACAGTTATTATGGCTTTGTGAAGGGGTTTTTTCCCCATTTTGGATGGTTAAGAAAAGTTTTAGAATCATGGCTATGATAAAGTTTTATAGTGCACATGAGTTGTTTGATGAAATGCCTAATAGAGGTTTGAGTATGAGTAATGAACCTTAATTCTTGCAACATTGCATGTTGGCATTTCATAAGTGCATTAGTAGTGATGAACCATCCATAGGCACTAATTGTGCATGGGAAAAGTGACCTAAGAAAGTGTAAGGAAATGGTTTATGCAATTACCCTATGAGTAGAGAGCTTAGTGGGTAAAATTACTCTAAGGGTAGAGAGCATTGAAAAAATGCTACAATAGAATGAATTAGAAGAGTAGTATAGTTGGGATGATGCTTTGTGATCATCACCCGATCAGATGGGAATCGGATTGATGCTTTGTGATCATCATCCGAATAGCCTTAGAGAGATGGGTCGACGCTTTGTGATCGTCACCCGATGAGTAGTAGACATGGGTAGATGCTTTGTGACCACTACCCGGTTAGTTAAGAGATATGTAGGTTGATGCTTTGTGATCATCATCTAACATTTGGTAGAAGTGGGTTGATGCTTTGTGACCATCTCCCAATAAGTGACTAGAGACGGGTAAATGCTTGGTGATCGTTACCCAAAATTCATGAGGAACGGGTAGGTGCTAAGTGATCTCCACCCGATAGTTAGAAAGAACCGAGTTGGTGCTTTGTGATCCTCACTCGGTAGTCACTAAGAACGGGTTGGTATTGTGTGAATTCCACCCGATAGCTATAGAGTGAGATGGTGTGTGTGAACGCCTATCCGCCGTACCTCCTCCGTAAGATGAGGCCATGATGTTATTAGAAACAGAAACAGAATCAGAAATGGCATAAGGAAAGAAGTAAGAGTTATTTATACGGGGACAGACAGAGAGAGAGTTTTACTTACTGAGCATTATTTTGTGCTCACCCCGTTATTTTCCTTTGTGGATGCAGTTCTAGGTGATGCAATGGAGGGGCGTCGGCAAGGAGAGATAGCTACACTGCTTCGTTTTGCCTTTTAAAAATGCATTTTTGTAAACAGTACCCTTTATGTATAAAAGACATATGACGTATAATGAAAAGAAAGTTTTTGGGCCCAATTTTCTATTGTTATTATGCATGCATTGTACTGGTTTTCAGTAGTTGTTACACCTATTTTGGCAAATATTCGATCCTAAAGCTTCCTTACACAAAATCATGGCTGATATTCAGAAAGAGGAGGAAAACCTAACCCCACTCTAAACCCTAGACTTTGGCGGCAGCGGCGGCAGTTCAAAAGCTATCGAAGTAGACGCTCGGTGGATCATCCGAGGAGTGAAAGTGGTCTAGAGGCAGAGGAGATGGTGACAGCATAAGAATAGAGAGAAGAATTAGAAAATAGTTTTAAAGAGGAGGATGCCGACGAGAATTTAGGCGAGAAGGAGGATGTCGATGAAGAAAATGTATGGTTTTTTTTTTTTTTTTTTTTTTTTTTTTGAGTTGGATGAGAAATTTGATTGATTTATGTGATTTTGGGGGAGATGTAGTTGGTTTTATTGTTATGGTGGTTGTGGCGTATTGTCGAGCAGTTGGTGGGCATTGGGGGAGTGGCTTTGTTTTGGGTTCTAGAGGATAAAGGAAGGCAAGGGATGCCATAGGGAGGTTGGTGGGCTGGGGATGGCAAGAGGTGGTGAAATAGGGGGCTGGAGGGCTGCCTTGGATATTGCAGGACTGGCCACGCATAGCGCACGCAGCGGACAGCCCTCCAGTCCCCCTATTCTGCCACCTCTTGCCATCCTTAGCCCTTCAACCTCATGGAACCTAACACAACAGCCTCTGTAGGGCTTGCTTTTGCTTCCCTGGTCCTCTCAAGGCTAAAAACACCCACTCCCCGATGCCCTCGAAGCCCATATCCCCTAAATTGGCAGCCTATTGGTTGTTTTAGTTTCTTCTTTTTGCTGATATTTAGCTTATATCGATGATGCATATTTTTCGAAGTGTAAATTATAAAGACTATGGGTTGGAAGTTGTAAGCGATAAGGTACCGTACTTCCTCGTAAGGGTGACAATTAGGTCGAGTTGGCAAGTTTTTATAAAAATGTGTTCTGGGGGCAGGGTGCATTATATGTTGTGCAATCAGTTAAAAGCCAAAAAAAAAAAAAAAAAAAAAATATGGTTCGTGGTGGATGGAAAGCCACTACGTATTGGGATGATTGAATATACCCTGATGACAGGCTTAAGATGTGGGCATTTCCAGATGTGGCAGAGCAAGAGAGAATAAAGAAGAGTAGGGCAACCGATAACTTGCTAAAAAGGTTTTGGAGGGGAAGGCGTCTATTACGTGTAATGCCCCACTTGAGGTATGTAGCTAATGTTTCTTATTTTGCTCTTATTTGAGTCGGTTTATTATTAATATTGTTTGGTTGGCCCTTAGTTGAATGGAGGTATTGGTTTGGTTGAGTGTTTGCCCTGGAAATTATGAAGAAGGTGGTGAAAGGGGATGGTTGACGAGGTGTTTTAAGGCCACGGTGAGGGCTTTGGAGTGTTTTGCCCCCGAAATTATGAAGAATTGGTGAAATTTTATGGTTACAGTTTGCCGCAAGAGGTGGTTTTCCACGGTGAGCATGGAGTGACCACACGGAATTGTCTTCGCCGCAGCGACGGGTTGGCTGAAAAATTTATGGAAGTTTTAGATATTTTCTTCTCTACGGGCAATTTGACCATTCTACCCCTAATTAGTAGGAAAAGTGGGGAGTAAAATGCAAGGAAATTTCATGAAAAATATGTTGGTGTGGGGATGTGATTGTGAAGAATTAAAGGATATAGATGGAATTCCCAAGGAAGAGTAAGGGCAATATGGGAATGCTTGCCCATAAGTTGAGTTAAAAGGATTTAAGCCATTGCAAACCTTTCATTCTTCTTCTCCACCGCCATTCTCCTTTCCTACTTCCTCTCAATTCCTTTTTCATTAGTTCAAGGATTTTTAGAGGGCTTTTTGGAGTGATTGGGGTAGAAAATCAATCTAAGGCATCCTAAGGTAAGGATTTTTGCTTTGGATGTGAGGTTTTGTATATTTTTGTATATTAAAGTTGCATGGTTTTATTGTTTAAAGGGTAGAGAGAGGTCAAGCAAGCAATAGGAAAAGAAAGTACTAGTGAGAGTTCTCCATTACAAGGTAAGTAAATCCCCACCCAAGTTGAGGTTTGAGAACTTTCTTGAGTAGAGGTTTAATAGTAATTATGTATGCATGTTATGTGCATGTTATATGCTATGAAATTGAGATTATTTATCCATGTTGTGATTGAATACACTTCATTTAAGAGAAGTGTTGATATGTGATGAAAAGATGTAGTTGAGATGAAGTTTGGAAGGTTTTGAGTAAACCTTTTTAGAAGTGTTATTCCTTGGCAGGATTTATAGCTATGTGAGGGAGTTTTCTCCCATTTGGGATGGTTAGAGAAAGAAATAGAGCTATTGTTATAGTAAAGTCTTTATATGCACTTGAGTTGTTTGATGAAAGGCCTAAGAGAGGTTTGAGTATGAGTAGTAAGCCTAAATTCTTGCAATATTGCATGTTGGCATCTCATAAGTGCATTAGTGGAGATGAACCATCCATATGCATTAATTGTGCATTGAGGAGTGACTTAAGAAAGGGTACAAAACTTTGTGAATGAACTACTCTAAGAGTAGAAAGAATGAGAAGTGCTAGAGTATAGTGAATGAGAAGAGCACTAAAAACGGGTAGGTGCTTTGTTATCTCCACCTGATAGTTATGAAAAACGGGTAGGTGCTATGTGATCTCCACCTAATAGTTATGAGAAACGGGTTGACGCTTTGTGATCTCCACCCAATAGTTATGAAAGATGGGTTGATGCTTTGTGATCTCCACCCGATAGTTATGAAAGATGGGTTGATGCTTTGTGATCTCGACCCGGAAGTCACGAAGAGTGGGTTGGTGCTGTGTGAACTCCACCTGGCGTGCCTCCGGCAAGATGAGGCCATGACATATAGCAGAGGGTAATAAAAAGAAAGCTGTGTGGAAGAGAAACAGAAACAGAAATAGTGTAAGGAAAGAATTAAGAGAAATAGTTACGGGGATAGACAAGTAGAGGACTTACTTACTAAGCATTATTTTGTGCTCACCCCATTATTTTCCTTTGTGGTTGCAGGATCTAGGTGATGTTACAATCGGTTGGCCGTCGGCAAGCGAGGAGCAATAGCCGCACTGTCCCCTGTTTTGAATGGCATTTTGTAAATGATACTCTTTTGTACAAAGAATGTATATACATAATACAAGAAAAATCTTTGGGCCCATTTACTTTTATTATTGTACATGTATTTTATTAGTATACAGCAGTTATTACATTACGGGACGCGATTTAGAGAAGATGTTAGAAGAAGGTGGGTATACCTTTTCAGAGAGGTTCAAGATGTGCCTGGCATGGTTTGTGCATTCGACCCTAATGGTTTCATAAATGGTTGACCTCATAAATGGTTTGTTTGAGAGTTTTACAATAGCCGTTTATGAGAGGTTTGAGAAGATGGAAGAGCAGATGAAAAGGGTGGAGGAGAAAGTTGATAGGGTGGAGGAGGAAATTGCTAGGGTATTAAAAGTGGTTAAAGTGCAACTTGAGCATAAAAGAGAGAGCCAAAAGAGTAAGCATGTAATTTCTCCTTACATGGTAGTACATATGGAAAGAAGAGGAAAACGAAGAAAAAAAAATAAGGAAGTCCATGAAAGTGGAGAAGCAAAAATGGAGGAGGAAGATGGTAAAGAAGAATGCGGAGGAAGTGGGGAAGTGAAAATGGAGGAGGAAGGCGGAGAAAGTGGGCAAGTGAAAATGGTGGAGGAAGGCGGAGGAAGTGGGCAAGTGAAAATGGAGGAGGAAGGTGGAGGAAGTGGGCAAGTGAAAACAGAGGAGTTAACCTCATAAATGGTTTGTTTGAGAGTTTTACAATAGCCGTTTATGAGAGGTTTGAGAAGATGGAAGAGCAGATGAAAAGGGTGGAGGAGGAAGAGGGCAAAGAAGAAGGCGGAGGAAGTGGGGAAGTGAAAATGGAGGAGGAAGGCGGAGAAAGTGGGCAAGTGAAAATGGTGGAGGAAGGCGGAGGAAGTGGGCAAGTGAAAATGGAGGAGGAAGTGGGCAAGTGAAAACAGAGGAGTTAAAGGTGGATTTGTATAGGCCAATAGATGAGGAAAAGAAAAAACTCTTCTATACTTATTACAATGATTTCGGAAGTGATGGGCATGTGAAGTGCAAGACCAGGGATTATCCCCGGGAGTGGTTTGTAAAGATGTTGACGATGGGCAGGTGACTCGACGACTTGTTGAGTTATTTTCCCTTATTTTTCCATAAAGTATTTTATACTTATCATGTTATTTTTATTTTATGCAGCACATCGATGAGGTATTGGCACTTATAAGGCTACGACAAAGTAGTAATGGTGATATTTTGTATTGACACTGTGCCATCACTGATATGGCCTTTGGCCAACGCTCGTAACTACATATGACAATTTAATGAAAAAGGCCATTGGTAGAAATGCAACAAGGGGAGGCAAGTGGAAAAGATTGGCCACAGATGACTTCAACGGTGTCTCTGATGATTTTTAGTTTGATGACAAGATGATGTAGTATGTACAGGGGGAAAGGCCCAAACATGGTAACAATTGGCCAAACATTAAAAGAGTATACTGCATCATGAACATTAAGAATATGCATTGGATAACCGTCGTCTCGCTACTAGAGGAGGGCTTGCTACAAGTCCTTGACTGCAACCCCAGTATTTGTCGAGAGAAGCAGTTGGGGATGGAGTTGCGGCCACTGTGTGTATTGTTCCCACGGCTATTGCACGACAGTTGGATGTTTCAACACTTGGGTGATGAACTACTGAAGGGAAAGTGGCCACTCAAGCACCTTCATGTCCCGACAAATGACTCAAGGTAAATTTTGGATAAAACTTACATAATACAATTGTTCTATAAGCTAATTATAATGCCAATGTCTTCCTCCTATTATAGTGCTGATTGCGGCGCATATGCACTGAATTTTATTGAGTTCAACATGACCAACACCCGGATGGATGGCTTGAATGATGAAACAATGACCAACTGTTAGGAGCGTTGGACTGTTGAGTTCTTCCATGGGCATATGGATCCCTTTTGACTAACCAAAACCCAATCCAAGTCATTGTTGATGCTATCATCAAAAGGTATGGAAGTTGGACTTAGAATTTGTAGTTTATGTGATGTTATCTTATTGGGTTTTCTTGAATAATTGGATTGTCTTGAATTGGATCAGCTGGTGTTGTTAGGCGTCAGGCTTGGGTTGTGGTGCTGCTGTTGAAGGTGTGCTAGATAATTTTGGAGGATGGGGAAGTGGTTGAAGAGAATGATGAAAAGGGAGGATGGAGGCTGCCGGCCTTGCTTTTGTTTTGGGTGTATATAGGAGATTTATTTGTTGTACATAATGTTGTAGTTTAATGTAATTGACATATTTCAGATTAATACAAAAACAATTCGGTATTTCTCTCCCTCTTTTGAGTTTGAGTTTATTTAGTATTCTTGTTACATGGCATTGATGTGTTGATGCAATTAGGTTGTCAAATTCAGCAGAAAATATGGAATTAATATGTGTTGGTGATTTGTCAAATTCAGGAGAAAAGCTGGAAAAAAATATGCATTGCCCATGATCGCTTAAGCGACAAAGGGTTTTATATAAAAGATCACTTAAGCGAACAATAAATCGCTTAAGTGATCGTGCATCTGGGCAGATGTTTATACTGTCATGGACTTGATTGCTTAAGCAATTCAAAATTGCTCAAGTGACCAAAGGTAAAAGCAAAGGATCGCTTAAGCAAGACCATAAATCGCTTAACCGATCGTGTATCTGGGCAAATCTTGATTCTGCCTCAGACTTGATTGCTTAAGCAATACCAAACCTCTTAAGCGACTAAAGGTAAATGCGAAGAATCGCTTAAGCTAGACCATAAATCACTTAAGAGATCTTGTATCTGGGTAGATCTTGATTTTGTCTTAGACTTGATTGCTTAAGCAATACCAAATTGCTTAAGCGACCAAGGGTAAAAGTGAAGAATCGCTTAACCGAGACCATAAATCACTTAAGCAATTGTGCATCTGGGTAGATCTTGATTTTGCCTCGGACTTGATTGCTTAAGCGACCAAGGGTAAAAGCGAACAATTGCTTAAGCGAGAAAGTAAATCGCTTAAGCGATCGTGCATTTGGACAGGTAATGATTCTGCCTTGTACATGATCGCTTAAGCGACCAAGGGTAAAAGTGAAGCATCGCTTAAGTGATCTTAATTCTTTCTTGTACGTGATCACTTAAGCGACAGTACCATATTGCTTAAGCGACTAAGGCTAAATACATAGGATCGCTTAAGCAAGAAATGAAATCTCTTAAGTGATCCAATGTATTGGGTTATTTTTATTGCCTTTCACAAGATCACTTAAGCGATTAACACTATCGCTTAAGCGATGAAAGCCTATCAACACTAGATCGCTTAAGCGATTCCTTTTATTTTTTTTTTGGAATAGGTTGTCCCATATTAAGTGACGTTAATGTGAACTTCAGACATTCACAACATGATTATTAACATTAATGTTAAGCGACATCAATTAGTAACACTTATTAAGGCCAATTAAGAAGGATTATTTGCAACCTAATTCCATCAAAACATATTAAGGTTATAATCGTATGATATATGGATGAATGTCATACCGCACTAGCATGACACGTTAGTAGAAACGTACCTGATTTCATAAATATGGATGATGTATTTGAGAATGATTAGATTGAAATAAGCTTCAATTTTGACTGTACGATTAGTTCAATGAACCATGATCTGTCTTGTGTCAATTGATTTGATTATTTATATCACTTAATTGATTTTTTGTCAAAATTATATTTTAATTAAATTAGTTCTTTTACTCCTGTACTTAAACATGGTACATAAACATGGAAAAGAAACATTAAAGTATAGAATGTTTTTAAAGTACCAAAGTAAATTACCCTTAATCGCTTAAGCGATATATGGTGTCGCTTAAGCGATCCCATCTATTTAGCCTTGGTCGCTTAAGCGATATATGGTTTTGCTTAAGAGATCCCGTCTATTTAGCCTTAGTCACTTAAGCGATAATAAATCGCTTACGCGATATTGTCAAAAGTAGAATAAAGGTCATCCGACTACTGTAATAATTACTTCTTACTCAAATACTCATAAAAATATACATAATAAAATACATATATAATAACATAAGTAGTTGGGCCCAAATTTTTCTTTTATTAAACATATACATTCTTTATACAACATTAGTATCATAAACAAAAACTATCAAAAACTATGTAGACAGTGTAGCCATTCCTCCTCGCGTGTCGACGTCCATCCGACCGTGTCCTCACCTAAATCTTGAAAAAACATAGAAAGACAACGGGGTGAGCACAAATAATGCTTAGTAAGTAAACCCTCTAGTCATCTATCCCCGTAACTCTCTCTCTCTAATTCTTTCCTTACAATTCTCATTTACTCTTTCTTTATACTTCTCTCTGTTTTCTCTTTTTGTTTCTCTCTCTCTGTTTCTCTTTCTTAGAACTCTTTTCTACTGTCTCTCTTTAGTAAGTCACGGCCCCATCTTACCGGGGGCACGGCCGAGACTCGCTCCCGCTCTCCTTGACTTCTACTTGTTCTTAGTCGATCAGACTTGGTTATGCATGGATTCGGAACCCTTAGCCATGTGAGTATATAATCTCTCTCTCGGGTATAGCCCTCATCCGCATGCACTCTCACGGGCTACACCACTTCTCTCTCATACTCATGCCGCTCTCTCAATGCGGCGTACATACGGGAATACTCTACCCATTACTCACAGGTTCCCCATCGCATAACCTGCTCTATTCTCTTTTTCTCTCTTTTCTCTTAATAAAGCTCACATGCAAAGTTCTCTACTCTTTTTCTACTCTTTCTCTAATGCATAATTAATGCATATGGATGATTCATGCTCGTTAATGCACTCATGAAAAGCACAAATGGAATGTTGCATCAAGATAGTCATTCTGCACAGGTCACACTCAAGAAGGCATAACTTGAGTTATACATATTGGATTGCGTTTTAAAGCTTAGAGACAGGGATACAACTTTTATGTTTCGGTCTCAACCCAATTCAATCAGTAAGATGCCCAAAAATGCTGTGACAGGGCAGTTTTCACTTAGGCATTTCATCAAACATAATGCATGCATACTTTAATTCTATTTTTGATACATCTCTACTTCTTTCTTTAACCATCCATTCATGGAGCAAAACTCCTTCACAATAAATCTAAACATGGCCAAGAAAAACACTTCAAATATTCTACTTAAATTCTTTCTAAATGTAACCAAACTTCACTTGGTTACCACAACTTCATTTCTACTTCTCATGGCTCAAATCTTCTCATCTAAAGCTATCAACTCATCAATAATATCATTCTCAACAATCAATCTCAAGCTCATAAACATAAGCATGCATATCAATCATTTGATTGCTTGAACCTTAACTTGGGTTGGATTTACTTACCTTATGGGTAAATAGCTTCTCTAACACTTCTCCTTCCCTTTTGTATCTTGTCTTCTATCTACAACTTTAAACAATAACAACATAAAACTTTAACAAATCATGAGAAAATTCTCATCTAAAGCAAGAATCTTTACCTTAGGATGCTTTAGATTAAATCTCTACTAAAAACTATCCCAAAAATCCTTAGAAATTCTTGGAAGATTGAGTGGAGGATTGAGAGAAATTAGGGAATGAGAATGGCGGTGGAGATGGTGAAGAATGAAGGGCTTTCAACACTTAAACCCTTTTTAGCTCCACTTACATACAATCATTCCCATTTTGCCCTTGCTCTTTCTTGAAAAATCCATCTATGTCTCTTAGTCAATTACAATAATGCCTTCATTTTTATTACATTCTCCATGAAATTCTGTCTCTTTTCACTCTCCAATTTTTCAACTAATTTTGAGTGAAAAGACCATTTTACCCCTAATGAAAGTTTAAGGGATTTTCTTCACATTTTTCTTAAAATAACTTTAAAAAAATTCAACTTAGGGCCAACCAACCAAAAATAACAACATGCAAGCTCAAATGAGAACAAACCAATAAATATTCAAGCAATGCAACAATAATTTAACTACATACCTCAAGTGGGGCGTTACAACTACAGTGGATTGCTTAAGCTATCTTAGGTCTCTCTTAAGCGATCCAGTATGTTTAGACTTAGTCGTTTAAGCGATCACGTACAAGCGAGGATCTGGATCACTTAAGTGATGCTTCACTTTTACCCTTGGTCGCTTAAGCGATCATGTACAAGGCAAAATCAAGATCTGCCCAGATACACGATCGCTTAAGCGATTATTCGCTTTTACCCTTGGTCGCTTGAGCGATCAAGTCCAAGGCAGAATCAAGATCTCTCCAGATGTACAATCGCTTAAGCGATTTATGGTCTCGCTTAAACGATTATTCCCTTTTACCCTTGGTCACTTAAGCGATTTGGGATCGCTTAAGCGATCAAGTCTAGGGAAAAATTAAGATCTACCTAGATGCACAATAGCTTAACCAATTTAAGGTGTCGCTTAAGCGATTCTTTCTATTAACAACTTTGAATTTATGGACTCGACTATGTTCGTGGTCATGACATCAAACCTTCTTCTAGGAAAGTAAGCTCTACTCCATCGCTCGAAACCAACATCATGCTCAAGATACTTAGCAATTCTATCATCCTTGATTCGGATTTGCTAAAAGTGCTCCTCGAACTCATCAACTTGATAAGCTTTTATTGCCATGTAGTATGTCTGAAGGAGGCCTGCACACTTAAACTTTTGCTTTATGTTCTCATCAAGGTGTCTCATACAGAATTTGTGATGTGTTTAAGGGTAAATAGTGGCAATCCCCTTCTTTATAGATTTGTGTCTATTAGATATTATGCACAACTCATCACTGTCAGGCACTATCATACGTAATTGCTAAAAAAACCAAGTCCACTACTTGTCGTTCTCAGAGTCAACCACACACCATGCAACAAGATATGTGTGATTCTCGCTGTCTTGTGTAGTGGCCACTAACAATGTACCTCCATGCTTTCCTATCAAAAAGCAACCATCAACAGCCAACACCTTTCTCATGTTTACAAAACCCCTTATAGCAGAACCATAATGTAACGCCCCACTTGAGGTATGTAGTTGTTGTTTCTTCCTTTGCTCTTATTTGAGTTGGTTTTTGGTAATATTGAGTGTTGTGTTGAATACTTGCCCTCGAAATTGGTTGAAAACAAGAAGTTCGGTCACATGCTTCACCGGGCGAAGAAGAATTCGGCCGCGCGAAGAGGTGTTGAAGCCACGGGGAAGGCTCCGCTTGACAGCCTGCATGAGAGCCGATTAAAATGTTTGTTAAGTTTTAGATATTTTCTTCCCTAAGGGCAATTTGACCATTCTACCCCTAATTAGTAGGAAAAGTGGGGAGTTAATTGTAAGGATTTTTCATAGAGAATATGTTGATATGGGGGTGAGTTTGTAATGAATCAAAGGATATAGATGGAATTCCCAAAGAAGAGTAAGGGCAAAATGGGAATGCTTGGGTATAAATTTCATTAAAAGGAATTAAGAGTTAGCAAACCCTCATTCTTCTTCTCCAAAAACGCAACTCTCCATTCTTGTTCATCTCAACTTCTCTTTTCTTTTGATCAAGGAGTTCCAAGGGATTTTGAAGTGATTTGGGGTAGAAAAGCAACCTAAGGCTTTCTAAGGTAAGGATTTCTACTTAAGTTGTGTGATTTGTGAGTTTTAAGATATATTGAAATTTGAGGGTTTTTGTTATTTTGGTTAAGAGAAGAGAAAAAGTCAAGCAAAACAAGTGAAAGGAAGAGTTGGTGAAGTCTCTCCATAACAAGGTAAGTAAACCCCAACCCAAGTTGAGATTTAAGAATTTTCTTGATTAGGGTTTTGATAGAAATGATGTATGTATGTGATATACATGTGATATGCCATGTAGGAAGGCTTAGATAGAGATTTCTATGCCTTGTGATTGTTTATTCTTTGCAAATATGAGAAATGAGTTGTTGGGTTGGAAAGGTAGTTTGAGATGGAATTGAAGGGGTATTGTGGATCCCTTTTTGGAAGTTCTTTCTTTGACAGGTTTTATGGTTATGTGAAGGGGTTTCTCCCTATTTTGGATGGTTAGAAAAAGTTTTAGAATCATGGCTATATTAGAGTTTTTATAGTGCACATGAGTTGTTTGATGAAATGCCTAATAGAGGTTTGAGTATGAGTAGAACCTTAATTCTTGCAACATTGCATGTTGGCATTTCATAAGTGCATTAGTGGAGATGAACCATCCATAGGCACTAATTGTGCATTGAAAAGTGACCTAAGAAAGTGTAGGAAACTTGTGTAGGCAATTACCCTATGAGTAGAGAGCTTGGTGGATGCATGCAACTACTCAAGAGTAGAGAATGACAAATGCTAGAATAGAGTGAATTAGAAGAGTAGAATAGATGGGTTGATGCTTTGTGATCATCACCCGATAGTTATGGGAATCGGGTTGATGCTTTGTGATCACCACCCGAATAGCCCTTAGAGATGGGTCGATGCTTTGTGATCGTCACCCGATGAGTAGTAGAAACGGATGGATGCTTTGTGACCACCACCCGGTTAGTTGTTAGAAGTGGGTTGATGCTTTGTGATCATCATCTAACATTCAGTAGAAGTGGGTTGATGCTTTATGACCATCACCCGACGCTGGATCGGAGACGGGTTAATGCTTGGTGATCGTTACCCAAAAGTCATGAGAAACGGGTAGGTGCTAGGTGGTCTCCTCCCGATAGTTAGGAAAAACCGAGTTGGTGCTTTGTGATCCCCACTCGGTAGTCACTAAGAACGGGTGGTACTGTGGTGAATTCCACCCGATAGTCATGAAGAGTGAGATGGTGCTGTGTGAACGCCATCCGGCCGTACCTCCGGTAAGATGAGGCCATGCTGTTTAGTAGAAACAGGTATAGAAACAGAAATAGTCTAAGGAAAGAATTACGTGTGATACATACGGGGACAGATAGAGGGTTTTACTTACTGAGCATTATTTTGTGCTCACCCCGTTATTTTTCTTTGTGGATGCAGGATCTAGGTGTTGATTGTAACATCTACTGAAAACTAGTACAATGCATGCAATTAACAATGGAAAATTGGGCCCAAAATGTTTCTTTTCATTACAATTCACATGTCTTTTATACACAAAGGTTACTGTTTACAAAAGTGCATTTCAAAAGACAAAATAGGGGAACAGTGTAGCTATTGCTCCTTGCGCGCCGACGCCCCTCCAACCGCAACATCACCTAGAACCTGCATCCACAAAGGAAAAATAACGGGTGAGCACAAATAATGCTCTAAGTAAAACTCTCTAACTGCCTCTGCCCCTCCCCGTGTGTGACTCTTAATTCTTTCCTTATGCTATTTCTGATTCTGTTTGTTTCTAATAACATCATGGCCTCATCTTACCGGAGGTACGGCCGGATGGCGTTCACACAGCACCATCTCACTCTCTATGGCTATTGGGTGGAATTCACACAGTACCAACCCCTTTCTTAGTGACTACCGAGTGAGGATCACAAAGCACCAACACGGTTCCTCCTAACTATCGGGTGGAGATCACCTAGCACCTACCCGTTCCTCATGAATTCTGGGTAACGATCACCAAGCATTTACCCGTCTCTAGTCACATCGGGTGATGATCACAAAGCATCAACCCGCTTCTACTAGCCATTGGATGATGATCACAAAGCATCAACCTACATATCTCTTAACTAACCGGGTAGTGGTCACAAAGCATCTACCCATTTCTACTACTCATTGGGTGACGATCACTAAGCATCGACCCATCTCTTAGGGCCATTCGGATGATGATCACAAAGCATCAATCCGATTCCCATAACGGTCGGGTGATGATCACAAAGCATCATCCCAACTATACTACTCTTCTAATTCACTCTATTGTAGCATTTTTCAATGCTCTCTACCCTTAGAGTAATTTTACCCACTAAGCTCTCTACTCATAGGGTAATTGCATAAACCATTTCCTTACACTTTCTTAGGTCACTTTTCAATGCACAATTAGTGCCTATGGATGGTTCATCACCACTAATGCACTTATGAAATGCCAACATGCAATGTTGCAAGAATTAAGGTTCATTTCTCATACTCAAACCTCTATTAGGCATTTCATCAAACAACTCATGTGCACTATGAAACTCTATCATAGCCATGATTCTAAAACTTTTCCTAACCATCCAAAATGGGGAAAAACCCCTTCACAAAGCCATAATAACCTGTCAAACAAAACACTTCCAAAAAAGGGTTCCATAATACCCCTTAAATTCCATCTCAACTACCTTGCCAAACCAACAACCCATTTCTCAAATTTGCAAGGTATAAACAATCACAAAGCATAGAAATCTCTATTTAATCCTTCATACATGCTATATTACATGTATATCACATACATGCATCAAGTCTATCAAAACCCTAATCAAGAAATTTCATAAATCTCAACTTGGGTTGGGTTTTACTTACTTGTTATGGAGAGACTTCACCAAATCCTCTTTCCACTTGGTTTTCTTGGCTATTCTCTACTCATAACCAAAAGAATGAAAACCCTCAAAAAAACCAAAATGAACTAAAATCCATAAATCACATAACTTAAGGAGAAATCCTTACCTTAAGAAGCCTTAGGTTGATTTCTATACCCCAAATCACTTCAAAAACCCTTGAAATTCCTTGAACAAAAGAAAAGAGAAGTTGAGAGGAGAAGAATGAAGGGTTGCGTTTTTTGAGAAGAAGAATGAGGGTTCGCTAACTCTTAATTCCTTTTAATGAAATATAAACACACTCATTCCCATTTTGCCCTTACTCTTCTTTGGAAATTCCATCCATATCCTTTGATTCATTACAATCTCACCCCCATACCAACACATTCTCCATGGAAAATCCTTACAATTAACTCCCCACTTTTCCTGCTAGTTAGGGGTAGAAAGGTCAAATTGCCCTTAAGGAAGAAAATATCTAAAACTCAATCAACAATTTATTCGGGTTGTCGCCGCGGCGAAGAAACTTTCGCCGCGTCTGCCCAGCCTTCCCCGTGGCTTAACCTCTCTTCGCCGCGCGAAGATTCTTCTTTGCCCCTGGCCGCACTGGCAGATCAAATTCTCGTTTTCAACCAATTTCGAGGGCAACATTCAACATAACACTCAAACAAACAAATATAACAAAAACCAACTCGATTAAGGGCGAAAGAGGAAACAATAACAACGTACCTCAAGCGGAGCGTTACATTGATGCAGTCAGAGGGGCGTCGGCAAGCGAGGAGCAATAGCTACACTGTTTCCCCTGTTTTGTCTTTTAAAGTGAATTTTTGTAAACGATACTCTTTGTGTATAAAAGACATATGACTTATAATGAAAAGAAAACTTTGGGCCCAATTTTCTATTGTTATTATGCATGTATTGTACTAGTTTTCAGCAGTTGTTACACATAAGCAGCAAAAAAATATTTAAACCTCATATTCTTGTCCCACTTTAAAGCCGTCTTACTACCTTGGTTTGTCAACTCAAGCATATAACGGTATGCTTCTAATGCTGCATACCTATGCTCCAGCGTGCCCCTCACAAAATCTTGTGTATATTGTCTCCCTTTCTAGCATTTCCAATAACTAACAACACATCCCAATTCTGTGCACACAAGTCTCTAAATGTCTTTAGGAGATGGACCTTTCCCTTCAACGAACTGACTTTTGACAACTTGTCCAATAACATTAGTGGAGGCTTGTCGATGCTTACCTGAAATATGTCCCAAACCACATGTGTGCTCATGGGTATATGTGCTAACAATAAATTTTTTGGACTTCGCCAACCTTCTACAATAAACCCGTCACTTGCACGTTCGGTCATGACATGCAACCGTCACAATCAATGATTTAGACCTTTTGGTGATGAACTCAAAATTACCTCTCACGGAAACAAGTTTTAGCTTCCTCACCACTTCTTCTTTGTTGTCAAATAAATACCCTATGCGCAACTCCGATCCATCTGTAAAAACATGAGCTGATTCACTATTACCTACAATTGCCCCCTTTGAACCTGCATAAAGGACCATAGTGTTCTCTCCCTCACAAACTACACCTTCTGCACAATCTATATTTAAAGGAATCTCTACAACTGCAAGAACATGTATGAGGTCCTCCTTCTCAACATTTTCATTCTGTCGCACATGACCAACCTCTTCTACTGTGTCCTCCTCACTACCCAAATCACCGCCTGCTATTGATTTTTTAACTAAGAAATCAATGCCCTCGTAGTTCAAATTAAAACTAGTATTCTCTCTGCCAACTTCCTCGTTATCCCCTTCTTTTGAACCAACTTCTAACGGTTTATCTACAAAAAAAATAAAAAAAATAAAAAAATAAAAAAAATAAACTCTTAAAATCGGCCTCAAACCATTATCGCCCAATGTTAGAGTAGATGCCCTAGAGCCAATCAATTATTGTGGAATTGACTCTTTGTAATAATGTTCATTGATCAATAAAAGGCATTTTATACTATATCAGGTAAATCATCATTGTATGTATTGATATATGTCCTTAGAACGGTAAAACCGTGATGAGGGTATCAAGTGTTTCAAATCTTGATAGTGAGAACCCTATGAGCACATATGGTGGCCATTTTAGAAACGTCTATAGCCCTAGTATTATTCTGAAGTAAGGGCACAGATAATACGGAAAGGCTATCATAGTGTTGAATGACCTGTCGAAAGGCAGTGTAAACCCCGCGTTATTATTCTGATGCCCTAAGGTATGAAATTTACCTATTCAAGTAATTTTCTTTTTTTGAATGGAAGGGTAAAATGGTCAATTTACATGTATTTCGAGATGTGGCCATTATAAAGTGTAAGGGGTGATGTCATTGAAGAGAAATGAGGGCAGAATGGTCATAAAGTTGATTGATATGGTTAAATGGCGTAAACGGTAACCAAGGGTATAATGGTCTTTTCATACAAATCCATATGAATTAAGTATCCATAAAAGTGCACCAAGGGTAAATTAGTCATTTACCTAATGGGATTGCTTAATTGTTAAGTGTTTTAAAGAAGTCAAATGGCATTAAATGAGTGCTAATTATTATGTTGTGGTAGAAATAACCAAAACACCCTTATATGAAAAAATTATGCCAAATGACCCTTACATCTAACTTTTATTGACCAATCATAATAGAGTATCAATGGAATAAATATTTACAAGGTTTTAAGAGAGAGTAGTCGGCCTTGCACACCCCAAATGTATCATCTTCTTCTTCCTCTCTCAAATCCACCATAAAAGCCACTAATCCAACCACTTGATTCTCAAATTTTCTTAGGATTTCAAATTGATTTTCAAAGGAGATCACCATCCACACTTATTGATTTTCAAAGGAGATCACCATCCACACTTAAAGAACTTCAATTTCAGGGTTTAAGGTGAGTTTCAAAACCCTAGTTTTTCTGATCTTTTAGTTAAAAGAGAAATTCATAAGTGGTTATGTGTGTAATGTAGAAAGGGTGAACCTTTGGAGCTAAGGAGGAGTGTCTTTGTGCTTTGAATACTAAGGTAAGGAAACAAAAATCTCCCTTATGACTACAATAGATAACACCTAGGGTTTATGAAACTTATATTTATTTATGTTAATATGAGTGTGAGGCTATGTTTTGGTTATGGATTGTTTAAATGGGTGTGTTGATTGGTGTATGTATGCATATGGAGGATGATTATGCCAATTAAGAGATTTGTAGTTGGATGATGTTTTGGCACTTTTTGGTTCTGTAAAAAGGGAGGATTTTATGGCCTTTTATACTTAGAATGATATGGTAAATGATATGAATGTGCAAATGAAGGTGACATGGTTAAATGAATAGAATTCGGATTTGGCTTTTTAAGACTTATACTGTACATGCTTCACTGAATCGGTCATAACTGAAGTTATAGAAGTCCAATTGAGTTGATTCTTGAAGTGTTAAAAATTTGAGAAATAGACCTAAGCTGTTTATGTTTTAGCCAAAAATCAATTCGAATTGGAAGATAAGGGAAAAATTGCTTGAAAAGTGATGAACTATATGGCATCCACCTTCTTAATGGAAACTCCCATTTGTTTTTAATTCTAATAAACCCCTGAATAATCTTACTACTGAAATTCCTTGTCTTGTATGAGAAATTGAATGAATTAAGTTAAGAAGTTTAGTACGAGAATATAGTATGATTGAGCATGGGAGATGTTAGTCCATATGTTTGCATTCATAATGGTAATGCATATAGCTTATTTAGTTGTCTAATGAAAAATTTATGAAATGTTAAAGAATGAATTCCATGAGTCTCTTGAGGTATAAACCAAGATCAGAGGAATGGAATTCTTATGGAAACCATGAGTCCTTTGAGGTGACGACCAAGAACAAGGTAATGGTTCAAATGAATCCGATCGGATAACAAAGACTAATGAAACCATCAAGTATAAAGACAAAAGAAATAAACATGCCATGTACATGAATATTTCATAAGTCATATATGTTCTATGTTATATTATGTATGGTTATGTTATGACTTATGTTTATGAGAAAAGTCCAAAGTGTATGATATGTTTTATGAACTTGTTATGTCAAAGAATGAAGGTCATGTTTTGTAGGTAGGTAAGGTCCTAAGTAATATATACTTGTATAATGAACCTTAATAGTTTATAAATGGCCATATTCCTTACTGAGCGATTAGCGCTCACCCCACGAAATATTTTAAAATGTTTTACAGGTAAGGATTAAGGCATGAAGCTGGGAGAGGATTCTAAGGGACGCTATGAGCATGAAGGGATGTTTTAATGATGACTATTGAATGGTTTTGCTAATATTTAGTGTAGTAATTAAGTTCATATTTCATAATGCAGTAAATATGTCCATGTTCTATAATGGAGTAAATATGTTGTATTAATAAAGGAAATCAAATTGCTAGTAAATTTTGTAAAAGTGTGTTTGATCTAGTAAGTAGTACTATGGATTTCATAATTTACTCCAAGAAAGGAAACTATATTTTTGACTTGTACAATGAACTTATTATAGTTTAGAAATTAAATTAAAAATATATTTTTAAACTACAGGTCTATTCTTTAAATATGATTTTAAGATAAACTTCTATCCTAGGTGTGCGTTTTCTAGGTTCTCAATGGCCAAGGGATACTTAGGAAATACCCGGCTAGGGAGGGGTTTTACCGGCAGTGACTGATCTCACTTGTCAAGGTTGTTTGGTGACAACTTGGTGCAACACATGGGTGCTTGTTGTGGACAAGTTCACTAGACTAGCCCACTAGAGGATTCCATAAGGATGGTAACTCCAGTGTTTATGGAACAAATCCTCTAACAAATGGTGGTGCATGTGATCCTTAGACTTGAGATCACCAAAGCGCCTTGTGCATTGATTGGTGTAGTTTGACACTAGTCTAACGTAGTTCTATTCAGGGCTGTCAATACAGTAGTGATTGGCTGCATCAAGAAGTGTATCAAGACTATGGTGGATAGACAGAGGATTCATCACTCTCGGGTATGGGAGAAGTTATCTCATGGAGCAATTCAGTAAATGGCAATGACACTAAAACTGTGGCCACAGTGGGATTAAGTTGTTGCTCTATCCAGTTTATAATACAGGTCATTAGTCCAGTAACTGAATACATAATATCGAGAGTAACCGAGGTTGACACTATTTTTATGCCCTGGTCTCGTCGAGATAATGGATGATGAAAGGATTGGATTGTACGATAACCATATCATTGACAGGTAGCTGCTTCGCTTGAATCCGAATTTATCTAGCGGTCATGATGCCTTGCTAGGGGCCAATCTTAGTCTGTGTGTAGTGAGACGATTAATTGGCTGTAATGACTTCTTTCTACTAGTAGACTTAGAAAAATATACTATGACAAAAGTACTCATATAGCAATGAATAAGTAAATGGGCCCAAAAATTTTCTTTTACTTAACATATAATTTCTTTACATATACAAAGTAGCATATACGAAAACTTTAGCAATGGTAGACAGTAATGCCATTTCTCTCTGCTTGCCGACGTCCTTTTGATCGCTGCTCACCTAGTTCTTGCAAAACATGGAAACACAACGGGGTGAGCACAAAAAAGCTCAGTAAGTAAATCCTCTTTTTTCTTTCTCTGTTTCTAGTTCTCAATGTTCTTCTCTTTCTTTCTAATTCTTTATGTTCTTTCTTTCTCTCCATGCTTTCTTTCTATTCTTTCCACTCTTTCTTTCTATTCTTTCTACTCTTTCTTTCTATTCTTTCTATTCTTACTAACCATGATGAAAATCATGGTAATATGCATGAATGCAAAGCATATACAATAATGCATAGAAATGCATTTTCTTTCTTCTTTTCTATTTCTATTTCTGTTTCTTTTCTTTTCTTTCTATTCTTGCTTGCTCAAGCTCTTCCTTTCTTTTCTTTTCTTTGCTTGCTCAAGCTTTCTCATTCTTTCTTATTCTTATTCTTTCTTTTTTCTTATTCTTATTCTTTCTTTTTTCTTATTCTTATTCTTTGCCGATCGGATTCGGTTGATGCATGGATTCGGAACCTTGGCCGTATGAGTGTGTACAATCCTCATCTACATGCACTCTTGCAGACCATACAAATTTTTTCTTCTTCTTATGCCACATACACTCTTACGGGTCGTACAAATTCTTATTCTTCTTATGCTACTCACTTAAGGCGGCGTGTATGTGAGAAATTCTTCTTATCACTCACAAGTTCCCCATCGCAACAACCTATTCTTTTCTTTTCTTTAGCACTCTTCTTTCTTTAATTCTTTAGTGCTTTTCTTTCTTTTTCTTTATTCTTATGGATTCTTTATTTTTTCTTTAAGTTCTCATGCATATGCAAGTATATGCATATGGATGACTCATGCTTATGTTTCTTTCTTAAGTGTAATTATGCAATGCAATTATGCTATGTTACACAAAAATAAGTTTCTCTACTTATGCACAAGCTTTTCTTAGGCATTTCATCAAACATCATGCATGCATACTTTAATTCTATTTTTGATACATCTCAACTTCTTTCTTTAACCATCCATTCATGGAGCAAAACTTCTCTACAATAAATCTAAACATGGCCAAGAAAAACACTTCAAATATTCTACTTAATTTCTTTCTACATGCAACCAAACTCCACTTGGTCACCACAATCTCAACTCTACTTCCTATGGCTTAAGTCTACTTATCAAAAGCCATCTACTCATCAACATCAACATTCTCAACAATCAATTCCAAGCTCATAAGCATAAACATGCATATCAAATCATTTAGTTGCTTCAATCTTAACTTAGGTTGGATTTATTTACTTTTGCTCGAGTTCCTCCACTAGAAGCTCTTTATCTTTGTTGGACTTGCTTCTTCTCTCAAATCCTAAGTATAAACTTCATAAGAATTCCATACTAACTTAAATTAATCTCATACATAACAAGAATTCTTACCTCTTTGTAACGCCCAGCATGGAGGTACATGGTCTAATTTATGTTTTTATAACCCTTAGTTAATTTTTGTTAAAGTGATTTTAAGAGAATATGAAGAAAATGTCTTAAACTTGCATTAAGAGTAAAATGGTATTTTCACTCAAAATTAGTTGAAAAAGTGGGGAGTGAAAAGAGATAGAATTTCATAGAGAATGCATTAAAAATGAGGGCATTATGGTAATTGACTAAGGGACATAGATGGAATTTTCATAAAAGTGTAAGGGCAAAATGGAAAAGTGAGTTTATAAAATAAGATGATAAGGGTTTGTAACCCTTATTTCCTTCATTCCACTGCCACACTACTCCCCCATTTTCTCTCAAATTTTCATTCAATCCTCCAAGGATTTTGAGGGCTTTTGAGTGATTTTTAATAGGGTTTTGATTCAAGACTTCAAAAGGTAAGAATTCATGCTCTTTATCTATGATTTATTTGTGTAAAAGTTGAGTTCTTATTAAGTTTATGCTTAGGGTTAGAAGAATATTTGAATCCAACAAGAGTAGAGAGCTTAGGAGAGACTATTCAAGCATAAGGTAAGTAAATTCCACTCAAAATCCAACTCAAGTTAAAGTTTAAGAATTCAAGTGAGTAGAGATTTTTTTTAAGTATGCATATGTTATGGTTATTGAGAAATTGAGATGAGATTGATGATGAATTATGCTTGTTGTTGGATATATTTGAATATGAGAAGTGTATGTGATGGTTTGATGATGGGTTGAAATTGGAAGAATTGGAGAAATTTTTGGGAGTGTGTTTGTCGTGTAGGTATGGTGATGCTATAAGAGAGATGTTCTCTCATTTTTGGATGGTTGAGAAACAAATTGAATGATAAGTAAATTAGGGTTTGTTTATGCACAAGTATTGTTTGATGAAATACCTAAGAGAAGTATGAGTTGAGTAGAAACCTTAATTTTATGCAACATTGCATATGTGCATTCCATAAGTGCATTTAAGTAAGAAATTTTAAGTATGAGCCATCCATATGCATATAATTGTGTATGTGTAGAAACTTAAGAAAGAATAAAGAATAAAACACTCTAAGAATAAAGAGAAAGGAAGAATAAGCATTAAAGAATTAAAGAGTATTAAAAAAGAGAAAAGAATAGGTTGTTGTGATAGGGAATCGTGAGTGCTAAGAAGAAATTCCCACATACACGCCACCTTAATTGAGTGGCATAAGAAAGAATAAGAATAAGAAAGAAGAAGAAGAAAGAAAGAAAAGAAAAGAAATAGAACAAGAAAATGGAAATAAGAAAGAAAAAGCATTTTATGCATTATTGCATATGCATTTTATTCATGCATGTTGCCATGAATTTCATCATAGTTAGGAAGAATAGAAAGAATAAGAAAGAAATAACAGAGAGAAATAGAAAGAAAGAAAAGAACAGTGAGAGTAAGAAACAAAGGAAGAAACAGTGTAAGAAAAGAGAAGGAATTAAGTAAGGAAATAACCAAAGAAGGAGAAGAGTTAAGGGATTTACTTACTAAGCATTTTTATGCTCACCCCGTTGTTTTTCCATGTTTTTGCAGGACATAGGTGAGCAGCGGTTAGAGGGACGTCGACAAGTGGAGAGGATTGGCATTACTGTCCACCATTGCTAAGTTTTTGTACTGGTTCTTTTGATATATGTAAAGAATTATGTTTTGTAAGTAAAGAAAACTTTGGGCCCAACTATTTTCGTATACTAAGTATGTATGTTTTATTGTATATGTTATAAAGAATACTAGTAGAAAGAAGTCATTACATTTTTGGTATCAGAGCAAAGATTTTGGGATTTGACAGTGTGCCATTCTCACCGCCATGACTTTCCGTAGCCGACTGTTGTAAGTTAAATTCTTTCCTTACTTAAAGTGTTGCATGAATTGATTAAATGTGGTTGTTTTGTAGATGAGACGTAGAACCCGAGCAAGTAGTAAGAAAATAGTGGATATGGGGGAACATTCTAACACACCAGAACCTACTCCCCCTCCCCTTGATGAAGCTATAATTCGGGGGATTGTACAGCAAGTCTTAGGAGAAAGACAGGGGAGAGTCAAATTAGAAAGAGTTGAAAACCCCATTCAAGTACCGCCTACTAGAGAAGAAAGAGAAAGGCCAGTACCTCAGACAGTACAGAATCGGATTGAGCCGATTTATGGGCTTCCAAGTCAACATCAACCATCAGAATTCAAAGTTACAACGGACCCTCTAGTGGAAGAAGAATGGCTTAGGTCCGTTGAGTGTACGACGACACTGTTTCCTACGATGGACCAGGAGAAGATCCGTATGCCGCCTTCTGCTTGTGGTGATGCCCGCATTTGGTGGGAATTGATAAAAGACACTCATGATGTTTCGATGATGACCTGGGGCAAGTTTAGAGGATTATTTGAAGCTGAGTATAGAACCGAGGACCGAGTTCATGAGAAGGTCAAAGAATTTATTAGTTTACAGTAGGGGTCTAGTACTGTGAAAGAGTATTCAGTGGGATTTAATTCCCTTGCCAGGTTTGCACCCGGAATAGTCAGTACTCCAAAATTGAGAAGAGATAAGTTTGTCCATGGGTTGAAGCTGGAGATAGCTCGTGATATAATGATGGGTGCCAATCCCCCTCAAACCTATAGTGAGGCCTTAAGGTGAGCATTGAGGGCAGAAATATTTGAGAACAAAATCACCCCAGCAGGTCCCTCGATAGGAAGATCAAGTGAACCATTGATGCGTGTTTCCTACAACATGCAATATGTAGCAAGTATACTAATCGCACAAGTAATAAAATGATGAGTAAAGTATCGTTCCCACGAGGATTGTTAGTTAAGCACTAAGTCTACTAATGTTATCAAGTTGAAGCAAACGACTTCTTTGGATTGATGGGAGCTAATTGCAATTAAACTTAACAATAAATTTTAAACTAAAATTTAACTAAGAATGCAATATTAAAACACGGATAATCAATTCAAGTAAAATAGGATAGGGTTTTGACTTCATTTGGATTTTATGGGTTAAACCTAAAAATTACACTACAATCACATTCATACGCAATCGTTGTAAATCGAACTCACTAAGATGTGAACATACCCTCTCGGGCTATGTTTTCCTATTCATCCTTATTAATCTTCCGCACCCAACAATTTGAAGATTAACAACTCCGAACTCATTAAGCAAAAGAATCCTAAAATGATTTTATTAATTCTTGAATCTATCTCTAGCATCCCATATTATAATGGTGATTACCCAAGAAGCATAACATGACTCATTTCTCAATCTCATCATGTTCATCACAATATCCATTAAAACTCAGAGTAAACACACAACCAAAGCATTCTCATATGAAAGTAAAACAATCAAACACTTAACCCATTAAAATCCAAACTACAATCAAAACCCTAACCCAAAAATGGTTAGTTCATAGCTAAATTAACAATACAAAAACGAAAAACAAGAATAATCAAGTTCAACATAATGAAATTGAGATAAAAGATAAGAAATCTCCCCAAAAGATGAATCCCTTAGTTAGAATCGAATCTTCACCCTTGTTACAATCCAAAATCGCATCAAAAACTCATCCAAAGAATATGTAAAAGCTGTTTAACCTAAAAACGAAGACCCTTGGACAAAAGGCTTAGTTTTCCTTTTATACCTTGCCCAAAAACACGCACAAAATGAAACTGTGTGTTTAACAAAACTGCAAATAATGACCGTCACCGCGGCAAAGAAAGAAACAGATCTGGAGCTGCTCAGCATTTCGCCGCGCGAAGGACAAATTCGGGCGGGAAGGTTATTTGACGAAGTTCTCAAATTACGTAATCGCCACTCGCTTGCTTCTTCGATTCCTTCTTCAATTTTCGATGCTCTCCCTTTGGAACAAGTCTCATTGTGCTTTATCCTGCTTCAGAACTCTCCTAACTTCTGAGATCCACTAACTTTTGAGTCAAAAACTTCCAATTTTGTCCTTATTTGCATAAATTGTCCATTTTAACCTGAAACACAGAATGTAAAGAATTAAACAACAATTCAGGTCAAAATGCACCACAAAGTACTTGAAATCCGAATAAAAAGACTAAAGAAAATTGTATTATCCATGGATTATCAAATACCCCCAAACTAAAGATATGCTCATCCCCGAGCATACGGTACAAAACCAACGAAACAAAAACATAAACAATGACGAAAACACAAAACACAACAAAACTGGAAAATGAACAAAACTAACAAGACTCAAATTCAACAAACAAATCGCTAGAAATTACACAAGCCTCAAAAGTTGTTGAAAAATTATAATAAGGAAATATTCAACACTCCAAGAAGTTATAAGCATTATCGATAGTCTTCCTCAATCGGTCCACCAAGTAGGTGATCCCTACTTCAATCCACATTTCAACTTCCCGGATTATTTTATGCAAAAATGTAAAGTTTATCAAATGGTGACGGACTCCATAAGCCTAAATATCGAACTACTCTCCACTAATGAGGACTAAACAAAAATGAGAATCAAAAGGTCTTTAAAAGGTTGTAACATTAGGCTCGGTTAGTGGGTTCCAACAAAAAGGATAGGAATCACAAAGTAAGAAAACTCGGTTTTCCTAATGCAAACGCTAACATCTAATCGAACTCCACTTCTTCTTAACCACCAATTGAAATGTCTGCTAATTCACCACCCTCGAAACTTTCATTTTTCTTATTCCCGAAACCATAAATGCGGGGGAGCTTCGTTTAAGGTGCACGTGGCATTGTTACACCAGACGTTGCCAAGTACTGCTAGGCAGTTTTTAAGGCGGGTTCTGGTTTCCAACTGGTATACCCTTAAACGAAAATTATTATTATTATTATTTTCTTTCTTTTCTTTTCTTTTCTTTTTTTTTTTTTTTTTTTTTTTTTTTTTTTTTTCAAAGCATAAAACAACAATTCAATTGAATTGAGGTGACTAACCTCTTTTATCTTTATTTCTCTTCTCCCAACCCCCAAACTATTCTTTTGGCTAATTCGAACAACTCTTTCGTTTGCATTAGGACCAAATTCTCCTAAGGGTACGATAAAGTGTTTAGGGCATAAGGATTGGACAATTCAGTTATTTTCCAAGAAAAAAAAGATAAAACAATAAAATTTAAACAGCTCAAATGGGTGACTATGGGAAATTAATTTCATGGGTCGGCTAGAAAGGCTCAAACGTTTCGAACAAATGCCTAAATCATCTTCTCAACCATGTCTAATCCTAGAATTTCGCCTCAAGCACTTCTCTACTAGGTTCTAGAGTCCACCAACATTATCAAACTTCGCCTAATCACATAAAATGAATCTAAGCATGCCGAAAAAAATGAAAATGGTGGTTGAACCACTCAACAAACCTCAATCAAAATCCAGTCAATAAACATAAACTTGAAGCAATGCTTAACATTTCTCAACAATAAAATTTCAACAACCCAATTCTCATCACTGATTTGTACAATTCATCATTGGCAAACAAACAACTAAAAAAAAAAAAATCCTTTTTTTTTTTTTTTTCAAATTTAAGGGTGTATGTGGCGTTGTTAAACCGAGGATCGCCAAGCCCGCTAGGCAATTTTTAAGGCGATCTGTGGGTTTCCGGACCAATATACCCTTAAACTAGTTTTTTTTTTTTTTTTTTTTTTTAAACGGGTTTCAGTTTAAGGTGTATGTGGCGTTGTTAAACCAGAAGTCGCCAAGTACTGCTAGGCAGTTTTTAAGGCAGTTACGGGTTTCCAACCAATATACCCTTAGACTAGTTTCTTTTTTTTTTCTTTTTTTTTTTCTATTTCCTACCCCCCCAACTAAACATAACATTGTCCCCAATGTTTCATTATGCAAAAATCAAGAATAGAAAATACTAAAAACAACAAAGGTACGAGAATGCTCCCTGGTTAATTCGTGAAGTGTCGCTCCACAATAAACACCCGGTCTCGGACTTTTCATCCCCCATAATCTGTCAAAACAATTAAAACTGTGGTGTCCCTTATGTTAGTAAAAATTCACAACTAACTTGAAAATATTACATCCTAATCTCATCACTTCAACAATCTACGAATTAAAAGCAACAACTAAACAACTAAACAAAATCCACAACCAAAATAAAACTGAGTTCAAAGTTTCAAATGGACACAAAATTAAATGAAAACAAATAAACAAGAACAAAATCAAAACAGGTGCTTTGGTTCAATCTTGTTCTTCCTCGTCTTCCTCTTCTTCCTCATCTTCCTCTTCTTCCTCGGAGTCCATCCACTCATCCGAGTTCCAGTCGGCCCATTGATATGCGGAAGTGTCAACGTTGAGCTCTTTGAAGCTATTCATCAGCAGCTCATGCATCATCTTAGTTTGCTCTACCATCCAATCCTGACGTCTCTTCATGTATTTCATTAACCCCACTCTAAACTGCTTTCTCCCGCATCACTGCTTCTCGTGAACGTGGAGCCGGGATGATGTGGCTAGGCTTGCTCGCCTTTTTGCTCCCTGCTCTTGGTTCGCATGCATTCTAAACGGTCAAGGTGTTTCTTGTAATATTCTGAGTCTAGAATTAGAGCAGCATGAATGCGGTGCTCGTCATCCTGAACCTTGACTCCAGCTTTAAGGCATAGGGCTGTGATGAGATGCGGGAAACCGTAACTTCCTTGTTAGTAAACGGTCCCGTATACGCAGCGGAAACTAAAAATAAAATAACAGGATCGTTTACAAGAGCCAAGATCAAGGGTATGATTTTAACAATTTATATTAAATAAAATCTGCATAAATTTACAACATGAGTTAAGAGAAACAAACGCACGTTGAAGGCTCCTCCAAATTTGTCGTCGAACGTTTTGCTACCGATCCAAGTGTAGGATCGAACCTGCGTAGTCCACACGAAGACAATCTTAAAAGAACCAAAGAGGGATTTGCTAGATCCTCTTTGGCTTCAAGATTAAGAAGAAAACAAAAATCAATTGAATTGATTTTTAGGCTTAAGATGTTACTGCCGTGGGAGAAGCAAAAGGGCTGTTGTGTGTATTTTGGTTTTACAAAAAAACTCTTAATTAAAATCACACACACTTTTCCTTTTATATTTAAAAAACAATTTGCCCTAATCCCATACGGAATAGGCTTGGGCTCCAACCCAAACGCCCCATGTTGCCAAACACTCCCAATTTGATTTATTTTAATTTCTATCATTATCTCAATTAAAATCAATTAATATATATATTTAAATTAAATATATATTAACATTTAACAATAATGATAATATATTTAAATATGTAGAACACACATTTAAACGTAATTTCACTTATTTAATTTTTCTAACAAATTAAATAAAGGCTACGACCTCAAACAAATTTAATTACACTTTGTGAAATTACCAAAATACCCTTTCGCCTTTAAAAGACGAAAAACGCCTTCTTTCTTCTTGCATCTTAAATTGTCTTCTATGTGTGTGACCCTTAGGCTCCTCATCATATCGGCGAGTACAAGATACGATTAACACCAATTAATCGTCTCATTAATACACAGACCAAGATTGGCCCCCTAGCAAGGCATCATGGCCACCCGTGTTCGATTGACAAAGTAGCTACTGTCAGCGATATGGTTGCCAGTGCAATTCCGATCCTTTCATCATACGTTATCTCGGCGAGGCGAAGGCATAGAAATAGTGTCAACCTTCGGTTACTCGATATTATTTATTCAGTTTTGGACCAATGACCCGTATTATAAAGCTGGATAGAGCAACAACTCAATCCCACCGTGGCCCACGCTTTTAGTGTCATTGCCATATACCGAATTGCGCCGTGAGATAACTTTCTCCCGTGCGGGAGTGATAAATCCTCTCAATCCACCATAGTCTTGATACACTTCTTGATGCAGGCCCAATCACCACCGTATTGACTCAAAAGAAGCTGCGTTAGGCTAGTGTCAAACTACACCAATCGGTGCACAAGGCACTCCGGTGATCTCAAGTCTAAGGATCACATGCACCACCATTCGTTAGAGGATTTGTTCCATGACACCGGGGTTACCATCCATATGGAATCCTCTCGGGTGGGTCAGGGTGAACTTGTTGTGGTGTAATCGCCACAACAAACACCCATGTGTTGCACCAGGTTGTCACCAAACAACCTTGACAAGTGAGATCAGCCACGCCTTTCGAGAGGTCGCTTCAACACTATGATAGCCTTACCGTATTATCGTGCCCTTAGTTCAATAATACCCGGGGCTACTGGGACGTTTCTAGAATGGCCACCATATGTGCTCATAGGGTTCTCACTATCAAGATTTGAAACACTTGATACCCTCGTCACGGCCTCTACCATTCTAAGGACATATATCAATACATATTGCAATAATAATGGTTTACGCGATATAGAATAAAAAAGCCTTTTATTGATTAATGAACATTATTACAAAGAGTCAATTCTACAATAATTGATTGGCTCTAGGGCATCTACTCTAACAATCTCCCACTTGCACTATAGCCAATCATTCATGCCCTCAACACTGAATGACACAAGTGCCTCGCACTATAGCCGTCCATTCATGCACTCAACATTGAATGATCCAAGTGCCCATCATGCTTCGCTTCAATAGAAACTTTAATAGTGGGTTGTTAGGTATTCGCAATCAGCACATTCCCTTTCATATCGATCCTTCTGATCAGTTGAATCAACTAAGTAAGTGTTTGGATTTACGGGTGAGACCGTGATTGCTCACCATAACAATGGCTCCATTGTTATCGCGATACAACTATCTTGGATTAGCAATGCTTGAAATCACATCAAGTTCAATAATGAACTTCTTGATCCAAAGCTCTTACACAATTTGCATTAAAAATGCGGTACACTTAGCATCAATTGTAGAATCCCATGCGCATACCAATTTGAGCTCACACTCACTGCTTATATTGAGACAAAATGTGTAATCCCAAATTGCGAACTATAATCATCCTTTTCTGTTTGGAAATAGCGTCTTGTATTCTCTTACGGTGAGCTCATCTTTCTTCCATAATCCAAAGAATATATATTCTTAAGCCCTTTTCAAGCACTTAAGAATGTCCATTGACACTCACCCAGTGTCATTCACTTGGATTTAGTTGATATCTTCTACTAGTCTTTGAATGCACATAAGACATCAATCTAAGTACATAACATATTGCTCACTTGAGCCTGATTGACATCCACTACAAATGCTGAATGCACATTAGATATCAATCTGAACATATAAGATGGATCCACTTGCTAAAGCATGTGGGATCCTCTTCATTCTATCTCTCTCATTGTGTGGTTAAAGACACATATCTCTACGAGATAGACACCATATGCCATCGAAGAAATCCCTTCTTGGATTTTTCTATCTTGAATGTGTTCGATACCTTGTCTATGTACTTTGACTTAGTTTGAGCAACCTACACGATCTATCACGATAGATCTTTATTCGAGGATGTGTCGTTTCCCTAAGTCCTTCATGGAGAAACACTTGGATAACCAAGTCTTTACCCATTTGCAAGTTCGGTATATCATTCCCGATCTATTGTATGTCATTGACATACAACACTAGGGAATGCTCTGCGGCTCCCACTCACTTTCTTGTAAACACAGGGGTTCATCTTCGTTCTTGATAAAACCAAATTCTTTTATGGCTTCATCAAAGCGAATGTTCCCACTTCCTTGAAGCTTGCTTGAGTCCATAAATGGATCTCTGCAACTTGCATACCTTATTGGTTTGACTATCAAAGAACAAAACCATCAGGTTGTGTCATGTACACATCCTCCTCAAGGAGGTTTCGTTCGAAAGCGTTTTGACATCCATTTGCCAAATCTCATAGTCATGATATGCGGCAATTGCAAGCATAATCCGGATGGATTTAATCATGGCGGATCCGGCGAAAAAGGTTTCTTCATAGTCAATGCCATGAATTTGTTTGAAACCTTTGGCAACCACGTGCTTTGTAAGTATGCCACGTTGCCATCCACGTCGCTTCTTCTTGAAGACCCATTTACACCCTATGGGTTTTACCCGCGGTGGTTCCACCGAAGACCACACTTGGTTACGGTACATGGAAGTCCATCTCGCATTTCATGGCTTCAAGCCATTTAACGAATCCGGATCCGATATAAGCGTCTTCGTAGGTTCTCGGGTTCATCGTCCTTGGTAGACCAGTCGTCACCATGTTGAGTCACGAGATAACCGGTATCTCTCGGGCTCATGGCGTACTCTCCCTGCATCTACGTAGGCTCTATGCTACTTGAGGTAGTTCACTTTGATCCACAAGTTGTGGAGTAACCTCCTCATGATGCTCAACCACTTTTTTGTGGCACATCATCCCGTCCCTTCGTCTAGTATGCCTTGTGGTTTTAGAACTTCATCCGAGTTCTACTTTTCTCCCACTAGTACTTCTTAGAAAATATTCCTTTTCTAGGAAGACACCCGATCGAGTAACAAAAATTTTGCGCTCTTACGGGTGGTAGAAATAGTATCCTTTGGTCTCCTTTGGATACCCCACAAATATACATTTACGAGGATTTTGGGCCCAACTTGTTCAAAGTCAATTTCTTAACATAAGCTTCGGCACCCCAAATCCTTAGATAAGACAAGTTGGGCTTTCGCCTACTCCATAGCTCATATGGAGTCTTATCTGAACTTTGACGGCGCACGGTTCAAAACGTGAGTCGCATCTCTAGGGCATAACCCCGAGCGATGCGTAAATCACTAAAACTCATCATGGACCTAACCATGTCAAGTAAGGTCCTATTCCTCCTTTCTGACACTCCATTGTGTTGGGGTGTATAAGGAGGGGTGAGTTGTGATACTATCCCACATTCCTTTAGGTATGTTTAGCTCAACTTGCCAAAGTTGGCATAGTAGTCATTTTTGAGATTATCCTTGTTGTCTTTCTTAAGAACATATTATTATGAAATAGTTCCATAAAGAATATTATTTATACTCAGGACAATAATCCATTAGTAAACTAATATTCTCATTTGTCCTATGTGGACACGAAATACATAATTTCTAGAAACTAAAGAAAAACCATAATAATCCACAAGTTCCAAGAAACAAGTCCATCGGCTAAATCAGACGATAAGATCCTACAGCAAATGTAGCGACGTGCTTCATTTCCAAGCGTAGGTCCACCTCTCCCTCGGTGAGCAATCTACTCTTACCATAGTTCCCACACATCAATCAAATGTGAGTACCACATCTTGTGTCAACTAGATGTTTATGGGAGAAGTTAATCTCAACAACATACCTGACGAAGAAGTAACATTCTTCTTCCCTTTTGCTAGGAAGGCCTTGCAATGTTTCCTCCGGTTGGTTTAAGGGATTCCCACGGTGAGGACAAACACCTTTCCTTTCGCTTGAGCTTCTTTCCATCGACTTAGCCCTTTCCTTTTCACTTGAGTTGGCTTGAACCAACGTCAATGTTTCGACATTTTCATGCACGACTCGGGTAGTCTTCAACAAATCCGAAGCTCGGAAAGGGTATTCTTCTTATCTTCCTCAATAAAGTCATAGAAAAATTGAGAATAAGAATCCGTAATGGATTGTAATATTAGGTTTATTGCTAAACCTTCTCTAAGTCCACATCCCAAAATCTCAAGCTTGTTCATATACTTGATCCACTTGAGTATATGATCGCCAATTTTGGTACCCTCTTCCATCCTACATCCGAATAACGACCGAGACACCATATGCTTCTCATTTCTTGAAGAAAATGAAGAATAAGAAGCTAAATCCATTTTCCTGCTCTTGTCGCGATAATGGTGCCATTGATGCAAGCACAATGTATCTAGTCATTTGCTTTTGCATCATGTGTATGCTTCACATATACATACCCGGTCCTCATGGATAGAACTATCGGTGAGGCTCGGTGATAGAGCTTGCTCAATGGTGTATAATTTATCGCTTGGTGAAGTATATTATTTATACTTCTATACCGATCCAACGAAATTTTCACCATTCCATTTCTCTCCGGATTCGATGATTTGTCGCAGTTGATGTTGGGGATCATTTTGCTCAAATTTAAGTGAATCTACAAGTGCGAAAAAGTAACCGTTATTACCATGTTCATTATTATTGTTTAATATGGTCTTTTATTAAACGAAGCTCCCACTATTTTACTCAGCCAATAGCCCTCACTATTAACTCGGGGAAAGCCCGTTGACTTTCCTAGTGGACCAAGATCCCATCCTGCCCATTTCAAACCTTCGCTTTGGCGAACAAGCCAAAATGAGTTGATTAGGTAGGCCAACAAACTTAATCCACACCAGTTGATAGCTCCCACTATCAACCTCAAATGTGAGAAAGCCAACAAGCCAATCACACAATCCAATGGACAGTACATGCCATCGTCCTCAAGTGTGATTCTCAGTATCAGTAGAGTGGACACTACATGTCACCACGTACACACAATATGTGTCTTGCTCTACTATGCCTATGGACGCGTGTTTATCAACCTTCGCTTTGGCGAACAAGCAAAACCGTCATTTTAAGTCGACCCATCACCATTAAGGAAAACTCCAATGCATTTCAACCTCCCCTTTGGTAGAAGTGTACCCTTCGCTTTGGCGAACAAGGTTTCGACGACATGGTTTGATTAAAACCATGGTGATGGAAGGCTTTGTGACTTAATATACTTTAATTGAGGGTTTTGTTATTTAATGTCTCACCCAAATTATTATCTTTGTTAAGAATGACATTGTTTGGCATGTTATCAAACATTCAACCTTAGCATGCATTCTAAACAAAATTAAACGTGCCGGTACATGGCCCTCAACTAAAACCGATTTCCTCGAGCCTAGAGGAATCGGTGGGTCACCTAGGGGTCCTGTAATAAAAAATCTTGAGTCTTCAAGTATGGTTGCTTCGTCCTTTGCTCCGACTTCAAGTACATTACAAAAATATCTTTCTAAATTTACAATAAATAATTATACAAATTCTTTACATCAATAAATTTAGAAACCTCAATTTACATTCGAGGGGAATTAGATGAGAAGAGAATATACATCGAGAAGAGGAGAAAGGCAGGGACACGCAGGGCCCTATTTAATAAAAATACAACCATACATACCCAAAAATAATTAAAACATTCACCCTTAGGTCTAAGGCTCATGTACCGGGCACCATGCAATATACAAACAAGTACAAAGCATACATTTCAAAAAACAATCAATTTCTGAAATTTGTGGGTTAATTACAATTTACCCCCTGATAATTTGCAGATTTATAGTTTGGTCCAAAAGTTTTAAAACTTTGCATTTTACCCCCTGCACACCTGGAAGTGCGCTCGCTGCAGCGATGAGTTAGATCGCCGCGGCGTGCATTGGTTTTAGTACAGCGCACGTCCAGGGAAGGGCATCGGCTGGCGATAGGTTATACTCGCCCATGCGGCGCGTGTTTTCATACTTCGTCAAAGAGGGCGATCGCCGTGGCGATGAGTTATATCGCCCTGGCGGCGGCGGATCGCTGCGGCGATGGATTATATCGTCGCGGCGTACCGAATGCTGTAGCTCGGATCTGTTCATACGGACCAACCAAAAACATTCTAACTTGGATTTTGCAATCAATCAAACACATTGATCTCAACAAAAATCCATCATGCATTAAACCAAACCAGCAAATCATCAACAAATTAAATTAATCGATTAATCAGTTTCTTAAAAACATATTTCAAGACAGATTTACAGATTCAATATGGCAACATATTATCATCAAATACATGTTATCAACCATACACATAAAAATTGAAAAATTCAAGACCCTGAGGCTCGATACCCACCGTTAGTAAACGGTCCCGTATACGCGTGAAACTAAAAATAAAATAACAGGGATCGTTTACAAGAGCCAAGATCAAGGGTATGATTTTAACAATTTATATTAAATAAAATCTGCATAAATTTACAACATGAGTTAAGAGAAACAAACGCACGTTGAAGGCTCCTCCAAATTTGTCGTCCGAACGTTTTGCTACCGATCCAAGTGTAGGATCGAACTGCGTAGTCCACACGAAGACAATCTTAAAAAGAACCAAAGAGGGATTTGCTAGATCCTCTTTGGCTTCAAGATAAGAAGAAAACAAAAATCAATTGAATTGATTTTTAGGCTTAAGATGTTCTCAGTGGGAGAAGCAAAGGGTTTCATTGTGTGTATTTTGGTTTTACAAAAAAACTCTTAATTAAAATCACACACACTTTTCCTTTTATATTTAAAAAACAATTTGCCCTAATCCCATACGGAATAGGCTTGGGCTCCAACCCAAACGCCCCATGTTGCCAAACACTCCCAATTTGATTTATTTTAATTTCTATCATTATCTCAATTAAAATCAATTAATATATATATTTAAATTAAATATATATTAACATTTAACAATAATGATAATATATTTAAATATATGCGAACACACATTTAAACGTAATTTCACTTATTTAATTTTTTCTAACAAATTAAATAAAGGCTACGACCTCAGCAAATTTAATTGCCTTGTGAAATTACCAAAAATACCCTTTCGCCTTAAAAAGGCAGCACCCTTCTTTCTTCTTGCATCTTAAATTGTCTTCTATGTGTGTGACCCTTAGGCTCCTCATCATATCGGCGATGTACGTATTGCGATTAACACCAATTAATCGTCTCATTAATACTGACGGAAGATTGGCCCCCTATCAGGCATCGCTAGGCCACCCGATATTCGGATTCGACAAAGTAGCTACATCAGCGATATGGTTACCGTGCAATTCGATCCTTTCATCATACGTTATCTCGGCGAGGACGAAGGCATAGAAATAAGTTGTCAACCTTCGGTTACTCTCGATATTATTTATTCAGTTTTTGGACCAATGACCGTATTATAAAGCTTGGATAGAGCAACAACTCAATCCCACTGGCCACGATTTTAGTGTCATTGCCATATACCGAATTGCGCCGTGAGATAACTTTCTCCCGTGCCGGGAGTGATAAATCCTCTGTCAATCCACCATAGTCTTGATACACTTCTTGATGCACCAATCACCACCGTATTGGCGACTTTCTGAAAAGAAGCTGCGTTAGGCTAGTGTCAAACTACACCAATCGGTGCACAAGGCACTCCGGTGATCTCAAGTCTAAGGATCACATGCACCACCATTCGTTAGAGGATTTGTTCCATAGACACCGGGGTTACCATCCATATGGAATCCTCCGGTGGGTCGATCCGGTGAACTTGTTGTGGTGTAATCGTCCACAACAAACACCCATGTGTTGCAGGTTGTCACCAAACAACCTTGACAAGTGAGATCAGCCACCGCCTTTCGACGGTCGTTCAACACTATGATAGCCTTACCGTATTATCGTGCCCTTAGTTGAGAATATCCCCGGGGCTACGGCGTTTCTAGAATGGCCACCATATGTGCTCATAGGGTTCTCACTATCAAGATTTGAAACACTTGATACCCTCGTCACGGCTCTACCATTCTAAGGACATATATCAATACATATTGCAATAATAATGGTTTACGCGATATAGAATAAAAAGCCTTTTATTGATTAATGAACATTATTACAAAGAGTCAATTCTACAATAATTGATTGGCTCTAGGGCATCTACTCTAACATTCCTCACCCCGGTTTTGCTGCTAGCTTGATGCTGTTAAAAATCATGTCCCCCACATCAATACTCTTCCCTATGGCAATCGAGTAGAGCAGCACTGCCTTCTCGTGAGTCACGGTGCTATAGTACGATTCCGGCATTAGTTTCGCACAGATAAAGTATTGCCACAGCCAAGCCATCGGTGTCAACTGCGTGCCCTTAAGAGTCTTTTTCTGTTTCTTTGACACTGCCCACTCTGCACCCGGTTTTGTAATAACTGGAAGGATTAAGCTGTCATCAATCCGTGATCTCTTGAACTTCACATACTCATCACTGAGGATTTCAGGCAAGTGAAAGAAATCATTGATCTCCTTCCCCGTAAATGGCACTTCCTCCCCTCTTACAAAAACAGTCTCTTCCTTACACTTCGGGAGATTGGCATAGAACTCCCTTACTAGCGACTCAACAGCCAACTGCTCAGGAGCTCATAAAAACATGTCCCAATGTCTCCCTCTACTCCAGTCAAAGGCCTGAGTAGCGGTTAAACCGCGCTCCGGAATAATCCCCTTATCCTTTCTTTGAATGGCCGTCTCATACCTTTTGCGGGCCTCATCATTCACAAACCGGTTGTCGACACTCTTCCCCTTACTCTTACTCTTGCCCTTGTATGGTTGCTTAACTTTCGGAGCCATTGTTCACAACTTAACTTCAATCCACAAAAATTCACCCAAAAAAAAATCAGACCTAGTTATTCAACACAATTAAGTCAATCCTGTAAAAACAACAAACACTTCCAAAAATCCGCAATTCACCCCCCAAACTTTGAATTTTCAATTCAACACAAACACTCCAAAAATTCAAAACCCACACTCCTAACAATCAGTTAATGCACAAACTATTCTTCAATCAAAATCACAACTCAAAATCACCCAAATATTCACAATTCAATCGCAATAAAATTCTCAGATCTACGATTAGAAACTTGAAATTTTTCGATAAAAAGCTTTGGGTTATTGAGATCTTATCAAAATGAAGTAGTATTCGCCACCAATTGAAGCGGAATCAACCTAGATTGAAAAGCCCCAAATTTTTTATTCGAAAATTTTTTTGGAATTTTCTCGAAAATTGTTGTTGAAACAGGTTGTTTTGGTGTTTAGGAATGTTATGGAGTAAGGAAATTGGTTGGAAAAACACTAAGGAAGCAAAAGATGGAAGTTTGAAAAATTTTCTCTCAAGTGGACAGGCAAGGCGGCGTGAAGAATGAAAAAGAAAAGTGAGTATTTATAAAAAAACTTCGTCACTGCGGCGACGTTCTTTGTTCATAAACCTTAAAAATTTCCCAGGTTTCGCCGCGGCGAAGAAAAATTCTTCGCCGGGGTGAAAACTTCCCGAGGATCCAAGGCTTTCTTCACCCCGGCGAAGAAAATATCTTCGCCGCGGCGAAATGCCTTGGCCAAATTTTCACAAAATTAATTCACCTTTTTCGCCGCGGCGAAGACAATTCCTTCGCCGCGGCGAAAACGTCCAGGAGCTAACTCTTATTTTCAGGTTTCTTCACCGCGGCGAAGAATGATTCTTCACCCCGGCGAAGTCTGGAACATTTTCATACCTTTTCTTTGGCTAACGACTTCACCTGAAACACCCAAAAAAAAAACATAAAAATTTATACAAACTCATAATGAAATTAACAAAATCGAACAACCAAAATGAAAAGCAAAAAGTTAAAAACACTTGGGTTGTCTCCCAAAAAGTGCTTGTTTATAGTCGAAAGCTCGACTCTTTCAATCCTTCAAGTTGGAATGTCCAGCCGGATTGGGATGGAATTGCAACTCATCACCCCATCAATGTATGGCTTCAATCTATGTCCATTAACTGTGAACGTGCCTTTATCTTCATGTGTCACTTCCACTGCTCCGGATGCGTAAATCCTTTTAATAGTGAATGGTCCGGACCATCTAGACTTAAGTTTTCCAAGGAAAAGCCTAAGTCTAGAATTGAACAACAACACCTTCAGTCCAACTTCAAAAACCTTCTTGCGGATGTGCTTGTCATGCCACCTTTTTGTCTTCTCTTTATAAATCCGGGCATTTTCATATGCTTCGAGACGAAACTCATCAAGTTCAATCAAAGTCAGCATCCTCTCTTCTCCAGCGGCTTTCAAGTCCATGTTTAGCTTCTTAACGGCCCAGTATGCTTTATGTTCAAGTTCTACCAGCAAGTGGCACGCCTTCCCAAAAACCATCCCAAATGGCGACATACCAATAGAAGTCTTAAAGGCAGTTCGATAAGCCCATAATGCATCATCCAGCTTTCGTGACCAATCTTTCCTAGATGCATTAACTGTCTTTTCCAAAATCCCCTTGAGTTCTCTATCGATAGTTCCACTTGCCCGCTCGTTTATGGATGGTATGGTGTTGCAACTCTATGTGTCACTCCATATTTACTCAACAGTGCATCCATTTGCCTATTGCAAAAATGAGATCCTCCATCACTAATGATTGCCCGTGGTACCCCAAACCTTGAGAAAATATTCTTTCTCACAAACTTAATCACTACCCTAGCATCATTAGTCGGCAATGCTACTGCCTCAACCCACTTTGACACGTAATCCACCGCTACTAAGATAAATGTGTTCCCAAAAGAACTTGGGAAAGGACCTATAAAATCAATCCCCTACACATCAAAAAGCTCAACCACCAAGATATTGTTCAACGGCATCTCATCTCTTTTTGAAACACTGCCCATCCATTGACATTGGTCACACTCTTGAATCATCCGGAAGGAATCCTTGAAGAGGGTTGGCCAATAAAACCCTGATTGTAAAACCTTGGCTGCTGTTCTGGCTCCCCCAAAATGGCCACCTACTTCCTTCTCGTGACAATGCCGTAGAATGCTTTCCATCTCCTCCTCCGGGACACATCTCCGTATTATTTGATCAGCACAATGTCGGTAAAGAAAAGGTTCTTCCCAAAAATAGTACTTCAAATCTGAGAAGAATTTTCTCTTTTGTTGATATGTCATACCACTTGGGAGCACCCTTGACGCCAAATAGTTTGCAAAATCCGCATACCATGGTGCTTCCTCCACTCTTATCAACTTCTCATCCGAAAATGTTTCTGTAATTGGCAATTCCTCTTCATTTCCCTTGATTGGTCTTTCGATCCTTGACAAGTGATCTGCCACCACATTTTTCGACCCCTTTTTGTCCCGAATTTCCAACTCGAACTCTTAAAGTAGTAAAATCCATCTTATCAGCCACGGTTTTGCTTCTTGCTTTGCCAATAGGTGCTTGATTGTTGAATGGTTCATGTACACGATCACCTTTGCACCTAACAAATAAGAACGGAACTTGTCAAAAGCAAAAACTACAGCCAACATTTCTTTTTCAGTGGTGGTGTAATTCAATTGTGCATCAATGAGTGTTTTGCTAGCATACTGAATTACATGTAACATTTTGTTTTTCCTCTGCCTAAAACTACCCCTAAAGCAAAATCACTAGCATCACACATTAATTCGAAAGGTAGTCCCCAATCGGGAACTGCAATAATAGGTGCAGATACTAATAATTTTTTTAGAGTTAGAAAAGCATGCATGCAATCATTATTAAAGTAAAAAACAACATCTTTATTCAACAAAGTGCAAAGGGGTTTAGAAATGTTAGAAAAATCCTTAATGAAGCGTCTGTAAAACCCCGCATGCCCCAAGAAACTTCAAACTGCCTTGACATTTGATGGTGGTGGTAGCTTCTCAATCACTTTTGTCTTTGCTCGATCAACTTCTATTCCATCCTTGGAGATCTTATGTCCGAGCACTATTCCTTCCTTGACCATGAAGTGACATTTCTCCCAGTTTAGCACCAATTTTGTCTCCTTACATCGCTGCAAAACAGAAGAGAGATTAGTTAGACAGCTATCAAATGATGAACCAAAAACTGAGAAGTCATCCATGAAGACTTCTATAAACCATTCCACCATGTCTCCAAAGATTGACATCATGCATCTTTGGAATGTTGCTGGTGCATTGCATAACCCAAATGGCATCCTTCGGTAAGCAAAGGTGCCGTAGGGGCAAGTGAAGGCCGTTTTCTCTTGATCCTCAGGAGCGATGGCAATCTGATTATATTCTAAATACCCATCCAGGAAACAGTAATATGCATGTCCTGCCAACCTCTCCAACATCTGATCAATGAAAGGTAATGGAAAATGATCTTTCCTTGTCGCCTCATTCAATTTACGGTAATCAATGCATACTCTCCAGCCCGTTACCGTCACCGTCCTTGTTGGTATTAACTCGTTACTCTCATTCCTTACCACCGTAATACCTCCCTTCTTCGGAACCACTTGTATCGGGCTCACCCATGGGCTATCGGAAATCGGGTAAATAATCCCCGCATCTAAGAGTTTCTCTACCTCCTTTCTCACTACTTCCTTCATCGAAGGATTCAATCTCCGTTGTGGTTGCACCCTAGGCTTAAAATCATCCTTCATGAGTATCTTATGCATGCAAAATGATGGCGAGATGCCTCTAATGTCCGAGATGGTCCATCCAATTGCTAGTCTATGTTCTCTCAACACCCTAATCAATCGCTCTTCCTCTAATGTACTCAAATCTGAACTAATAATCACTGGGAAGGTTTCTGAGTCTCCAAGATAAGCATATTTGAGGTTGGAAGGTAAAGGTTTCAATTCAAGCTTTGGAGGTTCTTCATTTTTCTCCTTTTCCTTTTCTTTGTCAAAATCAAACTCCTCAAATTCTACATCTTGACCCTCATCAATCGGTTGAAGTGCTTTTAACATCCTAGCACAATCATTCCTCTCCAACTCTTCTACCTATACTGTTTTTGACTTGGCTATACACGCTTCTAGAGGTAACTGTGGGGTGTTTTCTTTAATAGTGTCCATAACCAGTTTATCCACCACATCGACACTAAAACATGAATCCGATTCAGCCGAAAACTTCATTGCCTCAAAAACATTGAAAGTTACTGTCTCATCTTGAACCTTCAATAGTAACTTCCCCTCTTGCACATCGATCAGTGCTCTCCCCGTGGCCAAGAATGGTCGGCCTAAAATGAGAGGAATTTCCTTATCCTCTTCCATGTCCAACACCACAAAGTCTGCTGGAAAAATTATCTTTCCCACCTTTACCAGTACATCCTCCACTATCCCCCTTGGGTGTTTTATTGACCTATCTACTAATTGCAACGACATGGTCGTTGGCTTTACTTCACCAATTCCCAATCTCTTGAAAACAGAAAAGGGCATCAAATTAATGCTAGCTCCTAGATCACACAAAACACGATCAAATGTAATATCTCCTATAATACAAGGAATAGTAAAACTCCCTGGATCTTTGAGCTTCGGGGGTAACTTCTTCTAGAGGATGGCACTACATTCCTTTGTGAGCATCACCGTTTCCTTGTCTTCTAACTTCCTTTTGTTTGATAAGATTTCCTTCAGGAACTTCGCATAACTTGGCATCTGCTACAATGCATCTGCAAAAGGAATGTTAATGTGTAATTTTTTAAAAATTTCAATAAACTTTGAAAATTGCTTATCCTAATTCTTTTTCTTCAATCTCTGAGGAAAAGGCACGGGTGGGGTATGATGTGCCAACTCTGGTGGTATCTCTGGAAATGGCAATTTATCCTTCTTCTTTTGCCTTTCATCCTTTTCATTTTTCTCATCCTCCAAACCACTTGGTTTCTTTTCAGCTTCAATTTCCTCGTCAACTTCCTCTTCAGATTGTTCAATCTCTTCCAAAACTATCCCACTCCTCAACATAATGGCATTTGCTTGCTCACGTGGGTTAGTCACCGTGTTGCTTGGCAGAGACCCCTGCGATCTATCATTAAGTTTCTTGGCCAATTGGCCCATCTATACCTCGAGATTCTGAATGGATGCCCTTGATTTTTGAAATTCGTCCTCGTCTCATTCATGAATCTCGTGGTTTCCTGCATAAATTTCCCAAACATATCCTCCAACTTCGACACTCTTTGATCTCCCGGTTGATTAGTCACCCCTGGTTGGTTATTTGGAACTGTTCTCTGGTTCTATTGAGTATTTTGCTGGTTCTGATTTCCCCAAGCCAGATTTGGATGATTTCTCCATCCCGGGTTGTATGTGTTGGAGAACGGGTTGTTTGGTTGTCTTTGATTTCTTGCCAAGTAATTTACTTGCTCCGTTGGTGAAGATGACAAAGCAAATGTGTTCCCAACTTGACACTCGCTGTTCACATGGTTCCCTGCACAAAAATCACAAGTTAGTTGAGGTGCTTGTAGAGAGTTTACCTGCATTGTTCCCAACTATTTTTGAAGTGCTGTGAGTTGGGCTAAGATGGCTGTAAAGGCATCAACTTCATGAAGACCCGAAGATTTCCTTGATGTTGCTCTCTCATTCGGTCTTTGATAATTGTTGCTTGCCAAAACCTCAAGCAACTCATAAGCCTCTTCTGGTGTCTTATTCTGCAAGGCCCCTCCTCAAGCTGCATCCACCATGGTTTGCACATTACCCATCAACCCATTGTAGAACGTTTGGACTTGAAGCCAAACTGGCAACCCATGGTGTGGACACTTCCTCATTAACTCCTTGTATCTCTCCCAAGCCTCATACAATGACTCAGAATCCTCTTGTAGAAATGATGTGATATCATTTCTCAATTTTGCTGACTTAGCCGGAGGAAAGAACTTGGTAAGGAATTTCTAAGCTAGCTCATTCCAAGTTGTTATTGTTCCCGGTGGTAATGCCATTAACCACCCCTTAGCTTTATCTCCCAACGAGAATGGGAACAATCTCAGCCTAATAGCATCATCCGACACTCCATTTGACTTGAAGGTGTCACAAATTTCTAAGAAATTTGCAATATGCTGATTCGGGTCTTCCTTCAAATCTCCATTAAATCTAACCGACTGCTGGATCATCTGAATGATTGCCGGCTTGATTTCGAAGTTGTTCGCTTGCCCTGTAGGTCTAGTAATACTCGACCCACTACCATTCACTGTGGGAACTGAAAATTCCCTCAGTGTCCTGTTTTCTGGTTTAGCCATTTCAACAACTATTTCTTCTGCTTCCACAACTAAACCCTCTCTTTCTCTTCTCTCTCTGTTACGTCGTCTAATGGTTCTCTCAAGCTCAAGATCAACAGGAACCACTGGTTGACGTCTCGCTCTTTGCATAAACTGCACGAACAAAAGTGAAGGAAAGTGAGATCACAACCTAATTAAAAAAATATAAAAAAAAAACAAAAATTAAAAACTCCAATCTAGCTAACTATAGAAAGACTCAATGTTAACTTAAAACAGTCCCCGGCAACGGCGCCAAAAACTTGATGCATGTTTCCTACAACATGCAATATGTAGCAAGTATACTAATCGCACAAGTAATAAAATGATGAGTAAAGTATCGTTCCCACTAGGATTGTTAGCTAAGCACTAAGTCTACTAATGTTATCAAGTTGAAGCAAACGACTTCTTTGGATTGATGGGAGCTAATTGCAATTAAACTTAACAATAAATTTTAAACTAAAATTTAACTAAGAATGCAATATTAAAACACGGATAATCAATTCAAGTAAAATAGGTAGGGTTTTGACTTCATTTGGATTTTATGGGTTAAACCTAAAAATTACACTACAATCACATTCATACGCAATCGTTGTAAATCGAACTCACTAAGATGTGAACATAACCTCTCGGGCTATGTTTTCCTATTCATTCTTATTAACCTTCCGCACCCAACAATTTGAAGATTAACAACTCCGGACTCATTAAGCAAAAGAATCCTAAAATGATTTCATTAATTCTTGAATCTATCTCTAGCATCCAATATTATAATGGTGATTACCCAAGAAGTATAACATGACTCATTTCTCAATCTCATCATGTTCATCACAATATCCATTAAAACTCAGAGTAAACACACAACCAAAGCATTCTCATATGAAAGTAAAACAATCAAACACTTAACCCATTAAAATCCAAACTACAATCAAAACCCTAACCCAAAAATGGTTTGTTCATAGCTAAATTAACAATACAAAAATGAAAAACAGAAATAATCAAGTTCAACATAATGAAACTGAGATAAAAGATAAGAAATCTCCCCAAAAGATGAATCCTTTAGTTAGAATCGAATCTTCACCCTTGTTACAATCCAAAATCGCATCAAAAACTCATCCAAAGAATATGTAAAAGCTGTTTAACCTAAAAACGAAGACCCTTGGACAAAAGGCTTAGTTTTCCTTTTATACCTTGCCCAAAAACACGCACAAAATGAAACTGTGCGTTTAACAAAACTGCAAATAATGACCGTCACCGCGGCAAAGAAAGAAACAAATCTGGAGCGTCTGGCGTACTTCGCCGCGGCGAAGGACAAATCTTCGCCGGGGCGAAGCTATTTGACGAGTTCTGAAATTACAGAACTGCCACTCTGCTTGCTTCTTCGATTCCTTCTTCGATTTTCGATGCTCTCCCTTTGGAACAAGTCTCATCGTGCTTTATCCTGCTTCAGAACTCTCCTAACTTCTGAGATCCGCTAACTTTTGAGTCAAAAACTTCCAATTTTGTCCTTATTTGCATAAATTGTCCATTTTAACCTGAAACACAGAATGTAAAGAATTAAACAACAATTCAGGTCAAAATGCACCACAAAGTACTTGAAATCCGAATAAAAAGACTAAAGAAAACTGTATAATCCACGGATTATCAACCATCTCCTACCCTGCAGAGAGAAAGATTTAAAAGTGCAAGAAACAGGGAAGTGAAGAAAAAGAAGAAGTTTCAGATGAAGAAGAACAAGAATGATTGCGAGAATAAACGACCTAGAACAGCGGAGTTTCTCCCATGTCCTAAATGTGGGAAGACTCATCTAGGGGAGTGTTTGAGAGAGTTGGGCCATAATGTATGTTATCGATACCGGCAGCCAGGGCATCTGATGAAAGATTGTAAAGTTTCCCTTCCATCTACTGCACAGACTTCCAGAGGCACTAATGCTTGGGTATTTACAGTAGCACAAGGTGAAGCAAAGGCCATTCCATCAGCTGTTACGGGTCAGTTATTATTTCATGCAGTTCCTCTTTATGCTTTAATTGATTCTGGAGCCACTCATTCATTTATATCTTACGGGATGATAGAAAGATTAGGTTTGAAACCTACTAGAGTGAGGCAACCCATTAAGATAGAGTTACCTGATGGGGTTAGTGTTGTGACCCATGAGATGCTGTCAAGAGAGTCCGTAGTGATCCATAGTCGGGAGTTAGCAATTGATTTGATAGTGTTTGATATGCTCGACTTTGATGTGATTTTGGGTATGGATTTCCTGAGGAGGTATGGAGTAGAAATTGACTGTCGGAAGAAGAAAGTGAGATTTAATCTTGATAGTGGAGATAAGTTCAGTTTCAGAGAGGGCCATCATCTGAGTATGTTGATTAGTTGTATGAAGGCTAGAAAGATGCTAAGAAAAGGGTGTTCTGTATATATAGCCCATGTGGTGCAAAGTAGAGATGTCCCATAACCATAATTGCAGAGTGTGCCTATAGCCGGGAATTTCCAGATGTATTTTCGGAAGACTTACAGGGTTTGCCTCCGGAAAGAAAAGTTGAGTTTAGTATTGAACTGGCACCAGGGACAATGCCGATTTCTAAAGCCCCTTACCGAATGGCCCCAATTGAACTTCAGGAATTGAAGAAGCAACTCCAAGAGCTCCAAGATAAAGGTTTTATCCAACCAAGTTAGGGAGCTCTAATTTTGTTTGTAAAGAAGAAAGATGGGTCATTACGGATGTGTATTGATTACAGAGAATTGAATAAAGTGACAATGAAGAATAAATACCTGTTACCTCGGATAAATGACCTTTTTGATCAGTTAAAGGGTGCAGCTATATTTTCTAAGATTGATTTGAGGTCAGGTTATCATCAGGTAAAGGTGACAGAACAAGATGTAGCTAAGACTGCCTTCTTGACAAGATATGGGCATTATGAATTTGTGGTGATGCCTTTTGGGTTGACTAATGCCCCAGCAGTTTTTATGGACTTAATGAATAGGGTGTTCCATGATTGTTTGGATCGGTTTATAATGGTATTTATTGTTGACATCCTGGTTTATTCGAAGTCAAGAGAAGAGCATGAGGAACACTTGAGATTTGTGTTGCAGCGATTGAGAGAAAAGAAGCTGTATGCCAAGTTTTCTAAATGTGATTTTTGGCTTGATCAGGTGATATTTCTGGGCATACTGTTTCTAGTGAGGGAATTTCAGTGGATCTTAGTAAAGTAAAGACAATCCTAGAATGGCAAAGGCCGAAGACAATAAAAGAAGTGAGGAGTTTCTTGGGACTAGCAGGTTACTACCGTCGGTTCGTGGCACGGTTTGCCCAGCTAGCTAAGCCACCAAACAGAGAGTTCCTTTTATATGGTCAACTGCCTATGAGGAGAGTTTTCAAGAGTTAAAGAAAAGATTAACGACAGCTCCAATGTTAGTATTACCACTGGAGGGTGTAGATTATGACATTTATACAGATGTCTCACTGCAAGGACTTGGCGTCATATTGATGCAGTTAGGTAGGGTTATAGCTTATGCTTCTCGTCAATTGAAAAAGTATGAGACAAGATACCCTACACATGATTTAGAGTTGGCAGCAGTAGTCTTTGCCTTGAAGATTTGGAGGCATTACCTTTATAGTGCTAAGAGTAATATCTTGTAATGACTTCTTTCTACTAATATGCTCATAAAATATACTTAATAAAAATACATATATATATATTGACTAAAAAGTAGTTGGGCCCAAATTTTTCTTTACTTAATGTATACATTCTTTACACAGTACCAAAATAACATATACAAAAACTATCAAAATGGTGGACAATGTAGCCATGTCTCTCCGCTTGCCGACGTCCATCCGACCGCATCCTCACCTATTTCCTGCAAAAACATAGAAAGCAACGGGGTGAGCACAAAAATGCTCAGTAAGTGAATCCTCTACTCTGCTATCCCCGTGCATCACTCTTTAATTCTTTCCTTACTCTACTCTTTTTTCTTCTTTTTTATTTCTCTTTCTTACTCTCAAGTTCTTTTCTTTTTTGTTTCTACTTCTCTATTCTTTCTTTCTTATTCTTTCTATTCTTCCTAACCATGATGAAATTCATGGCAATGTACATGAATAAAATGCATATGCAATAATGCACAAAATGCCCTTTCTTTCTTATTTCTATTTTCTTGTTCTATTTCTTTTCTTTTCTTATTCTTTCTTTTCTTATTCTTTGCCGATCGGTCTCGGTTAATGTATGGATTTGAAACCTTGGCCGTGTGAGTGAGTACAGTCCCTCATCTACATGCACTCTTGCACCTGCATTTAAAGCTTATTTCTTCTTTCTTCTTAGGCCACTCAATTAAGGTGGCGTGCATGTAGGAAATTCTTCTTGGTACAACCCTCATCCACATACACTCTTACGGGCCGTACAATTTTTCTTCTTCTTATGCCACTCAATTATGGTGGCGTGTATGTGAGAATTTCTTCTTAACACTCACGGTTCCCCATCACATCAACCTATCCTTTACTTTTCTTTTAACACTCTTTAATCCTTTAATGCTTATTCTTCCTTTCTCTTTATTCTTAGGGTGTTTTATTCTTTCTTTCTTTATTCTTTATTCTTCATTCCTTATTCTTTATTCTTTCTTAAATTTCTACACATACCCAATTATATGCATATGGATGGCTCATGCTTAAAATTTCTTACTTAATGCACTTATGAAATGCACAAATGCAATGTTGCATCAAAGATTGTCATTCTGTACAGGTCTTATTCAAGAAGGCATAACTTGAGTTATACACATCGGATTGCTACGAGTTTTGTCTCGTTTTAAAGCATAGAGAAGGGCTATAACTTTTATGTTTTGGTCTCAACCCAGTTCAATCTGTAAGATGCCCAAAAATCACTCAGAAAGTCATGGCTGTGACAGGGCAGTTTTCACTTAGGCATTTCATCAAACATTAGTTGTGCATAAACAAACCCTAATTCATTTATCATTCTATTTATTTCTCAAACTATCCAAAATGAGAGAAAAACTCTCTTGTAGCATCACATACCTACATGGCAAACACACTCCAAAAAACTTTCTCCAATTCTTCCAATTTCAACCCATCATCAAATCATCACATATACTTCTCATATTCAAATATATCCAACAACAAGCACTATTCATCATCAATCTCATCTCAATTTCTCAATAATCACAACATATGCATATTTAAAATAAATCTCTACTCACTTGAATTCTTAAATTTTAGCTTGAGTTGGATTTTGAGTGGAATTTACTAACCTTATGCTTGAGTAGTCTCTCCTAAGCTCTCTATTCTTGTTGGATTCAAATCTTCTCTTAACCCTAAACATAAACTTCATAAGAACTCAACTTTTACACGAATAAAACATGAATAAAGAGCATGAATCCTTACCTTTTGATGCCTTAAATCAAAACCCTATGAAAATCTACTCAAAAGCCCTCAAATTCCTTGGAAAAGTGAATGAAAATTTGAGAGAAAAAGGAGGAGGAGTGTGGGGGTGGTATGAACGAAATAAGGGTTTCAAACCCTTAACATTTTAGTTTATAAACTCACTTTCCCATTTTGTCCTTACTCTTTCCTAGAAATTCCATCTTTGTCCCTTAGAAAGAAATTCCATCTTTGTCCCTTAGTCAATTACCAAAATGCCTTCACTTTTATTGAATTCTCTATGATTTTCTATCTCTTTTCACTCCCCACAAACTCAACTAGTTTTGAGTGAAAAGACTATTTTACCCTTAATGCAAATTTAAGGCATTTTCTTCATATTCTCTTAAAATAATTCTAACAAAATTTAACTAAGGGCTATACAACATAATTTAAATCATGTACCTCAATGTTGGGTGTTACATATCTACACCGACCATAAGAGTTTAAAGTATTTCTTTACTCAGAAGAAGTTGAATATGAGACAAAGAAGATGGTTAGAGCTGGTTAAAGATTATGAGTGTGAGATTAAGTATCAGACGGGGAAAGCTAATGTAGTAGCCGATGCTTTGAGCAGGAAAGCTTATTTGTCCCAACTCACAAGACAGAAAGAGTTAGTAAAAGAGTTGTATAAATAGCAGATTCAGGTCATACCAGGAAAGATTGCCAGATTAGAGGTTCAGTCTACCTTACTGGAAGAAATTAAAGAAAAGCAAGTAACCGATGAGTGGTGTCAGAAAATAGTTCAGCAGTGCATAAAGCAAGACATTAGAGTTTCGATTGTTGGATGATGCTCTCTGTTTTAGGAGTTGGTTGCGTATTCCTCGGGATGATGAGTTGAGAAAGAGAATCCTTACGGAGGCTCACGACACACCATACACTGCTTATCCTGGAGCAACCAAGATGTATCAAGATTTAAAGAAAGGCTATTGGTGGCCAGGCATGAAGAAAGATATTGTAGAGTTTGTAGCTAAATGCCTGACTTGTCAGTAAGTGAAAGTAGAACACCAAAGGCCATTAGGGTTGCTTCAGCCACTTAGTATTCCTGAATGGAAATGGGAGAGTATTTCGATGGATTTTATTACAGGTCTCCCTAGAGTGCAGAAAGGTACAATGCTATATGGGTGACAGTAGACAGATTGACGAAATCAGCCCATTTTCTTCCAGTAAAGGAGAGTACCACTTCGGATCAATTGGCCCAGATGTATATTAAAGAAATAGTGAGACTTCATGGTGTACCCAAGACAATAGTATCAGACAGAGATTCCAGATTTGTCTTAACTTTCTGGATGAGTTTACAGAGCTTTTAGTATTGCCTATCATCCTCAGACAGATGGCTAGATAGAGAGAACAAATCAAGTGCTTGAGGACATGTTGAGAGCATGCTGTATAGATTATAAAGTATCCTGACATGAGATGTTACCCTTGGTGGAGTTTGCTTATAATAACAGCTACCAGTCTACAATTAAGATGGCTCCTTATGAGGCTTTGTATGGTAGATGGTGTAGATCTCCACTGCATTGGGATGAGATGGGTGACAGAGATGAGTTGACTATAGTTCTTGGGCCAGAAATGACTCAGAAAATGATAGAAGATGTAAAGCTGATCAGAAACAGAATGAAACAAGCCTAAGATAGGCAGAAAAGCTATGCTGATTTGAAAAGAAAAGAAGTCGAGTTTAAAGTGGGTGACAAAGTTTTTTTGAAAGTTTCCCCCTACAAACGGGTGATGCGGTTTGATAATAAGGGCAAATTAGCACCGAGATTCATTGGTCCATTTGAGGTGTTACAGGAAGTAGGAAAGGTGGCCTACAGATTAGCACTACCACCCAGAATGGACAGAGTTCATAATGTATTTCATGTCTCGATGCTTCGAAAGTATGTAAGTGATCCCTATCATATTCTGAGCATAAAGGAAGTAGACTTAGAAGAGAATCTTGTGTATGAGGAGCAACCAGTACAGATTTTGGACAGAAAAATTAAAGAGCTCCAGAACAAGAGTATCCCTTTAGTGAAAGCCCTCTGGAGAAATCATGAAGTTGAAGAAGCTACATGGGAGACAGAGCAAGACATGTAGAACCGTTACCCGGAGCTGTTCGTTTGAATTTCGGGGACGAAATTCTTTTAAGGGGGGGAGAATTGTAACGCCCAGCATGGAGGTACATGATCTAATTTATGTTTTTATAGCCCTTAGTTAATTTTTGTTAAAGTGATTTTAAAAGAATATGAAGAAAATGCATTAAACTTGCATTAAGGGTAAAATGGTCTTTTCACTCAAAATTAGTTGAAAAAGTGGGGAGTGAAAAGAGATAGAATTTCATAGAGAATGCATTAAAAATGAAGGCATTATGGTAATTGATTAAGGGATATAGATGGAATTTTTATAAAAGTGTAAGGGCAAAATGGGAAAGTGAATTTATAAAATAAGATGATAAGGGTCTATAACCCTTATTTCCTTCATTCCCTCGCCACACTACTCCCCCATTTTCTCTCAAATTTTCATTCAATCCTCCAAGGATTTTGAGGGCTTTTGATTGATTTTTAATAGGGTTTTGATTCAAGACTTCAAAAGGTAAGAATTCATGCTCTTTATCTATGATTTATTTGTGTAAAAGTTGAGTTCTTATAAAGTTTATGCTTAGGGTTAGAAGAATATTTGAATCCAACAAGAGTAGAGAGCTTAGGAGAGACTATTCAAGCATAAGGTAAGTAAATTCCACTCAAAATCCAACTCAAGTTAACGTTTAAGAATTCAAGTGAGTAGAGATTTTTTTTTAAGTATGCATATGTTATGATTATTGAGAAATTGAGATGAGATTGATGATGAATTATGCTTGTTGTTGGATATATTTGAATATGAGAAGTGTATATGATGGTTTGATGATGGGTTGAAATTAGAAGAATTGGAGAAATTTTTGGGAGTGTGTTTGCCGTGTAGGTATGGTGATGCTACAAGAGAGATGTTCTCTCATTTTTGGATGGTTGAGAAGCAAATTGAATGATAAGTAAATCAGGGTTTGTTCATGTACAAGTATTGTTTGATGAAATACCTAAGGGAAGTATGAGTTGAGTAGAAACCTTAATTTTATGTAACATTGCATATGTGCATTCCATAAGTGCATTTAAGTAAGAAATTTTAAGCATGAGCCATCCATATGCATATAATTGTGTATGTGTAGAAACTTAAGAAAGAATAAAGAATAAAGAATAAAACACTCTAAGAATAAAGAGAAAGGAAGAATAAGCATTAAAGAATTAAAGAGTGTTAAAAAAGAGAAAATAATAGGTTGTTGTGATAGGGAACCGTGAGTGCTAAGAAGAAATTCCCACATACATGCCACCTTAATTGAGTGGCATAAGAAGAAGAAGAATTGTACGGCCCGTAAAAGTGTATATGGATGAGGGTTGCACTGAGAAGAATTCCTACATGCACGCCACCTTAATGGAGTGGCCTAAGAAGAAAGAAGAAGTTGTACGGTCCGCAAGAGTGCGTGTAGAGAAGAACTGTACTCACTCACACGGCCAAGGTTCCAAATCCATACATCAACCGAGTCTGATCGGCAAAGAATAAGAAAAGAAAAGAATAAGAAAAGAAAGAATAAGAATAAGAAAGAATGAGAAAGAATAAGAATAACAAAGAATGAGAAAGAATAAGAATAACAAAGAATGAGAAAGAATAAGAATAACAAAGAATGAGAAGGCTTGAACAAGCCAAGAGAAGAAAAGAAAAGAAAAAACAAGAAAGAAAAGAAAAGAATAGAAAGAAAAAGAAAAGAAAAGAAATAGAACAAGAAATAGAAACTTCACAAAGAAAGTTAGCGAGATCTTCGCCTCGGCGAAAAAATACAAAGCCTACATCGCCGCGGCGAAGTCTGTATTTCCCAAAATCCGCCAAGACTTCACCAAATTCAAGGCATCCAAGCAATTTAACAACTTACAAACTTAACCAAGGGCAACCCAACAACAGTAACACATATCAAGTAAACTTAAAGCCAACAAACAACATTTAAAAGGCAAATGAACATGAATTAAAGATGTACCTCAAAGTGGATATTACATTGGTGTTAAACTCGAAACTACACACTGTCGGTTGATAAGGAGCCTACGGGTCACACACATAGAAGATAATTTAAGAACCAGTTTATAAGAACGGCATTTTCATCTTTTTAGGCAAAAGGGTATTTTGGTAATCTCACAGTGCAATTAAATTTGTTGAGGTCGAAGCCTTTATTTAATTTGATATTAAAATTATCTAAGTGAGATTACGTTTAAATATGTGTTCGCATATATTTAAATAAATTATCATTATTGTTAAATGTTATAATATATATATATATTATATATATATAATATATATATATATATATTAATTAAATTAAATTAAAATTAAAATATCTAAATGGGGATGTTTGGATACAAGGGGTGTTTGGATTGGAGCCCAAGGCCATTCCATGATGGAATAGGGCAAAGTGTGCACTATATAAGTGCAACACTTTGTGAATTAATTTAATTAATTCATTTTACATTCACAAAGAAAAACTTCAGCCCCTTTGCTCCTCTTCTCAAGCTAGTTTTATTTTTGCTTGAAATCAAATTTTATTTGATTGCTTATTGGTTCTTAAAGGCTAAAGATAATCTAGCAAATCCCTCTCTAGTTCCTTGGGGTTATCTTCGTGTGGACTACATTGGTTCGATCCTACTCTTGGGTCGGTAGCGAAATACGTTCAGAGACAAGTTGGAGGAGCCTCCAAACGTGCGTATGATTTCTTAAACTCTAAACTGAAATTCTGTAGATTCTAAAATTATGTATAAACTATAAATTTGTACCCTGATCTTGGTTCTAAGAAACTATCTATGATGTAAATATTTTTTTGTTTTCTGCTACCATGTATGATCGTTTCCTAACACCCACATCAATCATATATAACTTCACACCTTCATCGGACTTTAATATAGCAGGAGGTACCTTATAATATTAAGGAACTCTACTTAAAACATACTTCACAACTATATCACTACGTGAGCAACTCAAATCACCTCTTCTAATTATTTCATCAATCAACTCATCAAAACTAACCTCTGTGCTCACAGCAATTGGTATAACTTCTTTACTCTTCCCAATCCACTTCCAACAACTTTCTTCCTCTACCCACTCACCAAAATATTCAACACCCAAAACAACTTATCTCATGTCTAATAATAGCCAAGTACCTATAATGCAAGAAAAAAATTATTAACTGATGTATTAAGGGTTAAAAGATTTTAAAAAGCATCTACAAAGTTGCTTAAGTGATCTGGTGTATAACTTAAGAGATCTGGTATATCGCATACTGGATCGCTTAAGTGATATAATGAATCGCTTAAACGATCTGGTATAATTAAGCCTGATTGCTTAAGCGATCTTCTACCATTTTCCTGATTGCTTAAGCGATCTACTGCCATACACCAGACTTATAGTAGATCGCTTAAGCGATCTTCTGCCATTTACCTAATTGCTTAAGCGATCTACTACCATACACTAGACTTATAACAGATAGCTTAAGTGATCTTCTGCCATTTATGTGATCGCTTAAGCAATCTGCTACCATATTCCAGACTTATAGCAAATTGCTTAAGCAATCTTCTGCCATACACCTGATCGCTTAAGTGATCTACAATCTACTGCATTATACTAGACATACTAGATCGCTTAAGCGATCTATCATATCTAGAACACATTTTCAGTCATGTCCACCTACAATCGGTACTATGGTGTGTTGTCGCAGGCAACCAAAATTAAAACCTAAAAACACATGTAGTAGTGTGAGTCAGGATCATTCCCACGGAGAGTGTCTAGCCAAATCTCACTACTAAACAACCCTAGACAAGCGCTAAAGGTTTA